>CM077217.1:28336421-28993921 GCA_039654625.1 Rhinogobio ventralis | reverse complement strand
GTCATAGGTGATAAGATATTTATAGCAAAGCACAGGGCATCAGTGAAAATAATAGACAGTGACTTTAAATGAACTGAAATTTTTGACTAATTTATTCTCTGACCAGTAACATCTTTGTCTGATCTTAGCCTCCACCATGTATAGAACCGATGGCTTGGGTTATAGAGATAGCCAAACATTAAATTGAATTGACAGCTGTTATGGTTAAATTCACTGAGTATAATCTACGCACTGGTTGCGGCCTTGAAGAGGTATGATGGATTTTAGTGATTAAGTTATGTTGTAATTAACCTGTCTCCATGTTCTACCAATAGTAAGCAGACCAAATGGCTCTGGTGACTCTTGAATGCACTTTCCCCAAAGCTCCAGAAAACATCTGATCCTGTTAAAGGAAATGGTCAAAGATCTCGAGCGGTTACCAGTGTGCATGAGGTGATTTCTCAAAGACGGGTAAGACTTTCTTTGGCCAGATAGAGAGCAACCTAAGACAGAGGGTCATCGCCGTCACTGGGCACCTCCTAAAGGGGGGTGTTTTTATGTGAGGTGTGTATGTGTGTGAAGCAGATGTCTGTGAGGCCAGCAGCATCATCAGGGGGGAGCTGTGACAGATACAGCAGTCTGCCCCAGAAATGTTCCTCCATACCACTCACCCAGGAACCGCATTTAGTGAATAGAATGTCAGGGAAGACCCTGAGGAAAAGAGTGGGAAAGGGCTTTCAAGAGCCGGCTGAGACCATGTGGTGATTGTCATTAACTTTTGTGGAGAGCAGAACAAAATGTATTAATTGGTATCAGTAAAACTGTGTGATCAGGAACTAATGTTATTGTGAGTTTTTTACTCCTGCAGGTCATTAGATATGACATGAGACATGGTGGCGCCTAAAGATGAGGAGCTTTTGAAGTCTAAAGAGAAGGTCTGGATAACAAAAGGTATTTAAACTAAAGCTCTAATTTGAAAAGTTAAACATTTTAATTTTCTAAATGTTGTCAAGGAATTTAATATTACAGTTTGTCTGGGTAAAGTCTTAGGAGGCTGTGAAAAGATGATTTGGTTTGGAGAGAGAGAGAGGGAGAGAGAGAGAGAGAGAGACTGCATGAGTGGAAGCAGGGATTGTACTGTGTCTGCTATCGCCCTGTTAAAGCTGAGACAAAACAAAGAACCAAAACAAACCAGATGACTGTGAAGACAAATGAATAATGAACACACATGATTTGAAATTGGTTAAGAGACCATGTAAAAGCTAGGCTTAAATCATTTTTAGAGTTTAAACTAAAAGGAAAATTTGAAAATGAGCAGTTAATGGTTATGTGTGTGTACGTTGGTGACTGAACTTTATGTTTTGTATGTGTTGGTTAGTGAAAGCGTTCTGTCCTGATTGAGTGTATGGGGTCATTCACCTCTGGAATGAGTGTTTATCGTTACAGATGGGTTGAGTGAAACGACAAACTTTAAAGAAGCTTATACTTCTGAAGGAATCTGGTGAAAAGATGATCCAGAACATGGGATGAGCTTTAAGTGGATTGGGTATCCAGCTCTGTCTGTCACTGGTAATTATGACTACTTTTGTCATTTATGATATGATTTGAATTATTCTCTGGAGCAGTAAAGTTAAAGATTGCCGTCCATCATGGGGTTAACACCCTTGTCTAAATTCAACAGAGAGTCTGAGGTAAATTTTATAGACTGGACGGCAAAGACAAAGTGACAAATTAACTAATGTCACTACCCAAAATATCCAGAGACTCCCTAATATTTATGAAAGGCCAGAGGGCGAACAAAGGGATAACTTCTAAAAATAAAAGTTTTATTTTATTTTATGTTTCCTCCATTAAATGGAGGCATGACATTTGATTTATATAGAGAACTACAATTAATGTTGAAGAAGCAAGTGGCTATAAGGCTTTCTGTGTGACTGGGATTGAGAAATTATATTTTGGTGTCTGCAGAGCAGTAGAGATAAGACTGAAACAATAATGATTATATGGTGCATCTGCAGACTGACTATTTGATAGAGGAATAATGTGACAAATTAAAGGAGAGAAATAGCCCCAAAGATTAATGTTGTGAAAATTAAACTTCTGACAGAATTTATAAACACATAAAGCAAATTAAGTTAATATATATTGAACTATGAATGCTTTTCAAAATACAGATTAAAACAGCTTGATGATGCCTCATAGTACAAATTTAAAATGATAGGGCAGATTAAGAAAATTTGTAAGTTCTTTGTAATATTATAACAATTTTGGTGTGGCAAGGTAAGGCTAGTGAGGATTTGATGATGAGTATCAGTTGAAGTTGAATATGATGTGGGCTATGATGATTGAAAATGGGTCGGTTGGAAATAGTAAGTTTAACAAAAGGGTTCTTGAATAAGTCTATGTTTTGGTGGAAAGGATGATATGAATGTATGTTTTCTAAAGTGTGTATTTGGTCTCTGAGGAGTGACTGAGGGTCTGGCCTAGGGATGTGTGATGTGTCGCTAAACACTTGATAGTGACAAGTTGTCGGGTGTTTTGGATTTTGGAGCTATCACACACCCCTAATATGACAGGAGTGCAGTGACAGTGCTTGCTCACTTAGCCCGACTTCCAGATATGAAATATGGATTTGTCTTTCATTTTATAGGATATTTTCAGTATGTTTTGTGAAACTTTCTGGTTAGGACTGGAGCTTGTAGCCCTGACAGAAGCATGCAAGCTGATGGAGGGTAAAAGTGTAACGATTTACACAGACTCGCGTTATGCGTTCGGGGTTGCACATGATTTTGGGGCGCTATGGAAACACAGAACATTTTTGAAATCTGATGGACGTCCAATTTTGAATGCTTCTATTGTGTCTAATCTGCTAGACGCAACTCTCTTGCCTGGCCAGGTTGCTATCTGTAAATGCGCAGCGTATACTAACAACAAAGATATTATTTCAACAGGAAACGTGAGAGCAGACGCTGCTGCGAAGGCCGCGGCAGCGCAGGAGACAAAAGAACCAGAATGTCTTTTAGTATCTGAAATAAACAAGAATGCTTTGTCTTCTTTACAGATTATGCAGTCTTTCACCACAGGGCCAGAGAAACAACAATGGGAACAGTGTGTCATGCACGGTTCAAAATGGTGATGGCAAGCCTTGGTTACCCCGACAATTTTTTCGTTAATTATGCTAAATGGCTGTATGGGCGATCATGCAGCCAAAGGGGGAATGGTGAATGAAAGATTCGTTTACATGAGAACGAGAAGAGGCCTAGAGCAAATCTGAGGCCGTATGAGATTGTTTTTTTTTTGGAAGAACACCATTCATGGGAATGGAAAGGGGTAACCAACAGCTTCCGTCCACAGAATGTTGAATTACTGCAAAGAAATGTCTTCTCTGTTATCTAAGGTCTGTGTGTAGGTAAAGGCAGGGGAAACCAGCTGAGACTCCTTTATATGACATCCGGGCCGTATCCAGATCAGATGGTGGACCAGCGCCCAGACATTACCAACTCATCCCTGAAGTGTCTGCAGAGACCGTGTCAATTAGTCTACCCTCTGAAATTGCTCATCGACATGGATTTATACGAAAATCAGAGATGAAGGATATAAGTGTGATGAGTGACTTAAATTTGCTTATTTTATTATTATTACTTCTATTTTTTACCATTTATAATTTTTATTACTTGTATTCTTTTAATTACTCATTATTACTTCTATTTTTGTACTATTATTATTATTACTTCTATTTTTTATGTATACACATTTTTTTAATTTTTCTTGTAAGATTATCAAATGAATGATAAAAGGGGGAATTGTGGTGGAAAAAATTTAATCATAGAGGAAGATTAATTAAGGTATATATTTGAGATCATACAGGAGCTAACGTGTTTCTGCCATGCGGGACACTTTATTTGAGGGCTCTCCTGTACCAAAGGTGTCGGGCAGAACTAATTCTAAATCTGTGTGCTGTGTTTCTTACTTTTACCATGTGTGGAAAACTACTGAGAAGGATTGTTTACACTTTGGGGGGTATAAGAGATTGCAGCTTCTGTTATGTCTTCAGTTAGCACTCTACAGACATTCAGGATGGCTGTATGACTGTGACTCTTTTCTTGCAAGAAATTCAATCTTTATAAATACAATTGGCTAAGGTTTGTCTCTTATTCAGTGGTGCAACTGAGAGTTAATTTTTTGCCATGACAGGTCAAAGATCCATATGGTGAACTACAGAGAGAAAACAACATAATGAGTGTGTGAGATTTCACTATCAAATCCACAAGCAGAGCAGGAAAACACACTGTAGCTTTGCATCTGTAGACAGACATACGAGGAAAACACAACCTCTGCCAAACCTTTTCTGGAGTCGCTTATAAAACTTGTGTAACATTGAGAATGAATTTTGGGCCAGAGACTCAGTTCTTATCAATAAAGAAAGGAGGAAAAAGGGAAATCCTTACTAGTTCAGACTCCAGATCCGTGGGGCTCGCAATCATTTTACACATTATCTTCTCCATCCCTGCCAAACACAACAACCTGACCTGTGTTTTAGGCCAAACAACATTATAAATCTGTGTCCTTTAATTATGAGATAAAGTAATACAGTCGCTCTTCATCAATCATTAGGATTAAACACAAATACAACATCTTCAAAGAGTTTCCATAAGGATATAAAGTCATTACACATCAACATATTATAGAAATATACACAAAGTGTGTGTGTGTGTGTGTGTGTAATGGTGTAAAATTAGTCAATTAAGCGTCAATTAACCTCTCATTACACATACATTTTGAACAGAACCAATCTCTAAACACTCAGGAAATCCATGTTGTGTTGTAATGATATTATTTTGACCCAAATGTGGTCCAAACGCAGATTTAACAGTCTTAAAATCAGCATTAAGTTTTCACCTCGCTTCTCTCAAAATGGCGGATCTCTAATCCTCTCACCGTTGATCTTAAACATGCGTTACCTCAATAACTGGACACTTAAAGGGATAGTTCACCGAAAACTCATTTAGCCTTTCATCAGTACTGGGGACCCCTTATCACAAAGTCTTCCCATATATTGTTGCTCTTTTTAAATCCTGGTTATGATAAACGGATATAAATCGTCTTTACCTGCAGCACAGGCTCATTCTCGAGCTGCACGCGCAATAAACAGCTGCTTCCTCTGACAAACGGCAGAAGACATTTACACGTTTGGTTTCCTTTAATGGACTGAAGGTAAATATCCACCTCATCCAGCGCTCTTTCTGTTTTCTGTCTTATAAAATATCCCGTTATATCTCTGTGAGAAACCGCTGCAAACGAGTCAGTGCTGAGAGTGAACTCCCGAATGAATCAAACTGAATCAGTTTCAGAGCTGTTTGAACACCCGTTCTAGCGATTCGGTCCAACAGAGACTGATTCTGAATCTGCCATCGCTAGTTCGGATTCAGAGCCGGAACTACGAGGGGGATTTGTGTATATTATTAATGTATATTACAGTTTTTCTGAATGGCTAAAACACATTTCTTGAAACATCACTCATTTTCTCACAACATTAAACACATCCAAATCTTCAAACTACATTCACAAAACCCCTGACTCTTCTGGCAAAATCAAACAATTGCCTCAAAACTATTTCACCTGTCCTCAAAATCAAACAAAGCTTCAAGAGTCAATAATATAAGCACTACAGATCATTCATTAGATGGAGAACACAGCATCCAGAACAAGAACTTAAAGGAACAAATGTATATTGCGTGCAGTAAAAACAAAAAATGCAATTATGTTAAAAAGTATAGTATCAAAAGCAAAGTATGGTGAATATATTGTATACTGTGTAGTGCAAGTACAGTATTGTATTGAATGTTTGGTAATGAACACCAACACTTTACTGTAAAAATACAGCAATCTAAATGCAAAAGCTCAAAGAAAACTCTAAATGAATGTTACAGTACACCATTAAAAAAAAAGTTGTACGGCTGCAAAATCAAAGTCAGTGAGAGATTGATCCTGCCTCAGCATCATGTCTTTGTGCTAAAGCCTAAGTCGAGTCAGTCCTCTTTATTTCTATAGTGTTTTTAATACAGATTGTTTCAAAGCAGCTTTACAGTGATAACAGGAAAATGATGATCAGTGATGCAAAGAGAGTTCATTTCTGAACTTCAGAGTTCAGCTCAAGTCAGTTCAGTGTTGATTCAGTTCTGTTGTTAAGTACATCAATTATTAAATTAGTTTATTTCATCTATAAAGCAGCTCTGGAGAAAACAGCAATGTCATCGTCCAGCTCAGTTCAGTTCTCATCCAATGTGAATGCAGTCAATCATATTGTTGAATATTATTGAATACTGTTGAGGACTCCACATCACAGGCAATGTCGGAAAAGGGAAAAATCCTCTGATCCAGTCTTGACAACATTCTCCACACCTTACTCTTTCTGATCCTCAGCCTCTTACACATACCCTTCCTCCTCTGACACACACTCTTCCTCCTCTTACACACACTCTTCCTCCTCTTACACATATTCTTCCTGCTTTTACACACACTCTTCCTCCTCTTACACACACTCTTCCTCCTCTTACAGACACTCTTCCTCTTACACACACTCTTCCTCCTCTTACACACACTCTTCCTCCTCTTACACACACTCTTCCTCCTCTTACACGTATTCTTCCTCCTCTTACACGTACTCTTCCTCCTCTTAAGCGTATTCTTCCTCCTCTTACGCGTATTCTTCCTCCTCTTACACATACTCTTCCTCCTCTTACACACACTCTTCCTCCTCTTACACATACTCTTCCTCCTCTTACACACACTCTTCCTCCTCTTACAGACACTCTTCCTCCTCTTACACACACTCTTCCTCCTCTTACACATACTCTTCCTCCTCTTACACGTATTCTTCCTCCTCTTACACAAACTCTTCCTCCTCTTACACACACTCTTCCTCCTCTTACACGTACTCTTCCTCCTCTTACACACACTCTTTCTCCTCTTACACATACTCTTCCTCCTCTTACACGTACTCTTCCTCCTCTTACACATACTCTTCCTCCTCTTACACACACTCTTCCTCCTCTGACACACACTCTTCCTCCTCTGACACACTCTTCCTCCTCTTACACACACTCTTCCTCCTCTTACACGTACTCTTCCTCCTCTTACACACACTCTTCCTCCTCTTACACACACTCTTCCTCCTCTTACACACACTCTTCCTCCTCTTACACGTACTGTTCCTCCTCTTACACACTCTTCCTCCTCTTACACACACTCTTCCTCCTCTTACACACACTCTTCCTCCTCTTACACACACTCTTCCTCTTACACACACTCTTCCTCCTCTTACATGTACTCTTCCTCCTCTTATACACACATTCTTCCTCCTCTTACACACACTCTTCCTCCTCTTACGCGTATTCTTCCTGCTCTTACACCCACTCTTCCTCCTCTTACATGTACTCTTCCTCCTCTTACACAAACTCTTCCTCCTCTTATACGTATTCTTCCTCCTCTTACACGTATTCTTCCTCCTCTTACACACACTCTTCCTCCTCTTACACACACTCTTCCTCCTCATACATGTACTCTTCCTCCTCTTATACGTATTCTTCCTCCTCTTACGCGTATTCTTCCTGCTCTTACACCCACTCTTCCTCCTCTTACATGTATTCTTCCTCCTCTTACACAAACTCTTCCTCCTCTTACACGTATTCTTCCTCCTCTTACACACACTCTTCCTCCTCTTACACGTACTCTTCCTCCTCTTACACGTATTCTTCCTCCTCTTACGCGTATTCTTCCTGCTCTTACACCCACTCTTCCTCCTTTTACACACACTCTTCCTCCTCTTACACGTACTCTTCCTCCTCTTACACAAACTCTTCCTCCTCTTACACGTATTCTTCCTCCTCTTACACACACTCTTCCTCCTCTTACACACACTCTTCCTCCTCTTACACGTACTCTTCCTCCTCTTATACGTATTCTTCCTCCTCTTACGCGTATTCTTCCTGCTCTTACACCCACTCTTCCTCCTCTTACATGTACTCTTCCTCCTCTTACACAAACTCTTCCTCCTCTTACACGTATTCTTCCTCCTCTTACACACACTCTTCCTCCTCTTACACGTACTCTTCCTCCTCTTACACGTATTCTTCCTCCTCTTATGCGTATTCTTCCTGCTCTTACACCCACTCTTCCTCCTCTTACACGTACTCTTCCTCCTCTTACGCACACTCTTCCTCCTCTTACACACACTCTTCCTCCTCCGACACACACTCTTCCTCCTCTTACACGTATTCTTCCTCCTCTTACAGACACTCTTCCTCCTCTTACACACACTCTTCCTCCTCTTACATGTACTCTTCCTCCTCTTACATGTATTCTTCCTCCTCTTACACAAACTCTTCCTCCTCTTACACATATTCTTCCTCCTCTTACACACACTCTTCCTCCTCTTACACACACTCTTCCTCCTCTTACACGTACTCTTCCTCCTCTTACACGTATTCTTCCTCCTCTTATGCGTATTCTTCCTGCTCTTACACACACTCTTCCTCCTCTTACACGTACTCTTCCTCCTCTTACACGTATTCTTCCTCCTCTTATGCGTATTCTTCCTGCACTTACACACACTCTTCCTCCTCTTACACCCACTCTTCCTCCTTTTACACGTACTCTTCCTCCTCTTACACATACTCTTCCTCCTCTTACACACACTCTTCCTCCTCCGACACACACTCTTCCTCCTCTTACACGTATTCTTCCTCCTCTTACACATACTCTTCCTAGCTAAAACACTGAACTAAACAAACAAAAAAACTACGCACTTGCTCGTAAGGAAGGTTGTGAATTAACTCATTCCAGCATCCAACACGGCTGTCACGTGACAAGAGAACGAACGACTCGAACCCGACTCGAGAGAGGAACGAATCAGTTCTGTTTCCTGTACAGAACCGATGGGATGTTGTGCATGCGCAGTCAAACCAAAATGAACGAATTGTTCATGAACGACACATCACTACTTGTTACGAAGGGTTGTTTCTTTTAGGGTTGTTGGGAAGGGTGTATATTGTGGTGTTTGGGGTGTTTCCTCTCTTGTCTCTCCGCTGTAACTGCTCACAGGGGGAGCTGGATGGATGGATCTGATTGGCGACGGGAGAGACTGCAGATGGATTTAAGCCTCCAGGAAGATGGAAACATCGGCTCCCCGCTCTCATCTGTGTTATTATCTGTTAAACTAAGTGAACTATAAAGTTGTCACTTATTATTGTTACGTTTGGGTTCTCTCTTCCTGACCATTGTTTGGAGCACGGTAGGGTGAGTGCCTGTTTGTTTTGTTCGTTTTCTCCTGTTTATGTTAGCAGGGAGGGAAGTTTCTTTGTATTTTCTTTGTTATCTGTTTTCTGGGTCAGTTTGTAAACATTAGTTTAGTTAGTTTTGCTTTTGTATTTGTTTTGGCTTTATCCCTCCTGAAGTAATGGAGCTCCTTACTTATTCTTGTTTAATAAATGTATTTCTCTTGCACTTTGTAAGTGTTTCGTGGTTCTAAAGTTTTGAGACTGAGAGCGGGGACTCCAGGGATCTTTTTCTTTTGATCTCTGTTAATTGTTACCGAAGGTTTCCATCTCTTTGAGTAGGGCTTTAAATTTATTCATAACAAATGGGGACTCGTCTGCTTGTTTTTTTTTTTGTGTGTGTGTTGATTTAACAAATTAATTTTTTTTCCCGCTTATTTGTTTTTGATTTAACAAGTGTCTATTTTGAATGAGTTAACAAATGTCTAACCAGTGCTCTGAATGTCAACGTGAAGAAATTCAATGAAGCGCGGGTAAACGGCGGGAGTAATGACTCTCTTATGGCGGGAGTAACTATGACTGTTACACGGCCCGGGCGCCTCCTCGTGGAAGAGTATTTAGCAGATCAATAGTTATCACCCAAGCTAAGATCCGGGCCAATCTTTTGCGGGCTAACCACCAGTGTAGGAGTTTTCTGCTGGTTTTCTTCAAAGTTGTATATGTGGCAGGATAAGTGAATTATCTTATTGGCCTGCCTGGGTATGGTTGGTAAACCAATGAGGTGCAAGCGCCGTAGTATTTAAGGACCTTTATTTTGACGAGTTGTACGGTCCTGTTGATTCTGGATTTGCTCTCCCCTTCCCATCCCCGTTTGTGTACAGGTATGTTGAGATCCTGCTGATGGTGTAATGTGAACCGCTTAAGGCTGCGCTGTATTATAATATGCGCTATTTATGGTTTAGAGCGGCGTTGGTGGTGTCTGCACTGTGGCAAGTTTGTGGCGGAGTTCGCTCCGGTACGTTTATGTTCATTTTAAATCCCTTGGTCACTTGCTGTTGTACTCATTGTGTATTGCTCTCAGTATAGCGCCAATAGCAGGCGTGTAAACGCTGGTCTATAGACTGATTCACAGTACCTGTTGTAAGATGACCATACAGCTTTGCGTCTGGTGTTTATTCAACCCAAATCGTAAGTATGCCTCTCACATTTGGGGCTCGGTGAATTTAGTTAACGCTCTATCTGTTTTCTTAAAGGTAGAAGGGGAATTGAACTTCAAGATATCTAATCCTTATTGCTCGCCGAAGAAGCTACATGTGACGCCGCTGCTGTTTTGCTTATGGTCCTCTTTATATTTTGTAATTTGTGCATCTGTGCTGTTGTGTACGGCTTTGCTGATCACGGCTTGCTTTGGCTGCCCATGTACGAGCCTTGCGTCTGTGGCTGTTTAATTACTCTTAATTTGAAAGTTAAAGTTTAGTTTAGTTCATTTATTTTTGTTTGCGCTTGGCGTTGTTTTTCTTCCTTTTTTTGTAGCTTGCTTTCTTTTTGCTAATAATGACATTTTGTTGTTCTTCTGGTTTCTTTTTGATCCTTTGCAGAGCATTATACTCCTGACATAATTGTGACTTTTCTCAAATTAATTTATTTTTCTGTTATCCGAGTGCCATTTAGGCACTGTTCATCTGCTTTGCTGCAGGTGTCGCCAGGGAGCCTGCACACAGTGTCTGTAAACCTTCTTTTGGTTTTCTTTTGCCATTCAGTGTAATGTGTAAATTTTCTTTTGTGATCTTGTGTTAATGTGTTTCTTTTTCCTCCAGGAGCCGGTGTGGAACAGGGGAGGCTAGCTGCTTCATTCGAGGTGTGTTTTTCACGGTGTGCTGTGTGTGCTGACACAACTTTCTTATGGTGTGTGTGCGCGTGGTGTCTGATTTGGTGTGACTTTGAGGTGGGTTTGGACGACCTCCTGAGTTGCAGCCGGCCTGCCTTGTTCCTGCGAAACCTGGCCCTGGAGAATTATTGATTATCATGAGAGAGGATTTTAATACTTTTACAATAAAGTTAGGCTCCACTAATGTGCCTTGGAAGTGAACCAAGAGAGGTTAGTGGCTTTCCAGAATAAACGGAGAGGATGGACAGATGTGTAGGACTCTGATTTATTGGAACAGGCTGACTCGTTGTGGGAGGAGGGGACTTGCTCATCCTCCTCGATTCTAACATCGCTCCATTGAAGCTCTGAAAAAGAGACTGCAGACCATCAAATGGAAGCCTCTGAGAAAGAGTATCATGACAAGTTCTCCTGTCCTATCCGATACACGTGGATTACTAGAGCAATCATCAGTGCCCTGGCTGTTAAATCCTAGGATTTGGATGGAGGAGGAGGACAAGAATCTGATAATCAGGGCGGATAAAGTATGAAAGAAGGACATGACAAAAAGAGAGCTGGCTGACATCATATGTTTAAGTATGGATGGTAGGTCCTCCGAGGCAATTCGGAAGCGTCTCTTGAAGCTGGGCTGGAAGCCAGGGAAGGAACACTCCGATACCCAGCCCCTGCATGCTGCAAATGTTGACTACTCTCAAGGGTCATCAACGAGGGATGGTGATCCCACCGAGGATTGCTTGTACAAGCTCTCCAACATATGGTGGAACCTTGGCTGGGGGCGGCTACAATGAGAACCTTGATTGAAGAGATCTTGGAGTGCTGGTGTACTAACCCAGCCGGCATTTCAACGTTGATTTACCGGTGCATCAACGTCAGATTTTGCAAATTGGATCAACGTTAATATTGTGACGTTGTTTCACCGTTTGAAATTACAACGTTGTTTCACAGTTGATATCGCGACATGGTTTCACCGTCTTATGGTTGAATTAGGTGTTGATTTTGCAAATTACTGCTTATTGTCAGGGTGTGGTATAAATGAAGAGGGAGCGAGGACTCAAGTGCAATAAAGAAATGGGTATTTATTAAAAAATAAAAATAAACAAAACAAAACCCACGAGGGGGAAAATCAAACATCACAAAGACAAACTACTAGGGTCGGGAACAAGGAACATGACACGTACCACATATAACAGAAGACGTACCACGACAATGAACCAGCACAGGACTGAAGACACGAGATTAAATAGGGGACAAACAAGGCAGGTAATGGGGAAGAACAGGTGGGGCAAATGAATCAATAATCAGATAACACGAAGGGCGGGTCCAGACAGAAGACAAGAGCACATGGCCCAGATACAAACCAAAACACCACATGTGCAAAACAAGACAGGACAGACATGTGACACTTACCTTCAACATGGATGCATACACTTTTTTACATTAAATTACAATTTAGTTTTTTTTTTTTTTACGAACATGACAATACTAAATAAGTGTTTTACTGTACATACACTAAAAAAGTTAATGAGTGGCAGCAAATTACAAAAAGAATTACCACGTTCAAGACTGTAAAACAACGTTTTATTTTAGAAATCTAAAAAACTGTATAAAACAAATTTTAAAAAAAAATCTCAAACTTCAACTTGCAGTGTTTAGAGGTAATATTAAAAACCTGTAGAATACAATATGAAAATACAAGTTTTTTTTGTACAATTACAGCACACACCTTAAATCAGGGCTTTTCTAGCTCAAAATGATGCAGAAGTCAAATCTTTTTGCACTCGCATTCATGTGTACCGTACCTTCAACTAGACTTTTTATAAACACAAATTCTTAAGTATTTTAATAAAAAAAAAATTTTTTTTTATTTTGAGAACCTCATATGCAGTTTATTTTGTGAGACGGATAGACCTCAGTCCCTCTAGAGAGGTATGGCTCTCCATAAGAACACTGTAAGTTTTAAAGATAAATCAAGAAATGCAGTAATCATCTTCCTCCAAAGATGCTGTGGACCAGGATCCTTGACTTGTGTTGACTGTGGTGGTTGTGAATGTGATGACTGGCGAGGGATGTCGAAGAGGGAGCTGGAACCTGGAACTGCCTTTTGTGCAGTGGAGGTGCATGGAACAGTTTGAGAATGGACACAGCCACCTTGTAATTATCTTAATAATAATAATAATCAATTGACGGAATGAGCAAACCTATAAAGGAAAGATTTTTATGAGTTTTTGAAAATTGGACATGATGTAAGTGCTTGAATGCAGTGTGTTTTGGAGTGAGTTTGCCTATAATTTTCTCTAAAACTATACAGTAAAATGACTTTAAACATAATACAGTTACAGTCAGGGTCATTTAATTGTTCATCATCAGGGTCATGAGCAAACCTATAAAGGACATTTTTTAATGAGTTTTGAAAATGGGACATGGTGTAAGTGCTTGAATGCACTTTGATTTTAAATAACCAGAAATATATATTTCATACATCCGGTTTTTATAGCTCATATATGCAATTCAATGATAATTGACATTTACATGAAGAAAATGCCTGTTGTGTCTATTTGGCATTTAGCCTAAATTACCATAAAAATATAAAACGAAATTATATATATATATATATATATACACAAACATTAAAATAAAAAAGTAACATTAATGATGTATGATAATTAACATGAATATTAACATTAATTAATAGTAATAAATAATATATATATATATATATATGTACATTAAAATCAAAAAGTAATAAAATTAAAATGAATAAATGATGTATAATAATTAATGTATAGCATATACAAACAAAAATAAAATTTTAATTAAAAAATTTTAAATAAAAATTAAAAGTCATATTTATTAAAAAAACAAAACATTAAATTGTATTATTTGTGTCCTAATAAGATGGAAAATATATCCATTTTTTGATGTCTCTTTATGGTCTTGCCCTTTTTAGGATTAAATGCAAAAGTATAAATGAAACGCCTTTATTAGAGTCTTTAAATCCATTTTGACCACTTCCAGCTCCCATACCGTAAGAGCACGATTAGACGCGCATACTAAAAAAAGTGCGGCTGGCTTGACCGCAGTCTTTAACTGCACACACACACACACAGGGGACTATCGCTCTACACTGACCAACAGGGGACCATTGTTTCTGGTCATTTTAAAGAAACAAAAATGACATACAAAATTTTCTTTTAAGGTCTTTTTTCATAATATAACTTAAAATAAGCATTTTTTTCTTTTTTTAAAAACATGCCAAGAGGGGACCTGCAACTCCGACCGATGTCTACCTATCCAACAGGGGACCTCCATAGCCTGCAATGGAGCTGTGTGGGTTTGGCAGTCAATTTAATATATATAATGTTCACACAGGCATCAGAGATCACAATAGGCACACGTAAACATACACAATATACAAAAAAAAAAATTGAATTGCTTGAGGAAAAAACATTTGAATCTGTTTTTCATACAATGGGGAAAAAATAACATCGCAAGAAGGCAACAGTTCAAAAGCCAATGTTGTGGAAATAACAGAAAAGTCATTTCTTTAAGAAATTCATTCTCTGTCGTGGCTTCATACTTACAGTATATGATCAGTTCACATCTCTAATTTAAGCTTATTGTCAAGTACACCAAGGTATTTAAATTTGTGACTGATTGTAATGGCTGCCTATTAATTAAAAAATAGTTTCTGCTCTCTAAAATCCATAGACATTTCCTTTGGTATGGAGATTTGATTCTTGCACCAATTTTTTTTTTAAATCAAGGACTGGACTTTTTCTCCTGCTCATCATATAAGAGATTCACTGAAGCGGTGTCATCTGTATACTTAATATGCCTTTTCACACAAGTAGTCGAACAAAATTTAGTATATACACAATACATAGTAATGGTGATAAAACACATCCCTGATGGGATCCTATCGAGTTAATCAGTTTATTAGATAGATAAAAGGCAACCAAACAGGTGTCACAATTTACCATCTAAAAGGAGACCTTTTTTTGGAGGTCAAAGCTCT
Organism: Rhinogobio ventralis; assembly: GCA_039654625.1. Classification (NCBI taxonomy): domain Eukaryota; kingdom Metazoa; phylum Chordata; class Actinopteri; order Cypriniformes; family Gobionidae; genus Rhinogobio; species Rhinogobio ventralis. Next base: position 28,978,767 of record CM077217.1, on the reverse strand, counting down.
TTTATGTTGACTTGCGCCATTGAAAAATGCTCAGTTGGCTCAATTATATTATGTGAACTGAAAACTGGCACTTTAATTGTTAAAACAAATGAATATTTTCAATGAAACAAATCAACATAAAAATGAGTTTTGACCTCTAAAATCTTATTACAGTGTATTTTTTTGGCAAGAACTGGTGTTTTAGTGTTATTATGACCATCACCGCTACATTCAGAGATATTCAGAATGTTAAATATTGCTGAATGTAAAGGCAACCAAATAGGTGTCGCACTGTACTAACAGGGGACCAGTGTCCTTTTGTGTAGTGAGATCACTAAAACATGCACACTGTCAGGATATATACAAGGAGGCAGAGGTAAGTTAATAAACACTGTGTTTGGATTCAGAGACTAAGAGTGCAAAGTGAGTAGACAAGGAATATTGGTGCAGATTCCGTGAAGATCACTCGGTGCGGGGCTGATCACAAGTGAGTACGTTCGCTTCAGGTATGAGTATACCAAGCAGTCACAGTTCATTAATACTTGTCCTTTCTCCTTCAGATGTGGTTGATATCAAGAAAGCTCTGGAGAGCACGGGATCACAGGCAATGGGGAAACGAACAGGTATCCTGGAGACAGTAGGGCAATGACACAGAGGTTAGTGGAACACCGGTGAGTATACGTTACGTCTTGGGATCTTTGGGTGTATCAGTGGGTCAGAAAACATCGGAGTATGGTCTGTTCCTGTTGGAGGTTTGACGTTGAACTGAGGCTGTGGTGAGTGTTTTATTGTGCCTGGTGATGAGGTTGTTGATGGGAAGCAGGTGTGAGTGATTAGTATTCTGGGGAGAGTGATCGTTGAGTAGTGGCTGGGACCGAGCTTGACTGATCTCTGACACACGCTGCTGCTGCTTAACTTTAGCCAGTACACTTTAACTTGAGTGGAAATGATGAATCAAAATGGTAACCTAAAAATGATAAATTAACTGATTTTTCAAGTCAAAAATATTATTTAACATCAATAAACCAACCTACATACATCAATTTATACCAACAAAACTAAGTTGTATGGGTTAAATCCAGCAGAAATAGCTCTTTAAGGTAATCATCACTTTATATAGTGAATAGTGATTATGTTAAACAAAATGGCTTTGGTCCCCTGTTAGATGGTATAATTTTGTTTTGTTGGCTAAATTAAATTTTAGTTTTAGTTGAACTTTGAAATGGAAATTTTAGTTGAGCCAACTGTTCAAAATTTTGATGCAACAATCAACATAAAACTTGGTTTGACTTTTAAAATGACAATTTAGATATTCATATCACTGAGGACACAAGTACATTATCATTGATGTTCAGCTACATCTAATTGTTTTGATTAGTATATAATTTTTTAGATTCAGAAAATATTTAAATATGATATTAATGTAGAAATGTAGCAAATTAATAATAATAATACGTTTTATTAAACTTAAAATAAATAATAATAATACGTTTTAATTGATGTCTTATTCAGTGTTGTATTATGTTCAGTTTTGAACTTAAGTTGAACAGTTTTGAAAAGAATATGTAAAATTGGCCTGTACGTATAGACAGGGCCTAAAATTAATATTTGCCAAGCGCCAAATGCGAGTAAAAATCAGTGTTGGAGAGTATATAAAACGGTGTCACTCGCCAGTTGGCCGGTAACATTTTTAAGAATTCTAACAATGCATGAACGTGAACAAACATGAATGACGCTCGGGACAGATGGGCATCGTCACGAATCGTCACGAAAGTTTAATTCCATTTCACACACACTCCGTCTGCAGTGCGTATGCGGTGAGGGTGCAGCACGCGCTGTTGTGCTTTCACATATGCCATGTTTGCAGTGCACTACTGATCCGTGGCTGTATATCACAAACACAACATTTAGTTATTTTTATTTCAAATCCAAAAGTTGTTAGCCTACTGAACATGGCCTGTCAGCATTGCGATTCTCTTTGTATACACTCTTTCATAGATGTTACGTTTATATGCACTACATATAAACAATGTTTTATTCAATTAATTACTTTATATTTATATAGTAATAGGCTACTTTAGATTTATATTAGCCCTACGTTGCTCACGCATGTGGCAAACATTCTAACATATGGGTGTTAAAATCACAAACATTTTAAATGAAAACAGCCGTTCCCTTTCAAAAGCTTCACTCAATGCTGCGCTAGCTTTTAACGCTTTGGGAAGTGTCTTATCACGACCAGCTATGAATAGTGTGTGTAACACATCAATGAAATTGACCTGGAGGTATTATAGCCTCAGTTGGTGACGTCACTCGTGCACTTGCTATGCGAGGCTATAAATAGATGAGCCCCAGCTGCAAACCCTCAGGTCTTTTTGTTTTCAGACCATTCTATGCTGGTGTGCAAAACAATCTCTCTGGAGAATCTCTAAAAAATCTCTAAAATCTCTAAAAATCTCTACCTTTCAAAACTCGACTTGAGATCTTTGTTAGGAGTTAGTTTTCAACTGGCAATGTGCAGATTTCTCTCTTTTTCATCTCTGTTACATCATCAGTGAAAAAAGTTCAAGCTAAAAGAAATCTATATCAGTTGTAAATGAGTCAGCAGTCTAAGCGTGTTCCTCCTTGCTCTCGCCCGATGGCAGACATGGATACACACGATTACTGCTTTGTGTGTTTGGGGGAAGAGCACGCAGTCGCTGCACTGGAGTCAGGCGAGTGCCGGCATTGCGAGTTGTTTACAGTCAAAATGGGTCCGTCCTTTTCGACTGCTCGTTCACCAGATCCACACATCTCCCTGCATGATCCCGAAGCGCACTACGGTGCTTCTTCGGCTCACGCAGGGGATGATGATGTCGAATCTCTTGAGTCTGCGGCCTTTGAGCAGCCAGTCTCTGAGCATTCCTCGCACGATAGTAAATCCGTCGAGGAATTATTAGAGGTTGTTACTCGCACGGTGGCCAGGTTGCAGCTTGACTGCGAACAAGAGATCCCCAAACGCAGTAAGCTAGAGCAGTGGTTTTCAAACCTATCCTGGAGGCACCCCAGCCCTGCACATTTTGTGTGTCTCCCTCATCAGCTCGTTAGTAGAGACTGCAATAACTAAATTGGGTGTGTCTGATAAGGGAGACATACAAAATGTGCAGGGCTGGGGTGCCTCCAGGATAGGTTTGAAAACCACTGAGCTAGAGGATAGGTTTCTGTCCAGTGGCAGGGGGGAGAGAACACAACATCAGTCTCTCCTCTTCTTTGAGGACCTCCATGATGAACTATCAAAGTCATGGAGTAAACCATATGCTTCGTGTGTTTTTGTGCCCTCGGCGTCAACTTTTTCGACTATCATAGGTGCAAAATCACGTGGGTATACGGAGATGCCACAGGTTGAAGAGATGCTTGTGGGCTATCTCTCGCCTGGGTCGGCATCTTCGTTGAAGAAACCTACTCTCCTACTCTCTGGTGATGGTAGCCCCCCGCAGGACGGGGCGCATCAGAGAACACCTGCTCACCTCGTCCCGTTACCCTCACGAAACCTCTCCAATTTTAGATCTTCGAGGCTTAAACCTTTCAGTCAAAGCACTCAAGTTCAAGATGTTAACCGTAAAGATGGTCGTGACGCAAATTCAACATCGCGATTGGTTTTTCACGATCGATCTGAAGGACGCATATTTTCACATAGAAATACTGCCACAACACAGGAAGTTCCTGAGGTTCGCTTTCGGGGGCGAAGCATACCAATTTCGGGTTCTTCCATTTGGCCTAGCCTTATCACCCCGCACATACACAAAATGCATGGATGCAGGGCATTCACATTCTGAATTATATCGACGATTGGTTAATATTAGCACAATCGCGCAGAGATGCCGCTTCAGCACAGAGACATCGTGCTAGCTCATCTAGTTTCTCTCTGCGTTCCTTCTCCTGCCCAGAGAACGACTTATCTGGGGGTAGTTTGGGATCCGCTCGAATCTAGACCATTCAGCATACCCTAAACAAAGTCTGGATAGGTCAAAATCTCACTGTTTATCAGTATCAAAGATTGTTAGGTTTCATGGCATCATGATTCATATGGGGCTGTTGCACATGAGACCGTTTCAGTTGTGGCTCAGAGCCAGGGGATTTCATCCAAGGGCAATCCTCGGAGGCTAATAAAAGTGACGCGCCGCGGGCTTCGTACACTAAGACCCCGGTTCCTTGCCTTGGGTCCCACTCTAGGGGCACCTTGTCATCAAAACTAGAATGACACTCTCTACTGCTTATAATTCACTGCAGTTTATGTTACATGATCCATGCTTACATTACAGTACTTCTACAGTACACTACAGCACAACATTATTCCTAAGTTTTCCTCTTTTGAATGGATGGTAATGAATTGAAGACGAACACTTGTGTTGGTGTTCAGTTTCATCAAGTTGTTTTAATAGTGTTTGATTTTTTTTTATATATTTCATTACAATATTACTGTATAAATGTAGCACATTTCTGTCTCATTCAGTTTTGTATTATGTTATTGTTTTGAACATAAGTTTAACAGTTTTGAAAACAGTGTGTACGCATGTGTAAATTGGCCTGTATACATAAAGTTTTGATGGTGTTAGTGTCTAAGTGAGAAAATAATTCATGTAAATTGAAAGATGTCGTCATGGAATGCATTGCATGAAAGCAATAATAAATGATCCACAGTTCAGCTCACAATAGCCCCTTTCACAGAGATTCCGGGAAATATACTGAAAATGTGTCCCGGGATTGTTTGATTTTGGTTCATTCACACTGCAAGTGAATTTCTGGAATCATTGCGTGCGTTCACACACATCCCGTAAAGATCCCGAATAGACACGGGACATCGTTGTGTTGTGTAATGTCTCCGCAGCGTCTTATGTTTGCTTATGATCTGTGATTTCTCTCTCGAGACACAATGCTTGTGCATTTTTTTCTGATCTGATCATAAACTAGCGCATCAAGTACCGTTTCACTAGCTGGCGAACAATCTCAGCTTCAGCGTCATCACTACGACACACCCCTTACGGCATTGGTCCTGCCTTGTGTTCACACAGGGCGTGTTCCAGGACTGATCCCAGCAATGTTATAGTTCCCCATACCCCAATCCCGGGATGTGTTTTCAAATGCTAACACACACTTTCAAAACTGATAAAAGCATATTCAAATCAGAATGATGACAAACTCAAAAAAAATCTTAGCAGAATATTTACAATGAAATTAAATAAATAATTATTCCAAACACAAATACATCTTGACACATTTCTCAATACTAAAGTCACTTTTTCAAAACTCTTCACACAGAGATCACAACCTCAGTCTATGTGAGCTAAACTGTGGATCATTTATCATTGCTTTGGCACTTGATTTGAGACATGAATGAAGTGTTTTGGTAGTTTTAGTGGATTTTGAATGTGAAATGAACTGCTGTGACGCTGAAAGTTGGTTTGGAGAACTGTGTGAAGAGTTTTACACAGTTCAAAAACTGTGATTTATTTTAATTTGGCAGGGCAAATCCCAGCGTCTTTATTTGAGAAGTAATTTGACATATTCGTGGACATTAAGAGTATTGGTAGTTTGAGCTCTATTGGCCTGTACGTCACCTGTGACAAACCCTAGAGATGACCCTAGAGAGGCAGTGATACTTTGACCATCTACTGTGTTTGTGTACATGTTTAAAACTAATTCTGAATGACGAATAAGGCCCCATTTACAGCTGCTATTACAGGCTTGTTTTTTTATACAATCACTAGGACACATTTCTCAATACTTAGGTCACTTTTTCAGAACTCTTTGTTCAGCTTTACAGCAGTTCATTTCACATTCAAAATGCACTAAAACTACCAAAACACTTCATTCATGTTTCAAATCAAGTCATTCTTCCAGAACACTAGCAGAAGTTTCACACAACAAACACACAGTTTTCTGTTTTCTGCTGTCCATAATTCACTGCAGCACATGGTCAATATTTACATTACAGTATCCATTTTTCCCTAAGTTTCCCCTTGTGTATAGATGGTAATGAAACTGAAAGATGAATACTTGTGTAGGTGTTTAGCTACATCTAATTGTTTTGATAGTATGTCATTTTTTAGATTCTGAATATATTTCAAAATATCTTTTTAAACTACATGAATACATCTTTCACTTAGACACAACCACTGCCCAAACTCTTTATACTTAGAAGCCCCTCAAAACTGTTATGCTTAAGTTCAAAACCTAACACAGCACAAAAATGAATAAGACTGAAATTTGCAACATTTCTACAGTAATACCATATTGAAATATTTTCTGAATCTAAAAAATGAAATGCTATCAAAACAATGAAATCTAGCTGAACACCAACACGTGTGTGTGTCTTTCATTTTCATCACCATCTATACAAAAGGGGGAACTTAGAAATAATTTTGTACAGTAATGTAAACATGAACCATGTAACATAAACAGCAGAAAATATTGTCTAATGCTGCTGTTGTTAGTGTTTTTTGTTTGTTGGGTGAAACGTGCTAGTGTTCAGCAAGAATGATTTGATTTGAGACATGAATGAAGTGTTTTGGTAGTTTTAGTGGATTTTGATTGTGAAATTGGTTAGGAGAACTGTGTGAAGAGTTGAAAATGACCTAAGTATTAAGAAATGTGCCCTAGCGATTGTTAAGACTCTGTGAGTCACAGACACTTATCCATTCTAATTTAATTTAATTCTAATACAACCTTCTAATCTGGTCAGTTGTCAGTTAAAGGATAATGATCGGGTAACAAGCATCACATGTCAGTCAGGGGGGGAAATGCAAAATTAACATCCATACTTCATACTGTATATTTCAATTAAAATTGTAAGATCTGACCTCCAAAATATTTACAGTGTGTTTATGATGGTTAAAAATGGCAAAGCAACCAAACAGGTGTCGTGATTTACTATCTAACTGGGGACTCTAACAGAGTAATTTTGTTTAAAGCTGCAGTCCGAAACTTTTTTTGGTTAAAAATGATCATCGTTGACAACTGTGTTGATAGACAACCCACACATACACCTCAAAACATTAGATTCTTCCGCACCGAGGAGCCATGCCGACGCACAACCCAGGTAAAGAAGGTAACTAAGACAATAACTGCAATTTCAGGGTTCAAGCAGAGATGGTGACAAAGAGGGACTGCACTTACGGACTGCAGCTTTAAATCACTATTCACAATATAAATTGGTGATCTGCAATTATTACCTTAAAGATCTATTTCTGCTTGGTTTAAAACATAAAACTTAGTTTGTTGGTAAAAATTGATGTATGTGTTGGTTCAGTGATGTTAAATACTATTTTTGACTTAAACAAAATCGGTTACTTTACCATTTTTAGGTTACCATTTTTTATTCATAATTCCATGCCCATTTCCACTCAAGTTAAAGTGTACTGGCTAAAGTTAAGCAGCAGCAGCGTGTGCATGTTTTAGTGATCTCACTACACAAAAGGACACTGGTCCCCTGTTAGATAGTACAGTGCGACACCTGTTTGGTTGCCTTTATATTCAGCAATATTTAACATTCTGAATATCTCTGAATGTAGCGGTGATGGTCATAATAACACTAAAACACCAGTTCATGCCATAAAAAACTATTGTGATGGTAAGAAATGGCAAAGCAACCAACCAGGTGTCGGACTTTACCATCTAACAGGGGACCAAAGTCATTTTATTCACTACTGTACATGCTAAATGAGCAGTTTAAGCAGACACAAGTAATTTCTCTTGCACTTCAATGTTCACTGTTGTTCCCCATATAACTAAATAAAATGCCATCTATACAAACCCAGACACTAATGCACGTAAAAGCCTTCTAAAAAGTCGACTGTTGACTGAAAACTTCAGTTAGGTCAACTAAATTGCCTGAAAAGACATTCAGTTCACATAATTTGATTAAGCCAGCTGAACATTTTCAATGCAGCAAGTGAATGGCTGTTTCTCAATTCCAAGACAGCAAAGAACAGGCCTGCTTTCTTGTGGAGACCGGTCTTGCCAGGTGACCGTGAAAGAATGAACTCGGAAGGACGCAAGGGCACATCGTGCATCTTTGTGAGAATTGAGATGTGCTGCGATTTTGTTACTCAAATGACTGTCCCAACATATTATAAGTAGCGTCTAATTCACAATTAATACAACAAAACATCACACACAAATGTCACAACCTATTAAAACATTTCGTTCATATTATTATATACATTGTTTTCATATAATCTATATATCTTTTTTATATTTTATTACGTGTATTTGTGAAAATTTGTAGCCTATGTTACCTAATGCTGTCAATGTTAAGATTATTTTTAATATGGCAAAAAAATCATATTGCAATCTTTCTTCAGGTTATCACTTTATTACAATTAAGCAAAACAAACAGACAAATGTTGTTACGTTTTTATGTTTTTATAATTGTCACAGTGGTGACCTGCAGTTGTTACATTAGAGAGCTATTTCTGCTGGATTTAACCCTTAAAACTCAGTTATTGCTATAAAAACTTCCAAAATCTTTACAGTGTGTTTGTGATGCATGTCATTGCGATACAGAAAGGAAAAGACAGCACTGCATAGCACAAAGAAAAAAAACAAAAAAAAACAAAGTAGAAATGTGAACATAGAACAATCTCCTTAGGGAAAACTGTACATGCAGTGCTGTATGAATTACAGTGCAGTCTTCCGCCACCTCCGGACGTTCCTGTCTGTTGGGCTACAAATTCTCATCCACATCACAACGAATATCTTCTCTTGTGATGCAGCGTGGAAAGAATCTTTAGAGTGTCTTATCCAGCATCGGCAGGCATCTGCTGTGATATCATCACACGCTGGATCCATGGCAGCCAGAAGGGTCATCTGTGTATGTGGCTGGCGATCATATACTTTCCATCTCCATGCTGAGAAACATTCCTCAATGGGGTTAAGGAATGGAGAGCAGGGTGAGAGGAACTCCATCAGCATCCTGTTGTGGGCCGCAAACCATTGCCTGATGATGTTGGAGCGATGGAAACTGACATTGTCGCAAACTATCACGTACTTTGGCAGGTCATCTCCAATCTGACCCCTCTCTTGTTCAGGGATGAGATCCCTGTAGAGAGTGTCTAAAAAGGTGACAAGACGCTCTGTATTGTATGGCCCAATAATGGGAATATGCGTTAGCACACCATTCTCAGAGATAGCAGCACCCATGGTTATGTTCCCGCCCCGATGGCCTGGCACATCAACTGTAGCTCTGTGGCCGATGATATTTCGACCTAGCCTGCTGCGTTTCGTTAGGTTGAAGCCAGCCTCATCCATGTAGAGGAAGCTGTGCGGTGGTTCACTTGCTTCCAGTTCCATTATATGCTATATCCAGAAGACACAAAATGAGTTTTATGAATTACATGCATTTTCATTTTGGCCAAGATATAGTTACATCAAATGTATACAGCACATATTGCATCTTCATTTCTACAGCCATAGCAAATGTGTAGAGGTCACACTTACTGTACTGTATATCACTATACAGTGTTGTACTGTTTACTGTGAGGTACAGTTGCTGCATGCTCATACATGTTTTACCTGTACATACTGGTAGTGCAGTTCCTTCACTCTTTCACCATTTCTTTCAAATGGAAGAGTGTACAGCTGCTTCATATTCATTTGGTGTCTTTTCAGCACCCTGTCAATGGTTGAGATGCTGACTGTTTGGATGTTTTCAAAGATGTTGTTGTCCTCTTTATCTCCCTTAGTCTTATGGCATTGTTTTCTACAACCATGGTGCAAAAAGCCTCCTCCTGTTTAGATGTGAAAAGGGGCCCTCTGCCACCCCTGTGAAGTTGTCTTGCAGTCCTATGTGGAAAAAATATAGTAATGCAAAACACAACATTAAGTAAGATAAAATGTCTGTTTAAAGTATACTTACTGTATATTGTAAAATGCAAGTGGAATACTGTAATATTGTATGAAGCACTACAGAAAGTATACAGTATTATAGTACAGTGCCTATTGTTAGATTACATACCTGTTCTGTCGACGAAAAGTCTGAATGATTGAGGACATTTGGCTGCACCCTTCGACCAGCCTCGGCCGTTGTATTACATCATTAGTAGTGTGCCGACCTCAGAGTGTTAAAGGAGTCAAGGAGAAATCAACAGAGTCTGCAGATATGCTTGGTGTCAGAGATATGGCCTTCATAAACAGCACACTAGTGTTCTCATTTAAGCATCTCTTTTTGACAGAGGCAGATCTAGCTTCAGTGGCAGGAGAGATCAATATATCAAAGAAAATACAGAAATGATCAGACAGTGCTACATCCTTAATAACAATCGATGAAATGTTTAGACCCTTGCTGATAAGTAAACCTAGAGTGTGACTACGATTGTGTGTGGGTCCATGTACATGCTAAGTCAGATCAAAAGTATTTCGGAGGCCTGTAAATAATGATCAGTAAAATGCGTGGAGCACCTTTTAATACAATACACAGATATTCAAAGGATGAGTAATCACCAAATGACACTTGCTTACATTGATAGACATCTTTAAAAAGAACAGCTACACCTCTCCACCCCTCTGTTGATGATATCATTGACTAGAAATTATTTATTTTTAAGTGAGCGTATGTTTAAAAGTGCTAACTTAACACTGTCAGTTTTTGTCCCCACAGCAATCTCAGGTTGACGTTTAATTGGCAGCAGATTAGATGAGTTTGCTGTAGGATTGGAGAAGGCTTTAGACTTTCTATCACAAAGCTACAGGCACATTGGAGCTGGTATCAGTTGTTTTTGGTTCACCTAGAGCAGATGGAGGAGGGTGTGGACCCTGGCGTTGTGGCTGAGGCCGAAGAGCTCTCACAAGTGGGCCCACAGGCTTTGGTGGTTGCGGGGCTCGCCGTGTTTTAGTTGATATCTGTGGGCTCACAGCAATAGAGTGGGAGAGCTTTGTTCCGGCAAACACCAGTTCTTCCATTTTCTCTGAGAAGCACAGAAGTGGATATGCGGGAGAGAGGGATGATGTGTCTGGTGAGAGGGTCTGTGGCTCTGGTGTAATCGGAAGCTGAATATCCTGGCTTCCCTGGCTGTAGATGTGTCTGTAGAGAGCTTTGTGGGCAGGGCTCAGCTGATGGCACAACAATTCAGCTCAGCACTTTTCCACACAACCGCTTTTGATCCTTGTGTTCGCACGCAAGGTTGATTCTAGCTAATTTGATAGCTAGGCCAATATATGGGACGCTATTTAACTGGTTAACCGTTAACCAACAATAATTTTAAACAATTAATCGCTTGCTGCATGCTTCAAAATACACTACAAATATATATATTTTTTATGTTTTTGAGAGAAAAAAAACAGGTAAATCGCATTTGATTGCATTCAGAAATAATACCGGTAAATAAAGCGAAATGTTATAATGTAATACAAACATTATAAACATTACAAACAGCTATAGGTTATTTTAGTTCCCCTCACTCCACAACAAATCCTTTAAATTTAACGGTATTCAGAACAGATCAAGAATTTAAAAATATAAGTAGGCTATAACTATAAAGCCAAAACGAAATCATTTATTGAGAAACTGAAGGTAACCAGCGTTAGCCTCACGTAGCCTGTACTCTCACATTCCAATCCAAATGTTTCCATATTTGTGATGTATTTGGATGCTAAACCATTATTTATTATAGGCTTTGTACTTCACTCGCGTCCCAATATTGATGGAAAAAATCATCCTCTTCACATGCGCAAAAATGTGGAAACAACACAGCGGTGGTGCTCACGCTGAATGGCACAGATTGTAGGCCACGATGAAGCTTTCTTGTGTGTTCTGGTAGTTCTGGCAAAACTGCAAGTAACTTTGTTGCGAGAACTGCAATCTTTTGTAGAAGTCTGTGGCAGTTTGAGCAGCAAGTAGATTCTCAACCAGATGGAGGCATTTTCGGTTGAATATGGGCAGCTGTGTTGTCCCGTCTCAGGAACGTAAGCTGCTGTCAGTGGGAGGCTGGTCAGATAAAAATGTCCCTTTTTTGTAGTAATCTTGCCAAAAGTTTCTAGTTTTAGCGTTGGTGCCAAGCTTTGCCAATTGAGCACTGCGCTGATTTGCTAAAGTTAAAATTAGGAGATAAAATATAAATGTGATTTAGCAAAGCACGGAGCAATAACAGAGCGTCCGAACAGTAGCTAAACAGGAAGCAGGCGCCAGGAAGAGGCAGGAAGTTAAGCAGGAAGCTGGTTTCAGTTACCTAGATATGTTTGAGCAAACTCAGTTTTTTTGGTTCAAGAAGGTGAATTGGTTTTTAGCGGTGTTCATCGCCATGGTAACTTACTCTACACGGCTAACCGGCTCCGGAGCAGGTTTTATTCTGGGTTAGAGATCGCTAACCCAAACTGGACCAATCAGCAGTGAGTAATATGACATGTATCTGATGCAACAAAGCCACTCCCCCTGTATCTCTCGCTCCAAATTAAAGCAGTTTAGAGTGAAAAAAACTTTAGAGAGAGAATTGCTCATCTTTTGCTGCTAATTATTTATTATATTTATATTATATGAATATTAATTACTTTTAATTCACATAATATATTCATATAATTATTATTTTAATTTACAAATAATATTAAACTTTGCTTTTATAAATATAAATATAATGCATGCTTTCATATTAACGCTTTTAAACAATGTGTATTTATTTGAGCTCTTTGTGAACCTATAATTATTAGGCCTGTTTCTTTGATTCACATCATGATCACTGATATAGTCAGGTATTTTCTTTTTTTCGCTTTCGCTGCAGCAGCAGTGTTTATGCCTTGTAAACGCGTTTAATTTCATGATCATTTTTTAAACGATCTCTTAATCTTCAGCAAAGAACTGAATTGCGGTATCTCTCACGAGAAGTGAATCAAACTGATACTCTGCATGTGCCGTGTGATTGGCTGTTTGCCGCACGTGTCACACTTTCAGGTGCACACGCTTAATCGCAAACTCTGGATCAAACCTGAGATGACAGAACGTTTATACTGAGCTTCTGAGACCGCTGAACCTGATGTGGATATATCTGGATTTGTCAACTCTAAACCTACTGCTTCATGAAACAGGCCTCTGGACACACAAGTTAGTCAGCGGAGAGACTTCACTCAGGTCTCAGATCAATACTTTATACTCTCTTAAAACATCCAAAACACACCAATATAAACATGCATTAACCAGTACAGCAAAATGTATACCATAAAGAAGAGATACCATATACTCAAGCATCAAATTTATGTTTACCCCAGACATTTTTGCTGGTTCACCATCAGTCAGGGTGGTCAGTTTAATAGTGTGTATCCTGGTGAATGTACACACTCACACACACTGTCTATATGAGGATTTATCACACACATTTATTCTGTTATTTCAGTGACAGAAGTTCATCTGTAGTATTAACCCTAGTCAAAGTCCCTTTAAGACCATTTCACTCAGCAACCATCTGCCTCTTGGGCATGCAAGTGCAGCTCCTATCCCTTTGAATGGGGAAACATTCTCCATAACTGTTCGCCATGCTTACGATTACATTTCATATTTGAAACCACCAATGAAATCTGGCAACAACTGTCTCATAAATGTTTCCAAATGCTTGAATCATGACAAAACACTGCATTTTTCAGCCTGGACAAAACGAATGCATGCGCAGTCCTAAGCGAACGTCTCAGAACACTGCCTGTTTCTATGGCAACTGGGGCAGCTGCAGTGACGCAATGATTTTACTAATCAACGACTGGCCCTTTTATTTAGAAGGCGGGGCGTATTCTCTCGTGCAGGGGTTAGGTTACGTTCAGGTTACACTCAGTAATTAATTCCCCAAAAATCACACTATATATATATATATATATATATATATATATATATATATATATATATATATATATATATATATATATATATAAAAAAAAAAAAAAAACATACAAGCAGTTACAAATAATTAACTTTTAATATCAATAATTTTCACACATTACAAAAAATACATTTCTGAATTTCTGAAATTAATGTCTATGCTCAAAAAGTGGAATAGACAATTTACAGGTAAAACAACTTTTTATTTTCACAAACTCACAAAAATGGATCGGAGTTGAAATAATTTTTTGTATTTTGGGTTTGTACATATGCTTTTGAATAGCTGTCTATATGAGTCAAATTGACCCATGAACAGCAAGATCGTATAAAATTGTGTTGAAACTTTGTATGCATGTTCATGACCCTAAATGAGAAAGTCACAAAATGTCAAGAAAAACAACATAGGTTTCATATTATTTAAGAACTGATTTTTACCATTTGTGGCTGACAAAATATTTTTACAATTGAAAGAGGTGGGAAAAAAGCTCAAAACCAACATAAAATCTAACCAAAAAATCTTACTATTTTGGGTCTGTACAGTTGCCTCAGAACACTAAAATATGCGGGTCAAATTGACCCACGAACATCATAAATTTAACAGAAATGATGTGTGCATATGTCAAAAGACAGCAGCAATTTTGAAACTTTGCATGCATTTTCATGACCCTAAATGAGGAAAAAGTCACAAAATTTCAAGAGAAATAACATAGGTTTGATGGTATTTCAGATAGCTTGAAAAATAAATGATAGCTCATTTTTTGAAATAAGAGGGAAAGGCTATTTTTACCTTCAAAAGGGTAGTTAAAAGCCAACATAAAATATAAAAATAAAAAACAATCTTATTATTTTGGGTCTGTACAGTTGCCTTACAACATTAAAATAAACGGGTCAAATTGACCCGCGAACATCACAAACAGTATTTTTTTGTGTATATGTCAAAACATATGAGCAAGTTGAGACTTTGCATGCATGTTCATGACCCTAAATGAGAAAGTCACACAATGTCAAGAAAAAAAAAATATAGGTTAATCTACATTTCAGTCAACTCAAAAATCAAAACAGGTCAAATTGACCCGCAACATAACACAAGGGTTTTAATGTAATGAAGAGCAAAAAAAGAGACTATATAACATCTGACTGTTACTGATTTATCATGCAGCTCAAAGCATTATAGGTAGAATCTCTCTAGAATCTATTCTGATTCATTAACACAGTTTCAATGATGTGCCAAGATAAACCCAAAACCCAGGATAGAGCGGCTGAGTGAATGTGGTCTGGACTGTGTGGATGAGGCTCACTGTGTCAGAGACGCTGTAGAAGGACAGAGTTCCTGCACTGTGATCCACATACACTCCTATTCTACGGCTTGTAATTAAAGGCAGATGAGTCTCTATGCTATTGTGAATGAATGAGTTACTAGAGGAACAGCAGAACAAACTCCAGGACTGATCATTAGATCCAAACACGCACTCATTATACTGTCCCTTCCTTCTGATGCTCTTATACGACACTGATATAAACACTTGACCCTTATGCCCACTCCACTCAATCTCCCAGTAACAGCGTCCACACACTCTCTCCCTACACAACACCTGACGAAACCAATCAAATCTGTCTGGATGATCAGGATACGGCTGGACTGTGCCATTGTTAGTAATCACTGTGTTCCTCCCAGACAGACGGAGGCCTTCACTCACTGTGTTTGGATCCAGAGTGAGTCGACAGGAATCTGATGGAGATAAAAACACATCAGGATCAGGAATTATCAAGCTGTCTCATCTTTACTTTATTGTATTAACAAAAACTGCTATTTAATAGCTTTACCTTATAGGCCTATTTATTCATCAGTATTAGTCATTCATACAATTTATGCGTTTAAGTAGGCTAAAGTGGGAAATTACTCGTGTGTGTCATACATTTTTGTGGAATATATATACACACACCATCATATCCACATTCTCATGTGAAAGGCTTGCTCTCTGTGCTGTAACAATGTCCCATATTATATATATATATATATATATATATATATATATATATATATATATATATATATATATATATATATATATATATATATATATATATATATATATATATATATATATACATATTATATTATATTATATTATAATATAATTAATATAATATAATATAATATAATATATATTATATTATATTATATCCATTCATTACACACAGACTGATATATTTCAAATGTTTATTTCTTTTAATTTTGATGATTATAACTGACAACTAAGGAAAATCCCAAATTCAGTATCTCAGAAAATTAGAATATTGTGAAAAGGTTCAATATTGAAGACACCTGGTGCCACACTCTAATCAGCTAAATAACTCAAAACACCTGCAAAGGCCTTTAAATGGTCTCTCAGTCTAGTTCTGTAGGCTACACAATAATGGGGAAGACTGCTAACTTGACAGTTGTCCAAAAGACGACCATTGACACCTTGCACAAGGAGGGCAAGACACAAAAGGTCATTGCAAAAGAGGCTTGCTGTTCACAGAGCTCTGTGTCCAAGCACATTAATAGAGAGGCGAAGGGAAGGAAAAGATGTGGTAGAAAAAAAGTGTACAAGCAATAGGGATAACCGCACCCTGGAGAGGATTGTGAAACAAAACTCATTCAAAAATGTGGGGGAGATTCACAAAGAGTGGACTGCAGCTGGAGTCCGTGCTTCAAGAACCACTACGCACAGACGTATGCAAGACAAGACCCCTGAAGGCTGCAGCACAAGACACATTGAGGGAAGCACTTTATTAATCCTATGAATGCATATTTAAAATTGCAGAATCGAATCACATCAAATTTTAACGTGAATCGTCTCAAATCGAATCGTTCTGAATTTGCAAAAATCGTTTTTGAATCGAAAAGATTCGCTGCCTACCCAAAGATTCACAGCCCTAATATATATATATATAAATGTGTGTGTGTGGACTTACATTTGTTCAGTCCTGCAATAATCCTGAACTCTCCTCTATGATCCACACTATAAAAAACATACAGTGTCAGTAAATGCACATTTAATCAGTAAACAAACACAAACACACACATTCACTTACACACACAAACGCACATATTCACACACTCATTCGCTCACACACACAAACACATATTCACTCACTACACACACACACACACACACACACACACGATTCAGTATAGTTTCCAGTGAGGGGGTTTTGTCAGTCTATGATCTTCCTACTGAGAGTCAAACTATGTGTGAATGTTTACATAATCTTAGTTCTCGTGACCAGGTCTTTCGGGGTACTATTATCTGTATTGTCTTTAGATGCTTTTGCTTAGTGGCTGTGTGTAAAGTCAACACCTTTAAGGACTGCCCACTGAATGCCAATAAAATACCATGTACAGCTCCCTTAGTCAGACTTGATGGACTGCAGCTACCGACAGCAAGTTCTCAAAGAATCCTGCTGAAGATACATCCAAACAGGTCTTCCCTTCTGAGATTTTCAACACTACACTCTAACATTCACTCACTACACACTCTCTCTCTCACACACACCCAAACATTCACTCACTACACTCTCTCTCTCACACACATTCACTCACTACACTCTCTTACACACCTTCACTCATTACACTCACACACACACTCAAACATTCACTCACTACACTTACTCTCTCTCTCTTACTTACACACACACTACATTGAATAGCAAGAGTTCATCACTAAAGCTCAATTATCACTTAATTTATTAATTAACTATCTTATTAGCTTAATTTTAGGGTTACTTTTTTTACTCTCTGTAGTTTAGACTCAAATAGACACAAAGCATTTTTTTAAATTATTATATATTGCATTTATATTAATTCGATTTCAGTAAGTTGTGTACTACAACATAGTAGAACTTATTCACTTATACACTTTTCCTGCTTAACATACTTAAGTTTTTTCAGCCTGCAGTTTGGATGTTTGAGTCTATCAGAGAGTAGCTTCACTCCTGAATCTCCTGGGTGATTGTAGCTCAGATCCAGCTCTCTCAGGTGTGATGGGTTTGAACTCAGAGATGAAGACACATAACTGCAGCCTTCCTCTGTCACCATACAGCCAGACAACCTATAAACACAAACAGCAACAGTCCCCACACATTAGTTTGACAGTCAGACATCACTAACACACAGTCATTTGGGTGGTAGCTGTTAGTTTCAGTCACAAAAGTAACAAAAGTGAAGTCAACAGAAACATTTATACTCAAGTAAAGAACAGGAACAAAGTATTTCTACATTGTCACTAGACACTAAGAAGGGGTGTGAATACCCATTTCCCTCATTGGGGCACCCTCTGCAACTTTTGTAAAGACGTGAGGGGGCAGGGACAGCCTGAAGGGAAAGACTTTGTACTGACATGCCTGCCCTTTGAAAGCAAACAGTAGGAACGTGGTGTAAGAGCCATATATTATTTGTTTCTTATATAGATGTGGGTTAAATAATTGTGTGCATTAAGCAATTGTTAAATAATTATGAGTAAATAATTAATATGTGAAATATAATATTTCATACTGATGATGACGTCATTTCCGGCAATAACCGTTAGTTTTTTTGTGTGATGCTATACTGGAGCGATACAGTTTTTTGACTGTGTAACATTTTTCTAGCTAATTTTGTTATTAAACTTTTTGAAAAGTAGCTACTGGACTACTGGATGTTATTTGAGTGCAAATCACGCTCACCCATGAAGAAAAATCAACCAAGATGAGAATTTAGACGGACTGCTATCACACGTGGTATTTGTGTAGGTATGTGTGTGACAGGGAAAGTGGATATTGTTCTTTTACTGACCATGTGGGAGCCAAATAAGCCACTTTGAGAGATGGGAGCGTTGAGGAAGTGCACATTCTCTGCATCTCGCATTCCCGTTAGGTTCAGCCATAAGTGGCACTCCTGGTTTGTAGGGGTGTAACGATACACCAATGCCACGGTTCGGTTAATATCATGGTTTTGGAGCCACGGTTCGGTTCTGTTTGCTGTGGAGGCTTTTAACTTAATAACAACAACAACAATAATTTAACTTAACTATACATTGGCTTCACGTTTTCTTTAGAGCAGTTACCATACCGGAGTAAACTAAAATGAAATAAATGCCTCCACTGTAGACTATACAGAAACAATCTACTTATTCTACCATTTTACCATAATGTTTAAAAAAAAAGCTAATTTATTACATAAAAATTGATGACACACACACACACACACACACACACACAGATCTCCGGATCTGGCGGTAGCACTTTTAGCATAACTTAGCATAGATCATTGAATCTGATTAGACCGTTAGCATCTCGCTCAAAAATGACCAAAGAGTTTCAATATTTTTCCAATTTAAAACTTGACTCTTCTGTAGTTACATTGTGTACTAAGACCGACGGAAAACAAAAAGTTATGATTTTCTAGGCCGATATGGATAGGAACTATACTCTCATTCCTGCGTAACAATCAAGGAACTTTGTGCCTGCTGCACCCATGGTATGGCAGCAATGATATTACGCAGCACCTGAAAATAGTCCCCAGCATGCTCCTTGTGCAAGCAGGTTGTCACGTTGGTTATGTTGACGGAAGCTAGCCTATTTTTAGGCGAATACACAATACATCATGAACTGTTAATTAATCATATAACTGCTCCTGATAAACAGAATGAACATCATACCTGCATGCCTTCCCAGCTAACACACGTCGAACCAGTTACGTGACTTATTGGTACTTTACTTTTATTTCACGACTTACGAATTGACAACGTAACGTTGCTCGTAGTTTTTCTTGTGCTTTATAAAGTGATATACAGCACGCCGCCACATTAACTCGTGTAATTGAAGAGTGTGGCCAGTATAACGGCTGACAGGACAGGATAGGAAAGTTCAGTTTTCTGAGGTGAGAGATTTTTTATTTCGTAACAAGCTACGAAAATGACGATGTTGCTGGGAATCCAAGGTAGCATTTAGCCAACCTGGCTAAATGGGGAAACTGGCTCTCTTTTGTCCTTCCACCATGCAGCTTGAGCGATCACCCAAGTCACGAGACAAAATAATATTATAACAATATTTAGTAAAATACAGCTCTTATTAGTTGTTAAAAGTGTACTAATTACTATTTAATCAAATGTCAAGGAAGAACAAAAATTTTTTGTGGCATAAGGTGAAGTGAGAGCTGGGCCCGGGGCAGCACGGGGCGGGGGGCACATTCAGTTCGACATGAGAGTATTGCGGTTCGAACCGTGGGTGGTGTATCATGGTTTTTTGGTTCGGTTTCAATATCATTACACCCCTACTGGTTTGGGACAGAAACAAGAAAGAAGATTTCAAAGAGAAACAAGATTATATTTCTTAACCATTGGCAGATAATTCTGCTTGAGCAAGAACTCACTTCATTTTGATTTTATTTTCCAGAAAACAAGAAAAAATATCTTATGTCATTTGACTTATCTAGTACAAGCATCTTGATTTAAGAAATTGGGATTTACATTATGACAGTATGTCTTAAGATAAATGTCACAACAAGAATATAGAATTATTTAACTTAATGTTAATGGGTTGCAGAATCCTATTAAACGAAGTAAATTCATAACTAAGATGAAAAGAGAGAACCAACATATTTTTTGGCAAGAGACTCACCTAGTACAAAATGAACATGAAAAATTGAAAAGGTTAGGATTTAGAAACACTTTTTATTCATCTTACACTAAAGGACATTCTAGAGGAGTTGCAATATTGATATTGAATAAGGTGACTTTCCAGGTCTCCAGCCAAATAGCTGACAAAGAAAGACGTTACATTCTGGTGAAAGGGATCCTTGATTCAAAGGAAGTAACATTTAATTTTTACAGACCACCAGGACAGGATAAATTACTAATTAAAAAAATATTTGAGCTAATAACTTCATTAGTGTCCGGCACACTTATATGTGGAGGGGACTGGAATGTACAGTCGCATCCTACCCTAGACTCTTCAAATCCAACAAAAAAGATAAATTCTGAATCGGTGTATGTTAAAAAAATGCTTAAGCATGATAGACATATGGAGGGAACTCCACCCAGTTGCGAGACAGTTTACCCTTTTCTCCCACCCTCACACAGTCGAGGGTTGATTCTTTTTTAATGTTTCACTCAGACAGGTATAGAATTGTAGGTTGCGATTTAGGAACTAGAGATGTTTCAGATCATGCGGGAGTGTATTTGAGACTCCATCTGGATGGTCAATCAAAGAACACCATCTGGAGATTGAACACAAGTCTCTTAAATGACCCCAAATGTATGGAATGTTAAAAAAGAAATTAAAGATTACATTGAATTTAACAATAATGAGGAAATGTCATCAAGTGTTATATGGGATGCCGCTAAGGCAGTGTTAAGAGGAAAGCTTATAAAGTGGTCCTCAAGGGGGAAAAAAAGAAAAACAGAAGGTACTGACTGATTTATCAAACACACTAAAAACACTAAAACAAAAACATATTGAATTAAATAAACCTCAAATCTTAGAAGAAATAAAAGTAATAAAACAACAAATAAATAACATACTTGATAATCAAGGAGAGATTAAACTTAAATATATCAAACAGAATTATTATGAGAATGGACCCAGAGCTAAAAAAAATGTTAGCATGGAAACTTCGTAAACGGCAAACCGAAAGGTCAGTTTTCAAAATTAAAAATCCAGTAACCAATGCAATGTGCTATAAATTAGATGAGATATTCAGGTCATTTGAAATCTATTATAAAAGATTATATTCCCAACCAGAAGCAGCAGATCCGTCTATTATTGAAACATTTTTGGAATCTCTAGACTTACCATCAGTAGGAGTAACACAAAACAAACTGGTAACACAAGAAGTTACAGAATCAGAAATTGATGGGGCCATATCAAATTTAAAGACAAATAAAGTACCAGGGGGGGATGGGTATCCAGCTGAGTGGTAGAAAACATTCAGGAAATTATTAAAACCTATGCTTTTAAATTGTTGGAAACAAGCTATCATATCAGTAATACCAAAAGTTGGAAAAGATAAGACAGAATGTGGGTCATACAGACCAGTTTCGGTTTTGAATATAGATTATACGCTTCTATAATAGCAAAAAGATTAGAAAATATAATTCCTGAGTTGACTGATACTGACCAAACACAATACATGAAAAACAGGCAGACACAGGATAATGTAAGACGAGCATTATTTTTGATTGATAGCAGGAATATTATATTAGCTATTAGAGAAGATGCAGAAATACCAGGATTCCAGTTTAAAGGAAATGAACACAAAATATGTCTATATGCGGACGATATTCTTATGACAATCTCCGACTCAGACTCCAGCTTAGCCAAACTTAATGTCATGCCTTGAACAGTTTGGTTGGTACTCAGGATACAGGTTAAATTTAGACAAAACTCAAACCCTCTCTTTTAATTATTCACCACAGAAAAACATGCATAATACTGTAAATATAATTTTAAGTGGAAAACTAAAAACATACCAAAGAATGTGACAAAAACATATACTGTAAATTATGAATCAATAATAAAAGAACTAAAGTAGATTTGGACAGATGGATGCCCTTAACCCTTGGTTTGTATAATCGAATTGAAATTATAAGAATGAATGTTTTACCACGATTACTATTTCTATTCCAATCACTGCCTGTAGAGATAAAAAAAAAACAGTTTAATGACTGGAATCGAATGATCTCTAGATTCATAGAGAAATCAGACTTAAAACACTACAATTATCAAGGGAGAGAGGAGGACTGTCTCTTCCCTGTCTGGAGGATTATTACAAAGCATCACAGTTGAAGTGTCTAGTTTGTTGGTGCAATAATGAGTATGATGCAAGATGGAAAGCATTAGAGTTTAGCCAGCTGGACGTTCCTCTCCCCTCCTTATTGGGAGACAAGGCCACTAAGATTAAGTACTCCAACAAATTGAGCCATTGGACATTGGTTCCTCTCAATATTTGGTTCAAGGAATGTAAAACTTTAAGCTTGAGAAACAAACACAGATGTTAAGATGGGTGGCCTATGACAAAGATTTTAAACCTGCACAGTTAGATTCAAGGTTTAAACAATGGACGTTAAAAGGCATTACATCATATTGTACAATCTCATCTAATACTGGTTTAAAGAGCTTCCAACATCTTACTGACACCTATGTTTTAGAAAAACAAGATTTCTTCAGATATTTACAGCTTAGGAACCATTATAATAAAAATATTAAAAATAATGAAAAATCTGAAATGAATATCATCAATTGGTTTATTGATGCGTATAAGAATGGATCTCACAAGAGACTGATATCAAGAATATATTCAAGTATACAATCTTCTAAAAAACACTATACATGTAAAAGATAAATGGGAGAAGGAAGCCAACATAATTTTATCTGATGAAGAATGGTTAAACATTTGTAAAACACAGTATACCTCCAGCTCAGGTCAGTGGAGAGAATTCTCATGGAAGAATATTATAAAAAATTTTATGACTCCAAAAAGAAAATATTTACAGAATGGAGACAATGTAACAATTCTATGGCTGATTATTTTCACATATTTTGGAAGTGTCCAGCAATTCAGTCTTTTAGGTTAGAGATTGTCACTGAAATAAAATTGATAATGGGATTCGAAATAGAGAACAGCTTTGGTACTATACATTTAGGAAACATACCAACTGATCTCAATACTTAAGACAAGTACCTACTTAACGTATTATTGGTTGCTAGTAAAAAAACAATAACTAAGAAATGGTTGCATGAGAATCCACCAACAAAAGAAGAGTGGATCGTGATTGTAAGAAATATGTATAATATGGAAAAACTGACCTTCTCTCTAAGATTAAACATGGATACATTTATGGATATGGATACATGTCAAGTACTGGTAAATGGTTAATGTATAGGAGTGTGGATTGGACATAAGGAGATATTGTAAGTGTACTGAAATTTGTTTGTTATTTTTTTTTATTTTCTCTATTCTGAGACCTTTGGGAGAGTAACCCCTGATATAAAATTAACTGTATATGAACACCAGAACTGTATGTGATACCCATAGTGACCTGTATGTTCTGTTTTTTTTTGTTTTGTTCTAAATGTTTTTTTGCATCAATGTTTTTGGACCAATTTTCAAAGCCGCACCTGCCTGCCATCCGCTGGTTGTTTTAAGGTCTATAGGCGATGCTAGGCGCTGCTGACGCGAGCCGTGAGGCTAGAAAGCTCTTGCCTGTGCAGCAAAGATATTTAAAGGCTAAAGTCCCTACTAGTATAGCCTATTGGCTATGAATATTGTATCCCCAGAAAATCAGCAGTGAACTCCGTCTCCGATCGGCGCGCAGGGACAAAAATAAATAAATAGCCTAAATAAAATAGCATTTTTTTGCAAAAAGAAAGAAAGCTTGAATAAAATAAGTCATTGACATTATAGGCTAATGAACTCTACGCGCTGTCATGTCGGGGGGACGACTAGGACGAGCCTGAAGAAATTAAACCGTTCATTTTGACTGCATGGGAAGAGAGCACGTCTTTTTCAGGCAGAAAGTGCAATTCATTTTAAATGAATGTAGGTAACAATATTTAACAATGTATATATTTTTTTCATTTGATTGGTTCAACCGCCATCCGCCCAAATTTAATTAAAATATAATTTTTTGTCACGTTGTCCGCCCGATAGCAGTGCGCGGCTGTAACCGCCAACCACGCATCTCTACCCCACAGCCCAGGTCCGGCCTGGCCCGCCATCCCTCCCCCAAGACCGCCCTCCTAGACTCTTGTATGTTTTGTGTTGGTTTTGTTGGGCATCAAGAGCCGCCCATAGAGGAGGGGATCTGTAATGTCTAGTGTTTTGTTTCATGTTCATATTTTATGTTACAGTCATGTATTTGTGTCTTGTTTGTGTCATGTGATCCTGCCATGTACTCCCTTGTCATGTATTCTGTGTTCTGTGTTGTCATGTTCTTATTGGTTAATTGTCTTGATTGTTCACAGGTGTCCCTTGTCTTATCATTAGTAGTCTGTGTATTAAAGCCCTCATGTTTGCAATGCGTCTTGGTCTAGTATTTTCTGTGTAAACCATTGTTGGTGAGTGTTCTGTTTATGTCATGTCAAGTTATGCCATGTCAAGTCTTTTTTTCTTTTATGTTTTGTTTAAGTTTGAATTACAATAAACTGCATTTGGGTTATGCAACTTGCCTCCAGTGGATCGTTACAGAGTTGATATTTTTTTTTGCACAGGGCTTCATATATTGGCCTAAATATTTTCAACACAGGCCTTCATAAAGTCTGGGAAACATATTAATTATTGCAGGTTTGCATACAGAGTTCAGTGTTTGTATTCCCTGTGTGACGGGATGTAAAGACGTTAATAATAGGAACACACTTTCGTCCATAATTTAGAATGAATTCAAAAAGACACTGTAGTTATTACAGCGAAGTTAAGTTGTATTATAAATAATCATCCCATAAACTGTTATTAGCCTGCCGTTTTCACACAAAATGCAGCGCGATCACTGATCAGGATTTGAACATGGTCCCCTTGCACTATAATAAACAAAAAATAATAATCAACATAAGACCATCATATCTCGCAGTCAGTGGGACAAAAAAAAATAGGTCCAATGACGCAGATTATTTTTACTATTGTGTTTTGAGAAAAGTATTCACATCATTTGTAATTTGTATGAAATAAATGAAAACTTGCAATCTGTTTAGGACAATCACAACGTTTGGAGAAATGTGTCAAATCGATTGAGAAAAACTGTATTGTGGTAGTATTTTGTTAATTATTTTAAAGAAAACCATTTACCTCAGAATCTCCAGCTTACAGTTTCTCTTCAGTCCATCAGAAAGAAGCTTCACTCCAGAATCCTGCAGGTCATTGTTACTCAGGTCCAGTTCTTTCAGGAAACAGTTTGAGGATTGTAAAGCTGATGACAAACTCTCACAAGACCGGGCAGTGAGATTACATATGGAAAATCTGAACAAGAAAAACAGTAATTGCATACAGAATAAACATAATACAGAATAAATTCAGCAGTGTGATTTTTAGTAATTAACTTTAAAAAAAAATGAAAGTATTTGAAACTCAAACCTCAGTATTTCCAGTTTACAGCTCTTCAGACCATCAGAAAGAAGATTCACTCCTGAATCCTGCAGGTCATTGTTACTCAGGTCCAGTTCTTTCAGGACACAGTTTGAGGATTGTAGAGCTGAAGATAAACTTTCACAGGACTGAGCAGTGAGATAACACCCACATAGCCTGTGTAGAGAACAAAACAAACAGTGATATTGATGTGTTTATTAGGTAGGGTTTATAATCCAGACTGCATGTTTGTGCTAAATACAGTGTAATGACACTTTTGCCATTAAAATGTTATAAGGAAATAAAATAAGCACAAATGTCAGGGTGGCCCAAAAAAATGCCACAGGGTCAACTCCTAAGAATTAAGTTATTAACTCATTTGTGCTCAAAACTGCAGCAAATCGTACACAAATGCAACTGATATGGTTCAATTCATGACTCAATGATCTGGTCACAGCGGTTCTCAAGTTATCAACACACTGAATCTGTCCTACAAAAATGAGATAAGAACCAGGAGTAATATGATCGGAGCACAGTGTGCAGAGGATTTGACAGATGAAATGAAAATAAAGCTACTCTAATAATCAAATGCATAAGGAAAGGGAACATGTTTTTAATTTGTTATTATGACATGAAACAGTTCATTGAAACAAACTGTTCATAAGAATCACTTAATGAAAACAGGAACTTTTAGTGTTATTTTAACCGTCTGAAGTCTGAGCTGTTTTGGGGCCCTTTAGAAGTTTTGACATGCTCTGACATTTGTGCTTTTTTCAGTTGCTTATAAACACATTAATGGCAAAAGTGTCATTACACTGTATTCAGAACACACTGGGCTACCATAATATGAGAGCAACATGTATGTACATGCTTGTATTTGAGAGAATATCGTTTATGTTTTTGAAAAAACAAAAAATGTAAGTCACTGAATTAAGGCCTCAAAACACACAATAGATATGTGTCCACGAGACTTTTGACTAATGGGTGTTGTTGCCTAGAGTTTTTGCTTTAAACTGATGTGAGAATCATTGTGCCTACTCACAAAATGTAAATCAATATATTGTTTTATTTGAATAAGACACTTTTTCTTTACAAAGGCTGTATGCGAAGGGGTGTGAATGATCATGAATAATGCTGTGAATCACACCTGAGGAGACAAAAGAACCACATAATGAGCTGCATAATGAATGAGCCTCAGGTATGTGACAAAATAAATATATTTTGTTGTAGTTTATTTAGAATATAGTTAAAGGCACATTACAAAGGCCTATTATATTTTAAATTATCAAAGATTTGACTACTATTTTTAATGTTTTTGAAAGAAGTCTCATGCTAAAAAAAACTAATATTGTGACATTGAACACAATTCAGTATTTAGTAAATACAAATAACTAAATAATTGGTAATGATGAATGTTATAAGTAAACTATTTGGGATTTAAAACAACAATGCAATGCAATTATGATTTTAAAGAGTAGGGAGAATTCAGGTTGATTGGGACACTTTTTCCCCAGTCATTTCAATGGCAAAAATTTTCTGAATCATTTGATTTTGTAAACTGATACACACAATACTTAAATACCATTTTGAGTTTCGGTTCATTTATGAGACGCGCTGTGCAATGTCGTGATTATAGGCTATTGTCTGCTATATTTGCTTCTTATTTATTAAATACAGGCAACTGGCTGATGAAACATTGATTAAAATGAAGATACAATTTATACAAAAAGAAAATTCACTTTAAAGAAAGGATTTTCTGTTCACTTTTCATAATCAACATAGATTAAATAAAAAAATAACATTAGGCTATAATTTTTAAACATCAATATGAAACAAAATATGTTTTTATGGCTACAAGTAGTAAACGTTTGACTGGTACTATATTTATAGCATCGGTGCAGAAATTTGCGAACAAAAGCTTTATTGATGTGACACTAGGCTATTTTACAATAAACACTTCATAATCTTTCCAAAACAGGCCAAAGAAATCTTGTCTAAACAGTCTTACGTCGATGACATTTTATGTTGCAGCAGGATTCATATTTAAACGGTCTTTTGCAGTTTAATATTCACAGACAATAACAGAATAAACGTACCTCACAATCCTCGGCGGGATCCGTTACTCTTAGAAATAAACAGCTTTTCCTCAAAACGATGTAAAGTACATGCACGAATCTTGATGTGTTTATTTGAGTTGATGTGGGTGTTAACTCTGCTCTCATGGATCGGTCAGTATTTGAATCTCAAAAGAACGCGCGCTCCGTGGGCGTGCCCGCATTAACACTAATGAAGAGGCTCGCGAACGACTGACATCGCTCTCTTTTCACACATAAAAACAGAATATTTGTTTTCAATTTGATTTACACTATTTAAAACCTGACGTCTCTTTAGACATATGTCTAATGTTTGTGTGACAAGCATTCACTAAGTTACAGTTCATTTTTCTGAAGACTATCTGAATGAACGTCATTGAGAGAGAGGCTGCAGATTGCGCATCATGTTTGTTTTCTTTATTTTGCAAAAAGCACAACATTTTATTTTTATTGTGAGTGTACACAAATAAAAGTAGATACTTAACAGATCATAATGATGTATAACACTTGCCCAAATGGTAAAAATCTACAGTTATTTGAGTCTCTTTGGCACTGATAAGAAAAAAAAAATTGAGGCCGTCGATTTCTCATTCATGTATTTTCTTTGTCTGAAAAAAGAATGGGGTTGTCTGCCATGTGCGCTTGGAGAAAACGCCACTGATACATTCATACTACAATATAGACTGGGGAAAATATCTGCTAGTCAGTTATGAAACAGCTATTCATTCACATATTTGAACATAGTAAATGATTGAATGTGAATGTCAAACCTCAGTATGTTCAGTTTACAGTGCAAACTCTTGAGTCCATCAGAGAGCAGCTTCACTCCTGAATCCTTCAGGTAATTTCTACTCAGGTCCAACTCTCTCAGATGGGAGTTTGATGATAGAGCTGAAGATACAGTTTCACAGCATGTTTCATCAATATCACAGCCATCAAATCTGCCAAAACAGAACGTTTACCCAGATTATTTTCTGATCTTCAGTGTTTTCCAATAACACATAATCCCTTCATAATCAGGACAGCAAGATATTTCACACAGTATTTTGATATTCAGTTGTTTAGTGATGTAGAATAAAATCTTGAATTAAACCACGATCAGTGAAATTACTTACAGGGCTTTTCTGCAGCATCTCACAGCTGGAAGGAGTCTCTTCTTGTCTGCTTGAGATGATGTGAACCTCTTTGGGTTGAACTCATCCAGCACCTTCTCTGAAATCAGCAGTACATAGGTCAGCACTGTGCACATTGAAGATGAGAGTTTTCTTCCTGGATGTGCATTTGAACTGAGGTATCTCTGGATTTTATCATATAATGAATGATCCTTGAGCTCAAGTAAGCAGTAGAATAGGTTGACTGAAGCTTCATCTGAGATATTCTCGTTTTGTACTCGTTTAATGTATTCAGTTGTATGTGTGATGCTCTCTGTGGTGTCTTCAGTGTGTGTGATCAGGCCTTTGAGCAGGTTTTGACTGGATTCCAGTGAAATTCCCATCAGAAACCGCAAGAACAGGTCCAGATGTCCTCTCTGACTCGTCATGGCTTTATCAACAGCCTTCTCTAGTAGCTCATGCAATCTGATATTTTTTTGGGGTTCATCAAAGAAAAACTGAAGCTGCTGTATTTTCTTGTTCAGATAGCAGAGGAAAACATGCACTGCAGCGAGGAACTCTTGAGCACTCAGATGAACAAAGCAGAAGACCTTTGCTTCATGAAGTCCATCTTCCATCTTAAAGATCTCAGCGATCATTCCTGTGAACTCAAAGTTTACATTTACATCAATACCACATTCTTTCAGATCTTCCTCATAGAACACAATGTTTCCCTTCTTCAGCTGTTCAAATGCTAGCTCGGCTAACTTCAAAATCATTTCACTATTTGAATGCAGGTTCTTTGCACATACTCTTTCTTCTTTTTCATCGTACTTCTGGTTCTTCATGTCCATCTGTATCAGCAGGAAGTGGATGTACAGTTCAGTGAGTGTTGTGCTGATGTTCTCTGTATTATTCTTGATGAGAATATTCTGAAGTACTGTGGCTGTGATCCAGCAGAACACAGGAATGTGGCACATGATGTAGAGAGTACGAGACGTCTTAATGTGTGAGATGATTCTGGAGGCCTGAGTCTCATCTGGGAATCTCTTTCTGAAGTACTCCTCCTTCTGTTGGTCAGTGAATCCTCGCACCTCTGTGAACAAACCCACATACTGAGGAGGGATCTGATTGGCTGCGGCTGGTCGTGAGGTCACCCAGACGAGAGCCAATGGAAGCAGCTTCCCTTTGACCAGACTTGTAAACAGCACATCTACAGATGATCTTTTCTTAGCAGTGCTCAATGATCTACTTTTAAACTTCAAAGTCAGACGACTCTCATCAAGTCCATCAAATATAAATGCTAGCTTGCATTCCTTATACAACTTTGATTTCTCCAGGTCCTCCAGTTCAGGATAAAATTCCAGCAGAAGCTCATGGAGACTGAAATCTTCATTTGTCATCAAGTTAATCTCTTGGAATGGAAGCAGGAACACACAGTCTATATCCTGATTGGAGTTTCCTTTTGCCCAGTCCAGGATGAACTTGTGCACAGAGACAGTTTTTCCAATGCCAGCGACTCCTTTGGTCAGCACAATCTTTTTCTCATTTTTTTTTCTCAGTTCAGTAAATATTTCATTGCATTTGATTGGTTTGTCCTGTGTTGGTTTGTTCTTGAAAGCATTATCAATATTCAGAATCTCATGCTCCTGATTGACACCTTTCATATCTCCCTCTGTGATTAACAGTTCTGTGTAAACATCCTTAAGATCTGCTTCATTTTCTATCTTGCACTCAAAAATACATGTTGCTTTCTTCTTCATGTTGGCTTTGTGAGTTCTTAAGAATTTCTTCAGAATCAAATCCTCTGTTATAAAAGATTGGTGTAAGTAAATTAAACATGATGGAAAGCAAAAACATATTTCATTTTCCATTAAAAAAAAAGAAACATTACAAAGCTTTCACATCAGCATGATCTGATCAGAATTCATTCAATATATTGTAATTAAATTACTGTTGAAAGTATTACAGCCCTGAGGCTTCAGATCTTCCATTTAATTCAATATACTTTGATAAATATATTAGACTCATGGAAAGGAATACCCTTAAGCATCAGAATGGTCATCAAGGCATATATACTTTTTTAATGCCTTATTTGTAAACTCAGTACAGAGGATAGGGTTTGAGGTACAACTGGCAGTGAATGCTCTAGTTCTTGTATGTAAGGTATACTGGCATGTTCATTGCCGTTCACATCCAGTGGCTGACTGGAGTATGTGGCTGTTGATAAGGTCAGTGGTGCTGCTGTCTGGTTAGTTCTGGTGATACAGTAAATCATCCCTCACAGTTAACCTTTGCTCTAATATTAATAATGCCCCCCACACCCTAACCTGTCCAGCATTTAAAATAATAAGCTTACACTAACTCTGATTTATAATGTGAAAATGATGAAAAACAGTTTTATAAGTCATCCGTTCATAGACTCTGCCTTTTGTGTGTACGCAGACATTTGGGATGAAACGAAGATTTTCTGGACTGATGTCCAAATTCAAAATACATCCGACCTGTTTAAATCACTTCTGGAACACTTTAAACAGGCTAGTTCACACGGCACAGACCGACGCTGAGAAATCACCAGATCACGTTCCTGCTCATGACAAACAGTGAACGAACATGTTCAGTCGGTGAAAACAAACACAGACCAACACTAAAAGTGAAGACGACAACAGGGAAAAGACTGATCTGACAAAACCTGGCGCACATGTCTATTGGTGTTGGTCGACGGCTGTCGGTGCAGTGTGAATTAGCCGTAAGAGAATACGACTGTTAGGACTGTACCTTGTTCTTCTGTGCGTTTCTCTGTTGTCTCTGTGATTTGAGGTGGCTCTGTGTGGAGAGAGAAAAGGAGGGAAGTAAAATAAATGAGAAAAAAAATATACAGATACACAAATGAAAATACTGTAGCTAAAGCAGGTCTGCAGTTAAAGGCATGTTGTGTCAGTAAGCACAGCTATAGTGATAGTACTTCCTGCAATGTTCATGTTGAAGGTCACTGGGCCGGTGATGGTGTTTTTAGTGATTGCAGGAGCAAGTACATTTGCTCCTGTCTGAGCATTCAGATTAACAATGAGTTCAGTGTGACTCATCTTTCCTGGAATAGAGACAGAGATTGATGACATTTCCTAAATGATAACTTTAACATTACTGATATTCTTTTTTTCATTACCTTCCTTGTGTTTCAGCCTGTCTTCTTCCAGCTCATCTAGTTTGTCACGATGCTGATCAACAGTTGCCATCGTCCTTCACTGACTCACTGCTGTTGGACATGAAGAAAAAGATTCTTAATAGCTCCACGGCTACCAGACACTTTCCAATAAATAAAGCACTAAATTATATGTACTACACTCTAAAAACGCTGGGATATTCTTTCATCCCAAACGTTGGGTTGAGACTGCTGGGTTGGGAATGCAGACGCGAAAGAGAGCATGCACTTCACGTTCACAACACAAACGACACCAAGTCAAGTCACCGTCATATATATAGCGCTTTTTACAAAACAAAGCAGCTTTACAGTTA
Source organism: Rhinogobio ventralis (assembly GCA_039654625.1). NCBI lineage: Eukaryota > Metazoa > Chordata > Actinopteri > Cypriniformes > Gobionidae > Rhinogobio > Rhinogobio ventralis. Next base: position 28,946,175 of record CM077217.1, on the reverse strand, counting down.
TAAGAGGAAAATAATGCAACAATTTTTTTCAGCTGTACAGAAGCTCTAGAAGTAGTCAGTTCAGTGTTCATTCGTTACCGTTGTAAAATCATTATTAACTTATTAAGTTAATAACTTTCCCAGCCATTGACAGGATTTTACGGCTTTCCGTGTTCTCAGAGTTATATGGTAGGGGGCGCTATTACGCGTCTTCATAAAGAGTTCTGAATCTCCTGATAAAAACACGTGCGAAGAAGCAGAAACAAGCGATATCAAATATAATCATACGCGATCACCAACATTAAACAGATTATAAATCAAAACTGGCTAATGTTACTGAATGAAACGTCGACCCAGGACAAGCTGTAGGACTTTGGGGTGTTGATGGACTCCATCTGTGTTTTGACAATCGTTCTGAATCAGATCTGGATGTAGTCTTAGACAAAATGCGATTTTCTCAGCTTGAAATAAATCACAGTCTTGTATTGCCCATCTGCCCATTTCACAGTGTGGTTTTCTCGGCCATCACAGAGGATGCATTAAGGGAACATAAGGCTGTGATATTAGACACAGCCTATAAACTACTGTCCTAATGAAAGCCAAATCGAGCAAATACAGCTTAATTCATGTGCATCCATACTCTCGTTTTCTTCATAGTAAAATGGCAGTGATGCACAAAGGATTTAGGATATAGTAGGCTATACATACACCGGAAATTGTATCGCATGTTCACAAGGAACTATTGTGTGCATGTGAAAGTTTCTCATGTGCATGTGAAAGTCTGTATATACATCTTTTTTTTTTTTGCAAAAGGTCCCTTTAGGTCAGGGGTGTCAAAAACTTTTTTAAAAGGAGGCCAGATTCGATGTTGTGGACACACCTGGGGGCCGGTTCCTATTCTATCATATATTATTACTGTCAATCGATAAAAAAAATTAATACAAAAAAATAATTAATCGCACGTTTTCTGAACATTAACGTTTTTAAACATTCATTTATATTGCAATAACTTTACATTCAATCTCCAAATTAATGCATAAACAACGAAGTATATTTTTAATAATTATGGCATCTTTTTATGACTGAAGGCCAGTATCTCTGATACCAATACTACTACTGATATCTCTGTCGCTATGAAACTTTGACATTACTGATATTCTTTTTTTCATTACCTTCCTTGTGTTTCAGCCTGTCTTCTTCCAAATGTAACCATTAATTATAGCCATTCAACATTACAGTATAATTGAGAGATATTAATTGTAATATTTATTAGACTTTAAACTGCTAAGCTATGCTAAAAGTGCTACCGCCAGACCCGGAGATCGGCTGAATGGATTCGAAAACGGTAAAACTCAACTGTTTAACTCTAGGGGAGTTGTTCCTTTAAATGTGACGCATAACAAATACATACATGCAGTTTAGAGGCAGCTTTAATCACCTTTTTGGTAACTTCATGACTTAATTAATTGACATTGCATGCTCTGGGTTTCTTTTGGGCTTTAATATGAAATGATATAGGCTACAGCGCGTGTGTTCTGGTGTTATGATGTGTTCTTAGCGCGCGCTCTTCCATTAAAATATTGTTTCTATATCTAGAATGGCTTTATGGTATTTAGTCTATAAACGCATTTAATATAAATACAAATGCACTAAACTGCAAATTTCTGAAAAAAATAGTCTGTAATTTCTCATTTTAAATGAGATATTATCCTACATTTCTGACAAAATACCACAGTTACAGTTAGTTTTACCACAGTAAATCCATGATGGTGAATTGTTGGTTGAAAAGTATTCTAGCTGAATCGGCTCAGTGTTTCTCCTGATTTGCACATTAGGGTTGTTGATTAACCCTTGTGCATCCTTATGGACATTTTTGTCTTTTTCAGTTTTGTTTTTTTGATCATTTTGCCTGTGTTAATGCTAACTACATACATTTTGGCACAGGTGTGTATTTTTATTGGAATTTTACTATTTCACCCCCATTTCCTTTAAAAAATAAATTTTGCACTAGGTACACAAAATACTTCCTCTCGTTATCTTTTGGACAAAAATGTCCCCATTGAAACTTCAATTTTTAATCCCAGGGCCATTTAACTATAAAATGATGTTAATGAATCTTTGTTAACAGGCTTTCATTCTGTTGGCAAGACTTCAAAATTTAAATGTTTACTATTTTTTACCAGATGGTACCATCTTTTCAGGTTTGGCCTATAAAGCAAATACTCACTTTATTCCCGTTTTCTTATAAAGCCAATTGGATAAATGATGCAGCTGTAACTGTGTGGGTGTGTTAGAATGGATGTCAGAGTGTGGTTTGTATGCGTGTAATAAAAAGAGGAAAAACTCAACTGCAAATCACAAATCCAACCGCTGTGTGCACCAGTGGAGTTTTGCTGGCATCTAATGGGGAAAAAGATGGCACTGCACCCAAACAAAGTCTTACTGAGAGCTCATTTTTTGAGATGACCTCAAATTTGGAACACAACTTGTTTAGATGTATGGCTTTGATTTTCTAGCAGTTTTCTAGAGTTCAACATCTTTCAACATGTTTTATAAATATATATTGTATATAAAATAATGTTCATAAATCATTTTCATAAACTTAAACCTCTAAAACCTTTTTTTTTGGTTTCACTTTATTACTTTTTTTTTTTTACTTCAACAATAATCTGCCAAGGGTCTTCTTTAAAATGAGACCAAACTTAAGTCTGTGCTCCCAATATAATTTTTTTATGACTACACTGTATCATTTCACTTTTATCCCAACCCTTGTGCATCAGAGCCAGGTCTTACGTCACTGTATACGTCTCATCTTTCTCAGCAACGCTAGCGAGGCAGCGGGAAACACAAACACACCAGGCTTGTTCGAGATGCATCGGCACTGTGCAGAGCAATCAGCGTATGATATCAAAATACAGCATGAGCGATTCAAAAGCATAAGGAGTCGTATGCTCTCGTTGTACTTTGATGTCATGTGGCGGTCGGTCTGCACAGCACCGGTGCATCTCGAACAAGCCTTCCATCAACAATGGCGACCGTTGCGTTACTATTGGTGCACGTGGCTTTGTGATCCTACATCGGCATCAAAACACAGCGAATCCAACGCATTTGTGCAGCTCGCCGTATATATTTGTATAGATGGAGATTACAATCGAGCAGCTATTAGCTCGATTAGCTGCTATTTCAAAAATGGCGATCACAAGTTTCTGTTCGTCTTGTTGGTCATGGTAACCCTGCCCCCAGCCGCTGACACAAGTGGTTCTTACTTCTAGACCACTTTTCCTGGTTCAGAGCTGGTGCTTTGGGTGTCGAAAGACAAAGAACCGATTTGAAACTAGGCTCTGGCTCCGAACCAGCACTCAAACTGCTTTGGTGGAAAAGGGGTAACATAGACCTTAAAAAAATATGGACTACCTTCCACTGAAGAAAAGTGAAGCCGCCAAAGTCCGAATATGGCGCTCACATCTTGTGCAGATTTGGGACTGAGTCTGCGCAGTAGAGAGCAGGAAGTAGAGCCGCGATATCAAAAGCCCACCCACACTCTCGCAGATGCAGAACAACTCATTATGTCGGTGTGAAATAAACAGTTATGGAAATGTAGAAATTAAAGCTAAAGCTCCAATCTCCTCCCGAAAATCCAGAAAAAGACTCAGAGAAAAAAAGTCTTCACTCAGAGAAGCTGTCAATCTCAGCTGTCAATCATGACGTCATACCCCCCGTTTTTATAGCATCAAAGAACTAAAAAATGAACTGTTGAAATGAAATCAGCGTGATAAAAATTGCCTAAAATGACAGAAGCCATCTTTGGGAAAAAAATTTTTAAGTGTAATTTGATTGTTTAGTTTGTCTCGCATCCATTAGAATACACAGAGGGAAGAGCTAAAGAAAAGAGAATGATGTGAGCGGCAGTGAGCCAAATCAGTCACGTTAAGAGTTCTGGCATGTTTGCGGACCAAATAGCTCAATACAACGCAACACGAAATGCAAAGACGTGAAATAAAACATCATGTTTCAAAGAAGAGTGGCTTGATTAAGTGGTGGAAATAACGGATGATGGGCACAGAACGGTAGCCATTTACAATTACGCACACACCACTGGTGTAGTAGTGTAGAAACTCAAAATACCTCAGTTTAAATAGACACGTGTTGTGGGGGGGGCTGTTCAGGGATGTTTTGATAACTATAAAATAGTTCACATGTTCATATTTTGATATTCAGTTTGATTTCACATTATAATAATATAATATTAAAACAAATTGAACCATTTAAACTTGTATAATATATTATATCAATTTAAATACTGCAATTAGTTTTTATTTTATATTATATTTTATGATATTATAAACCTAAAGCAGAATCGATCTCACAAGGGGATTGTTGAGGGCTCCTTTCCATTGAAAGGTTTGAAAACCCCTGATTGGAAATTCAAGATCAAATATAATTTTGATAGTTTAATGCTTCCTGTAGCAAATAATTGGCTGTACAAAAACACTTAATGTTTGTCCCAAACCATCTCAGTGTACCTGCTCATTTTTTCATATTATATTATATTATTATAAAGAATCGAATAAAATAAAAAAATCAGGTAACCTAAAATGTACTTCATTTAGTGACTTCTGCTTATAATTTACATGATTCATGTAGCTAATGTAATAATTAATAACTTAATTAAGCATCAGATTAGTCATAAGATAATGAATGTGTAGGGAAGAGCACAACACTTTTTGGCTTTCTCAGTTTGTGTAAATCCACTTGGGGTTCAGAGTATTTATTTTTTCCCACATTAATTTCGCACACGTCTAGTACAATTATGTGGTTTTGTTTCATTAATAAAGTGTATATTTTTTTCTTGATTTAAGTGAAATGTGACAACATGCCCCGTAGGTAAGGTACATTGTAACATGTTATCTGATATAATAGGGAAAAAAGTTTGACAACAAACATATCGTAAAATAGCCTACAGCTATACAGCATAGTTCAAAACATAAGAATAATTAAGCATTTCTGAACATTCACCTTTTTCTCATGGCTTCATATAAGTATAGAATATAAAATCATATTTCTAATAGGGGCTCATTGTGACAACATGCCCCGCCTGCTCCACTGGGATTACCCGCGGCTCGTGTCTTCTGCTGTTAGATCAGCATTAAAGAACATCTCAGCTGTTAATAACAGATATAACATTACAATAATATCAGATGTCGAGTTTTAAATAAACACAAAAAAACAGATGAAAAATGAACTTAAGTGAGAAATTTACTTTTGCTATGGTTAAATAAATGTTCAGTGATATCTTCCAAAGATTTTTTCATTTTGGCGCAATTTTTTCTCAATATAGGCTAGTGTTGATATGGCAACTAGTAGATACACAAAGTTTGGTCATCCTGGCATGTGTGGAAAGTGTTAAACCATGTGTGTTACTACTAACCCCGTGTTAGATTGTGCTCCGCTCACCCCTATTTATTGTGAATGAATTTAACTTGTCTAAGAAAATGATTAATAAAACATATAGGCTAAATATCAGTTGACCCCATGTTTACTTTCTTCACGGACACAGACGAAAATGAAAAGACTATCACTCAAAGCTCAGCTTTAGGGGGATATTGACAAATAATCTACTGCCCACTGACATGGTTTTGAAAGCTATTTATTATTATTATTTATTTGGCCTTCAAACGTCTTAAAAATGCACATATGTAGATCAGAGAAATCAATTTTCTCAGGGGAGCATTCCCCCCCAACTACCTCAAATTTGGGACTTCACTGATTTTTAAACCCTGCCTACGGCCCTGCTCAGTATATCAGCTGGTTTAGTCCAAGACATTTTTAACTCCTTTAGCGAAAATTGGTGGCCAGTTATCAATAATAAGCACCTTTTTTAGGTTTAGGAATCAAGGTAATAGGCTCGTTTGAGATGAGCAAAATCTGTGCAGAACGGATGACCGCGAGATGCATGCCGGTTAGAAATGTGTCCGAGTGTGGGTCGCCTTGCTCTGATGTCATGCTGACGTGTGTCAAAAAACTCCGTGTCGGATCCTGCAGTCGGGTGCAGTTGCTCTCCACCGACTGATCAAAAGCAGGATGGGAAACGACTGGCTGACAACACAGCTTAATGATTATTGGTTTAAACAACCGTGATGTATGGTTCTCTTTTACAATGTTTGACTTTAAAACTCTGATATCATGTTTTTATGTGTATATAAATTGTGTGAATGTTCCCAAACTCTCTGACAGTGCGATCTCTCTATGGGTTATGTCATATTTATAAAAAATATATAAAAGCATGCATGTAATTCAAGTAAAAATTATTGATAAACATTCTTTCGAATGGAAATAAATAACAAAACCTTTGGGTGTCGTTTATCATAAAAGCAACAGAACTTAAAATACATCGTTTATCAGCAACAAAGCGCATGAGTGTGAATCCCGTGATATCCGCCTTTGACCTCTCAGGTGTCTGATCCGCTACGAGAAGACAGAACTGTCCGTCTTGCCTGCACTTTTTTCACTCTTCCCCTCACTGCTGCCGCCTAGTCTGGGCTGAATTTCAGGCGAGGCGCATCTTAAACAAGCCTAATGAGTCCTTTGACGGTGGAAAATTGGCATTAGATAAAACTTTGACAAAAAACTAGTAGAAGGAATGGGGTTGTTCAGCAGACGTCACGCCATTGGGTCCAGGAGATGTATTACTTTTTAAATTGAGAATTGAACTAATAACTTCTTCTAAGCTAAGGGGTTGATCACACATCACTTTATCTGAGTTATTTTTTTTTTAATCTCTCCCAATGAATTGAAAAGTCAAGAGGCATTTTTTTTATTAAATTGTGACGTGTATAAGCTGTTGCAAAAAGTGAAACAGTAATTTGAAACCTTATTGGGTTCAGTTGTGATTTTTCCATTAATTTAATTGATGTGAAGTATTTAAATTTGCCTGAGCTTTTTCTAACCTAAAAAGTATAAGTTATTCTGTTCCCCCTTTTAGGGATGTTATCTAACTTAATTTGTAAATCTGCCATACTGTTTCTGAAAAATTATTGGATCCTTTATTAAAAAGTGAAGCAATTTCAAATGTAATTTTATCTTCCTGTTCTTTATTAAGGTTAGCTAAATGACTGCCAAAAGGTCTTAAATATTTTGGAGCTTCGAACTTAAAAAGTTCCCAGTTAACACAACATCGTTTTTCAGCCCTGGCCTTCTCAAACAACATCATTTACATCAATAATTTAAATAACTAATTAAGTGATTAATCTCTGTTTTTACTGCCTCAAATTCATAGTTCACCCAAAAATGAAAATGACCCCATGATTTACTCCCCCTCAAGTCATCCTAGGTGTGTATGACATTCTTCTTTCAGACGAACACAATCAGAGTTCTATCAATAAATGTCCTGGCTCTCCCAAGCTTTATAATGGCAGTGAATGGCTGTTTCTGTTTTAAAGTCCATAAAAGTGCATCCATCCATCATAAAAGTGCATCATCCATCATAAAAGTGCATCCATCCTTCATAAAAGTGCATCTCTCCATCATAAAAGTGCATCCATCCATCATAAAAGTGCATCTATCATCATAAAAGTGCATCCATCCATCATAAAAGTGCATCATCCATCATAAAAGTGCATCATCCATCATAAAAGTGCATCCATCCATCATAAAAGTGCATCCATAATCATAAAAGTGCATCTATCATCATAAAAGTGCATCTCTCCATCATAAAAGTGCATCCATCCATCATAAAAGTGCATCTATCATCATAAAAGTGCATCTCTCCATCATAAAAGTGCATCCATCCTTCATAAAAGTGCATCCATCATCATAAAAGTGCATCCATCCATCATAAAAGTGCATCTATCCATCATAACAGTGCATCATCCATCATAAAAGTGCATCTATCATCATAAAAGTGCATCTCTCCATCATAAAAAGGGCATCATCCATCATAGAAATTAAACTGATGACATGTACAATAATTAAAGGATACTGTAATTATATTGTATGCGTCTTTATGTATCTAGTTTATTAATCTTTTATTCTGAATAATAATTATTCTTTAATAGACACAAAAGCAACACAATCACACAATTGATTTTATTAGAGGAGTAGCTCTACTGTAACGGGCTCATGTCTAATTTGGCAGCCGAGAAACAGCGCCGCGAAGTGACGGAAGGCGCAAAACAATAATGTGAAGTTCAACAGTTCGAAAAAAAAGAAAAGAAAAGCTTCGTACAGTAAAGAGAGCTGAACATGTGGATTTTGTTAGAGGAGCACCCCTGCTACAACGGCCTCATGTCCATTCTGATGCACCCTCTAATATGGCCAGGGCATGTAATTATCCCCCCCAAAAATAACGCTCAATTAAAAAAATATATTGGTACAGTAAAATGAGCCAAAAATGTGTTTTTCGCAAGATGGATGCGTGCTTTATTAAACCCATTCTCGTATTTAACGCACCCTTGAACTTGTCGTTGGATTCGTTCATTAATGTCATAGGGTGCCGCATCAGTAACTGGACTCAGCCTGGTCTCATTCCTCTGGCATGTAGAGAGAGAGCAGAAACAAACACAGTCTAATGAGCAAAAAAGAAATATAAGCTGCCAGTGAAAGGGATTCTTTAGACACGGATCTTGCACACACGTTTAATGAACTCTGTACATGCTGCATATTATTCACACAATCTCCATACATGCAGGTAAGATTAAAATGCAGGAATAAACAATACAAAACAACTGCACAACTCACCTCTCTTCAGCCGCGCTTCCTGCCAATAGAAGAAGAGGAAACACCGCCTGTCTCTCTCCCTCTCTCTCTCACTCTCACACACACACACACACTCGGTCTGCAGTGTGTATTTTTTTCTGTGCCCATGTTACCAGCACCAGCAGTTTTAGAACCGCAGACACAGAACCGGATGTGAGGGGCGGGGCTTAAACAGTCCTCGTTGCTACCATACAGGTCTTTTGTCTGCAATATTTAACAACAATACTTTAAAAAAATTCTTATATATGCAAGGTTTAAAACTTTTTTTTAAAACGGCTCATAATACAAAAAAGAAAAAACACGCAAACAACAAATAATCATCTTAAAACATAAAACATAAAAACTCTAACCTGAATAATATCTTCTGACAAATGCAACAAAAAAAAAGTTTTAAAGGGAGTTCACCAAAACTGAAAATTCTGTCATCATTTAGCCACGCTCAAGTTGTTGAACACAAAGGAGGATATCTGGAAGATAAGTGATGATAAGTGACACATTTTTATTTTTGGTGAACTCCCTTTAAAACGTTTTTTTTTTTGCATTTGTCATAAGATATTATGCAGGTTAGAGTATCCTTTTAATGATAAAATGTGAAAGACGTGAACAGATTCAATATTTTTAGCAGATAAACACTTAAAGGATTAGTTCACTTCAAAATGAACATTTCCTGATCATTTCCTCACCCCCTTCTCATCCAAGATGTTCATGTCTTTCTTTCTTCAGTTGAAAAGAAATTCAGTTTTTTGAGGAAAACATTCCAGGATTTTTCTCCACATAATGGACTTCAGTGGGAACCAACGGTTGAAGGTCCAAATCAATGCAGTTTCAGAGGAAGGGCTTCAGAGGCTCTGATGATCCCAGAGGAATAGGGTCTGATCCAGACAAACCATTGCTCATTTTTCTAAAAAAGATGTACGTGGAAGTGCCGACCCAGTGTTAAAAGAACGTGCAAAGACTAAATCAAACGCCCTTTACAAAAATAAAGGTAAAACAACGATGTCGGGCAATTTTAACGTTGGAGGAGAACATGAGAGGGAGTTTTTCGGCACTGGGTCGGCACTTCCACCTACGCCACGACCATGAATGTTTATTTTTTTTGAAAATGAGCGATGGTTTGGCTAGATAAGACACTATTCCTCGGCTGGGATCGTGCAGAGCCTCTGAAGCCCTTCCTTTGAAAGAAAAAGATGAACATCATGGATGAGATGGGGGTGAGTAAATTATCTGGAAATTTTCATTTTGAAGTGAACTAATCCTTTAAAGGAGCAATCAGTCATCTGGGAAATGCTAACTTTAGCTTGCTAGCATTGAAAGTGTATGTCCCACGCCTCCAAAACACATGAACACGCACAGACCAGAAGCTGTACGTGAAGGTTTCCCAGACCCCCATTGACCGTATATCAGGGTTATATTCCACGAAGATTGTAAAATGTTACAGAGATAATGTACATGATCGAAAACCCAAATAACTCATGTTGACACTTGAAAAAGTTTGTGTAAATCCACTTGGGGTTCAGAGTATTTATTTTTTCCCACATTAATTTCGCACACGTCTAGTACAATTATGTGGTTTTGTTTCATTAATAAAGTGTATAAGAACTTTTTTTCTTGATTTAAGTGAAATGTGACAACATGCCCCATAGGTTAGGTACATTGTAACATGACCAAATGACAGCTTAAAATGTTACCTGATAATAGACAAACTAAAATATTTTGTCAATAAAATACAATTATTAACTTTTTTAAATAAAATAATGGCATTTTTTAATCATTAAAAATATACACATTTTTGAGTTTCACGACAAACACACATCAAAACACAGCTATACAGCATAGTTCAAAACATAAGAATAATTAAGTATTTCTGAACATTGACTCAGTCATTATTCACCTTTTTCTCATGGCTTCATATAAGTATAGAATATAAAATCATATTTCTAATAGGGGCTCATTGTGACAACATGCCCCGCCTGCTCCACTGGGATTACCCGCGGCTCGTGTCTTCTGCTGTTAGATCAGCATTAAAGAACATCTCAGCTGTTAATAACAGATATAACATTACAATAATATCAGATGTCGAGTTTTAAATAAACACAAAAAAACAGATGAAAAATGAACTTAAGTGAGAAATTTACTTTTGCTATGGTTAAATAAATGTTCAGTGATATCTTCCAAAGATTTTTTCATTTTGGCGCAATTTTTTCTCAATATAGGCTAGTGTTGATATGGCAACTAGTAGATACACAAAGTTTGGTCATCCTGGCATGTGTGGAAAGTGTTAAACCATGTGTGTTACTACTAACCCCGTGTTAGATTGTGCCCCGCTCACCCCTATTTATGTCCATGCAGAAAGGCCAGGGAAAAATACAAAATAACAATGTAGATCAAACCAAACATCTTTAATTTTTACATAAACACAGTATATTTTACACACATCAAGATACACTCACCTAAAGGATTATTAGGAACACCATACTAATACTGTGTTTGACCCCCTTTCGCCTTCAGAACTGCCTTAATTCTACGTGGCATTGATTCAACAAGGTGCTGAAAGCATTCTTTAGAAATGTTGGCCCATATTGATAGGATAGCATCTTGCAGTTGATGGAGATTTGTGGGATGCACATCCAGGGCACGAAGCTCCCGTTCCACCACATCCCAAAGATGCTCCATTGGGTTGAGATCATTGTCATGTTCAAGAAACCAATTTGAAATGATTGGAGCTTTGTGACATGGTGCATTATCCTGCTGGAAGTAGCCATCAGAGGATGGGTACATGGTGGTCATAAAGGGATGGACATGGTCAGAAACAATGCTCAGGTAGGCCGTGGCATTTAAACGATGCCCAATTGGCACTAAGGGGCCTAAAGTGTGCCAAGAAAACATCCCCCACACCATTACACCACCACCACCAGCCTGCACAGTGGTAACAAGGCATGATGGATCCATGTTCTCATTCTGTTTACGCCAAATTCTGACTCTACCATCTGAATGTCTCAACAGAAATCCAGACTCATCAGACCAGGCAACATTTTTCCAGTCTTCAACTGTCCAATTTTGGTGAGCTCGTGCAAATTGTAGCCTCTTTTTCCTATTTGTAGTGGAGATGAGTGGTACCCGGTGGGGTCTTCTGCTGTTGTAGCCCATCCGCCTCAAGGTTGTGCGTGTTGTGGCTTCACAAATGCTTTGCTGCATACCTCGGTTGTAACGAGTGGTTATTTCAGTCAAAGTTGCTCTTCTATCAGCTTGAATCAGTCGGCCCATTCTCCTCTGACCTCTAGCATCAACAAGGCATTTTCGCCCACAGGACTGCCGCATACTGGATGTTTTTCCCTTTTCACACCATTCTTTGTAAACTCTAGAAATGGTTGTGCGTGAAAATCCCAGTAACTGAGCAGATTGTGAAATACTCAGACCGGCCCGTCTGGCACCAACAACCATGCCACGCTCAAAATTGCTTAAATCACCTTTCTTTCCCATTCTGACATTCAGTTTGGAGTTCAGGAGATTGTCTTGACCAGGACCACACCCCTAAATGCATTGAAGCAACTGCCATGTGATTGGTTGATTAGATAATTGCATTAATGAGAAATTGAACAGGTGTTCCTAATAATCCTTTAGGTGAGTGTATATACTCACAGTCACTCTCTATAAACCAGGGGTTATCACATTTGGCCCTCTAGAGCCACTGTCCTGCAATGCTTTTGTACACTAGTAATCAAACACACCAGTCTTACGCTTTACTACAAATGTATAGTCATGCAAGTTGGAACAGATTTGAGTTTCACAGGAAAGGGTTGAACGACAGGTCGAGTTGTGCATGTGTCTCCTTGTGTGGCTGTCAACATGGTTTTAAAAGGACTGTCCTTTAGAAAGATATCAGTAAATAAATACACATTCCAAAGACAGACACGGTGCAGCAACATGGTGACAGCGTAACACAATTGGCTGCAATAACAAAAAACACTGCAATGTTCCAACATTCCAAAGATTTCTTTCCATACCTGCAAAAACAAGTCAGAACGTATTGGACATGCCTATTATGCCTTTTATCTGCAAGTAGAAAATGTATTTATTGCGCTTCAAAATAGATATATATTTTTTCTTCAGGTGCATAGAACCAAAAGAGTCATTGTAAGCAAACAAGACATTTGCTAACCACACACTGAAATGATTACAGACTAAAGAAGTCTAGCAGCAAAAAAAAACCTTTTTTTTTTACTTATACACTGCATAGTGCAAACATTTTATGTAAATTAGAAGGCAGACAAGCACGAGTAGACATTTCATAACATTGATTTCTTCAGTGCTCTGGTGAGTTGTGGTTAGCACTCTTCTTGTTTGCTGTTGAAAGATAATGCATTGCACTGAAAAATAAGTTATACACAGTGTTGGGAAGGTTACCTTGGAAATGTAATAGGTCACAGATTACAAGTTACCCTGTTCAAAGTGTAACTGATTAATGAGTACTGAGTAATGTAACTAATTAGATTTGATTACTTTTCTAAATTTCTAAGGAATGTTTTCAACTGTTAATTATGTTCAAACATTTAAACCAGGCAGGGTTAACCTTACAGTAGTAGTCTATACTCAGCACTGACAGTCTTTTAAAATCCTTCATCACTTGAATTAAGATTATAATAATAAGCACAGCCACCACAAAAACAGACTTTGGCACCTCTTTTTACTATGAGATCATTCTGAAGTTAAATACAGATTTCTGGATAAAATTATTTTTACATTTCCAGATAAAACGTATTTTTATTACTCACCATGGTGGCAACTCTTAGACAGGTTGTAGCCTAAAGCTTTCAGCGGCGATGTGGATTGATATCAAATGAGAGCTAATCAAATGCATCAGAATAGCATCGCTTCACTAAACAGCCTTCAAATGGAAGGAGGCATCGTGCACATCAAAATCAGGCAAAGCAACAAATTAATATAATTCAACATCCTAGATTTTTACTGAAAATATTCGGATGTAACCCCTTTGTAATCATTAATATTTTCAACTGTAACTGTAATTTAATTACTCATTTTTTCTTAGCAACTTTAACAGATTACAGTTACAATTAAATTACGTAATGCCATTACATGTAACTACTTACTCCCTAACACAGGTTACACAACTACTGAATTGAGCCATCAGTTGTTCTCTTGGCTGGTCTGTGAACGTGGCGATTCGGAGTATTCAGGAGCGGAGAAACTGAAGCGCTTGCTTGTGAAAAGACTCCAGTTCTGAAGTTGACGTAAAGGAATTGCACTGTATTTTAGCTTTATTTATGTGATTTCAGGACATAGCGGCAACATAGAATCTCACTGAATTATCTGCATAGGGCAAAGTCAGCGGTACATAGAACTGTACTGTCAAACCTGAAATACTTTGCACATTGTTTAGCCCCCGTGCATCCAGAATTATGCGTTTCAGAGTCTGATGTGCCTTGGCAGGGGCGTCGCTAAGGGGGTAAAGTTAGGATGATTCTAAGGGCCCATGCACTTTTGGGGCCCCCAGAGATTGGTTTTATTAGTAGTAACAGTACTAGTAGTAATGTAATAGAAATTATAAATGTATAATCTACCAGAGTAACAAAATTACATCTTATTTCTGCATTTCTGGCAAAATTGTGAGTGAGATGAGATGGTAAACTGTCAAATTAGAGATGTTTTCGCATTCGACAAAGAAGTATAAGTCTGGTCCTCAAAACCGAGGCTACAGAGGGCAGAGAGAGAGAAAACGGCCCGACAATTACTCACCCAGTTCTTTAAAAAGAAAGGGTATATGTTTATTCGTGGAGCATTCTTTGCTGTAATGTTAGCGCTAGTTGCATAGCCAACCACTACCTGATAGTCTATTCAATAGGTTATGTTTTTCACCACTGAAAATAAAAATGTAAAAAGTGTTTGTCTTTTGTAAATGTGACTTGTATATTGCATTTAATGCCAAATAATCGAAGAAAAAAAAAAAGTAGTAGGCACTTAAAGATTTCTATTGATAGGTATATTTCTCATGTCAGTCTGTGTGTCAAGTATTCGCGGTGTTTTGGTTAATTTTTGTGCATGTGAGCCAGAAAGATGTTCAAGGAGACAGAGACAGAAAAGCGCATCCTGTTTTTTTCTTTAGTTTTCAAAGGCATGACATTTTGTAGTCATTTTTAATGTACACAAATAAAATGACTATAAATAACAGAGTATTAAAGGGATAGTTCACCAAAAATTTTAATTAGCCCATGATTGACTCTCCCTCAAGCCATCCTAGTTGTGTATGACATTCTTCTTTCAGACGAATACAATCAGAGTTATATTTAAAAAGTCCTGGCTCTTCCCAGCTTTATAATGGCATTGACTTGATGGTTTGTTTTTGAAGTCCATAAAAGTGCATCTATCCATCATATAACTGCTCCACACGGCTCCGGGGGGGTTAAAGGTGCACTATGTAAAAAAAATTCAGTAAAATATCCAAAAACCACTAGGCCAGTGTTATATATTTTGTTCAGTTGAGTACTTACAACATCCCAAATGTTTCCAACTATTTGTAAATGGTGAGAAAATTGCTAGTTTAACCAATGAACCGGGACGTGTGAGGGCGTCGCCTGTCAATGGCGTCATATCTGTGTTACCCTCGGTTTCTGGTTTTATTCAGCAGAAACGCTTTACTCACTGCAGTGTGCAACAAGTGTCATAGCAGCCGCCGAGCGAACGCACAGAGTAATGTCATAACATCATTTAACACACTCAAATGTATCTAATATGATAAACAGAGCTGTGTTACCTCATACTCATGACCGGAAAAGTGGAAGTGGCGCCGGCGACTGTGGCATAATAAAAGTCCCGCCGCTCGCGAGGCGTGTGTTGCGTTCATCTTATTAACAATCGCTCCAGCGGCCTTGCTCAGCTCCCACAACACTCCTGCTCTGCTCTGCTTCATACTACAGTAACGTTAATAATCGCATCCATGAACATGATTTCTGCCCGAGTCCTATCCCGATTCTTTTCCACCGGCTGTGAGGTGAAGACCACATGTCCCAAGATTCTGCACTCAAACTAGGCCTCATAAATTACGCCTTTGTTTTGAATAGGCGACCTCTAGCGGACGGAAAAGTTACATAGTGCACCTTTAATAAAGGCCTTCTGAAGCGAAGTGCTGCGTTTGTGTAAGAAAAATATCCATATTTAAAACTTTATAGACTAAAATAACTAACTTCCGGTGGTCAGTGGTACGCAAGTCGACTTGCGCTAAAAAAGTAAACCCTGAGGCGATGTACAAGAGCATAGCGAGCTTTGACGCCTCTCACGGATACGGCTGGGCAACAAACTCAAACCCCTCTTCTCTTATATCGAAATCCTCTGCCATTTCTCTTTAAAAATTCTCGTTTTAGACTTTAATTCATGACCAGTGTTTTGTTTTGCTCAATCCTCTGCACTTCTGCGTTCATCAATACGCATGTGTTAAGTGTTCAAGGGTCAGGGGTTACTCTTTCGCTGTAAATTGATGCGTACCGCTGATCGCCGGAAGTTAGTTTTTTTAGTCTATAAAGTTTTAAATATGGATATTTTTCTCACACAAACGCACCACTTCGCTTCAGAAGGCCTTCATTAACCCCCGGAGCCGTGTGGAGCACTTATATGATGGATGGATGCACTTTTATGGACTTAAAAACAAACCATCAAGTCAATGTCATTATAAAGCTTGGGAGAGCCAGGACATTTATTGATATAACTCTGATTGTGTTCGTCTGAAAGAAGAATGTCATACACACCTAGGATGACTTGAGGGGGAGTAAATCATGGCTAATTTTCATTTTTGGGTGAACTATCCCTTTAAGTTGTTTCCACTGCTAAGGGAAAAATCCAAGTGATCGCACAGGCGCCTCGCACACGCATAATATGTCAGTTCTAGCACTGCCGATTTGACATCACAGCCTGTTCATGATCAAAATAAAGTACAGTCAACCGAACATATACAAAGTTCTGCGGGCTTTATGTTCACAGCTGAAAACGGATGGCCTCAGTTAAGAAAAAATGCTACTTAAACTTAATCAAGCTAACAATGAATTCATATAACCCCATAGATTTATATCAATCCTAATTAAACATACTAATTATTGATGCCAATCTGATGTCAATATGACATAAATTTGACGTTTAAAACATTGATTTGATGTAAATTGAACGTCAAACATATTGGCCTACATATACATTAAACCAATTTCAGTGTGGGATTAATTTCCTATTTTCACCCAATTACCACTGGTAGAAATTGCTGTCCAAACAGAATTAAAAATGCTATACAGCATCTTGATCAAGTCTTGACTAATATTTCACATCAAATTGATATCAAGGTGCGCTGGGATTGTTTTATTTTATACTAAATATTTATTTGACAAAATATTTGTTACTCTATTTTTACTTTGATTTTTTTTTCACTAAAATCATAGCCATATGTCTAACCAAGTTGTTTTCTAAATTTGAAGTTGATATCACAAAAATTGAGGTTCATGCAAGATTTTTTTTAGGCGCTGTACCAATAACAGCCATGTTTTTATTATAAAATATGTATAAAAAAATATATATATGATCTTGCCAGCACCGCCATACACATAGGGTGGATAAGGAAGCGTTGCATGATTTAAAGGGGATGTTCAGTAGCAGAACGAATAAGTAACTGGATTCAGCCTGGTCTCATTCCTCTGGCATGTAGAGAGATAGCAGAAACAAACACAGTCTAATGAGCAAAAAAGAACAAATATAAGCTGCCAGTGAAAGGGATTATTTAGACACGGATCTTGCACAGGCAGGGCTGGGAAGGTTACTTTTAAAATGTATTTCACTACAGATTACAAAATACATGCTTTAAAAAGTAATTTGTAACGTATTTTGTTAGATTGCACAAGTTTTGTAACTTAATCTAAATACTTTGGAATACTATTAAGGCATGTAACACAAACAGACCACCAAACACTTGGACTTCCTCTGCATTTTATTTTACACAACATAAGTTTTCCACAATATTTCTTGAAGAAAAAAGACAAATAATAATAAGATGCTCAAGAAGGCAACACGATGCATTAAGATCTGGGGTGTGTAAACTTTTTGAATTGGATGAACAGGGTAAAGTGTACTTATTTTGTAATTTTTACATAAACACAGTATATTTTACACACATCAAGATACACTCACCTAAAGGATTATTAGGAACACCATACTAATACTGTGTTTGACCCCCTTTCGCCTTCAGAACTGCCTTAATTCTACGTGGCATTGATTCAACAAGGTGCTGAAAGCATTCTTTAGAAATGTTGGCCCATATTGATAGGATAGCATCTTGCAGTTGATGGAGATTTGTGGGATGCACATCCAGGGCACGAAGCTCCCGTTCCACCACATCCCAAAGATGCTCTATTGGGTTGAGATCTGGTGACTGTGGGGGCCATTTTAGTACAGTGAACTCATTGTCATGTTCAAGAAACCAATTTGAAATGATTGGAGCTTTGTGACATGGTGCATTATCCTGCTGGAAGTAGCCATCAGAGGATGGGTACATGGTGGTCATAAAGGGATGGACATGGTCAGAAACAATGCTCAGGTAGGCCGTGGCATTTAAACGATGCCCAATTGGCACTAAGGGGCCTAAAGTGTGCCAAGAAAACATCCCAACACCATTACACCACCACCACCAGCCTGCACAGTGGTAACAAGGCATGATGGATCCATGTTCTCATTCTGTTTACACCAAATTCTGACTCTACCATCTGAATGTCTCAACAGAAATCGAGACTCATCAGACCAGGCAACATTTTTCCAGTCTTCAACTGTCCAATTTTGGTGAGCTTGTGCAAATTGTAGCCTCTTTTTCCTATTTGTAGTGGAGATGAGTGGTACCCGGTGGGGTCTTCTGCTGTTGTAGCCCATCCGCCTCAAGGTTGTGCGTGTTGTGGCTTCACAAATGCTTTGCTGCATACCTCGGTTGTAACGAGTGGTTATTTCAGTCAAAGTTGCTCTTCTATCAGCTTGAATCAGTCGGCCCATTCTCCTCTGACCTCTAGCATCAACAAGGCATTTTCGCCCACAGGACTGCCGCATACTGGATGTTTTTCCCTTTTCACACCATTCTTTGTAAACTCTAGAAATGGTTGTGCGTGAAAATCCCAGTAACTAAGCAGATTGTGAAATACTCAGACCGGCCCGTCTGGCACCAACAACCATGCCACGCTCAAAATTGCTTAAATCACCTTTCTTTCCCATTCTGACATTCAGTTTGGAGTTCAGGAGATTGTCTTGACCAGGACCACACCCCTAAATGCATTGAAGCAACTGCCATGTGATTGGTTGATTAGATAATTGCATTAATGAGAAATTGAACAGGTGTTCCTAATAATCCTTTAGGTGAGTGTATATACTCACAGTCACTCTCTATAAACCAGGGGTTATCACATTTGGCCCTCTAGAGCCACTGTCCTGCAATGCTTTTGTACACTAGTAATCAAACACACCAGTCTTACGCTTTACTACAAATGTATAGTCATGCAAGTTGGAACAGATTTGAGTTTCACAGGAAAGGGTTGAACGACAGTGTGGCGAGCGGTGAGGTGAGGGACCGTGAGAACGGGCCGGTGACGAGCGATAATGAGCTCCAGCTGCACGCCACACCGGTCTCGTGTTTCCCGCCTCCTTCTTCCCGGAACATACTAACGTAACAATGTAACAAAGTTCGTTTGTTCCAGGAAGAAGGAGGCGGGAAACCGGCAAACATTTAAAACTTTAATCAAATAAATAAACAAAATGAAAGTCGCCGCGGCAGCCCCTCACGGACGACTGCCGCGCACACACACACAAAACCAACGTAAACAAAAACGCAACATAAGTCCAGGCCTGGTCCTCTCTCGTCTTGCACTGTCGTCGCTCCTCCTTTTATGCTCCCGTCACTCCTCCGTGAGACGAGACCGGTGTGGCGCGCAGCTGGAGCTCATTATCGCTCGTCACCGGCCCGCTCTCACGGTCCCTCACCTCACCGCTCGCCACAGACAGGTCGAGTTGTGCATGTGTCTCCTTGTGTGGCTGTCAACATGGTTTTAAAAGGACTGTCCTTTAGAAAGATATCAGTAAATAAATACACATTCCAAAGACAGACACGGTGCAGCAACATGGTGACAGCGTAACACAATTGGCTGCAATAACAAAAAACACTGCAATGTTCCAACATTCCAAAGATTTCTTTCCATACCTGCAAAAACAAGTCAGAACGTATTGGACATGCCTATTATGCCTTTTATCTGCAAGTAGAAAATGTATTTATTGCGCTTCAAAATAGATATATATTTTTTCTTCAGGTGCATAGAACCAAAAGAGTCATTGTAAGCAAACAAGACATTTGCTAACCACACACTGAAATGATTACAGACTAAAGAAGTCTAGCAGCAAAAAAAACCCTTTTTTTTTTACTTATACACTGCATAGTGCAAAAATGTTATGTAAATTAGAAGGCAGACAAGCACGAGTAGACATTTCATAACATTGATTTCTTCAGTGCTCTGGTGAGTTGTGGTTAGCACTCTTCTTGTTTGCTGTTGAAAGATAATGCATTGCACTGAAAAATAAGTTATACACAGTGTTGGGAAGGTTACCTTGGAAATGTAATAGGTCACAGATTACAAGTTACCCTGTTCAAAGTGTAACTGATTAATGAGTACTGAGTAATGTAACTAATTAGATTTGATTACTTTTCTAAATTTCTAAGGAATGTTTTCAACTGTTAATTATGTTCAAACATTTAAACCAGGCAGGGTTAACCTTACAGTAGTAGTCTATACTCAGCACTGACAGTCTTTTAAAATCCTTCATCACTTGAATTAAGATTATAATAATAAGCACAGCCACCACAAAAACAGACTTTGGCACCTCTTTTTACTATGAGATCATTCTGAAGTTAAATACAGATTTCTGGATAAAATTATTTTTACATTTCCAGATAAAACGTATTTTTATTACTCACCATGGTGGCAACTCTTAGACAGGTTGTAGCCTAAAGCTTTCAGCGGCGATGTGGATTGATATCAAATGAGAGCTAATCAAATGCATCAGAATAGCATCGCTTCACTAAACTGTTTTTGAAGTCCATAAAAGTGCATCTATCCATCATATAACTGCTCCACACGGCTCCAGGGGGGTTAAAGGTGCACTATGTAAAAAAAATTCAGTAAAATATCCAAAAACCACTAGGCCAGTGTTATATATTTTGTTCAGTTGAGTACTTACAACATCCCAAATGTTTCCAACTATTTGTAAATGGTGAGAAAATTGCTAGTTTAACCAATGAACCGGGACGTGTGAGGGCGTCGCCTGTCAATGGCGTCATATCTGTGTTACCCTCGGTTTCTGGTTTTATTCAGCAGAAACGCTTTACTCACTGCAGTGTGCAACAAGTGTCATAGCAGCCGCCGAGCGAACGCACAGAGTAACGTCAGAACATCATTTAACACTCTCAAATGTATCTAATATGATAAACAGAGCTGTGTTACCTCATACTCATGACCGGAAAAGTGGAAGTGGCGCCGGCGACTGTGGCATAATAAAAGTCCCGCCGCTCGCGAGGCGTGTGTTGCGTTCATCTTATTAACAATCGCTCCAGCGGCCTTGCTCAGCTCCCACAACACTCCTGCTCTGCTCTGCTTCATACTACAGTAACGTTAATAATCGCATCCATGAACATGATTTCTGCCCGAGTCCTATCCCGATTCTTTTCCACCGGCTGTGAGGTGAAGACCACATGTCCCAAGATTCTGCACTCAAACTAGGCCTCATAAATTATGCCTTTGTTTTGAATAGGCGACCTCTAGCGCACGGAAAAGTTACATAGTGCACCTTTAATAAAGGCCTTCTGAAGCGAAGTGCTGCGTTTGTGTAAGAAAAATATCCATATTTAAAAATTTATAGACTAAAATAACTAACTTCCGGTGGTCAGTGGTACGCAAGTCGACTTGCGCTAAAAGAGTAAACCCTGAGGCGATGTACAAGAGCATAGCGAGCTTTGACGCCTCTCACGGATACGGCTGGGCAACAAACTCAAACCCCTCTTCTCTTATATCGAAATCCTCTGCCATTTCTCTTTAAAAATTCTCGTTTTAGACTTTAATTCATGACCAGTGTTTTGTTTTGCTCAATCCTCTGCACTTCTGCGTTCATCAATACGCATGTGTTAAGTGTTCAAGGGTCAGGGGTTACTCTTTCGCTGTAAATTGATGCGTACCGCTGATCGCCGGAAGTTAGTTTTTTTAGTCTATAAAGTTTTAAATATGGATATTTTTCTCACACAAACGCACCACTTCGCTTCAGAAGGCCTTCATTAACCCCCGGAGCCGTGTGGAGCACTTATATGATGGATGGATGCACTTTTATGGACTTAAAAACAAACCATCAAGTCAATGTCATTATAAAGCTTGGGAGAGCCAGGACATTTATTGATATAACTCTGATTGTGTTCGTCTGAAAGAAGAATGTCATACACACCTAGGATGACTTGAGGGGGAGTAAATCATGGCTAATTTTCATTTTTGGGTGAACTATCCCTTTAAGTTGTTTCCACTGCTAAGGGAAAAATCCAAGTGATCGCACAGGCGCCTCGCACACGCATAATATGTCAGTTCTAGCACTGCCGATTTGACATCACAGCCTGTTCATGATCAAAATAAAGTACAGTCAACCGAACATATACAAAGTTCTGCGGGCTTTATGTTCACAGCTGAAAACGGATGGCCTCAGTTAAGAAAAAATGCTACTTAAACTTAATCAAGCTAACAATGAATTCATATAACCCCATAGATTTATATCAATCCTAATTAAACATGTATTTCACTACAGATTACAAAATACATGCTTTAAAAAGTAATTTGTAACGTATTTTGTTAGATTGCACAAGTTTTGTAACTTAATCTAAATACTTTGGAATACTATTAAGGCATGTAACACAAACAGACCACCAAACACTTGGACTTCCTCTGCATTTTATTTTACACAACATAAGTTTTCCACAATATTTCTTGAAGAAAAAAGACAAATAATAATAAGATGCTCAAGAAGGCAACACGATGCATTAAGATCTGGGGTGTGTAAACTTTTTGAATTGGATGAACAGGGTAAAGTGTACTTATTTTGTCTTCTGGGAAACATGTAGTTATTAGCTTCTGAAGGGCAGTACTAAATGAAAAAATAAGATTTTTAAACAAAATCATCCTGTTCAAAAGTTTTCACCTCCTGCTCTTAAAGGAACATGCTGACTTTTTGGGACTTTAGCTTATTCACCGTATCCCCCAGAGTTAGATAAGTCCATACACACCATTCTCATCTCCGTGCGTGCCATAACTCTGTCTGACGCACCCACCGCTAGCCTAGCTTAGCACAAAGACTGGAGGTAAACGGCTCCAGCTAGCCTACTGCTCAATAAGTGACAAAATAACACCAACATTTTCCTATTTACATGTTGTGATGTGTATAGTTACATCGTGTACTAAGACCGATGGAAAATGAAAAGTTGCAATTTTCTAGACCCATATGGCTAGGGACTATACTCTCATTCCTGCGTAATAATCCAGGAACTTTGCTGCCGTACCATGAGTGCAGCGGCGCAATGATATTACGCAGCGCCTGTAGAGAAACAGGCGAGTGAAACAGAAAAGGGGACATTCAAGCTGTTCCTCCCTTTGTTTTATTTTCTGAAGTTAAGCATTTTATACACATTTTTCACATTTTAATTATTTTCTCTTATTTTGAAATGTATCCCATTTATTTAATGAGAGAACGTTATACGTATCTCATGCCCAGGCCCGTCGCAAGGGGGGTTCGAGGCCCTGTGCGAACGTGATGTGCGAGGCCTGGGGGGTATATTATCGGGGGTATACTGTTGCTATAGTGACAAACAATTTGTTGTTTATGTGGATATTTAAGAAAACTGTACTGAGCTGTAAATGAACTGTGCAGTGTGCACATTTTGACGCTTAAATGTTCTAAATTATGAATGGATCAAACGCATTTGCAAAACGGCCTGAATCCACTTGAGTGAGTTTGGACTGCTCTCTCACTGAATCATCTGAAGCGATTTCTCAAACAGACAGTATTGAGAGAACTAACACTGTTTTTCAGTTGTTTTCCTCTGAACATGCGCTAAATGGATGTCTGACAATTTCGTTGCTTTTTGCAGTTTTCAGATTTAAAAACGTTTAAAACGTCTAGAGATAGAGTATGCTTACTTGTTTTGCAGGGCCATTACTCTCACTGATGTTTCGAAAGGTGAATAATAGTTAGGCTATATGCTTATTTAGCTTTAATAGTGAAAAAAACTTTTGTGCGTACCGTCAGATGAAATGCAGGCGTCCATGCTTTCTCCGTCCATGCAATAAATGCAAATCCTTGAATAAGCGCGGATTTCTAGCGAACTTCTTGGGTAATATATGGTTTGACCCATTTCAGAGACGGCCAAAATCAGAATTTGAATGGACTGTGAATAAAGCTCTACGAGCCTGACGTGCGATGCCCGCTGACTGACATGCATGCGCATGAATCACTGGCACATGCACAGAGAAATATTGTAAGTTACTGCATAGTACATTTTTAAAAAGCAGAATAATACAGCATGACGATACACATTTTAGCTATGTCTTTTAACTATTATAATATTTTGAAGGACAAAAACATGAACTTTAACTATTGGCTTTACATCATTAAATCATCAAGTCAGCTGTCACTTTTCTTTTGCGCACACTTGGCACAGCCCTTGCGACGGTACTGCTCATGCCCGTAGTCAGGGGGGGTTCGGGTGGTTCGAACGAACCTGACAAATAATCTACTGCCCACTGATTGCCCACTATTTCTCATACATTTTTTAGCCTTCAAACGTCTTAAAATGCACATATGTAGATCAGAGAAATCAACATTTCCTCGGGGGAGCATGCCCCAGAACCCCCCTAAATGTTAATTGCATGACTTCTTTAAAACTTCATATTTCACAACATGAAACAAAAACATGTTAGCTTAATAGTTCTGTCACATGAATTTGTGATGTAAACTTTGTGGGGAAGTTTTGATTAACCATGCCAAATAATATACACTCCACACAGTGTGTTTGGACTGAAAAAAGTCACCAAAAGTAAGTATCTGAACCTCATAATTAAATACAAAATGAGACTGGGGGGGCTGAAAAAGGTCCACTTTTTGAAAAGAAAAAAAAAAGACCCCCCCGCCCCACCCCACCCCTTTCACTAGGCTTGCTATGGGCCTGTATCTACGGTTACCCCACATACGCATGAGCGGAAGAAGCCGAAGCGCTCGTCTGTGTCGGAATAAAAGCTCCGCTGCTGTCGAGCCGTGTGTCGCGCTCGTCTCTCATTAGCAATTGCTCTGTACAGTAACGTTAATAATCTCATCCATGAACATGATTTCTGCTCCCAGAGTCCCGTCCCGATTCTTTTCAACTGGCTGTGAGGTGAAGACGACTGGCTTATACTGGCCCATTCACGAGAGCAGTTGTGCGAACACAGGGTCCTGGTGCTCAGTCACCTCAGCCAGTTTGGAGCAAACTGAGGATCTCTTTTCTCGGTGTGGAGTTGGACTCTGTCAATCAGACAGCATGCCTCAAAGAGGAACGTGTCCAGTCAGTGTTGAATTCATTCAAGGGCAGGACAGCGGCCCCACTGAAATTATTTCAGAGGCTCCTGGGGCATATGGCAGCTGCAGCCGCAGTAACGCCACTGGTGTGGCTTCATACGAGACCACTTTAGCACTGGCTTCACTGCCGAGTCACGAGATGGGTGCGCACTGGGTGGCAATCACTCTGGTCTGTCGCCAGTGCTTCAGCCCATGCTTGGACCCTTCGTTTCTGTGGATAGGAGTGCCCCTAGAACAAGTGTCCACTACCACCAGCTGGGGGGCCACGTACAATGGGCATGTCCGTACGGACAACACTGCAACCATTGTGTACATCAACATGTCACAACTTGCCCGCCATCTCCTCCTTTGGAGTCAGAAGCATCTGAGGTTGCTTTGTGCCATTCACATTCTGGTAGACCTGTTTGCCTCTCCAAAAATGTAAAAAATTTACAAAACCAGCTGTTTTACTCCCTGACCGAGGAAACACTCGGCACACATGCACTGGCACACAACTGGCCCCAGGGCCTGCGTAAATATGCGTTTCCCCCAGTGAACCTACATGCACAGACACTGTGCAAAGTCAGGAAGGACGAAGAGCAGGTCCTGATAGTGGCACCTTATTAGCCCAGCCGGACCTGGTTTCCATTACTCCTTGCGACAGCCCCTCCCTGGCGCATTCCTCTGAGAAAGGACCTGCTTTCTTGGAGACGGGGCACCGTCTAGGAGACCTACCCCAGGAGGGTATTGAACATCACTTCGGCACGAGCACCGTTAACGACACACGCTTATGCCTTGAAGTGAAACCTGTTTATCGAGTGGTGTTCTTCTCAACGAGAAGATCCTCAGACTTCCTTACTGCTGCAGGTGTTGGAGAGAAGGCTGTCTCCCTCCACTCTGAAAGTATATGCTGCCTAGATATCTGCGCATCATGATCCTATAGGAAGTAAGTCGGTCGGGAAGCACAACCTGGTCATCAGGTTCCTTAGGGGAGTGAGAAGGTTAAATCCTCCTTGTCCTCTCTCCATACTCTCTTGGGATTTATCTCTGGTGCTTAGAGCACTCCAGAATGCCCCGTTCAAGCCTTTGCAGTCAGTCAAGTTAGGGGACCTGCAAGCATGTTCGGTTGATGAATCGTGCTGAAATTCGGGCTGGCTGACTCTTACGTGATCCTGAGACCCCGGCCTGGATATGTGCCCAAGGTTCCCACCACTCCCTTCAGGGACCAGGTGGTGAACCGCCAAGCGCTGTCCCTGGAGGAGGCAGACCCAACCCTAGCTTTGCTTTGTCCCATCCGTGGATCGAACGCAGAGTTTTAGTTGAAAGGGCAGCATCTGTGATGCTTTGGTAGGGATTCCCATCTGTCGTATCACTTCCCGACATGACATTGAGAGAGACCGACTGAAAGGGAACTTCTCGGTTACATAACACATTTTTTTAAGACTCAACTAATCTCTGCAACTGTGATCTTGGAGAGTCTTTGTCCACTCAAACTTTCCTCCTCTCATGCATTAAGACGATACAGACACACGTCCTCTTCCAGGCAGATTCATAACATCTGTAGTTAATTGGAACTTCTTAATTATTGCCCTAATGGTGGAAATGAGGATTTTCAGTGCTTTAGCTAAATTCTTACAGCCACTTTCTATTTTGTGAAGCTCAACAATCTTTTGCTGCACATCAGAACTATATTCTGTGGTTTTACTCATTGTGATGATGATTAAGGGAATTTGGCCTTTGTTTCCTCATATTTATACTCCTGTGGAACAAGAATGAATGGGAAAATACATCAGAGATATTTAACTAAAAAAAAAAATTCTAGGGGTGCCAATAATTGTGTCCAACGTGTTTTGGAGAAAAACATTTATTTCATAATGTTTGCCAGGGCACATGCTGACAAAGATGAAGACTACTGGGACTCTGTACTCTGGAGTGATGAGACCAAGATAAATGTTTTTGGAACTGATGGCTTCAAAACTGTATGGCGTCACAAAGGTGAGAAATACAAAGAAAAATGCATGGTGCCTACAGTGAAACATGGTGGTGGCAGTGTCCTTATGTGGGGCTGCATGAGTGCTGCTGGTGTCGTGGAGCTGCATTTCATTGATGGCATCATGAATTCACAGATGTACTGCTCTATACTGAAAGAGAAGATGCTACCATCACTCCGTACCCTTGGTCGTTGTGCACTTTTCCAACATGACAATGATCCTAAACATACATCTAAGGACACTGTTGTATTTCTGAAGAAGAACAGGGTGAAAGTGATTCAGTGGCCAAGTATGTCTCCTGATCTGAACCCAATCGTACACTTTCCATCCAGTCTCTAAAAGAGGTCCTTCTTGAAGAATGGAAAAAGATAGCATGTTGCAAAATGTCGCCAACTTGTTCATTCCATGCCTAGAAGACTTGGTGCTGTCATTAAAAATCATGGAGGCCATACAAAGTACTAGATGTAGTAGTTTTTGTTGTGGGGTGTACTCATTTTTGCATCACCCTAATTTGAGTTAAACTGAAAAATGTGTAAGTTACATTATTAACCTTGATTTCATGTTATAAGTTAAACAGATGTTATATTAAATATTGTTTAAAATGTTACTTTTCAAAGGGGGTGTAATCAATTACGCGGAGCACTGTATATATATATATACACAAAGATGGCTCTCTGCACCCTTTTTTGCAGCTGTCTATACTCTCCTTTCTACGCTTGCTGCCTATAGCTTCCTGTCTATGTGGTTTTCAGCTTCTTGTCTGAGACATTCAGACATAAGTAACCATTGGTGGATAAAGTACCTCAAAGCCATACTTGAGTAAAAGATATCTTACCAGAAAATTACTTTGGTAGAAGTTAAAGTAACTGTTACTTGAGTAAAAGTTTTAAAGTATGGGAAATGTATTGTACTTAAGTACGAAAAGTATTTTTAAAAAAAAATATTAAACGTACTTAAGTATTGAAAGTACAAGTACAAATAAATGTAAAATACAAAAGGAGCTGAACAATTGTTCTATACACAGTTTGAGCTGCAAGATTGTGTTCAGTTTTAACTGTTTCTTCCATTTTCTTTTCATTAAAAAAAATGGCGAAATGTTTATTGTAAAAAATATGAATATATGAATTATTCCTTGATCATTCATGTTAATTCATATTGCATTAACTAATGTAAGAGACAACTTTAAAATGTTAAAATGTAGCCTATTAGTATATGTTGACATTAACAATGAACAATACTTGTATTAACGCTACAAATGGACTCTTATTGTAAAGTGTTACTATTTCATATAAAACCAAACAGTCATGCTTAAAGATGGTTATCTTTAAATATCTACACAAAGGCTATAGTATTGAAATTAGACACCTTTTTAGACGACATTTTTACACGTTATTTGCTTCTATTTTAGAACACTTGATGATTGTCTAATCAAAATATGTGTTACAGTGACGACTAAATGTGTTTCAGATTTGTTTATATGTTTCTGAGGATACAGTTTGCTTTCTCATGTCTCTAGCTTTAAAAATAAGGGACACCCATTCACGACACCCAGACACAAAGGAAGATATTTTGCAGAAAGTTTGTAACCAGGCTGCTTTGGGGGCACCATTGACTTCAATAGTAGGAATGGATCTTTCTATGTGTTCAACATAACAAATACATTTATACAGGTTTTGGGTATACTTGAGGGTGAGTAAATGATGACGGCATTTTCATTTTTGGGTGAACTGTCCCTTTAAGCAGTCATTCTAAACCAGTAATCACTTTTTTGACAATTCTGAAATTCAAAAATGTTCAAATGTTCATTAATTTACTTAAATGATGACTATATTATGACTATTATTATTATTATGTAATTATTTGTCCCATTTTTATCTTTTTTTTTAATGTCATAAACTTTATATGACAGGATTATTTATTATGTATGAATAAAATAGCCTAACATTAATTAGGCTATAACCTATTAATTAACCTGTCTAATGTCTAAACAATATAATAATTCTATCTGCCAAGCTCTAATAATGTATGGAATATTATATGAATATATTAACCATAAAAAGCCTGATGCTGAGCAACTGAAATGCTTCTCTGCAAAGGTTCATCAGGAGGTACTGGACAGACCCATTGATGGCTCTTTTCTATATCTGGAGATCCTCTTGCGTTTAAACGGTGGACGCGAGCTCGACATGCTTTTGTTCTCGAAACTCCGTCGCTATGGCAACAAAGCATGCAAATGAGCTTCTGTACTACTTATTGTGAAATAGAGTTCTTTATATTTTGCTATTAATATTCTCCACACTGCAAAGTTCGTATGTGTTTATTGAACTATGTGTGGGCCTATGTAAAATCGCGCCTCGTATCAAACCAATGTTGCGGTTCCGTATTTCACGGGACGGGTGGCAACCTGAGGATACATTACTGAAACGTATCATATGCCGTGTAATTGCTCAATCAGTGTTGGAAAGACGTTAATAAAACAGCTTGTAATGTCACGTACGTAGCATCACATTTACCTCAGGAGTCATTAGTAGGGCTATAACTCTTTTAACTAAATACAGTATATGCACTATATTAGCCTATATACTGTATTCATTATATTCTACTGAACCTGTTAGTGATGTCTTGATTATTTAAGGATTTAAAAATCTTTAAGAAACTTTGAATTCATTTGGACAGACACAATTTGTTCAGAAACGTCTCGGTTACGACTGTAACCTTAGTTCCCTGAGTAGGGAACGAGACGCTGCGTCACCGCTTTGGGAACGCCTCTGCGTGATTGCGTCGTGAAGCACATGTGTAATCAGTCCAATGGAGAGACGGAACGTCATAGGCGGGTGACGTCATCGACCCGGAAGGTATAAAGCATACCGGCAAACAAACGCCGCTAGCTTCTGTGGTAGAGTGAAGCAAGACGCTTTTGCGGGCATGCGGGGAGTATGGCAGGGTGACGCAGCGTCTCGTTCCCTACTCAGGGAACTAAGGTTACAGTCGTAACCGAGACGTTCCCTTTCGAGGGAACTCGAGCTGCGTCACCGCTTTGGGAACGAGAATACCCACGTCCCCATAGGAGCCGGATGCCCGCCTGTGCATTGTCTAAAAGGCGAGCACCCGAGCCCCTGGAGTAATGTCAAGTTCGTAGAACCTCACGAAAGTGAGCGGCGAGGACCACCCCGCCACGTCACAAATGTCTTGCAGGGAGGCCCCTGCTAGGAATGCCCGAGAGGCAGCCATACCCCTAGTCGAGTGTGCCCGGACAGCCAAAGGGAAAGGCTGCCCGACCACCTCATAAGCAAGTGAAATAGCCTCAACTATCCACTTGCTCATCCTCTGCTTAGAGACCGGACCCCCTCTCGAGGGTGGACCGTAACACACAAACAACTGTTCCGATTTTCTCCACAGGGCAGCTCTGTGGACATAAGCGTCTAGTGCGCGAACAGGGCAAAGCAGATTGGATCTTTCCTGGTCAGACGTCAGAAAGGGAGGTGGACAAAAGGCCATAAGTACTATGGGTCTCACAGTATTAGTGGGAACCTTAGGAACGTACCCCGGTCTGGGGTGCAGAAAAGCTTTAGCCATACCGGGAGCAAATTCCAAGCACGAGGGTGCCACAGAGAGGGCTTGTAAGTCCCCTATTCTTTTTAAAGAAGAGATAGCCAGCAGAAAGATGGTCTTTAAGGTGAGGAGTTTCTCAGAAATTTCTTCAATGGGCTCGAAGGGAGCCTGAGAAAGGCCCTGAAGGACAATAGATAAGTCCCAGGCCGGCACCCTGGTGCGTACTGCGGGCCTCAGTCTGATAGTGCCACGGAGGAAACGAGTAACTAGGGGGTGTCGCCCGAGGGTAACACCATCGAAAGGAGAGTGGTAAGCTGCTAAGGCCGCCACGTACACCTTCAAAGTGGAGGGAGCTAACCCAGCGGAGAACTTCTCCTGCAGGAACTCCAGCACCGCGCTCGCAGGGCAGTTTACTGGATCCCACAGGCGATCTCTACACCATAAGGTGAAGAGTCTCCATTTCAATGCGTACAGTTTCCTCGTGGAGGGAGCTCTAGAGTGTAGGATGGTCTCCACAACCTCGGTTGAGAGACCGGAGCTTAGGAGCTGGGCCCCCTCAGAGGCCAAGCCCACAGATTCCACAGCTCTGGGCGTGGGTGCAGGAAGGCACCGCCCGACTGAGAGAGCAGGTCCCTCCTGCACGGAATCTCCAGGGGAGAGCCGTTGAGGAGCGACACAATGTCCGAGAACCAAACCCGGGCTGGCCAGAACGGAGCCACTAGGAGCAGATGGGCACCGTCCCGACGAACTCTCTCTAGAACTCCCGGAAGCAGAGCGATCGGGGGGAAAGCGTACAGGGGCAGCCTCGGCCACTCCTGTACCATGGCGTCCAGTCCCAAGGGAGCTGGAGGAGTTAGAGCAAACCATAGACGACAATGAGTGTTGTCTTGAGTGGCGAACAGGTCTACTTCTGCTCTGCCGAATTCTTGCCAGAGGAGCTCCACCACCTCGGTGTGGAGTCTCCACTCCCCGGGCCTCGGCCCCTGCCTCGACAGGATGTCTGCTTCCGTATTCAGGCGCCCTGGGATGTAGATTGCCCTGATTGAGAGCAATTTCCCCAGGGCCCACAGGAGGATTTGACGAGTCAGCTTGTACAAAGGGCGAGACCTCAAACCCCCCTGGTGATTTATATAGGAGACCACCGATGTGTTGTCTGTGCGAACTAGAACATGATGGCCCCTGAGATACGGCAGGAAATGTCTCAGAGCCTGGAACACAGCAAGCATTTCCAGGCAATTTATGTGCAACGCACGATGAGAGTCCTGCCATAGGCCCTGGGCCGAGCGACCACTCATGGTCGCCCCCCAACCCGTAAGGGAGGTATCCGTGGTCAGAGTGACCCGCTGGCACGGTACCCCCAGTAACGGGCCTTGGGCTAGAAACCGAGGGTCCTTCCACATGACTAAGGCGCGGAGGCATCGCCGCGTTACCTTGATCACGCGAAAGGGATTTCCCCTCGGGGAAAAACCCTTGGTCTTGAGCCACCACTGTAAAGGTCTCATGTACAACAGGCCACGAGGAATGACGTTGGACGCTGCTGCCATCAGGCCTAACAGTCTCTGATACTGTTTGACAGTGAGTGGCTGGTCTAGTTTCACCCCTTTCACAGCTGAGAGAATCGATCCTACGCGAGGCTCTGATAGACGGGCCTGCATCAGGATCGAATTCCAACACACACCCAGATACGTTATTTTCTGTACTGGAGAAAGAACGCTCTTCTTGAGGTTGAGCCTCAGCCCTAACCTCTTCATGTGCGCGAGAACAACATCTCGATGTTGAACCGCCAGACGTGCTGACTGAGCCAAAATCAGCCAGTCGTCGATATAATTGAGAATGCGGATCCCCTGCATACGCAAGGGGGCTAATGCCGCGTCTACACACTTGGTGAAGGTGCGGGGTGATAGGGCTAGACCGAAGGGAAGCACCCGATATTGGTACGCTTGTCCCCCAAAAGCGAACCTCAGGTACTTCCTGTGCTGCGGAAGGATGGAGATGTGGAAGTAAGCATCTTTGAGATCTATCGTGACAAACCAGTCCTCGGACCTGATTTGGGACACGATATGTTTGAGTGTAAGCATCTTGAACCTGAACTTTGCCACTGCGCGATTCAGCGAGCGCAGGTCCAAAATGGGGCGCAACCCCCCATCCTTCTTTGGCACTATAAAATAGCGACTGTAGAAACCTGACTCCCTGTCGGAGAGAGGAACCTTCTCTATGGCCCCCTTCCGTAGGAGGGTCTGGACTTCTTGAGTCATAACCAGAGCCTGCTCGGGGCCCACCAAGGTAGGTAGGACCCCCTTGAAACCGGGTGGACGACACCTGAACTGGATGGCGTACCCTGATCTTATTATCTGCAGGACCCAACGAGATATATTTGGCAGTTTTTCCCATTCTGGCAAAAAATCTACTAGGGGTACCAGTCCCTCGAGACTGGCCTCTGGTATACTGAGTGCTGGGAGCACAGCGCCCTGAAACGGATGACCGGCAGGGAACGGCTGACTCGACAGCGCTACCTCCTTGTCTGGAGGACGCGGGCCATCCTCGGATGACTCGCGAGGGCCTTCCACGCCCCGGCACTCGGGCGGGGTTAGTGGAGAGACCCTGTGAGGGTACCGGAACAGGACGGGCACCGTATGCTGAGGTGAACACCGCCTGTTCCCGAAGGGGGAAACCCTCACTGCCCTGGGCCCACTGGCGTCAGGGCCTCTTAGACGCAGCCTTTCTAGAGATAAGAACAGTCCGCAGATCTGCTCTACCCCTAGAGGGCTGCGTCTGGGGGTGTCGCCCACCGCCCCACCCTTTCTGAGGGGGAGTACGAGTGGCAACACTTTGTTTCTGTTGCGCCCGGTGTACGGAGCTTGTACTCGGTGTCTGCTGCTCCCGCACAGCAGCAGACGAGGCCTGGGGTTTTCTCGGGAGGAGCTGCTTCAGCGCCGCAGATTGTTTCTTTGCCTCCTGAAACCTGTCGGTGACGGTTGTGACAGCGTCACCGAACAGGCCGTCAGGAGACAGCGGCGCATCAAGCAGAAAGCTCTTATCTCTCTCCCGAATCTCGGTCAGATTAAGCCACAGATGCCTCTCCGTAGCCACCAGGGCTGCCATAGAACGGCCTATAGATTTGGCCGTCTCCTTGGTGGCTCGGAGAGCTAAATCTGCTGAAGATCGGAGCTCATTAACTAAGTCTGCTCCGATCTCCTGGCTGGACCCCAGGTCTCTTAGCAGGTCGGCCTGGTATGCCTGCACGATGGCCATAGTGTGCAGACACGCGGCGGCCTGACCCGCTGCCGAGTACGCCTTGCCCACCAAAGAGGATGTGGTTCTTAATGGTTTGGTGGGCAAGGTCGGAGTTTTAATGGCCGATGCCGACTGAGGAGAGAGATGGCTCGCAAGCGTCTCCTCCACCTTCGGCATCGGACCATACCCATGCTTCTTCAGCCCCTGTATGTTGCTATACACTGACGTTTGGGGGCTGAAGACACGAGAGGACATGGGCCGCTTCCACGTTCTCGACACCTCAGTGTGGAGATCCGTGAAAAACGGTAAACTCCGACGTGGAGGCTGGGCAGAGCGGGAGGGGAGAAAGCGCTCGTCCAAACGGCTCTTGGACGAGACGCTCTCTTGATTCTCTTGTGGCCAGTCAATGTTTAGTTTGGCCACCGCTCTGCACAGGACCTCCAAAAGCTCCTCACCAGCAGGGGATTGAAGTGGCGAGTCTTCAACCCCCGCGTCAACGCTGCAAATATCGATCTCGTCAGAGCTTGATAAAAGCAGCGCTGAGGCTGCCCCCTGGGTGGGAGAAACCGCAGGGCGGGCTCCCGAACCCAGAGAGGCAGCACTGGATCTGCCAGGTGAGGGCAGAGAAAGGGCTGGGCCCGTCTCTAACCCCTCTGACAGATCCATTTGCGAACCCCACGACATAAGCTGCCGCTGTGCCTCAGCAACAGCGGGGCCTGTGCCGCAGGGAACGCGAACCGGGACACCCTCCTCAAAAAGTGCCCGGCGGGATCGCAGCACTCTCATAGGCAAAGCCTCACAATGCTCACAGCCGGCCCCCTCGAGAGCCGACTGAGCGTGCTGTTCACCCAAACAAACAACGCACATCAAGTGTGTATCCCCGCTCGTGATGTGACGAGAGCAGGGAGGAACACACTTTCTGTAACGCTGTTCGCTCGCCATAATGTCTCTTTAAATGTCAGTGTGTATGCAAACTTGTAGGAGATAGAAACAAGAGAAGTCTGAACTCAGACACAAAACACAAATCTGACAATGACAATACACAGAGCGCTTGCTGAAAGCAACAGAAGCTAGCGGCGTTTGTTTGCCGGTATGCTTTATACCTTCCGGGTCGATGACGTCACCCGCCTATGACGTTCCGTCTCTCCATTGGACTGATTACACATGTGCTTCACGACGCAATCACGCAGAGGCGTTCCCAAAGCGGTGACGCAGCTCGAGTTCCCTCGAAAGGGAACCACTGTTTAATTAAGAAAAGCAACTTTATATTTAGTTTAGGGGTTTCTCTCACACAGGGGCGCGGCCCCCCCGCTCACAACTGCTGTGTATCTTTTTTCTTTCTTGAGAACAATTGCGTTTATTTAAAAGCAGAACCGTGTCTTTAACAACACACAAACCGTGACCCTTGTCAGGCGCAGGTCAGACGAGTGCCGAGTGAGCTTCAGCAGAACATGACTGAGCCACACTGTGTGCAGTCAAAGAAACATTAACAACACTTTAATCTGCAAACTGCTGACACTTCTGTCAGATGCTGAGAGAAACGCGTGCGGTCAGATGAGATGTTTTCAGTCTGTGTGTCAGTAAAACCTAGAAAAACGAGATTTCCTGTCCTCAGTGTCCGCGAATACAAATGTGTCGCGCTGTATAGATCAGTTCAAATAAAGCGCACTAAACTACTCTACTGTCATCTATTAAAGTCGTGGAATAACAAAAATGCGTCAAAACTGTGCGTGCATGTATTTGTTAAAAAAGAGTCTCTGGAAAAATGGAAAATATGCTGCCATGTGAGATGGCGAAATATAAGGCACAAGCTGATATGTCATTTTTTAATGCACACCTGTGAGCACTGTGCATTTGTGCTGAAATATAGGCGCTAATTGTGTAAAGTATACAAACAACAATGGATCATATTTAAATGCATAAAATAAAATGTTGATTCAATACTTTCAATAAATTCATAATCTTGCATATGTGGATTCAATAGAGAACACACTTTTTTCCTTTACTGAGTTTAATTTTTGATTAACATAGAACTGTTGCAATTATTTATTTTGACAACTAATACAACTAATAAACTTTTTCGGTTGCAAGGTTTAGAAACAGGCTAACTCTGAATTGTTGAAGAGTTGATTGATTATATAAAATTAAAAGAAGATTGAATAATTTAGGCTATGTAGTTATTTGCCTTTCTCATCCATGAAGATGCAGCAATGGAGAGCAAGCTGAGCAAGTTTACCGTAAGCCTGAGGCGAGGAATAACACAAAAAATGGTCAAATTCACCCATTATTCCAATCTCAATTACAATTAAGTACAAATTAGTTGTATTAATTTGTGTTGTAGGCACTAAAACAGTCCAGTATGTAGTCAAACTCATTTTTATGCTGAAATAATGCAGATTTCTGTGCTGGCCCCTATGAAAGCATCCTGGCATATTCTGATCCGATAACATATAACCAGACACTTTAAGATGACTGTATGCCATGATATGCTTGAGGTTTTGGGGAGATGCTTTGCTTTGCTTTTCTCATCTCTATTCACAATTTACTGAGATACTCTCTAATAACAGGCTCTTGTTTGATGTAATGAAAAAGGTTTGCTATATTTGTATCCAGAATTACAGAGTTTGAATGTAGAATACACCTAAATATAAAACTAATAAGATTTACTTAAAAATGCAAAAGAAGAATGTTAAATTGTTAGTATGGACATAAACCTTTAATATAATGAGATACATTTTTAATTACAGATGTAATTTTACATACATTTGTGTGTAATTTAAGAAAACAGAAAAAAATACTGTATAAATAGCCTAATATATTAATTTTCTTGTATAAAAAAATGAGAATTACTGTCATTTGTCATTAGTGATTTAATTATTCATTTACAGATTTTGTTTGTAATTTTACAGAGTTTTGAATATAATTTAAAGTAACAGAAAACTACTGTAAAAAAAAGAAGTAGAATTATTTTCAGTAAAATTAGGATTTATTTTCTTTACAGTGTAAGATAGCCGGATGAGCGCTCATTATCCGCATTATTTGTGACTTGAATGTGTCTGGCTTCTGGTGTCGAGAGTTATTTAACCTGTAAAAACAGTCCGTTAGGAGGCTTTATATTGCACACTTTAAATTGTCATCATATTATTTTGATTGTATTGTCATATTGTCATCTACTCTTTGTTGTTCTTCTGTTTATTGTCCTATTGGCTCCAATGAATCAGAAAACGGTCTCTATGTACACTGTATATATATATGTGGGGATGTATGTGTTTATGCCTGTATAAAAATCTTTGCAAGACTGGGCACAAATATGTTTCTTTTCGTTTCCGCCCTCTAGTGGACCATTGCTTTCTAAAACATGAGAAGCATGGCTGAGTGTGATATTTTATTGTCAAATCAAATAGTAATTAAAAGCCGTGTCCGAAATCTCCCCCTAGTTCTAATTTATTGAGCTTGTTTCCAGAGATATAGTAGTTGAAGCTGAAGCTGAGGATAGACCAAACGCTTTACATGCATCTGTTCTCCTTTTTCCTCCTGATCACAAAGTTTTAATATTATAGATATCCAGTGTAATTCTTGAAATTGGAAACTAAATAATTCACTTCTTGCCTTCAAGATTATGTGAAACAAATCCAATTATTAATACATAAATGCTGGAAACAGACAAATATTAAGAAGGAATATGGCAAGGTATGGCAACTATTAAAGTTTGAAGTAAGACAATTTAGCATTCAATTCAAGAGAGCTTTCAACTTTAACTCAAACATCCATCCACCCATCCAATAATGATGTTTTATTAGAGCATATTTATCAAGAAATGCCTTCTGTAAGATCTAGACGGTGAAAGAAACAGTACATACTTTAATAATCTTCAGAAAGGAAATGCAGAAAAGTGCTTAATTAGAAAGTTAAACATGAATGACATGGCTACTGAACACCTAGGCATTATTTCTCAATTTGTTTCTAAATATTGTACAGATATCTATTATTTAGGAGAAGATTGAGATAATGCAAGTCTTTTTAAAACAATTAGAAATCCAAAAATGCCAACTCATTTAATTTAACTAATTAAAACGACTACAAATGTATAAAGCTGATCAGAGATCAGGTAAAACCCGCTAGAGGGCGATCTCACTGACTCAAGGGTTCACACAGATCAAACATTCACATTATGTTATTATTATTATATTATTATTATTATTATTAGACATTAAAGACACACATAAAACATTTACAACTATAACAAGACATCCAAAGTGATAACACAACTAAGAGGAAATGGGTTTACAATACATCAAAAATTAAAAGATTGTCTATACAATATTACTGATTTAAATAGAAGTAAAGAACAAACACATAAATCAATAATTAGTACTTTAGAAAGAAGACAGCACATACAATTTCAATTTTCAATTCACTTAAAATTTACGAATCTTTTGATTTAAAATATATAATAACAAAATATAGATTTTTTGTATTCGGGTAACACTAAAATTCTGGCTGATATGAGCCATTTTCATCAATATCCATACATTTTGATAAAGTACAATTACTCCAATAAATATTATGAATGTATTTCCCCAAGTTTGTTAGATATACAGAGCCGAAAAGGAAGCAGCCAAGCTTTTTTCCAGATAATCTCTGGGAAACAAATATTCCCTCTAGGATCTCTTTTTATAAAACACATTTCTAATAGATTTATTTGTACACTTTTTACTGTTAAAGTTCACCCCATTTGACTGAAGTACAGGTTCAGTTCTACAAACGTATGGCTTCTCATTAACATCAATAGACCCGTATATTTAACAGGATCGTTTATTCATAAAATCCTCATAAGACAGAAACTGAGCTGACTGATATAAAAGGTCAGATAAAAAGTACATTAAAAGTGAACTGTAATATAAGCATTATTCCACAAGATTGCTTTATGTGGAGAAATTGTATTATTACTCAATGCCACGAGAATGAGAGGCATTAAATACTCACAGTATCACATATACACTCACCTAAAGGATTATTAGGAACACCTGTTCAATTTCTCATTAATGCAATTATCTAATCAACCAATCACATGGCAGTTGCTTCAATGCATTTAGGGGTGTGGTCCTGGTCAAGACAATCTCCTGAACTCCAAACTGAATGTCAGAATGGGAAAGAAAGGTGATTTAAGCAATTTTGAGCGTGGCATGGTTGTTGGTGCCAGACGGGCCGGTCTGAGTATTTCACAATCTGCTTAGTTACTGGGATTTTCACGCACAACCATTTCTAGAGTTTACAAAGAATGGTGTGAAAAGGGAAAAACATCCAGTATGCGGCAGTCCTGTGGGCGAAAATGCCTTGTTGATGCTAGAGGTCAGAGGAGAATGGGCCGACTGATTCAAGCTGATAGAAGAGCAACTTTGACTGAAATAACCACTCGTTACAACCGAGGTATGCAGCAAAGCATTTGTGAAGCCACAACACGCACAACCTTGAGGCGGATGGGCTACAACAGCAGAAGACCCCACCGGGTACCACTCATCTCCACTACAAATAGGAAAAAGAGGCTACAATTTGCACGAGCTCACCAAAATTGGACAGTTGAAGACTGGAAAAATGTTGCCTGGTCTGATGAGTCTGGATTTCTGTTGAGACATTCAGATGGTAGAGTCAGAATTTGGCGTAAACAGAATGAGAACATGGATCCATCATGCCTTGTTACCACTGTGCAGGCTGGTGGTGGTGGTGTAATGGTGTGGGGGATGTTTTCTTGGCACACTTTAGGCCCCTTAGGCCCAATTGGGCATCGTTTAAATGCCACGGCCTACCTGAGCATTGTTTCTGACCATGTCCATCCCTTTATGACCACCATGTACCCATCCTCTGATGGCTACTTCCAGCAGGATAATGCACCATGTCACAAAGCTCCAATCATTTCAAATTAGTTTCTTGAACATGACAATGAGTTCACTGTACTAAAATGGCCCCCACAGTCACCAGATCTCAACCCAATAGAGCATCTTTGGGATGTGGTGGAACGGGAGCTTCGTGCCCTGGATGTGCATCCCACAAATCTCCATCAACTGCAAGATGCTATCCTATCAATATGGGCCAACATTTCTAAAGAATGCTTTCAGCACCTTGTTGAATCAATGCCACGTAGAATTAAGGCAGTTCTGAAGGCGAAAGGGGGTCAAACACAGTATTAGTATGGTGTTCCTAATAATCCTTTAGGTGAGTGTAGAATAAAAACATTACATCACATCCAGTGCATTCTAAGGTTTACATGTT
This sequence comes from Rhinogobio ventralis, assembly GCA_039654625.1. Classification (NCBI taxonomy): domain Eukaryota; kingdom Metazoa; phylum Chordata; class Actinopteri; order Cypriniformes; family Gobionidae; genus Rhinogobio; species Rhinogobio ventralis. Next base: position 28,905,763 of record CM077217.1, on the reverse strand, counting down.
CCCAGCGCTTTTTTTAGTTTTTAGTTTGTTCCAAAAAACAAAATGTGAAAAACATGATTTTCATTGAGCCCACTTCTTTTTATGTATATGGTATTTTCCTAATAAAATGAATAACTGTATAATATGTTGTTCTTTACATCATTCTGAGTATAAAAAGCACATCAAATACACACATTCCCATGCACTTCAGTTTTCTATTAATAAATAATCTAAAAATAATCTTGAGTAGCCTAAATACAGTGAAAAAAAGCTCTAGTGCACAAAATGCACAGGTATGAAATATTAAGCTTACATCTGTCCAAAAGGGTCAATTCTGTGAAGTGTTTTGTGATAATTGTATTATTAACACAGCAGGTATCTGGCCATGTCCGAGAGATAGCGAAACGCTTCGAAACACTGATGACGTAACGAAGCGTCAGAGAGTGACGTCATGTAGCGAGCAGGGGTTCCGTTTGAGTGACAGCTGCTTTCAGCCAATCGCCTGCAGACTCAGCATAGCAACGGTCCAATCAGGAAGAGGTGCGCGTGAGCAGGGGATTTGCGCTTATCGGGCTGTACAGGACTGTTCGCTGTTTGTTTATTATATTATATTCGCAGAATAACGCAGAGCTGTCGCGATGGTGTCGCACTCGCTGGCGTTACCGATGATCTGCTTCACCACGCTGTGGGGTCTGGTCGGGATCGTCGCCCCGTTTTTTGTCCCGAAAGGACCGAACAGAGGGTGAGGAATGATGCCGTCCATCCATCCATCTTTAAACGCATCCATTCTTATGCAGTAACGCTATCCTGTGTTATTTAAATCAGATTGTTATTCCCTGTGGCATCTGTGTTGATTTCTGTGATTTCATAATTACAGGGTCATCATAACCAGTCTGGTGCTGACCGCCGTTTGCTGCTATATATTGTGAGTAATGAAACATTTCTGAAAGATACTGTCAAACATGGACAAATAAAGGCACCCATGGACGATAATGTAGGATATCAGCTTTACATGTTCACTATTCTTGCTGTGATTTGTCTGTTGATGATATTGTAACTTAAAGGCACAATATGTAAGATTTTAGGATTAAAATATATCCAAAAAACACTAGAACAGTGTTATATATTTTGTTGACTTGTGCATTATCCCAAGAATGTTTAAATAAGGACATGGACTGTGTGTGCGTCGCCTATCAATGACATCATACCCGCGTTACCCTCGGTTTTATTTAGTAGTTACCATGGAAACACCAAAGACGCTTTAATATCTGATGTGTTTTATTAGACGGTGAGCAACTGTCTGGATCATTCATGGACAGAAACTAATCATTGTTCTCCAGCTCAACACAGTTAGTCTGATTGTTTAGATCTGGTGTTCTTGATTTACCGCGAGTACCATGTTTTACCATGCCTGATATGATCTCGCTCACTGCAGTGTGAACAAGTGTCTCATAGTAGTGCCGAGCGGACGCACAGAGTAGCATTATAACATCACTTTAACACACTCAGATGTGTGTAATATGATAAAACAGCGCTGCGTTACACACACACACACGAGCGGAAGAAGCAGAAGCGCTCGACTGACAGAATAAAAGCTCCGCCCAATCAAGAGTCAAGACACGCCTTTGTGTTGAATAAGAGATGAAAAATTACATATTAAATGCATGAAATAATGTAGAGTTTATTCTGAATGTTTATTCTGTACTCATGCCTGTTTCAGCTGGTTAGTAGCGATACTGGCCCAAGCGAATCCTCTGTTCGGCCCTCAGCTCAAGAACGAGACCATATGGTACCTGCGCTACTTCTGGGAGTAATGGAGGTAAACTCGCCCTATCAGATTAAACTGGATTTATGAGCGTATGATCATGAACTCTTATTCTCATGTCTTACAGGGTCATTTGGAAGATTCAGAATATTTATCTCAACGGGCTTCAGTCAATAGTGAAGGAGGGAACAATCCTTGTGTTCTGATGTTTTAACATTAAACAACATTTACCATGTGTTACTTCACATAATGCAACATAAGAGAACATTTGTAAACACTGAATAGCAGTCTGATCATGTACAAACAGTGATATCCCCGTGGTGTGTGAGAGTAATATGAATTAGTTTTGTTGTAACATGTTGAAGAGTGACTTTAACCTGTTTCTGTTATGTTGTCCTCATGTGACACTGGATCCTCGTTTACTTGCTCGTTAAAATTATTTTTGTATTATTTTTTTTTTCATTTGTAAATGTGCGTTCTACTTATGTCATCAGATTTTGAATCTGTCAGACGTGTTGATGGAAAACTATGAGAATAAAGCGAGTACTGAAGCTCTGTGATGTGGCGTGTCCTGCTGTATATAAAGCACAAACGGTACCTCGCTTAACTGGAGAATGTGTGTTTTGTGACGGTTGTTCTTGAGTCTCTTGTTTGTCCTGGTCAGTTAAACTGACCAACGGTCTTCAGAAAAATCCCAAAACTCTTCAGTTTTCCAGCATCTTCTGCATATTTGAGCCCTTTCCAGCAGTGACTGTATGATTCTGAGATCTGAGGACGATTGAGGGACTCAAACACAACTATTAAAAAAGGTTGGATTTGGCCTACCCAAATTGAAAAGCTTCCCATACCCACATACAGTGGTCTAAATACACAATGTTGGTGTCATTTTACAGGAAACCCTTTGAGGTTACATAACTTTTTGCAGTTAAATGAGGTAAACATTTAAGTATATGTTTAAAATATATGTATAAACCAAAAAAAGTTGGTTTTTGATTTTTTTGGGGGTTATAAATAATTTTTTGAAAGTGTATATCTCGGGCCCTGTGTACTGTAGCATCCTGCAGACAGTTTGGGCTGTTTCCACTAGATGGCAGCAAACACTGGAAAAACGTTGTATGCAAGTGGATCTAGGTCTCAGAGTAATTTAGTGTAAATAAGTTACTTGGTGTAAAACAAATGCCACACACACAGCCGTGGATCATCAGGGAACGACACACACACACACACACACACACACACACAGCCGTGGATCATCAGGGAACGACACACAGGATCAAGGGTTCATAAACTCATTTTTAATAAATTCAGCTATTTTTTTGTCTTGTGGACTATATGTAAACATCTTTTATGTAAAACATCTTATTCAGGACAGCACTAAATAAAAAATAACATGCATTTTGTATGATCTCTCTTATTTTGTTTAAATTATTCACATTTTCACAGATTCACAAATGTTTTCTTGCACTGTATATATTGTGTGTATTCATACCATAATATTAACTACAAACTTTGACTGTAAATTAATATTTATGATAACATTCATAACGGAATTAATCAAGATGAATAAGAATTAAGCAATAATTAATCATAATAATTTTCATGACTATAAAAAAATAATGTATTAAACATTTGGCCAATTGAGTGCAACAGTTTTTCAGCCTTGGTTCATTAAGTTCATTTACATTTATTTGGGGATTTTTAAAAATCCACGTTCATTAAAGAGTTATAAGCCATGAACCAAACCAACCTCTGATGTGAATCAGGGGACACTAAAGTTTCAGCTATATCACTGATCCGCCTGCATTGACACTATATGAGCTGATGACATCAGCGTTTTCTCCAGAGGGAATCAGATTCTGTTCATTATTTTCCTGTTTATCACTGTGAAGCTGCTCTGAAACAATCTGCATTGTAAAAAGCGCTATATAAATAAAGTTGACTTGACTTGAATCAGATGACCACAAAAACATATCTGAAAATCAGACAGAAACACTATGTGCTTAACATCTTTAAATAACACATTATCTACAATCCCATTAAGCATTGAACAACGTAATACAATTAAAACAACTGCAGAAAAACATACAACTATTTCAGTTGTTTATTATATGTATAAAAACAATTTATTTTTATCTATATATAATTTTTTGCAAAATAACCAAATATGTACAAATATAGAAGTAGCTGTAGTGTATTTTCGTATTATTATGATTGCAAAAAATACAGAGATGACACGTTTATGATATACAACTTTGTATACAAAATATATCAACAATAAGTTCAATGTCATCAGAATACACATGAGAAAAAAAGAGTTAACAATGAATGAAACTGAAAAATAAGAGAAGAAAGAGAAACATGAGGGTAAGATATTAATATATCAATTACAATCAAGTCTACTTGCTTTCTTATTTACTGAAGATGTAATAGTATTAAGATATATTTTAAATTCTTTCAAAAATTCTTTGCAAAGAAGATACATTTATTTTTAGTAGGGTTTTTTCCAATTTAAATAAATATGTATTTGTGTAGGGAGACATTCGCAGGTGTTTGAGGGAGTGGGCGGAGTCACCGCAGAGCTCCGATTCTATGATTGGTCGATATTTCTCTGCAGGGTCATGGGTAGTGTAGTTTTTCTCCAGGACTTGCGCTCTTAAACGTGGCTTAAAAAATGAAATGAGGTGAACTGACTGCTTAATATCATTAATAAACAATCTCGGAGCTCATGGCACATCTGTCTTTATGGGTTCATAAGTTATCATACAAAATCAATTCCCCTTTGGGGAAAATGAAAGGGATTTATACTTCCGGAATCATATGACATCATAAGACAAACGCTGTTAAACTGTGAAACTACCAAACTAATATTATTTACAATAAGCGACGGACGTTTTAAGAAGGTTGCCAGGCAACGTCAGGACAACCTCCTTTATAACCTAAGGCTAAACCTGCGCTACTGGGATTTCTTGGATTTGCATACGGACTTTATGCAATCAATGATCGCCAGACACATTTCTGCTCGTGCATGAGAAAGTGAACGCGCTCCTGCAGCTGATACAATACAAGCAGGACTTTTCTCTTCTTCAGATACAATAATAATCAACATAAATAATAACGACATACTTATACATTGAGTTCTGACACTTTTCACAAAGTTTCCCTGGACTTCTGCAGCCAGCAACCAGGTAACATTATGCAAAACAGCTGCTTTTGAAATGCGTTATATATTAGTTATTTACGCAATTTGTATATTTTGAGATGGTCTATGCTCCGCGAATAAATAGGCAAGGTTGAAACATAACTTAAATGTCTTTGTTTATCATGAATAGTTTTCCAAAATATGTTTTCCTGCACAGTCAGCATTGTGAGTTGATAAGTGTGTTGATTATTAACTGCATGAGTCCAGCTTTTCCTTTAACCATCTGTTCATTTGTTTTCCACAGTCGGATCCCAACATGTTTGCCACTCGCAGTCTCAGTCTTCTGTGCAGAAGATCAACAGTTTCATCATGGAGGAACACGAGTCAGAGAGCAGGGAAGAGGCTGGATATCAGTGGGATTTATCCTCCCATCGCCACTCCGTTTACTCCGAGTGAAGATGTGGACTATCAGAGACTGGATGACAATATTCAGAAGTACAGCAACTTTCCTTTCAGAGGTGAACACACGTGCAGTCACATCTAATACAGCAGGTCATGTCATGAACTCTTATATGAGTCATTCCGGTTATACAGTGACTTTTCTGTCTCTATGATTTACTTACTCATATTTTCTCTAAAATAAGTCACATATTTATAAGAAATGGCTTAAATTATATATTTAGGTCTTCTTTATCACATAAACAGTGATAATAGACATTAAAAATACTATTTTGCATTTACACACCTTTTTATTGATAAATGCATTCAATTTTATCATGTCCTCAGTGCAAAGTAATCAACTTCCACGAGATCTATAGACCATGAAATGATAAAAACCTCAAAATATTGTCTAGGCTAAACTGCCTCTAATCATACATACACTCACCTAAAGGATTATTAGGAACACCTGTTCAATTTCTCATTAATGCAATTATCTAATCAACCAATCACATGGCAGTTGCTTCAATGCATTTAGGGGTGTGGTCCTGGTCAAGACAATCTCCTGAACTCCAAACTGAATGTCAGAATGGGAAAGAAAGGTGATTTAAGCAATTTTGAGCGTGGCATGGTTGTTGGTGCCAGACGGGCCGGTCTGAGTATTTCACAATCTGCTCAGTTACTGGGATTTTCACGCACAACCATTTCTAGAGTTTACAAAGAATGGTGTGAAAAGGGAAAAACATCCAGTATGCGGCAGTCCTGTGGGCGAAAATGCCTTGTTGATGCTAGAGGTCAGAGGAGAATGGGCCGACTGATTCAAGCTGATAGAAGAGCAACTTTGACTGAAATAACCACTCGTTACAACCGAGGTATGCAGCAAAGCATTTGTGAAGCCACAACACGCACAACAGCAGAAGACCCCACCGGGTACCACTCATCTCCACTACAAATAGGAAAAAGAGGCTACAATTTGCACGAGCTCACCAAAATTGGACAGTTGAAGACTGGAAAAATGTTGCCTGGTCTGATGAGTCTGGATTTCTGTTGAGACATTCAGATGGTAGAGTCAGAATTTGGCGTAAACAGAATGAGAACATGGATCCATCATGCCTTGTTACCACTGTGCAGGCTGGTGGTGGTGGTGTAATGGTGTTGGGATGTTTTCTTGGCACACTTTAGGCCCCTTAGTGCCAATTGGGCATCGTTTAAATGCCACGGCCTACCTGAGCATTGTTTCTGACCATGTCCATCCCTTTATGACCACCATGTACCCATCCTCTGATGGCTACTTCCAGCAGGATAATGCACCATGTCACAAAGCTCCAATCATTTCAAATTAGTTTCTTGAACATGACAATGAGTTCACTGTACTAAAATGTCCCCCACAGTCACCAGATCTCAACCCAATAGAGCATCTTTGGGATGTGGTGGAACGGGAGCTTCGTGCCCTGGATGTGCATCCCACAAATCTCCATCAACTGCAAGATGCTATCCTATCAATATGGGCCAACATTTCTAAAGAATGCTTTCAGCACCTTGTTGAATCAATGCCACGTAGAATTAAGGCAGTTCTGAAGGCGAAAGGGGGTCAAACACAGTATTAGTATGGTGTTCCTAATAATCCTTTAGGTGAGTGTATAAATCATGTGAAACTAGTTGTTATTTTTTTATTATTATTATTATTATTATTATTATTTTATTTTAATTTTTTTACAATTTTCTTCATTTACTCTGTCCCTGAAGTCATCTTCTACTCTGTTAAAAAACAGAGTTAGTCTTCTACTCCTTTCAAAAAAGACTACAATTCCATTGAAATTATTTTCAGGAATTGACATTTATTTTTCTCTCTGGAATTCAACTGTACAAACTGAGGAAAGTTTCAAGTCTCATTTTTTATTTTTTGAAATGTTATCCTGCTCCGTATATCTATATCTGTTATGCTCAGTTCCACTCTGTTATGCTCTGTTCCACTCTGATATACTCAGTTTCTCTGTTATGCTCAGTTCCACTCTGATATGCTCAGTTTCTCTGTTATGCTCCGTTCCACTCTGATATACTCAGTTTCTCTGTTATGCTCTGTTCCACTCTGATATACTCCGTTTCTCTGTTATGCTCAGTTCCACTCTGTTATGCTCAGTTTCTCTGTTATGCTCTGTTCCACTCTGATATACTCAGTTTCTCTGTTATGCTCCGTTCCACTCTGATATACTCAGTTTCTCTGTTATGCTCTGTTCCACTCTGATATACTCAGTTTCTCTGTTATGCTCTGTTCCACTCTGATATACTCAGTTTCTCTGTTATGCTCTGTTCCACTCTGATATACTCAGTTTCTCTGTTATGCTCTGTTCCAATCTGATATACTCAGTTTCTCTGTTATGCTCCGTTCCACTCTGATATACTCAGTTTCTCTGTTATGCTCTGTTCCACTCTGATATGCTCAGTTTCTCTGGTACGCTCTGTTCCACTCTGATATACTCAGTTTCTCTGTTATGCTCAGTTCCACTCTGTTATGCTCAGTTTCTCTGTTATGCTCCGTTTCACTCTGATATACTCAGTTTCTCTGTTATGCTCCGTTCCACTCTGATATACTCAGTTTCTCTGTTATGCTCCGTTCCACTCTGATATACTCAGTTTCTCTGTTATGCTCCGTTCCACTCTGATATACTCAGTTTCTCTGTTATGCTCCGTTCCACTCTGATATACTCAGTTTCTCTGTTATGCTCCGTTCCACTCTGATATACTCAGTTTCTCTGTTATGCTTCGTTCCACTCTGTTATACTCAGTTTCTCTGTTATGCTCTGTTCCACTCTGATATGCTCATTTTCTCTGTTATGCTCTGTTCCACTCTGTTATACTCAGTTTCTCTGTTATGCTCCGTTCCACTCTGATATGCTCAGTTTCTCTGTTATGCTCCGTTCCACTCTGATATACTTAGTTTCTCTGTTATGCCCCGTTCCACTCTGATATACTCAGTTTCTCTGTTATGCTTCGTTCCACTCTGTTATACTCAGTTTCTCTGTTATGCTCCGTTCCACTCTGTTATGCTCAGTTTCTCTGTTATGCTCTGTTCCACTCTGATATACTCAGTTTCTCTGTTATGCTCAGTTTCTCTGTTATGCTCCGTTTCACTCTGTTATGCTCTGTTCCACTCTGTTATGCTCAGTTTCTCTGTTATGCTCTGTTTCACTCTGATATACTCAGTTTCTCTGTTATGCTCCGTTCCACTCTGATATACTCAGTTTCTCTGTTATGCTCTGTTCCACTCTGATATACTCAGTTTCTCTGTTATGCTCCGTTCCACTCTGATATACTCAGTTTCTCTGTTATGCTCCGTTCCACTCTGATATACTCAGTTTCTCTGTTATGCTCTGTTCCACTCTGATATACTCAGTTTCTCTGTTATGCTCTGTTCCACTCTGATATACTCAGTTTCTCTGTTATGCTCTGTTCCAATCTGATATACTCAGTTTCTCTGTTATGCTCCGTTCCACTCTGATATACTCAGTTTCTCTGTTATGCTCTGTTCCACTCTGATATGCTCAGTTTCTCTGGTACGCTCTGTTCCACTCTGATATACTCAGTTTCTCTGTTATGCTCAGTTCCACTCTGTTATGCTCAGTTTCTCTGTTATGCTCCGTTCCACTCTGTTATGCTCAGTTTCTCTGTTATGCTCCGTTCCACTCTGATATTCTCAGTTTCTCTGTTATGCTCCGTTCCACTCTGATATACTCAGTTTCTCTGTTATGCTCCATTCCACTCTGTTATGCTCAGTTTCTCCGTTATGCTCCGTTCCACTCTGTTATGCTCAGTTTCTCTGTTATGCTGTGTTCCACTCTGATATTCTCAGTTTCTCTGTTATGCTCCGTTCCACTCTGATATACTCAGTTTCTCTGTTATGCTCCGTTCCACTCTGATATACTCAGTTTCTTTGTTATGCTCCGTTCCACTCTGATATACTCAGTTTCTCTGTTATGCTCCGTTCCACTCTGATATACTCAGTTTCTCTGTTATGCTCCGTTCCACTCTGATATACTCAGTTTCTCTGTTATGCTCCGTTCCACTCTGATATACTCAGTTTCTCCGTTATGCTCCGTTCCACTCTGTTATGCTCAGTTTCTCTGTTATGCTCCGTTCCACTCTGATATTCTCAGTTTCTCTGTTATGCTCCGTTCCACTCTGATATACTCAGTTTCTCTGTTATGCTCCGTTCCACTCTGATATACTCAGTTTCTCTGTTATGCTCCGTTCCACTCTGATATACTCAGTTTCTCTGTTATGCTCCGTTCCACTCTGATATACTCAGTTTCTCTGTTATGCTCCGTTCCACTCTGATATACTCAGTTTCTCTGTTATGCTCCGTTCCACTCTGATATACTCAGTTTCTCTGTTATGCTCCGTTCCACTCTGATATACTCAGTTTCTCTGTTATGCTCTGTTCCACTCTGATATACTCAGTTTCTCCGTTATGCTCTGTTCCACTCTGATATACTCAGTTTCTCCGTTATGCTCTGTTCCACTCTGATATGCTCAGTTTCTCTGGTATGCTCTGTTCCACTCTGATATACTCAGTTTCTCTGTTATGCTCCGTTCCACTCTGATATACTCAGTTTCTCTGTTATGCTCCGTTCCACTCTGATATTCTCAGTTTCTCTGTTATGCTCCGTTCCACTCTGATATTCTCAGTTTCTCTGTTATGCTCTGTTCCACTCTGATATACTCAGTTTCTCTGTTATGCTCCGTTCCACTCTGATATACTCAGTTTCTCTGTTATGCTCAGTTTCTCTGTTATGCTCTGTTCCACTCTGATATACTCAGTTTCTCTGTTATGCTCTGTTCCACTCTTATATACTCAGTTTCTCTGTTATGCTCCGTTCCACTCTGATATACTCAGTTTCTCTGTTATGCTCCGTTCCACTCTGATATACTCAGTTTCTCTGTTATGCTCCGTTCCACTCTTATATACTCAGTTTCTCTGTTATGCTCCGTTCCACTCTGATATACTCAGTTTCTCTGTTATGCTCTGTTCCACTCTGATATACTCAGTTTCTCCGTTATGCTCTGTTCCACTCTGATATACTCAGTTTCTCCGTTATGCTCTGTTCCACTCTGATATGCTCAGTTTCTCTGGTATGCTCTGTTCCACTCTGATATACTCAGTTTCTCTGTTATGCTCTGTTCCACTCTGATATACTCAGTTTCTCTGTTATGCTCCGTTCCACTCTGATATTCTCAGTTTCTCTGTTATGCTCCGTTCCACTCTGATATTCTCAGTTTCTCTGTTATGCTCTGTTCCACTCTGATATACTCAGTTTCTCTGTTATGCTCCGTTCCACTCTGATATACTCAGTTTCTCTGTTATGCTCTGTTCCACTCTGATATACTCAGTTTCTCTGTTATGCTCCGTTCCACTCTGATATACTCAGTTTCTCTGTTATGCTCTGTTCCACTCTAATATACTCAGTTTCTCTGTTATGCTCTGTTCCACTCTGATATACTCAGTTTCTCTGTTATGCTCTGTTCCACTCTGATATACTCAGTTTCTCTGTTATGCTCCGTTCCACTCTGATATACTCAGTTTCTCTGTTATGCTCCGTTCCACTCTGATATACTCAGTTTCTCTGTTATGCTCTGTTCCACTCTGATATACTCAGTTTCTCTGTTATGCTCTGTTCCACTCTAATATACTCAGTTTCTCTGTTATGCTCTGTTCCACTCTGATATACTCAGTTTCTCTGTTATGCTCTGTTCCACTCTGATATACTCAGTTTCTCTGTTATGCTTACTCAGTTTCTCTGTTATGCTCTGTTCCACTCTGATATACTCAGTTTCTCTGTTATGCTCCGTTCCACTCTGATATACTCAGTTTCTCTGTTATGCTCCGTTCCACTCTTATATACTCAGTTTCTCTGTTATGCTCTGTTCCACTCTGATATACTCAGTTTCTCTGTTATGCTCTGTTCCACTCTGATATACTCAGTTTCTCCGTTATGCTCTGTTCCACTCTGATATACTCACTTTCTCCGTTATGCTCTGTTCCACTCTGATATGCTCAGTTTCTCTGGTATGCTCTGTTCCACTCTGATATACTCAGTTTCTCTGTTATGCTCTGTTCCACTCTGATATACTCAGTTTCTCTGTTATGCTCCGTTCCACTCTGATATTCTCAGTTTCTCTGTTATGCTCCGTTCCACTCTGATATTCTCAGTTTCTCTGTTATGCTCTGTTCCACTCTAATATACTCAGTTTCTCTGTTATGCTCCGTTCCACTCTGATATACTCAGTTTCTCTGTTATGCTCTGTTCCACTCTGATATACTCAGTTTCTCTGTTATGCTCCGTTCCACTCTGATATACTCAGTTTCTCTGTTATGCTCTGTTCCACTCTAATATACTCAGTTTCTCTGTTATGCTCTGTTCCACTCTGATATACTCAGTTTCTCTGTTATGCTCTGTTCCACTCTGATATACTCAGTTTCTCTGTTATGCTCCGTTCCACTCTGATATACTCAGTTTCTCTGTTATGCTCCGTTCCACTCTGATATACTCAGTTTCTCTGTTATGCTCTGTTCCACTCTGATATACTCAGTTTCTCTGTTATGCTCTGTTCCACTCTAATATACTCAGTTTCTCTGTTATGCTCTGTTCCACTCTGATATACTCAGTTTCTCTGTTATGCTCTGTTCCACTCTAATATACTCAGTTTCTCTGTTATGCTCTGTTCCACTCTGATATACTCAGTTTCTCTGTTATGCTCTGTTCCACTCTGATATACTCAGTTTCTCTGTTATGCTTGCTCAGTTTCTCTGTTATGTTCTGTTCCACTCTGATATACTCAGTTTCTCTGGTATGCTCTGTTCCACTCTGATATACTTAGTTTCTCTGTTATGCCCCGTTCCACTCTGATATACTCAGTTTCTCTGTTATGCTCTGTTCCAATCTGATATACTCAGTTTCTCTGTTATGCTCCGTTCCACTCTGATATACTCAGTTTCTCTGTTATGCTCTGTTCCACTCTGATATGCTCAGTTTCTCTGGTACGCTCTGTTCCACTCTGATATACTCAGTTTCTCTGTTATGCTCAGTTCCACTCTGTTATGCTCAGTTTCTCTGTTATGCTCCGTTCCACTCTGATATTCTCAGTTTCTCTGTTATGCTCCGTTCCACTCTGATATACTCAGTTTCTCTGTTATGCTCCATTCCACTCTGTTATGCTCAGTTTCTCCGTTATGCTCCGTTCCACTCTGTTATGCTCAGTTTCTCTGTTATGCTGTGTTCCACTCTGATATTCTCAGTTTCTCTGTTATGCTCCGTTCCACTCTGATATACTCAGTTTCTCTGTTATGCTCCGTTCCACTCTGATATACTCAGTTTCTTTGTTATGCTCCGTTCCACTCTGATATACTCAGTTTCTCTGTTATGCTCCGTTCCACTCTGATATACTCAGTTTCTCTGTTATGCTCCGTTCCACTCTGATATACTCAGTTTCTCTGTTATGCTCCGTTCCACTCTGATATACTCAGTTTCTCCGTTATGCTCCGTTCCACTCTGTTATGCTCAGTTTCTCTGTTATGCTCCGTTCCACTCTGATATTCTCAGTTTCTCTGTTATGCTCCGTTCCACTCTGATATACTCAGTTTCTCTGTTATGCTCCGTTCCACTCTGATATACTCAGTTTCTCTGTTATGCTCCGTTCCACTCTGATATACTCAGTTTCTCTGTTATGCTCCGTTCCACTCTGATATACTCAGTTTCTCTGTTATGCTCCGTTCCACTCTGATATACTCAGTTTCTCTGTTATGCTCCGTTCCACTCTGATATACTCAGTTTCTCTGTTATGCTCCGTTCCACTCTGATATACTCAGTTTCTCTGTTATGCTCTGTTCCACTCTGATATACTCAGTTTCTCCGTTATGCTCTGTTCCACTCTGATATACTCAGTTTCTCCGTTATGCTCTGTTCCACTCTGATATGCTCAGTTTCTCTGGTATGCTCTGTTCCACTCTGATATACTCAGTTTCTCTGTTATGCTCCGTTCCACTCTGATATACTCAGTTTCTCTGTTATGCTCCGTTCCACTCTGATATTCTCAGTTTCTCTGTTATGCTCCGTTCCACTCTGATATTCTCAGTTTCTCTGTTATGCTCTGTTCCACTCTGATATACTCAGTTTCTCTGTTATGCTCCGTTCCACTCTGATATACTCAGTTTCTCTGTTATGCTCAGTTTCTCTGTTATGCTCTGTTCCACTCTGATATACTCAGTTTCTCTGTTATGCTCTGTTCCACTCTTATATACTCAGTTTCTCTGTTATGCTCCGTTCCACTCTGATATACTCAGTTTCTCTGTTATGCTCCGTTCCACTCTGATATACTCAGTTTCTCTGTTATGCTCCGTTCCACTCTGATATACTCAGTTTCTCTGTTATGCTCCGTTCCACTCTGATATACTCAGTTTCTCTGTTATGCTCTGTTCCACTCTGATATACTCAGTTTCTCCGTTATGCTCTGTTCCACTCTGATATACTCAGTTTCTCCGTTATGCTCTGTTCCACTCTGATATGCTCAGTTTCTCTGGTATGCTCTGTTCCACTCTGATATACTCAGTTTCTCTGTTATGCTCTGTTCCACTCTGATATACTCAGTTTCTCTGTTATGCTCCGTTCCACTCTGATATTCTCAGTTTCTCTGTTATGCTCCGTTCCACTCTGATATTCTCAGTTTCTCTGTTATGCTCTGTTCCACTCTGATATACTCAGTTTCTCTGTTATGCTCCGTTCCACTCTGATATACTCAGTTTCTCTGTTATGCTCTGTTCCACTCTGATATACTCAGTTTCTCTGTTATGCTCCGTTCCACTCTGATATACTCAGTTTCTCTGTTATGCTCTGTTCCACTCTAATATACTCAGTTTCTCTGTTATGCTCTGTTCCACTCTGATATACTCAGTTTCTCTGTTATGCTCTGTTCCACTCTGATATACTCAGTTTCTCTGTTATGCTCCGTTCCACTCTGATATACTCAGTTTCTCTGTTATGCTCCGTTCCACTCTGATATACTCAGTTTCTCTGTTATGCTCTGTTCCACTCTGATATACTCAGTTTCTCTGTTATGCTCTGTTCCACTCTAATATACTCAGTTTCTCTGTTATGCTCTGTTCCACTCTGATATACTCAGTTTCTCTGTTATGCTCTGTTCCACTCTGATATACTCAGTTTCTCTGTTATGCTTACTCAGTTTCTCTGTTATGCTCTGTTCCACTCTGATATACTCAGTTTCTCTGTTATGCTCCGTTCCACTCTGATATACTCAGTTTCTCTGTTATGCTCCGTTCCACTCTTATATACTCAGTTTCTCTGTTATGCTCTGTTCCACTCTGATATACTCAGTTTCTCTGTTATGCTCTGTTCCACTCTGATATACTCAGTTTCTCCGTTATGCTCTGTTCCACTCTGATATACTCACTTTCTCCGTTATGCTCTGTTCCACTCTGATATGCTCAGTTTCTCTGGTATGCTCTGTTCCACTCTGATATACTCAGTTTCTCTGTTATGCTCTGTTCCACTCTGATATACTCAGTTTCTCTGTTATGCTCCGTTCCACTCTGATATTCTCAGTTTCTCTGTTATGCTCCGTTCCACTCTGATATTCTCAGTTTCTCTGTTATGCTCTGTTCCACTCTAATATACTCAGTTTCTCTGTTATGCTCCGTTCCACTCTGATATACTCAGTTTCTCTGTTATGCTCTGTTCCACTCTGATATACTCAGTTTCTCTGTTATGCTCCGTTCCACTCTGATATACTCAGTTTCTCTGTTATGCTCTGTTCCACTCTAATATACTCAGTTTCTCTGTTATGCTCTGTTCCACTCTGATATACTCAGTTTCTCTGTTATGCTCTGTTCCACTCTGATATACTCAGTTTCTCTGTTATGCTCCGTTCCACTCTGATATACTCAGTTTCTCTGTTATGCTCCGTTCCACTCTGATATACTCAGTTTCTCTGTTATGCTCTGTTCCACTCTGATATACTCAGTTTCTCTGTTATGCTCTGTTCCACTCTAATATACTCAGTTTCTCTGTTATGCTCTGTTCCACTCTGATATACTCAGTTTCTCTGTTATGCTCTGTTCCACTCTAATATACTCAGTTTCTCTGTTATGCTCTGTTCCACTCTGATATACTCAGTTTCTCTGTTATGCTCTGTTCCACTCTGATATACTCAGTTTCTCTGTTATGCTTGCTCAGTTTCTCTGTTATGTTCTGTTCCACTCTGATATACTCAGTTTCTCTGGTATGCTCTGTTCCACTCTGATATACTTAGTTTCTCTGTTATGCCCCGTTCCACTCTGATATACTCAGTTTCTCTGTTATGCTCTGTTCCACTCTGATATACTCAGTTTCTCTGTTATGCTCTGTTCCACTCTTATATACTCAGTTTCTCTGTTATGCCCCGTTCCACTCTGATATGCTCAGTTTCTCTGTTATGCTCCGTTCCACTCTGATATACTTAGTTTCTCTGTTATGCCCCGTTCCACTCTGATATACTCAGTTTCTCTGGTATGCTCTGTTCCACTCTGATATACTCAGTTTCTCTGTTATGCTCTGTTCCACTCTGATATACTCAGTTTCTCTGTTATGCTCTGTTCCATTCTGTTATGCCCCGTTCCACTCTGATATACTCAGTTTCTCTGTTATGCTCTGTTCCACTCTGATATACTCAGTTTCTCTGTTATGCTCTGTTCCAGTCTGATATACTCAGTTTCTCTGTTATGCTCTGTTCCACTCTGATATACTCAGTTTCTCTGTTATGCTCTGTTCCACTCTGATATACTCAGTTTCTCTGTTATGCTCTGTTCCATTCTGTTATGCTCTGTTCCACTCTGATATACTCAGTTTCTCTGGTATGCTCTGTTCCACTCTGATATACTCCGTTTCTCTGTTATGCTCTGTTCCATTCTGTTATGCTCTGTTTCACTCTGATATACTCAGTTTCTCTGTTATGCTCCGTTCCACTCTTATATACTCAGTTTCTCTGTTATGCTCTGTTCCACTCTTATATACTCAGTTTCTCTGTTATGCCCCGTTCCACTCTGATATGCTCAGTTTCTCTGTTATGCTCCGTTCCACTCTGATATACTTAGTTTCTCTGTTATGCCCCGTTCCACTCTGATATACTCAGTTTCTCTGGTATGCTCTGTTCCACTCTGATATACTCAGTTTCTCTGTTATGCTCTGTTCCACTCTGATATACTCAGTTTCTCTGTTATGCTCTGTTCCATTCTGTTATGCCCCGTTCCACTCTGATATACTCAGTTTCTCTGTTATGCTCTGTTCCACTCTGATATACTCAGTTTCTCTGTTATGCTCTGTTCCAGTCTGATATACTCAGTTTCTCTGTTATGCTCTGTTCCACTCTGATATACTCAGTTTCTCTGTTATGCTCTGTTCCATTCTGTTATGCTCTGTTCCACTCTGATATACTCAGTTTCTCTGTTATGCTCTGTTCCACTCTGATATACTCAGTTTCTCTGTTATGCTCTGTTCCACTCTGATATACTCAGTTTCTCTGTTATGCTCTGTTCCACTCTGATATACTCAGTTTCTCTGTTATGCTCTGTTCCATTCTGTTATGCTCTGTTCCACTCTGATATACTCAGTTTCTCTGGTATGCTCTGTTCCACTCTGATATACTCCGTTTCTCTGTTATGCTCTGTTCCATTCTGTTATGCTCTGTTTCACTCTGATATACTCAGTTTCCCTGTTATGCTCTGTTCCATTCTGTTATGCCCTGTTCCACTCTGATATACTCAGTTTCTCTGTTATGCTCTGTTCCACTCTGATTCGCTGTTATGTTCTGTTCCACTCTGTTATTCTCCGTTCCATGTTATGTTATAATAATTTGACAGCAACGTTAAATGTTTGGCATTCTTTTGTCTTATTTTGGGAGGTGAGGAGCATTAACAGTATATGTTTTGAGCACAATTTCTGTATTATCTATTATCCTGTTGGCAGAAAATGGTAACAAAAAAGTACCTATTCTTAATAATTAAGGCATATTCTATTCATCAATAATTATTTTGTTATTGTTTCAAGAATAAAAAATACTATGATGGCATAAGGGGCATATATACTATTTAAGAAAAGCTCATTATTGTTTAACATTTACATTATTATTATTTTGTGATAACTATGTATATGTTACTACTGAACAATTTACCCATAATTATTATTTTTTTGAGTCCCTGAGCTTGACCAATATGTATTCCTAATAGTTAAACATGTCACTATTTTGGTAGAATGTTAAAAACGTGAAAAACATGTACCTTTTTTTCCAATTATAAAGCCAAAATATTACTGGATAACAGGAATGACCCATGAGTGTAAAACCTACAACAGAGAATATGTGGCATATGTACTGTAATGTTATGCAGACAATGGTTAACAGATGTTTTTAAAAAATGACATCTCCATGTTTTCGCTCATCCTACAGTCAGTGGAGCCTGTGTTTAGTGTGTCCTCTCTTGCTCCGGCAGGTCTCGTGGTGCAGGGCTCTAACGGGGAATATCCGTACCTGACGGTGGAGGAGAGGCTGGAGGTGGTGGAGAGGGTCAGACGGGCACTGCCCAAAGACAAGCTCGTCATGGCTGGATCCGGCTGTGAATGTATGTCTCTCTCTATACTGTACCAGAGAGCCTGTACACACCAGATGACGCTTCTTCTTCTTCTGTTCTTGCAGCCACCAGAGCCACGGTCCTCATGAGCCAGAGAATGGCCGAGGCAGGGGCTGATTGTTTGCTAGTGGTAACACCTTGTTTTTACCGCGGTCGTATGGACAGCCGCGCTCTTATAAACCACTACACCAAGGTAATTGTTTTTCATTTTAATTTCCATGGTCTGTATAAAGTGGAGAGAATATCTTTATGAATAATGATACATTTAATCAAAGACTGACATTATGCACATCTGTTAGCGCTCATTTGCATTAGTTGAGTTGTGTGAGTGATGCAGAGATGCAGAGTGTTTTTCTCTTGATGAAGGTGGCAGACTGCAGTCCCGTGCCGCTCGTGTTGTACAGCGTCCCAGCAAACACCGCTCTGGATCTGCCCGTGGATGCTGTCCTTCAGCTCTCACACCATCCAAACATCATCGGCCTTAAAGACAGTGGAGGAGATGTAAGAGCGGACATCATTCATGTTTAATACACAAATATATACACTCACCTAAAGGATTATTAGGAACACCATACTAATACTGTGTTTGACCCCCTTTCGCCTTCAGAACTGCCTTAATTCTATGTGGCATTGATTCAACAAGGTGCTGAAAGCATTCTTTAGAAATGTTGGCCCATATTGATAGGATAGCATCTTGCAGTTGATGGAGATTTGTGGGATGCACATCCAGGGCACGAAGCTCCCGTTCCACCACATCCCAAAGATGCTCTATTGGGTTGAGATCTGGTGACTGTGGGGGCCATTTTAGTACAGTGAACTCATTGTCATGTCCAAGAAACCAATTTGAAATGATTCGAGCTTTGTGACATGGTGCATTATCCTGCTGGAAGTAGCCATCAGAGGATGGGTACATGGTGGTCATAAAGGGATGGACATGGTCAGAAACAATGCTCAGGTAGGACGTGGCATTTAAACGATGCCCAATTGGCACTAAGGGGCCTAAAGTGTGCCAAGAAAACCATTACACCACCACCACCAGCCTGCACAGTGGTAACAAGGCATGATGGATCCATGTTCTCATTCTGTTTACGTCAAATTCTGACTCTACCATCTGAATGTCTCAACAGAAATTCAGACTCATCAGACCAGGCAACATTTTTCCAGTCTTCAACTGTCCAATTTTGGTGAGCTCGTGCAAATTGTAGCCTCTTTTTCCTATTTGTAGTGGAGATGAGTGGTACCCGGTGGGGTCTTCTGCTGTTGTAGCCCATCCGCCTCAAGGTTGTGCGTGTTGTGGCTTCACAAATGCTTTGCTGCATACCTCGGTTGTAACGAGTGGTTATTTCAGTCAAAGTTGCTCTTCTATCAGCTTGAATCAGTCGGCCCATTCTCCTCTGACCTCTAGCATCAACAAGGCATTTTCGCCCACAGGACTGCCGCATACTGGATGTTTTTCCCTTTTCACACCATTCTTTGTAAACTCTAGAAATGGTTGTGCGTGAAAATCCCAGTAACTGAGCAGATTGTGAAATACTCAGACCGGCCTATCTGGCACCAACAACCATGCCACGCTCAAAATTGCTTAAATCACCTTTCTTTCCCATTCTGACATTCAGTTTGGAGTTCAGGAGATTGTCTTGACCAGGACCACACCCCTAAATGCATTGAAGCAACTGCCATGTGATTGGTTGATTAGATAATTGCATTAATGAGAAATTGAACAGGTGTTCCTAATAATCCTTTAGGTGAGTGTATATCCCACCCACTAACAGGAGCCGTGATGAAGAGATCATCAGTGCTATTCACTTCACCGGTCAGTGGTCATAATGTTATGCCTGATCGGTGTATACTGTATATAGTAGATAGATAGACCAATAGATAAATAGATATAAGTTAGAAATAGTTTTATAAAAGATTACAGTTGAAAAAAAAATGAATTTGTTTCATGAATGCATTAAGTCTGTAATTAGTTTTTCTGTTTTTCAGCTGTTGACATTAATTGATGCAGTTTGAAATTCTGTTGATCTCCTTTGAAAGTAATTCATTCTTTTTTAAAGTAATTCAGTTCGTCCACAATAATGCTGGTCATTGTAAATACTCTCAGATCAGACCTGGGTTACGTAATCAGATTCCAAAAACTAATTACTTGTAATCAGACTACAGTTACTTTTCTATTGGTTACATGTTTACATGTTATTCTCACAATGAATAATATATTATTTACAGTTTATTGATTCTCCTTGCTACTTTTTTATCTTTTAAATTTTCCTTTCTATAAGAGCCTTATATCTGTTCAGAAGCTCTTCCAGGTTTGTGGAGTTACATGCACAGACCATGTGACTAGTCATGTGACTATCACTGAAAACTGAGACCCACAGCATTTGATTTCACTTCTAACAAGTGTTTTCTCAACATTACAAAACTGCATATCTAATCAGATCCACATGAATTATTATTTGAATCACTTAATGAGTCAGTTAACCATGTATGTTATGTACATTGATTCACATTATTTCATATATTTAAATGCAATGCAGGGATTCCCCGACTCTTTTTGTCAGCTGAACCTCTTTGACATCATATATTTCCTTTTAAATTAATAAGTTAGGTCAGTAATAAAATTAATAATAATACATAAAATTAAGTTCACGGTTCTCTGATGTTGATTAATGGTCACATGACATGCATGTTTAAAAAAAAAAACATAAAAAAAATAATAATAAAAAAAAAAATATATATATATATATATATATATATATATATATATATATATATATATATATATATATATATATATATATAATTTATTATTATTAATATTATTATTTTTATTTTATTTTTTTTTTTTTATTTTTTTTTTTTTTTTACATGCATGTGTAAAAAATTTAAATGTTTTATTTTAATTTTTAGGATTTAATTACTTAATAGCTTTTAATTAAACTCAAACCTCACTCTGGGAAACCCTGACAAACTGTTATATTTAATGCACTTCATGTTATTGATAACAAAGAATGGAATATATTGTTTTTCTCTTTGTATCTTTATATCAATATGGTACAAGATTATCCTATTCAAATCAATAAAATGTGATAAATGAGTTAGGTCAAAAAAGTTATCCGAAAGTAGTCTGATTATATTACTTTAAATGTGTAATGTAATGGATCACGTTTTTGTCAAGTAATATGTAATCGTTAACTGATCTACCCAGCTGTGTCTCAGACAGAAAACAGATTACAGGAGAAATGTTTGCTCTCTCTCTGTCACTGGGAGTCTGATCATTTCTGTGTTATTTTCTGACTCGAGTTAAAAAGTGATCACTGTGTTCAAAGTTAAAGCTTCTCCTCTAACCACTACATGCATGTGTGAAATACAGTGTAACAGTTCAGCTGAATCAGTTTAATCTGTGATCAGATCAGCAGGATAGCCCTGACGGTGCAGAAGACCAGAGCGCAGGGTTTCCAGGTGCTCGCGGGATCCGCCGGTTTCCTCATGGCCGCGTACGCTGTAGGTGAGAACCACTTCCTCATAATAGTACTAATGCGCTTATAAACAACTTACTTAGATGCACCTTCAATATGTATGTGTGTATGTATGAGTTTCAATCAGACTGTAAAAAAATGTGGACATAGTGTCCGTGACGTCACCCGTAGGTTTCTGAAGAGCATTTTTGAAGCCTAAAGGCTGATTTATACTTCTGCGTCGGACCTGCACCGTAGCCTCTACGCCGTGGGCTATGCGTCGATTTTCATTTATACTTCAGCGTCCTTGTCCGCGTTGACGTGCAGTTACACATGCAGAGGGAGCATGTGTATCCCTGAGGGAGTGGTTCTGGCAGACCAATCACAGCGCTTGCGGTCCGCGTAGAACTGACGCATTGTTACATTTTTGGAGAGGTGCACGTCAGGGTACGTCATAGGCTACGCGTGCAACACACAGCCTACGACATAGCTACGACATACACTTGACGCAGAAGTATAAATTGGGCTTTAGCCGGCCGTTGCCATCTTGGAAGCGCGTCACTCCCGGATAACTGAAAATGGGCAAAGAGGCGGGACATGGGCGGAGCTGAGGTGACGTGATGACTTATGCCGAGTTCAGACTGCACAATTTTTCAAACTCGTCGGATCACAGTTCTGTTCACACTGCATGACTATCTGGGGCATCATTCAGTGTCTGCTGTGTTCACACTGACCGATGGATCGGCCACAGGAGGTTCCACACTGCATGACTTTACAATAGGAAGAGTCACCGACAACTCTCTCTGGTGCACAAACTACGTTTCACAACTAAACACACGTGAGATTGCGCGTGCGTCAGACCGGAGTTCTCGCGCGAGACTGGAATCGTTAGGAAAAATGACGGCAGAAAGCTTGCAATCCAAATAGTCTGTGCGCTGATTTGCAGAGAAAAGGAAAAAAGATTATGGAGGAGGAAATGGTTGGGGAGACACAGGGAGCAAGGATTGTGTTCTGCAAAGAGAGTTTGAGGTAAATAAATAATTTTGCAATGTGCTGCTGTTGCGGCTGGTCAAGCAAATGTTTGTGCTTTGTTTCTGTTTGATTATAATTGTAAATATATCTATTAAATACTGATATTCTGGTCTATAACTTCTCCCCCCTGTATCTTGCTCTCTCATTGGCTGTCGGTCATCGCTGATGTCATTTTCATTCAGAACACATTTCACACAGCAGGATTATGAATATTTAGCATGCCAAATATCTCACGGGCGTTGGCGACTCATCTGCGATTCTCGGTGATCGCGTGTTTGATAATTCACACTGCGTGATTGTCACTCACGTGCACCGATTTGCCTATTATTTTGGGCCTTTGTCGCCGATTTCACAAAACCTGTTGGCGAGTCAGAATCGGGCAGTGTGAACTCGGCATAACAGACAGCAGACAAACAGCAATCCCACGCCCTTAATTATGCAGAACTTTAAGGCTTTATATAATTTAAACGATTGAGTTATAAAATAATTCACCCCTCACAGTTGTCATGAAGGGCAAAATTAGCTGTATAGACCAAAACCACAATTTGTACCAGGCTATAAACATGTTTTTCAGATTTTTACAGATTTGACTCCCTTCTGGAGCGGGTTTCTAGCGGCCAGTCGATGAATTGCAGTTTAAGTCACTTCCATGTTGGCTTTTCAAATAATAGATAATCAGATATTCAGAATAAATTATATTAATTTGCAAAACATATTACCGCAGTATATACTTACAGTTGTACTTTAAGGTGAGAATATACATTAATTTGTGAAGTAGGCAACTAAGAATAGTGGTAAAATATACACAAATTGGTGCAAATTCATCACATTCAGTACCTTAAGAGTAATCATTTAAAAAGAACAAATCATCCACCGTGAAGAGCAGCAGATTCATGGACACAGAACCTGACGGTGGAGAACAAATAGAAACATGTCAGTCCTAATACAACATCCACTGTGTTTTTCTCATAATGGCCAGGTTTGATAACCTACATGGAGAGGAACCCACGGTTAATCAGATGTCAGCTTGTGCGAGCCTGTCAATTAATCAACACGATCAAACAGGCTTTAATATCTGTCAGAAAGACTGGCGTGTTATCGTGTGCATGGACTGTGTCGGCCTGTCAATCAAGCTATTGTGAATGTTGGAGTGGACTGTACTGTCAGTCAGATCGTATGGGTTATTTTGGGCTGTATGTGTTGCATGCGCGCTCCTAATGTGCCGTTGTGTGTGTTTTCTGCAGGGGCCGTGGGAGGTGTGTGTGCCCTGGCTAATGTCCTGGGTCAGCAGGTGTGTGATCTAGCTCAGCTGTGTGTTTCAGGACGCTGGGACGAGGCCAGAGAGCTCCAGTATCGCCTCATCGAACCCAACGCAGCAGTGAGCACCACATCACCACGGCAACGCCGCACACTTACACCACAGATACATTTACTGCTATATCAGCACGATAAACATGGAAGCAACCCTTCCCCCAAGAGCTGCCGAGCTTGGCTTCAAAGGCCACGGGGAAGATTCCCACTAGAGTGCAAATGCACTTTTGAAAAAGAACATAATTGGCTGATTCTGAAGGGTTAGATCAGAAGGAACAGACTCTGAATGATGCTGTTGACCTTGTTTAAAGTCTTTTCTCTGGTTGATTTGGACTGTATTCTTCATAGGTGACTCGGCAGTATGGCGTTCCGGCTTTGAAACAAGCGATGGAGTGGTTTGGATATCACGGTGGCGTGTGCCGCTCGCCGCTACAGCCGCTGTCACCGGCAGATTCAGCGCGGCTCCGCGAGAACTTCTCCTCCAATGGCTGGCTGTAGGAGAATCAAAGGGTTACAGGAAACCCACTGTTTAATTATTCTGTTGGTGTTAAACTCATTTGAAATCTCTTTCAAAAAAAATATTCCTTTTTTCCCTTCCATACTGGATGTTTTATGTTACGTCTTGAGGAATTATAAACAAAAATGTTAATTCGATGTTTGCATTACTGTTTTACTGTTTATTTCCTGCATCACAGTAAAAGTCATTCCCGATCTGATATTACGTCTTATACAGTTGTTTTCAAGTAAAGCAAAACAATTCTTTACATACTTTGAATGTACAGTATATACACCGATCAGGCATAACATTATGACCAATGACAATAAGTAACAAATTATTAAAATAATTAGAAATATAAAAAAGCAGAAAAAATGACTTTGGACACCAAATGTACCTGTAATTATAGAATCACCCATATATATACTTTTTTTGTGCATATTTTTTAAAATACAATATTTTTATCCATCCATCCATTCTCCAACAATATTATTATATCCTTTTTTAATTAAAACATTATTTTTTTTTTATATTTTGAAAATACAATATTTATATTTCTGTAGTATTTTGAATATATTGAAAGGACTTTTCCCTGCATTTGTGATTTAATAATACATCAGAGGGGTCAGTTTCATGTGTGACCACCAGTGGGTGCTCTACACCACCAAACTTTAAATTGCCTGATGAGGTGCAAACCTGTGATCTCTTTAAAAAGGATCAAGAGCATTGGTATACGAGTCATGCGTCTCTAAAGGGCAGATTGTTGCTGGATGAGGAAATGAGAGAGAAGAAACAATATTGCTACATCTTCTGACTCTTACTGGGAGCAAAATGACAAGAAACTCTAGACAGAGAGCAGTCATTATCTTCTCTCTTTACCTCATTCTCAGTCTATTTAGAGAGCCGCCACGCTGACATTTTAGCTTTTTTCTCAGTAAATGTCTTGTCTGACTGTCCTTGTTGCCAAACCTTGTATGAACTATACTTTTCCTCTCACATCTCCACAACCATTTCTACAGTATGGGTCATCACCCAAGGCAATGCACTGACCTCACGTTACCCTCTCAGTCATTAATGCAGTGGTTATGAAGAAAGATGTTTTAAAGGTATTCATATCATTCTTCATCCTCTTGACCCTTATCTGTCTCCTGTGCTTTCACGCTCCTTTAGTGCCTTAGGCAAAGCCTGATTTCTTATGATAATCTCTAACATTTAGAAGTAGAACGTCAATGAAACTTGAACACCTGCAAATATGTTGTATGTGTTGCAAAGCTCTTACTGGCCATGTGCACACTGCAAAGTTTTGGGAGTAAAAAACACATTTAAACAGCGCCTTCAGTCACGTGACCAGAAGTGTGACACTTTAAGGTGTGCTCACATTAGCAAAATGTAATCGAATTTCAAACCAACAGCTTTCTGTTAGTCAATGTACACTCTAAGAAATGCAGACAAAAATAAAAAAATACTTTTTTTTAAAGGTGAGCTATTATGCCCCTTTTTACAAGAAGTCTCAGTGTCCCCAGAATGTGTGTGCGAAGTTTCAGCTCAAAATACCCCACAGATCATTTATTATACCATGTTGTAAATGCATTTTTGAATAGAAGGAAAAACATGCTGTTCTGTATCTTTAAATGCAAATGAGCTGCAAATGAGCTGCTCCCCCCCCCCCCCCCCCCCCAGATTCTCTCCTCTACAAAATCAGCCCAATCATCCTAGAATGATTCATTCTTTACAAATAGAGCTCAAGTCATCTGGTGAAATTGTTTTCCTATTGCAGAAGAACAAAATATCGCAATGTCAGTTTTTTCTAATATCGTGCAGCCCTACTGGACAGGCCTCAACAATCAGATTTAAACCTGGTCTTGTGTCAAAGTCTGTTCCTCTATGCTTACTCTTAGGTTAGGGTTAGGGTTAGACAGGCCATAGGAAACAGACTTCAGCACAGCACCGGCGCCCGATGAGCACATCAGCCATATTTGGAGCAATGTAGAGTTATGATAGTAATGTATTATGATGATATAATTGTCTGAGATGTTGACTACACATTTGAAACGATAGTGTCGTGAAATAACTTTTTGTCTCGTTTTTCTTGGCGAATCCTTGGCCATTCCTACACTTGCATTCACCTGCCATTCATTTCAGTTCACATTTAATCATTCTGATCAATGTCTTTCCAATACTATTGAAAAAAAAATCCACCTTTTTTACAGGTGTTAAGAAATGTCGAAGTCCTGCGGACATATCAAACATCAGGTGTTCAAATGTTATCAAGATGGAGTGGAGCTGAAGTCAGTTTGGACACGGTCCAGGGGAAATCATGCAACTCTGCTTCAGTACTCCTGTACATTGGTCAGAAATGTAAAGCTGCCAAAGATGAAAGAAATATAATGTCTCGATCTATCAAAACAAACAAAAAAATATCTCTAAAGTCCCTAGTGAAAAAACATACCAAAATGTATTTAAAATACATTTATTTCATACTAAGTATCGTATAAATCCATTAACATATTTACTGGCATATTGCTAGTGACTTACTGATATAAATACTATAATTAATCTTTATTTGAATACTTCTTTATTGCACGATGCAATATATCACTATTAGTAAAGACAGTATGATCTCTGTATAAGATCAATCTTTAAATGCAAGATATTACTTAGAGTATACTTGCAATAGTTCCACTTTAGCACATTCAAATATACTTCAGCACTACTTCAAGAAAATTAAAGTGCATTAAGTACATGATTAGTTGTTCCAGTTTAGCAGACTTTAAGTATACCAATTTAGTATACTAAAAGTACAGTTGCAGGGTATTTATATTACGTACATACATATGTAAATATATTTGTACTTAGCATCATGAAATAACTATTTCAAATACATTTTGGCATATTTTTAACAAGGGGATAGAATTGCCAATATATATTTTCAGTCCCTGAACAATATCATTGTTCAGTTCAGTTCTGAATATTTCAATATTTTGCCATGGCAACAGGCCCTATGCTTGGAACAGGCTAAACTGTCGCAGCACTTCACATTCTGCAGCATAGCAAGGTGATGCAAATGAAGGAGACTACAGCGTCAACAGAGCAGGTGCGGAGGTTAAAGTCCCTCCTAAACACAACCTGAAGCCAGCTTGGTGATGATAGGAAGATGTAAAGAGCACTGGCCTTAGAAAGGCATATGAGCATCAAGGGAATTCTTACATAAACTACTGTACGTGATTCATTCCAATATGGATAACTATAATTATCCATACAATTAAGATGCAAAACAAACTTTCAATATTATTACTAGCAATGACGTTCTATTGTGTTTGCTTATGTCTTAATCTATCATCTTACTTTACAAAGGTCATAAAGTCTTAAAATCATTCATCCTTCATATACAACATAAATTATTCATTTAATTAAAGATTTTTACATTACAACAACGCAGCCCCTTAAATATAAAATAATATTTCCAAATAAAATGGAAATAAAAATAACGTCTTTAAGCTGTCTAATTAAAAGGCTGATATAAATGACTTAAGTTCCAGATAAATATAGCTGATTTATCCAGCATTGTAATGCCATTTCTTTTTTTAATAAAAAAAAGTTAGCCTGTAGTTTTCTGTTAAACAGTAGCCTAAAATCTATGGTTTCATATCATACTGTAGTTGCCAACACTGTTCTGCTCGCTGTGACTGAGGTACTTGCGTCAGCCAAAGTGTCTTGCACTGGACCCTAATTAATTAACAAATGATTTGCCTAATTAGTCATTTAGCGGATGCTTTTATCCATAGTGACACTGAATAAAGCAGTTAACACAGGAAGAGTCCCTGGAGCGGCCTGGGGTTAAGAGCAGCACTTCCAGGAGTTTGAACCTAGAAACCTGTCAGAAACCAACCCAGAGATTTCACTGCTCCTCAGCCACAGCACACACACTGGTCCAACACAATGGTCCATGGACACACTGCATCTCTCTTACTGCCATAATTGTTTCTTGATGGCTTAGTTCCTACTTGGATAAAATATAATCTCATATCTCTAAAGGCTAAACACGTTCACCACTGAAATCCCACAGGGTTCGGTATTGGGTCCGCTTCTGTGCTCCAAATCTGTTCACCATATTGCTCAGTAATTTCACCCAAATGTGACTGCCTTTGCAATCTCAGAAAAGATCTCAGCATATATCTGATATATATATGGTTGACTGCTATCACCAGGAAATTTTGACATGAATTCTTGATATCAACAGTTACATTTTCATTAGTTAAAATGCTAATTCTTGATATCAGGAATTACATTTCCACTAATAAAAATGTAAATTTTTAGTATTAACAATGACGTCATCACTCACAGAAATGCGAATTCTAGTAAAAACTATAGTTTTTCACTAGTTAAACGTCATTAGACTGCCATTCAAATTCAATTGTTGATATCAAGAATTGATTTATTACTACTTGAAATTCCAATTTCACATATCAGAAATACAATTCTTACTAGTTAAAAACCTTTCTTTTTTTATATCAATAATTATGTGGTTACTAGTGCAAATGTTTGTTCTTGATATACTAGAAAAATGTTTATTTTTAATATCTATAATTTGATTGTCACTAGTGATGATGTTACTTTCTGATATCATGAATGTGATTGTTACTAGTAAGAATGCCATTTTAGATATCTTAAATTACTCTCCTAATTATTGCCGGGCTAATATGGTCATACTTCCTGGTTCTAGTAAGAACTCGAGCTGCTGCGTTTTGGACCAGCTGCAGTTTATTTATTATTACTGAACTCTCACATCTATTCACAAATACCACACCTCGCACAAAACAGACTTAGTGCATAAATCATACACGCATGACAGAAACACAGACTACCCATGCTTTAAGAATAACACAAAGAATCAACTCTGATGACTCTGTTGACAATCATGCAGAGTCAAAATAAATGCAGTTAATCTATTTCAATGCAATGCAATCTATCTAATGCAATTAATTAATGAATATATTTTTTGTACTTTTATAATATATTTTTGAAGTATTTCCTAAAAATTCTAGTAAAAAATGCTCTTCTATCCAATTACAATACCGTCCAGATCAAAACCATTTTGTCTTTCTGCATCTGTAATGTGTAGCAAAAATATTTATACATTGCAGACAAGGGATGTTATTTTCAAATGTGATACAGTTGTGGTCAGAATTGTGGCTGTAAAAAAACAACAAAAAACTTTTGATCTTTTATTTAAAAAAATCACAAAACTCTAACCTTTCATTGAAGTAAAAGAAATGAAAGTGGGGGGTAAATCACATTATGAAATAAATGCTTTTCTCCAAAACACGTTGGCCACAATTATTGGCTCCCTTTTATTAAATACTTTTAATAACCTCCTTTTGCTAAGATAACAGCTCTGAGTCTTCTATAATGCCTGATGAGTTTGGGGAACACCTGACCAGAGATCAGAGACCATTCCTCCATACAGAATCTCTCCAGATCCTTCAGATTCCCAGATCCATGTTGGTGCTTCTTCTCTTCAGCTCATCACTCATTCTCTATAGGGTTCAGGTCAGGGTCTGGGATGGTCATGGCAGAAGCTTCATTTTGTGCTCAGTGACACATCTGCGTGTTGATTTTGATGTTTGTTTTGGATCGTTGTCCTGATGGAAGATCACGGCCCATTATAAGATTTCTAGCAGAGGCTGTCAGGTTTTGATTTTTTATCTGCTGGTATTTGCTAGAATCCATTATACCATGTATCTGAACAAGATGCCCAGGACCTCCAGCAAAAAATAGACCCACAACATTAAAGATCCAGCTGTATTTTTAACCGTGGTCATGGGGTAATTTTTATCCCTGTTTGCACCAAACCCATCTGGTGGATTTGCTGCCCAAAAGCTCTTTTTATAGTTTGATCTGACCACAGAACCAGGTCCTTCTGAAGCTCCAGTCGTGTCTGAACTGAATATGATGGAGTTTGTTTCTGGATTTTTCTTGAATCCCTCCCAAACAACATGTGGTGATGTAGGGGTTGTTTGATTTCTTTTAGGCTTTCTGACCCCAAGACTCAACTAATCTCTGCAATTCTCCATCTGTGATCTTGGAGAGTCTTTGTCCACTCAAACTCTCCTCCTCTCATGCATTAGGACGATATACACACACGTCCTCTTCCAGACAGATTCGTAACATCTTTAGTTGATTTAACTTCTTAATTATTGCCCTGATGCTGGACATTGGGAATGTTCAATGCTTTAGCTGTTTTCCTACAGCCACTTTCTATGTTGTGAAGCTCAACAATCTTTTGCTGCACATCAGAACGTCTTGGTTACGTATGTAACCCTCGTTCCCTGAAGGAGGGAATGGAGACGCCACGTCGGAGTACTGACAAATAGGAATCTCGCTCGCGAGAGCCAATCTACTTCGAGTGAAACTAAACGAGCCAATGCACATTGGCATGCAATGATTGCACCAGGTGCTCATGCTACGCAGCGCGGGTATAAATGAGACACAGGTGTTTGCATCAAATTAGCTTTTTGCTGAGGAGCCGAGTAGGTAGACTGGCACCCCAGCAGGGTGCAGAGGGCATGGCGACGGGATGTGGCGCCTCCGTTCCCTCCTTCAGGGAACGAGGATTACATACGTAACCGAGACGTTCCCATTCAGTCGGTCACTCTCGACGCCACGTCGGATAGGAATCCCTACCAAAGCGCCATGGCCTCTGCCCCCATCCAGTGCCCCGTGTGAGCCTCCTGAGCTCTCTTACCTGATGAGACGGGGCTCACACAGAGAAGTCCATCACTGCTGTTCCGCATGACCCATTCAGTGACTACTGGATAACACTGGGAAAGCGTGCCCTAGTGAAGGGAACACTGCAGAGCCCACATCGTACCCCGAAGGAGTTATGTGGAGTACAATGCTGAGCCGTGGCCCGCAATGAAGAGAGGGGGCTCAGTCCCAGTGACGAGAAAGACACGGGCTTCCCGTAGGAGCGACCGTGGAAAGATATATGGGATCCCCGCAGGGTCACTCATATATCCCCAGCCCAGTACCGGTTCTCAAGGATTCAGCGGCAAGGGGCCTGATGCCAGATGTTCCGCCACGTCCGGCACTGAGGGTGATGGAGGACTCGACAGAGTTTGCTTCTGGAGAAACAGGTCGACCTGGGCCCCCCGAACTGTCTCCAAATCAGCTGAACCACCTGGGGGTGGAATCGCCATTCCCCTGGGAGCGCAACTCGTGAAAGCTTGTCGGCCACACGGTTGCTCACACCAGGGACATGAATGGCCCGAAGCGACCTCAGACACTTCTGACTCCAGAGGAGGAGATGGCGGGCGAGTTGCGACATGCGACGGGAGCACAGACCACCTTGTCGGTTGATATACGCAACAGTCGCAGTGTTGTCCGTGCGGACCAGTACATCTTCGCCCCGTAGCAGCCTTTTGAGGCGGCTCAGAGCGAGATGCACTGCTAGCAACTCGAGGCAGTTGATGTGCCAATGCAGGTGCGGGCCCGTCCAAACCCCTGACACTGCATGCCCGTTGTACGTGGCTCCCCAGCCCATGGCAGAGGCATCCGTGAAGACCACAGCATGCCTGGACACCTGTTCCAGAGGCACTCCAGCCCGAAGGAACGAGGGGTCTGACCATGGGATTGGCGGCAGGCCGGCGTGATGCTCATCCGGTGAGTGCCACGTTGCCACGCCCATCTCGGGACTCGGCCGTGTAGCCAATGCTGAAGCGGTCTCATATAAAGCAGGCCGAGCGGTGTTACTGCCGCTGCGGCTGCCATATGCCCCAGGAGCCTCTGAAACTGTTTCAGTGGAACCGCCATCCTGCCTTGAAACGTGTTCAGGCAGTTCAGCATCGACTGGACGCGCTCCTCTGTGAGGCTCGCTGTCCGTTCGAACGAATCTAACTCCATACCGAGAAAAGAGATCCTCTGCACGGGGGCGAGTTTGCTCTTCTCCCAGTTGACCCGAAGACCCAACTGGCTGAGGTGTCTGAGCACCAGGTCCCTGTGTTTGCACAACTGATCCCTGGACTGTGCTAGAATGAGCCAGTCGTCGAGATAGTTGAGAATGCGAACGCCCTGTTCTCTCATGGGCACAAGGGCCCCCTCCGTGACTTTCGTGAAGACACGGGGGAACAGGGACAGCCCGAAGGGCAGGACTTTGTACTGATATGCTCGACCCTCGAACGCAAAGCGCAGAAACGGCCTGTGTCGATGAAGAATCGAGACATGAAAGTACGCGTCCTTCAGGTCGATCGCTGCAAACCAATCTTGGGGACGGATGCATTCGAAGATAGTAGCTTGTGAAGGCTCCGATTCAGGACTCGCAGGTCCAAGATTGGCCGTAACCCACCGGTTTTCTTGGGTACAATGAAGTACGGGCTGTAGAAGCCTGTCTTCATATCGGCTGGAGGGACCAGCTCTATCGCGTCCTTCGCCAGTAGGACTGCGATCTCCGCACGCAGAACATGGGCGTCTGCGGCGTTCACCGAAGTGAAGCAGACGCCCTTGAACCTGGGGGGGCACCGGGCGAACTGAATCGCATAGCCGAGCCTGATGGTTCAAATGAGCCAGCGAGACGGACTGGGGAGCACTAGCCAGGCTCGCAGACACCGTGCAAGCGGGACCAAAGGGACCACCGGCGTACCCACCGTGGGGCAGCGAGGTGGAATGCAGGTACCGGGCTGGGGCGGCTGTCTCGTGGAGGCGGCCTGCAGCGAGGTGTGATGCCAGAGATGGCGTTCCTGGACCACCATAGTGGACATCGCACGACCCACTGCCTGCGCCGTAACCTTCGTCGCACGAAGCGTGAGGTCCGTTGCGGTTCTCAGTTCCTGGAGAACTGCGGGATCGTGACCACCCTCGTGCAAGGTCTTCAGTGCCTGGGCCTGATGGACCTGCAACTACGCCATAGCGTGTAAGGAGGAGGCAGCATCCCCACAAACCTGGTAGGCCTTTCAGATCGGACGAGTACCTACAGGCCCGGGAGGGGAGACACGGGTTCCCCTGGAAGTGGAGTTAGGGCACAGTTGCATAGCAACGGCCCGTTCCACGGGAGGAACCTGCGTGTAACCCTTCTGCGCTCCCCCATCGAGGGTGGTGAGGGAGGAGGAGCCACTTGGCCGGTTTCGGGCAGTGAAAGGTGCCGTCCACGACCTAGTGAGCTCGTCATGCACCTCCGGAAAGAAAGGAACCGGGGTGGGCCGCTGAGAACCAGCACGGGCCACCCCGAGAAACCAATTGTCCAGCCTCGAGGGTTCGGGACACGGTGGAGGGTTCCACGCGAGCCCGGCTCTCTCAGCGGCCCGGGAAAGCATGGCCATCATTTCCGGATCCCTATCGGGCACAGCGGATCTTCCCGAAGGAGCCCCCTGCGCCGACACGTCATCTCCAGAAACTTCTGACCCTCCCTCCGATGCAGTGATGGACATCTGATCGTCAAGAGGAGCCCCGAAGGATACGGATGGTACACACCTCGTGGGTGGCCCACCGCGTTCCAACGGCAGCTCTACTGGCTGCGAAGTGCGGGAGGGGTGACGGTTCCCCGGGGGTTGGGTCCCTGGGGGAAGCGCGCTCACCGTAATCCTCAGATCACCCGCGCTGCCTGAAGTAACCCTCTGTGGAGGATTAGATCGAGGCAGAGGCACGAGGACTCCACCCCTTGCGAGATGGAGTCTCGACCGCAACTCCGAGATGGTCATGTTCCCGCAGTGAGAACATGAGTCATCCACCAGCGCTGCCTCAGCGTGCTGAACGGCCAAAACACGAGATACAGCGCTTGTGACCATCCCTCGGTGACAGATAACCACCGCATCCAGAAACACACA
Source organism: Rhinogobio ventralis (assembly GCA_039654625.1). NCBI lineage: Eukaryota > Metazoa > Chordata > Actinopteri > Cypriniformes > Gobionidae > Rhinogobio > Rhinogobio ventralis. The sequence goes on along the minus strand of CM077217.1, from coordinate 28,871,657 downwards.
GATAGAATGTCATCCTGAAAAGGACGCAAGCTCTATCTGTGTTGCTCTAATAGAAGGACGCTCTCCTTGGTGCTGAAGCACGCAGGGGGAGGGGTCGCGGCGACACAGTCAGGGGATAGTGCAGCCTGACCTGCGCTCTCTCACACGAAGGCGCTCTCTTACCAGCCGTAAGAACGGCTTTTCAGCGCTCTCCACCTAGCGCACCGAACCAGCTGTGAGAACAGCCTTTGTGTTTGCTCAAAGAGAAAGAGAGATGATCGAAAAACCACACGACCCGCTGCAGTGCCGTTACACCAACACCGACTGAAGAGATCGCTTCCAAAAGGGCAGGCTTCTTTTCAGTCAGGACTGCAAAGTAGAGAGTGATATCTGGCTGAACCATCTACCACTCGGCTCTGAAGCAAAAAGCTAATTTGATGCAAACACCTGTGTCTCATTTATACCCGCGCTGCGTGGCATGAGCACCTGGTGCAATCATTGCATGCCAATGTGCATTGGCTCGTTTAGTTTCACTCGAAGTAGATTGGCTCTCGCGAGCGAGATTCCTATTCCTCGGTACTACGACGTGGCGTCGAGAGTGACCGACTGAATGGGAACTATATTCTTTGGCTTTACTCATTGTGATGAATGATTAAGGGAATTTGGCCTTTGTGTTTCCTCATATTTATACTCCTGTGAAACATGACATCATGGCTGGACAATTTCATGTTCCTAGACACCCTGGTGTGCTAAAAAATGTAAATATTAATGGGAATATAGTTCAGAGATATTTTACTCATAAAAAATTCTAGGGGTGCCAATAATTGTGGCCAACAAAAGCATTTATTTCATAATGTGATTTACCGCCCACTTTCAATCCAATGAAAGTTTAGATTTTTGTGATTTTTAAAAAATAAAAGATCAAAATGATAAACAATGCAGATTTATTTTTTACAGCCATATTTGATCATATTTATCAGGGGTGCCAATAATTCTGACCACTACTGTACATTAAGAGTCTTTCTGTCAGTTCACTTAAAGATGCATTTATTTGTGATCATGCTGCTGAGTGAGAAAAGTACTTTTTTATTCTTCATTAGATAGGAATGAGAGAAAAGGGAAGCAATGGAAGGATCAGCTGATAAAAAAATGAATATGATCAATAACTCATAACAGCATGTTGTTACGGCGGGTCAATCAGAAGGAATGATGTAAAAGCACAAAGAAGATCATCCAAACTTGAGAAAACAGGAGCAAACGACACCAGAACAAACTGAGGGCAAACTAATGACGAAAACAGGGATCAGGTGTGCATTAATCAAAGAACAATGAGTAACCATAGCAACCCATCAAAACGTACTTAGAAACCAATTATACAAATATCTTTATGATATAAAATGTTACTGTTTTAGCTGTAAATACATAATCTTGTTTACATTTAAGTGTTGTCAATATGTGCATACTGTACGTTTCAGCATCTATCCAAACATACCTGTAAATATGTATTTATCCCTACATTTAACAATGAGACTGAAAAGCCCATGAAAATGAAACAAACCAAAACTGAGTGTGACACGTTTTCCATTACTTTTCATCAAAATGAAACAAACAAATTGAAACTTTATTTTTTATTTTTTAAATGATACATTTAAATAGGCAAGATTTGTTTTATTTTTAAAAAAAAATAGTTTAAATGACTTGTGCAGCCAAATTTAAATTAAGTTTTTAAGTTGAATTAAAGAGGATCAGGAAACAGTACATACACTCTTAACTCTTTCCCCGCCAGCGTTTTTGATATTTTTTTACACAAAAATGTCATTTCTCCCAGAATATTTTGTTTGAATATTTGAACATGCAATATATCAAAAGAAAGAACAGAGCCTCTGCTTTTAAACAATGTTTTATTCTAGTTTCATGCATTCTTTTTTATCAACACTTAAATGTGGGTAAGAATGTGGGTAAAAAACTACATTTTGAGTAATAAATGTTTAAAAAAAAAGCGTGCGTCAGCATGTGTCAGTGTCCGAGAGGCACTCACACACACACACACACACACACACACACACTGTGTGTACTGTGCCAGATATAATGACTCTATTTTCATATTACTTTGTAATTGTATTTTATATTTTTATGCTGAAAGTTGTGTACCATGGATTTGTGTTTAATTATGTTTATTTAAGTTCTGTCTGGCCAAAATAAATGTTAATCTTGATTTATCTTGTATTATTCTGAAATCATTATTCTAGTATGGATCAATGTGGAGTCCGTTATTTCCACAAATCTTTTGCCAGGATAGATCAAACTGAGGACCCAATGACTGGAGCATGGAGCATATCATTTTGGGATAATCTGATTTCTGACTATTACTGTATTAGCAAGTTGCAGCTTCCGTGACTATTAACCAAATTACACTTTTTGTTGAGTAAGCAGGTGCGACCACTTAAAGGTAAAATATTCACTCTGCAATCCTCTGACTAAGGACAGTTTGTGTCCGTGAACGCGTAAATCGCGACGTGTCTGTTTCTGTGCGATATCGGGTCCCTCGATGAACGAATATTTGAGAATAAGAGATACTAAGAAAAATCAACGATCCAAATTAAATCACAACGAATCATCAGCTGTTAAATTACAAACGTAACAAATTGAACAAAGTCACATAAAATTGGAGTCAGATCACTTTATTCATGGAGTCAGATTTCAAATGAGATATTAATAAATTAAGTGAAAGAAATGCTGAAAAGGCTTACACGCAGAATCCTTCAACCAGCTGCTGGATTCTGTTCTTCTTGGGCCAGTAGGTGGAGCCTACAAGCTGCTGCGCCCGCCCCTTTCAGGAAGAGGGCGGAGCTTCAAGAGCTCGTGTTAGCAGCTCCTGTTTCCTCACGCAGACACACACTGAAACTGTTCAGCCTTTTATGTTCAAACCGGAGTGATGAAGTGACAACATGTAGAATAAGACAGGATGTTTCTGAATGGATAGTTGATGAATCAAGTTAACTATCTTCAAGTCATTGATTAGCATGTTCTGTCATGATAATCTATAAATCGTGGGAATTGTTGTAGGATGAGCTAGAGAATATCTGCTGCATGAAGAGAGAACAGGGATAGTTTTCATCTTGCTTTATGACATGCTATTGCGTTTGTGTTCGTACTGTATCGCAATAAATGTGAAAGACGGATGACAGCTTGAGCGACTCCCAAATGTGCTCGACTACAACAACTCTTCCTCTTCTCAACATGTTCCCGGGGGCGGGGTTTATGTCAATTTTAGGGTTAGTGATGTCACTAACTCGTTGTAGTCCCTACCAGCCGTTTGTTGTAATCTTTTAAAGTGATTTCTGTAAAAGAAAATATCTCCCTTTGCTTTGAACTTTGAGCGGCGTAACTTTACAGATGTTGTTTACGCTCTAAACTAAAGTTAAAAAAGTAAAATCATCATCAACCACCGCTTTAAAGGTTCTCCATGGAACCATCAAAGCCAATAAAGAACCTTTATTTTTAGCCGTTTATTATTACAAATAAATATTACAAATAGTGCACACTTATGAGTGAAATATGTTTCTCAGCCCTGTTCATAGTGGCTTTCCAGAACTGCATATTTTGGATGTGTCCCTAATCTGACCTGATTCTACTCATAAGCTCATTAGTCTCCATTGTCCCGCGCTGAGAGTCTCTCGGGAGAGTGTGAGTCCAGGTCGAGCCGGGAATCTCGGGTTTCCTAAAGAATAAATGGAAACTTGTATGAGAGAGTCTCTTCTGCTCATTTAGTTGATGATTTGAAAATCCAGTGAAATATGACTCCAGTGTAAATCAGCTATTCTCTATGTGAATATATAGTAAAGTGTCATTTATTCCTGTGATCAAAGCTGAATTTATCATCATTACTCCAGTCTTCAGTGTCACATTATCCTTCACAAATCATTCAATATGAGGATTTGATGCTCAACAAACATTATGAGTATTATCAGTGTTATGAGACTGTATTCTCTGTATTCTTTGATGAACAGAAGGTTTGCCAGGTCGATGTAGGCGTTCCTGTAGCCACAACATTTACATAAAGTTAAACTCTGCTCAACTGTCACATCGCTCACACATACTCAAATCAGATGAACGCCTGCACGCCTTCAGAATTACACACATTCCTCAATATGTTGGGGTAAGTTGAGCCAGTGGGTAAATTTACCCACCCCCTTTATCTTGGCAACTGTACACTGTTATTGTAAAGTGCCCATATATTTTGGAACCACTCATAATTTCTGCGAGTGTGAAAATGAGAAGCACATGGGAGGAGGGGAAGGCACCCATTTACTGTAAAAACTGTGGTAACACTTTAGAATAATGGTCTGTCATTAATAGGTAACTACGCAGCAAGTAATGCAGGACTAATGAGTAGTGCTACATTAACATTTCAGCTACTATACTATTAACTAATATAGAAACAAGCTTAACTAATCAGTAAGTAATATTTAGGACTAAGATGGTTCCTTATTAGGTAATCAATAATGACTGAAGGAGATTGGCATCATTAAGAACTAATAGGTAACTATGACAAATTATAAAGAATTAATAATTAATTACTAATCACTATATTAACGTGTCTGAGATATGAGCAATTGTCTTTTTTTACTCTCAACATGCTCATAAAATGCATCACTAATTACTCAAGTGTTACCTAGTCACTCTGCAGGAACTACTAGTGATCTGACCATTATTTTAAAGTGAAAAATCTTAATGGTCCAGGTCACTAGTATTTCCTGCAGTAGTGATGCATTTAATGACTTTATTCAGAGTAAAAAATATGACTGATTACGTCTCAGACACAGAGACACTTTATAATTTTTCAGTTAGTTAATAGTTATTAATGAGGCTAATCTCATTCAGTGATTATTGATTACTTAACAAGGAACTATCTCCTAAATTCGATGTTGCTTACTGATTAGTTAAGCTTGTTTCTATATTAGTTAATAGTAGTAGCTGAAGTGTTAATGTAGCACTACTCATTAGTCCTGCATTACTTCCTGCATAGTTACTTATTAATGACAGACCATTATTCTAAAGTTTACCAAAACTGTTTTTGACTTGTCAAAGTAAAATTTAAGCATGACAGATGTACATCAATGCAAACATGTCCAGGTCTAAAATATTTATGATCCATATTGGTGATTTTGCAATGTATAAAACCATGCAAATCATTTAGATAAATATTAGCCTGAATTGGTAAACTAGCTAGTTTTGTCCAAAATGGCAGCTATGGGGCAAAGTGAGCCAAATGCTGTGGGGTAAATTGAGCCACAATTTAACTCACCCCACCATAAGGCACTGTAGTTAATGTTAATGTTAATTTTCTTTAAAAATGTTTAGTTTAAGTTTATTTGATAGGAACGATGTACAAGTACAAAGAGCCAGAAGATGCTTAATCATATCTTTCCATCTGTAGTCCCTAATAACCTAACATCTTCAATATTGCAGAAAAACTACCATGCCAACTACCTTTTGACTAAAATGTTTATTAGTTTCAATGACCTTCATTCATTCATTCATTCATTCTAATTCAGTTTTTATTTTATTTTATTTTACTCAACAAAAGAAGATTACAACTCTGGTGTTCAACATATTATTTCAGAAATGCAAACAATTAAAGATATTGAAATTTCAACCTCATTTGGTTGGTTTTATGTTGTGTAAGTTAGCTTTAAGAAGAGAAATATTATAAGAGACTATTTGTAAAAGGAAATTTGATTATTAAATTAATTTTAAAAGCGGTATCTTTACAGTTTCACATGGGTTCAGATTCAATTAGATGGTCCGTTTACACCCAGATGGTGCAACTTACCCACTGACCCGGATCAACTTACCCCTAACCTGGGGTAAATTGAGCCACAGGAACACTTTTTTTATAAGAAGCCATATTTTTCAAACCCTTTGTCATAGATGTATTCTGATCATTTAAAACGATATAGCAAACATCCTGAAATTACTTTAGATACTTTCATTGCACTTCTGCCTTCATTTCTCTTATCCTGAAGACCACATAAATAAAAAATGGCTCATCTTACTCCACTGTGGCAGATATTCACTCAAAAGAGTTTTGTGAACAGCCTGAAGTCATTACTACAAACTCACTGGCTTTACATATATATCGCCAGCATTTCATGTATGACTTTTGTCTTTCTTCTTTCCTTTATGTCATTTGATCAGTGTTTTATATTGCTGTATAAATGCTGCTATATAAACTTTGACTTTGACATATTCTGTGTGAGTGTGAGTTTACGATCCTCAGGCCTCAGTGTGTGTGTGTGTGGATCTGACTGAAGTGGAGGAGGGAGCTCTTGCTTTTTTTGCCAGCTAATGGTTTACTAAATCAGGCTCTCCATCTGTCGGCTCTTACAGAGATACCTTCCCTAATCTACCAGACACTCTTAGCCAAGAGATTTCGTACGGGAGTGGGGAAAAGGGCACAACCCTGGGTTTGACAGACTGTTCTTTGATAGTTTGAATGAGGAAGGGAGAATAGAAACAGACATTTGTTTGGCAAATACAGTGGATTAGTGTATGTAATTAAAACAATGACATGCTTGCATTTATTATTGTGCACAGAATCATTGACAAAAGCCCATTTATGTTTTTTATTTATAGCAAAACCTCTAGTTATCTATATTTTCAGAACAATCTGTGCTCAACATCAAGCCGATAGCAAGTGACAGTTGCCAGATAATTAGCAGATTTTGTGTGGATTTCGTGTCAATCAGTGGCTTTGATGCTCGTACGTGAAGGAGAAGAATTTGCAAACGACCCAATTATTTTTAAGAAGTCAGTTTGGGGTGTACGTTACACTCACAGGATCTGTCTTCATTCTGCACATTCACTTTGACAAGCGCTTTTCAAACACAACTAACATCTAAAGATGGCACAACAAATACAAAATCATATCCAGAATTGAAACTTTTCCCAATTGCATTCAAAGTCTCAGTGTTATTCATTATTGTTTGGTTTAGTTCGTAATTAATTAATGTTTTATATTATAGTAATTAAACGATATTAATTTTAGTTAGTTCTGTGTAGCTTCTGAGGAGATATATACGCAATAAATACAAAAGTAAGTACAATTATTTCATCAAGAAAATCCAAGCAGGTTGAATTGGAGCAATTAGCAGTAGTTGTGTTTCTTGTATTGAATCTGAGTTAATGAGACTCCTGCTGTTCAGATAATTACTGAACCCACACTTCTCATGGATTGTATTACTTCTGCAGGCGCTTGCATGAATAGTTGAAAATGTGTTTTTTTTTTTTAAGTTTGGAAAATGAGATTTTGTCTATGAAAAGCACTGTTCAAAATAACGTACGCAAGTCAGGAAATGTGTCAATCTGTGTTAAATGATTTAATAAGACACATCTGCAATACAGCCCAGGTTTAAAGCTATTTTTGTTTTAATGAATTAATCAATGGCATACTTATAACAATACTGATATTTTTGTGGAATATATACATTTATTTAAAACTTTTTGTCACCAAGTGTGAGATGTTGATGTATTCAGTGAGCGATTCATTGATTTACAAAACGGATAACTTTTGGCCAGTTCATTAGAAGAGTAATTCATTCAGAAGAAATTTGCTCATAAATCAGACCACACACACAACTCAATCATTGGGAACTTTCATAAATATATCAGTCATTTAATAGACCTTCCTGAAAACTCTCCTCCGGATTCACAACCTCACATCGGATAATTAAAGATAACATATAAGGGCCATTCTGCAGTCAGAGTTGGAAATATCTTTTTCCACAAATTTTGTATGTATGCAAATTGTATAATATCCAAGGTACAATGTGCAGTTAATTCTCATATTGTATTTTCAGAAAGTTTTGGAATATTTTTCCTCTCCTCAAATTTGTCACTACCGAAACACAATAATACATAATTTAATAAGAAGGCTTATATTGACTTCTACCTTGTAAATATATATATATATATCAAATTTCAAGTGTAATTAATGATATTTGTTGTATTTTGAATCCAATCTTATCATACTGATTTCAAAGTTAAGGATTCATTAGTTTGGATATACATTGAACCAAACACTATCATAACATGATCATTCAATATACTTTATTTTTGACAAAACATCCCATGTTGCAGTCGTGACTACTTTTTGGTAGCGACCACATCACATTACAGAATTTTAACTCACATACTAAAACATTAAAACACTAATGATTTGCATAACTACTAAAAGTTTTCCCTTTTGTCACTACAAAAACAATGGTGTCACAACAGAAACTTCACCACGTTTCAGTCGTGACTGTTTCGGTAGTGACAATTTTAGATACTTTTGAGCCGAGCTCAAAGATGCTAATCAGCACATGGTTAGCTAGCACAGTTCTGAACAGTTGTACACACATAAAAACTACATTTTATGGAATAACCCCCCCAAAATGTGTTCTTAATGCTTGATTGCAGAAAAAATGTGTTTGGTAGTGACACACAGATTTTCAGACCTTTGAACACATTTAGCTCAAAATGACGAGATCTACTATGAGAGAGAGGGACACAGGAATATTTCCTGTAGTTAAAATCAGGCTCAGCCAATTGATTAAAACATACACGGTTTCGGTAGTGACATGAAAACGCGGACACGTTTTCTTAAATTAAGTTTCATGATTTACAAAAAAAACAAAAAACAAACAAAAAAAGAATAAATTATTGTTTTTATGAATTCAATGAAATAGACATGCTTTTTGATTGTTAAAATTGATTTAAACCATTAAAATGGAATCCAGGAAACCTAAAACAGAAAACACAGAATCTGGTAAAAATAAAACTGAATTATAAAACGCATTTCATAGGGCCCTAAATATGTAATTTTTGTTAAACTTTTAATAAATTGTATTGTTTCATGATTTCAATTAATTAGACATGCTTTTTGATGACTAAAATTACTAAAAAAAAGGAATTTGGAAAAAAATAATAACAGATTTCTTAGGGCCCTACATTTAGAAAATACGAACACTTTCATGAATCTGAAAATGTTGAATGGCCTAATGAACGATTTACACAAAAACTCCTTCTGCTTGTGTTTCGTGAATGAGGCTCATTGTCTTTAGTATATTATTTAGTGCTACTCAGTGTTTTTCTGCCATCATATCACACAGAATTGGGTGGAATATCATTTGTTTTGGCATGGCGCTGAAGACTTAAACAAAGCTATCAAGGTGAATGTTGTGCATTATATTACATCAATACTCAATCTTTTGTATTGGCCCTTTAACACACATACTGTGCTCCCAATCTCCAAAGAAAGCCCCTCCCCCACCGCACGCTCGGAGCGCTGTGCGTGAGACAAAGATAAGGCAAGAACTAGGCAGTGAGGGAGTTCAGAAATGTGTGCAAGTTGAGTCATTTCATAAATGTTAAATGTTCAAAAATGTCTCACCAAAGGTCATACAGTCAATGATGGTCATTAAAAGAAACTGGAACAATCAACAGGTCAGTTTTGTCTGCATGAGAACGTGCCACAACAAATCAATTTACAGCATTGTTTTATGTACATACACACGCAACAAAACTGTTTCTGTTACAGTTCACCATACATTACCCAAAAGCGTATTCAGACGACTGAGTGACTGCTTTGTCTTTCCCTGTGGGACTGAGGCCTTTTGTTTATGCCTTACTGTAAAGAAGACCTTGAGGGTACATGGAGCCCTGGTACACACAGCGCCTGTCTGTGTGTTTAGCTGTCTCTAAACATGCCTGTAGAACACATCATTTCATATCAGCATACTTCAGGATTCATAATGCAACTGAGATTTTTCATTTTCCAAAAATGAAATATATTAAATATATATTATTTCCAATTACTACTCTGACCCTGACTGAGAGAATGCACATTTTTCACATATCTGCAGTTAATTGTAAAGTGTGAAGCTCTATACAATATCTAAGTAAAATAAATGCTCATCCAAATCAGTATTTCAGTGACTAAATGTCAATGTGTTCCTCACACAATGCTTCTTGCTTCAATGTGTTGCATCTGTGCATGCAACCCAAGTTCAGATTATTTTTGTCTTTTTGCCTTTTATTTGACAGGATAGTGGAGAACTGCCGCTCAGAAACAAAGGTAACCCTCTGGTGCTGCTCGGTCATTTTTGAGCGAAAAAAGTTACGTTTTGTTTTTTTGAATTTTTTTTACTTCATCAGATTGGTACAACACTTGGTAAAGGTTTTGGCACTTGCTGTGGGAACACACAAAAAAAATCATGGACATGATTTAAAAAGGTTAAATGGTCCTGTCACACTTTCGCAGTCAAAAAAGAGCGCATTGGAAATGAATGGGAGATAAATTACTGCGGCCAAACAAAATCTGACTGAACGCTCATATCAAGCTCAAATTTAGAACACAGCTTGTTTAGCCTTTGATTTTCTTGCAGTTTTAGAGTAAAACGTGTTTTGTAAAATATATATATTTCATAAGAAAATTGAAAATTTTATTTTTCATAACAATAAATGTAAAATGTAAAAAATTGTAAAATGTGAAATGTCTTTTTTCAAGTTCATTTTTTTAAACTTTTCCAGAAATAATTTGCCACGTGTCATCTTTAAAAAGAGACCAAACTTCAGTCAGTCAGTCATTCATGTCAAACTATTTACGTTTAATTTTCAGGTTTACGAAAATTAAAATGTTCAGGTTTACGGCCAAAAAATGAATAAATAGATTATAACTACTGCATAAATATAATTTAGTATCAAAAAAATCCCTTTAAAATCCCTTTAAAAATAAAAAAAACATTATTGACCTAAAATATACATTAATTTATATATTATATATCTAAAATATACATTTATTTAATTGAAATAAAATTCATTTTTGACCGACACGCTATTTGCTCAAAAAAATTGAGGTAATCAGTTACATTTTTTTTTTTTTTTTTTGATTTATGATGTTCCCAATTTTAAGTAAACAGAAATATCAAATTTTGAGTTTGTAGTACAAATGCGTGTTAATTGCTCCTAACTTGAAGTACTGAGTTAGCAAACTCATACATTTTGATAGCAATTGACATAAAAGATTTAGTTCAATAACGTTTTTATTTTGAGTTCTTGCTAATCAAATGAGTTATTTACTTCACTGTAAACCCTAATAAGTTGCCAGAGCTCAAAAAAGTTGAATTAGATTTTTTTTGAAGTTAAGAAATATTTTACTAGCTATAACAAACTAATTCAGAAAATACCAACTTGCTATTTTGCAAATAGCAAACAATAGCATGGTATAGCACTTACTGAATGAGTAGAGCCACTTAAAACATGTAACTTACCTGCTCTCAAACCAAGGGGCAACCTCCCCCAGTTTCTCTTGAAGCCAATACGGAAGTGACTTAAACTGCAATTCACCGACTAGCTGCTAGGGACAGGCTCCAACAGGGAGCAGAATCTCATTGAACCCCATGTTAAAATGCCCAACTTTACAGCAGAATAAAACATGTTTATAGCCTGGTACAAATTGTGGTTTTGGTCTATACAGCAAATTTTGCCCTTCATGACAACTGTGAGGGGTGAATTTTTTTATAACTCATTCGTTTCCATTATATAAAGCCTTAAAGTTCTGCATAATTAAGGGCGTGGCCACTTTGAGTGACAGGTGGATTGCCGTTTGTCTGCTGTCTGTTAGTCATCACGTCACCTCGGCTCTGCCCACGTCCCGCCTCTTTGCCCATTTTCTGTTATCCGAGAGTGACACGCGATGACGCGCTGCCAAGATGGGAACGGCCAGCTCGACCCTACTTTACGCTTCAAAACTGCTCTTCAGAATCCTATGAGTGACGTCACGGACAATACGTCCATATTTTTTTACAGTCTATGTCTCAAACCAATGATGGTAACGCTCCAAAAACCCACATTAACAGAAACTCTTCTAAACCAGTGTAAGAGAGTCTGTATCAGGGAAACAGGTCTATTTAGCTCAAATGAATGAATAAATTAATTCATAGGGAATTTTGAAAGAGTCAAATGACTCTTCCAGCGTGAACGGGCCGTAACTATCAACTCTGCAGCGTATATTAATATCCATACAATAGTGAAACACTATTTAACAGCCAGGTAACTTAGATCAGCAGTTTAAGACATTCAATTCGTAAGCACATATCACAAGAACACTTATCTTTAAAAATAAACAAAACTTTATTTTTACTCTAACACATAAACTAATATCTAACACAAACACACGCGCGTTGCAGAAAGGAAGAAAGTGAGGAAAGAATGAGTTTTAAGAGAGTGAAATGATGAAATCCCAAGTTTCTAGCAATAAATGCATTTATAACACATGTGACCTGAATGAACCACCGAGCATTAATTTAACCCTCCTATCGTTTCTTAGGCGGGGTTATTCAATTTGATATCAATTGCACCAGTTACTTGCGTTTGTGTCTCGTGTCGTCTTTGAATGGGGAATCCCCTTTTCCTTGGTCCTGGCTGCAGGGGTTCCCCGGTTCTCTGAAGGTCTTGTTGTGTCTTTTGATCGACGTCTTGGGAAGCCAAACACGTGGTGTGCTGGCTGCTAGATGGAAAGTCTAGTTGGCGGTGTTCGAAGTTGAAGCACGCTCTGCTGTAGATTCGTCGAGAGAAACTTTCAGGCAAAACTTAACTTAGAACACGAGACTCAACGGAAAGAAAATAAACTTAAGTAAAAGAAAGGAAAGTGAGAGGAGAGTTTAGATGGCTTGAATGAAATTAACCCATTTCTCAGATCTTGGTCTGCCTCGATCGTCTGATCGTCTATTTCTTCTTTAGACTGACTTGAACATTACTGAACTGATTTTCTTCTTCAACTGAACCTTTGTTCGTGTTCTGAGATTAAAACTCAAATGTGTTTGCCCATCCTCCTGGATGGATTGACCGATTGGGAATCATCTTTGTTTCAGAGGTGACCGCTGTGTTTACACCCTCCCCATAAATTAGGTTATCTGTGGTCATTTACGTTCCTGCTCTAAGCAGTGAGTAAATTTAAACATGATCTCTTATTATAAGAACACGACATTCTAGACAGATTTCATTCAAACCATCTTTTGAATTATGATCATTCACTCACACTGATATCAAGAAAGGCACATTTTCAATCAGTCATTCAATAGTTACACGAATTACATGAATTGTGAGTGAGTTTAAGCATAGTGGTCACATATATTGGTTAAATACATGATATAGAATTATGTAGTAGAAGGATGTTTGATTATAAGTCCAATGATCAATGATTTGATGCAGTTTATGTATAACACGGTCTCTGTGAGTTTTTCTTTGTGTCACCCACTAGTGCTGGGATCTTGAGGAATTTTATGGCAGTCACAGCCCAGGACATTAGGGATCAGTTTCTAGATGGGTGAAGGGCAGAAAACCGCAGGTGGACCAATGAGAAGTCCTGTCCTTCCTGGGCTTGGTACCACAGGTGGTGGTCTTGGCCTCTCAGAGGTGTCTGGCATCTTTATCTGATGGCGTTGGACAGTTTGTTTGTGTTAGTCCACCAAGATCCAATCAAAATGTAGCAAACCTTTGTCCACTGTTATGGGCAGAGAGGGGCCCGGCCATAAACTGGCCCTGGGATGTTGAGTTGGGTTTTGTGTGGAATTATGTTTGAACGAATCATCTGGAAGATTCATTTGTGTCTGCTCCCACAATTCCTACACCAGCATAACAAAACATGAATCACTGCTAAATCTCATTAGCATTAATCTTGCACAAAAACATTATATAACAGTTAATTGCTATATAAAACTGAAATGCTATATAAACTTAGTATAGGCTATGTGCACGTAACTAAGGAGTTCTACTTCTGCCGTGTGTGAGTGTGTGGTCGACCATTTCCGGTTCGCGGCATTGCTATAGCAGCGAGGATTTAGATTGTACATATCAAGTTACATCCACTTAACTTTGAAGGTGAGTAGCGATACCTCAGCTGTTAGCAGCCAGATCAGCTGTTAACGTTAGACATTGACTAGCTAACGTTAGAAGCCAAGTATTTTAACTCACATAAAATCTTGTCAATATTACGACATACTTTATTAGTGTTATTAAATACCTTGTTTTGTTGATATGATTATCAACTGGTTGTGTGTATTTTTAATTTGGGTTTTGTATTTCCTCTGTGTCCAAGAAAGATCCAGTGACAGTAGTGTGTGTGAGGGCGTTATGTCATCCGTCAATGGACAGATCTAAACCACCTCACATTTTAAGTGTAGGATGAGTGTAGCGTTAAAATGGTTACCCATGTTCCTGGGTTAATCGTGTTCTTTTGGTTCTTTGTTCTAGGTTAACCATGTTCATTTGGTTGACCATGTCCTCCATTCACGTTAAAAACGACCAGTGTACGCTTAGTGTTACTACTATGTTTTCACTAACAGCAATCAGTGGTGTAGTATAGTTTGTTTTTCCAGGTATGCTGAACATCCCAGGTGAAAGGTGAAACACATAAGATAGGTATAGAAGTGTATGTAAACCTGCTAAGTCTAAGTAGGTATACTGCAATCTTGGTACTTTTTAAGTGGGGATTCAGTTATGCTACTCTTTTTTTTAAAATATTTTTTAACATCTTGTTACAGGTGGGGCTTAAGGACTCAATCCCTGTTGAGCTGGCCCATCACAGCTGTACATGTGTAGCTGGATCAGTGCTCTGTAACCATTGTGTGGCTCTACTTTTCCAGTCTGCACATTATTCTCAGCTAGACATTCCAGTTGTTCCACCAGTGCTGAGCTGCAAGCTCAAGAGGGTGAACTACTACCCTTGTGGCTTCATTATACACCCCGACACTCCATGGCTAGGTACATCCCCAGATGGGGTTGTCTTTGACCCAACAGAAAGTACTGAATTCGGCCTTGTGGAAATAAAATGTCCAAACGTTAAGAGCTATGTGGATTATACACATCTGAAAATGAAAGACGGCAACCTGGAATTGAAGCAAGGTCATGGCTACTACTGGCAGGTGCAGGGTCAGCTGCTCCTAACAGGGATGGAGTGGTGCGATTTTGTGGTGTTTGCGGAGGAAGACACCCTGATTCAAAGAATATACCGACTACCAGAACCAATGAGGTTCATTCTCATGTGTTACGCAGCACGTTTGAGCTTCAGCAAGAACCAATGAGGTTCATTCTCGTGTGTTACGCAGCACGTTTGAGCTTCAGCAAGAACCAATGAGGTTCATTCCCATGTGTTAAATAGCACGTTTGAGCTTCAACAAGAACCAATGAGATTCATTCTCATGTGTTACGCAGCACGTTTGAGCTTCCGCAAGAACCAATGAGGTTCATTCTCATGTGTTACGCAGCACGTTTAAGCTTCAGCAAAAACCAATGAGGTTTATTCTCGTGTTACGCATCACGTTTGAGCTTCCACAAGAAACAGTGAGGTTCATTCTCATGTGTTACACAGCACGTTTGAGCTTCAACAAGAACCAATGAGGTTTATTCTAGTGTTATTCAGCACGTTTGAGCTTCAGCAAGAACCAATGAGGTTCATTCTCGTGTTACTCAGCATGTTTGAGCTTCAACAAGAACCAATGAGGTTCATTCTTCTGTTACGCAGCACGTTTGAGATTCAGCAAGAACCAATGAGGTCCATTCTAGTGTTACGCAGCACGTTAGAGCTTCAGCAAGAACCAATGAGGTTCATTCTCATGTTACGCAGCATGTTTGAGCTTCAACAAGAACCAATGAGGTTCATTCTTCTGTTACGCAGCACGTTTGAGCTTCAGCAAGAACCAATGAGGTCCATTCTCGTGTTACACATCATGTTTAAGCATCAGCAAGAACCAATGAAGTTCATTCTCATGTGTAACGCAGCACATTGAGCTTCCGCAAGAACCAATGAGGTTCATTATCATGTTACGCAGCACGTTTGAGCTTCAACAAGAAACAGTGAGGTTCATTCTCATGTGTTACACAGCACGTTTGAGCTTCAACAAGAAACAGTGAGTTTCATTCTCATGTGTTACGCATCACGTTTAAGATTCTGCAAGGACCAGTGAGGTTCATTATCATGTTACGCAGCACGTTTGAGCTTCAACAAGAAACAGTGAGGTTCATTCTCATGTGTTACGCATCACGTTTGAGCTTCAACAAGAAACAGTGAGGTTCATTCTCATGTGTTACGCAGCACGTTTGAGCGTCAACAAGAAACAGTGAGGTTCATTCTCATGTGTTACGCATCACGTTTGAGATTCTGCAAGGACCAATGAGGTTCATTCTCGTGTTACGCAGCACATTTAAGCTTCAGCAAGAACCAATGAGGTTCATTCTCGTGTTACGCATCACGTTTGAGCTTCAGCAAGAACCAATGAGGTTCATTCTCATGTGTTACGCAGCATGTTTGAGCTTCAACAAGAACCAATGAGGTTCATTCTAGTGTTGCGCATCACGTTTGAGATTCTGCAAGGACCAATGAGGTTCATTCTCGTGTTACGCATCACATTTAAGCTTCAGTAAGAACCAATGAGGTTCATTCTCGTGTTACGCATCACGTTTGAGCTTCAGCAAGAACCAATGAGGTTCATTCTCATGTGTTACGCAGCACGTTTGAGCT
Organism: Rhinogobio ventralis; assembly: GCA_039654625.1. Lineage (NCBI taxonomy): Eukaryota > Metazoa > Chordata > Actinopteri > Cypriniformes > Gobionidae > Rhinogobio > Rhinogobio ventralis. The sequence goes on along the minus strand of CM077217.1, from coordinate 28,855,114 downwards.
TCAACAAGAACCGATGAGGTTCATTCTAGTGTTGCGCATCACGTTTGAGCTTCAGCAAGAACCAATGAGGTTCATTCTAGTGTTACGCAGCACGTTTGAGCTTCAGCAAGAACCAATGAAGTTCATTCTCATGTGTTACGCAGCACGTTTGAGCTTCCGCAAGAACCAATGAGGTTCATTATCATGTTACGCAGCACGTTTGAGCTTCCGCAAGAACCAATGAGGTTCATTCTCATGTGTTACGCAGCACGTTTGAGCTTCAACAAGAAACAGTGAGGTTCAATCTCATGTGTTACGCATCACGTTTGAGATTCTGCAAGGACCAATGAGGTTCATTCTCGTGTTACGCATCACATTTAGGCTTCAGCAAGAACCAATGAGGTTCATTCTCGTGTTACGCATCACGTTTGAGCTTCAACAAGAACCAATGAGGTTCATTCTCATGTGTTACGCAGCACGTTTGAGCTTCAACAAGAAACAGTGAGGTTCATTCTCATGTGTTACGCATCACATTTAAGCTTCAGCAAGAACCAATGAGGTTCATTCTCATGTGTTACGCAGCACGTTTGAGCTTCAACAAGAACCAATGAGGTTCATTCTAGTGTTGCGCATCACGTTTGAGCTTCAGCAAGAACCAATGAGGTTCATTCTCGTGTTAAGCATCACGTTTGAGCTTCAGCAAGAACCAATGAGGTTCATTCTCGTGTGTTACGCAGCACGTTTGAGCTTCAGCAAGATCCAATGAGGTTCATTCTCATGTGTTACACAGCAGGTTTGAGCTTCCACAAGAACCAATGAGGTTCATTCTTCTGTTACGCAGCACGTTTGAGCTTCAGCAAGAACCAATAAGGTTCATTCTCGTGTGTTACGCAGCACGTTTGAGCTTCTGCAAGAACCAATGAGGTCCATTCCCGTGTTACACATCATGTTTAAGCTTCAGCAAGAACCACTGAAGTTCATTCTCATGTGTTACGCAGCACGTTTGAGCTTCAGCAAGAACCAATGAGGTTCATTCTCGTGTTACGCAGCACGTTTGAGCTTCAGCAAGAATCAATGAGGTTCTTTCTCGTTTTACACATCATGTTTAAGCTTCAGCAAGAACCAATGTGGTTCATTCTCATGTGTTACACAGCACGTTTGAGCTTCCACAAGAACCAATGAGGTTCATTCTCGTGTGTTACGCAGCACGTTTAAGCTTCAGCAAGAACCAATGAGGTTCATTCTCATGTGTTACGCAGCACGTTTGAGCTTCAACAAGAAACAGTGAGGTTCATTCTCATGTGTTACGCATCACGTTTGAGATTCTGCAAGGACCAATAAGGTTCATTCTCGTGTTACGCATCACATTTAAGCTTCAGCAAGAACCAATGAGGTTCATTCTCGTGTTACGCATCACGTTTGAGCTTCAACAAGAACCAATGAGGTTCATTCTCATGTGTTACGCATCACATTTAAGCTTCAGCAAGAACCAATGAGGTTCATTTTCATGTGTTACGCAGCACGTTTGAGATTCTGCAAGGACCAATGAGGTTCATTCTCGTGTTACGCATCACATTTAAGCTTCAGCAAGAACCAATGAGGTTCATTCTCGTGTTACGCAGCACGTTTGAGCTTCAACAAGAAACAGTGAGGTTCATTCTCATGTGTTACGCATCACATTTAAGCTTCAGCAAGAACCAATGAGGTTCATTCTCATGTGTTACGCAGCACGTTTGAGCTTCAACAAGAACCAATGAGGTTCATTCTAGTGTTGCGCATCACGTTTGAGCTTCAGCAAGAACCAATGAGGTTCATTCTCGTGTTACGCATCACGTTTGAGCTTCAGCAAGAACCAATGAGGTTCATTCTCGTGTGTTACGCAGCACGTTTGAGCTTCAGCAAGATCCAATGAGGTTCATTCTCATGTGTTAGACAGCAGGTTTGAGCTTCCACAAGAACAAATGAGGTTCATTCTTCTGTTACGCAGCACGTTTGAGCTTCAGCAAGAACCAATAAGGTTCATTCTCGTGTGTTACGCAGCACGTTTGAGCTTCTGCAAGAACCAATGAGGTCCATTCCCGTGTTACACATCATGTTTAAGCTTTAGCAAGAACCAGAGCTTCCACAAGAACCAATGAGGTTCATTCTTCTGTTACGCAGCACGTTTGAGCTTCAGCAAGAACCAATGAGGTCCATTCCCGTGTTACACATCATGTTTAAGCTTCAGCAAGAACCAATGAAGTTCATTCTCATGTGTTACGCAGCATGTTTGAGCTTCAACAAGAACCAATGAGGTTCATTCTAGTGTTGCGCATCACGTTTGAGCTTCAGCAAGAACCAATGAGGTTCATTCTAGTGTTACGCAGCACGTTTGAGCTTCAGCAAGAACCAATGAGGTTTATTATCATGTGTTACGCAGCACGTTTGAGCTTCAACAAGAAACAGTGAGGTTCATTCTCATGTGTTACGCATCACGTTTGAGATTCTGCAAGGACCAATGAGGTTCATTCTCGTGTTACGCATGACATTTAAGCTTCAGTAAGAACCAATGAGGTTCATTCTCGTGTTACGCATCACGTTTGAGCTTCAGCAAGAACCAATGAGGTTCATTCTCATGTGTTACGCAGCACGTTTGAGCTTCAACAAGAACCAATGAGGTTCATTCTAGTGTTGCGCATCACGTTTGAGCTTCAGCAAGAACTAATGAAGTTCATTCTCATGTGTTACGCAGCACGTTTGAGCTTCCGCAAGATCCAATGAGGTTCATTATCATGTTACGCAGCACGTTTGAGCTTCCGCAAGAACCAATGAGGTTCATTCTCATGTGTTACGCAGCACGTTTGAGCTTCAACAAGAAACAGTGAGGTTCAATCTCATGTCTTACGCATCACGTTTGAGCTTCAACAAGAAACAGTGAGGTTCATTCTCATGTGTTACGCATCACATTTAAGCTTCAGCAAGAACCAATGAGGTTCATTCTCATGTGTTACGCAGCACGTTTGAGCTTCAACAAGAACCAATGAGGTTCATTCTAGTGTTGCGCATCACGTTTGAGCTTCAGCAAGAACCAATGAGGTTCATTCTCGTGTTACGCATCACGTTTGAGCTTCAGCAAGAACCAATGAGGTTCATTCTCGTGTGTTACGCAGCACGTTTGAGCTTCAGCAAGATCCAATGAGGTTCATTCTCATGTGTTACACAGCAGGTTTGAGCTTCCACAAGAACCAATGAGGTTCATTCTTCTGTTACGCAGCACGTTTGAGCTTCAGCAAGAACCAATAAGGTTCATTCTCGTGTGTTACGCAGCACGTTTGAGCTTCTGCAAGAACCAATGAGGTCCATTCCCGTGTTACACATTATGTTTAAGCTTCAGCAAGAACCACTGAAGTTCATTCTCATGTGTTACGCAGCACGTTTGAGCTTCAGCAAGAACCAATGAGGTTCATTCTCGTGTTACGCAGCACGTTTGAGCTTCAGCAAGAATCAATGAGGTTCTTTCTCGTTTTACACATCATGTTTAAGCTTCAGCAAGAACCAATGTGGTTCATTCTCATGTGTTACACAGCACGTTTGAGCTTCCACAAGAACCAATGAGGTTCATTCTCGTGTGTTACGCAGCACGTTTAAGCTTCAGCAAGAACCAATGAGGTTCATTCTCATGTGTTACGCAGCACGTTTGAGCTTCAACAAGAAACAGTGAGGTTCATTCTCATGTGTTACGCATCACGTTTGAGATTCTGCAAGGACCAATGAGGTTCATTCTCGTGTTACGCATCACATTTAAGCTTCAGCAAGAACCAATGAGGTTCATTCTCGTGTTACGCATCACGTTTGAGCTTCAACAGGAACCAATGAGGTTCATTCTCATGTGTTACGCAGCACGTTTGAGCTTCAACAAGAAACAGTGAGGTTCATTCTCATGTGTTACGCATCACATTTAAGCTTCAGCAAGAACCAATGAGGTTCATTCTCATGTGTTACGCAGCACGTTTGAGCTTCAACAAGAACCAATGAGGTTCATTCTAGTGTTGCGCATCACGTTTGAGCTTCAGCAAGAACCAATGAGGTTCATTCTCGTGTTACGCATCACGTTTGAGCTTCAGCAAGAACCAATGAGGTTCATTCTCGTGTGTTACGCAGCACGTTTGAGCTTCAGCAAGATCCAATGAGGTTCATTCTCATGTGTTACACAGCAGGTTTGAGCTTCCACAAGAACAAATGAGGTTCATTCTTCTGTTACGCAGCACGTTTGAGCTTCAGCAAGAACCAATAAGGTTCATTCTCGTGTGTTACGCAGCACGTTTGAGCTTCTGCAAGAACCAATGAGGTCCATTCCCGTGTTACAAATCATGTTTAAGCTTTAGCAAGAACCAGAGCTTCCACAAGAACCAATGAGGTTCATTCTTCTGTTACGCAGCACGTTTGAGCTTCAGCAAGAACCAATAAGGTTCATTCTCGTGTGTTACGCAGCACGTTTGAGCTTCTGCAAGAACCAATGAGGTCCATTCCCGTGTTACACATCATGTTTAAGCTTCAGCAAGAACCAATGAAGTTCATTCTCATGTGTTACGCAGCACGTTTGAGCTTCAGCAAGAATCAATGAGGTTCTTTCTCATTTTACACATCATGTTTAAGCTTCAGCAAGAACCAATGAGGTTCATTCTCATGTGTTTTTCACATCACTTTTAGCTTCAACGAGAAACAATGAGGTTCATTTTCGTGTGTTACGCAGCACGTTTGAGCTTCAGCAAGAACCAATGAGGTTCATTCTCGTGTTACGCAGCACGTTTGAGCTTCAGCAAGAATCAGTGAGGTTCTTTCTCGTCTTACACATCATGTTTAAGTTTCAGCAAGAACCAATGAGGTTCATTCTCATGTGTTTTTCACATCACTTTTAGCTTCAATAAGAACCAATGAGGTTCATTCTCATGTGTTACACAGCAAGTTTGAGCTTCCACAAGAACCAATGAGGTTCATTCTCGTGTGTTACGCAGCACGCTTGAGCTTCAGCAAGAACCAATGAGGTTCATTCTCGTGTGTTACGCAGCACGTTTGAGCTTCAGCAAGAAACAATGAAGTTCATTCTCATGTGTTACACATCATGTATAAGCTTCAGCAAGAACCAAAGAGGTTCATTCTCATGTGTTACGCAGGACGTTTAAGCTTCAGCAAAAACCGATGAGGTTTATTCTCGTGTTAAGCATCACGTTTGAGCTTCCACAAGAAACAGTGAGGTTCATTCTCATGTGTTACACAGCACGTTTGAGCTTCAACAAGAACCAATGAGGTTTATTCTAGTGTTATTCAGCACGTTTGAGCTTCAGCAAGAACCAATGAGGTTCATTCTCGTGTTACGCAGCATGTTTGAGCTTCAACAAGAACCAATGAGGTTCATTCTTCTGTTACGCAGCACGTTTGAGATTCAGCAAGAACCAATGAGGTCCATTCTAGTGTTACGCAGCACGTTAGAGCTTCAGCAAGAACCAATGAGGTTCATTGTCATGTTACGCAGCATGTTTGAGCTTCAACAAGAACCAATGAGGTTCATTCTTCTGTTACGCAGCACGTTTGAGCTTGAGCAAGAACCAATGAGGTCCATTCTCGTGTTACACATCATGTTTAAGCATCAGCAAGAACCAATGAAGTTCATTCTCATGTGTAACGCAGCACATTTGAGCTTCCGCAAGAACCAATGAGGTTCATTATCATGTTACGCAGCACGTTTGAGCTTCAACAAGAAACAGTGAGGTTCATTCTCATGTGTTACGCAGCACGTTTGAGCTTCAACAAGAAACAGTGAGGTTCATTCTCATGTGTTACGCATCACGTTTGACATTCTGCAAGGACCAGTGAGGTTCATTATCATGTTACGCAGCACGTTTGAGCTTCAACAAGAAACAGTGAGGTTCATTCTCATGTGTTACACATCACGTTTGAGCTTCAACAAGAAACAGTGAGGTTCATTCTCATGTGTTACGCAGCACGTTTGAGCTTCAACAAGAAACAGTGAGGTTCATTCTCATGTGTTACGCATCACGTTTGAGATTCTGCAAGGACCAATGAGGTTCATTCTCGTGTTACGCAGCACATTTAAGCTTCAGCAAGAACCAATGAGGTTCATTCTCGTGTTACGCATCACGTTTGAGCTTCAGCAAGAACCAATGAGGTTCATTCTCATGTGCTACGCAGCATGTTTGAGCTTCAACAAGAACCAATGAGGTTCATTCTAGTGTTGCGCATCACGTTTGAGCTTCAGCAAGAACCAATGAGGTTCATTCTAGTGTTACGCAGCACGTTTGAGCTTCAGCAAGAACCAATGAGGTTCATTCTCATGTGTTACGCAGCACGTTTGAGCTTCAACAAGAACCAATGAGGTTCATTCTAGTGTTGCGCATCACGTTTGAGCTTCAGCAAGAACCAATGAGGTTCATTCTAGTGTTACGCAGCACGTTTGAGCTTCAGCAAGAACCAATGAAGTTCATTCTCATGTGTTACGCAGCACGTTTGAGCTTCTGCAAGAACCAATGAGGTCCATTCCCGTGTTACACATCATGTTTAAGCTTCAGCAAGAACCACTGAAGTTCATTCTCATGTGTTACGCAGCACGTTTGAGCTTCAGCAAGAACCAATGAGGTTCATTCTCGTGTTACGCAGCACGTTTGAGCTTCAGCAAGAATCAATGAGGTTCTTTCTCGTTTTACACATCATGTTTAAGCTTCAGCAAGAACCAATGTGGTTCATTCTCATGTGTTACACAGCACGTTTGAGCTTCAACAAGAACCAATGAGGTTCATTCTTCTGTTACGCAGCACGTTTGAGCTTGAGCAAGAACCAATGAGGTCCATTCTCGTGTTACACATCATGTTTAAGCATCAGCAAGAACCAATGAAGTTCATTCTCATGTGTAACGCAGCACATTTGAGCTTCCGCAAGAACCAATGAGGTTCATTATCATGTTACGCAGCACGTTTGAGCTTCAACAAGAAACAGTGAGGTTCATTCTCATGTGTTACGCAGCACGTTTGAGCTTCAACAAGAAACAGTGAGGTTCATTCTCATGTGTTACGCATCACGTTTGACATTCTGCAAGGACCAGTGAGGTTCATTATCATGTTACGCAGCACGTTTGAGCTTCAACAAGAAACAGTGAGGTTCATTCTCATGTGTTACACATCACGTTTGAGCTTCAACAAGAAACAGTGAGGTTCATTCTCATGTGTTACGCAGCACGTTTGAGCTTCAACAAGAAACAGTGAGGTTCATTCTCATGTGTTACGCATCACGTTTGAGATTCTGCAAGGACCAATGAGGTTCATTCTCGTGTTACGCAGCACATTTAAGCTTCAGCAAGAACCAATGAGGTTCATTCTCGTGTTACGCATCACGTTTGAGCTTCAGCAAGAACCAATGAGGTTCATTCTCATGTGCTACGCAGCATGTTTGAGCTTCAACAAGAACCAATGAGGTTCATTCTAGTGTTGCGCATCACGTTTGAGCTTCAGCAAGAACCAATGAGGTTCATTCTAGTGTTACGCAGCACGTTTGAGCTTCAGCAAGAACCAATGAGGTTCATTCTCATGTGTTACGCAGCACGTTTGAGCTTCAACAAGAACCAATGAGGTTCATTCTAGTGTTGCGCATCACGTTTGAGCTTCAGCAAGAACCAATGAGGTTCATTCTAGTGTTACGCAGCACGTTTGAGCTTCAGCAAGAACCAATGAAGTTCATTCTCATGTGTTACGCAGCACGTTTGAGCTTCTGCAAGAACCAATGAGGTCCATTCCCGTGTTACACATCATGTTTAAGCTTCAGCAAGAACCACTGAAGTTCATTCTCATGTGTTACGCAGCACGTTTGAGCTTCAGCAAGAACCAATGAGGTTCATTCTCGTGTTACGCAGCACGTTTGAGCTTCAGCAAGAATCAATGAGGTTCTTTCTCGTTTTACACATCATGTTTAAGCTTCAGCAAGAACCAATGTGGTTCATTCTCATGTGTTACACAGCACGTTTGAGCTTCCACAAGAACCAATGAGGTTCATTCTCGTGTGTTACGCAGCACGTTTAAGCTTCAGCAAGAACCAATGAAGTTCATTCTCATGTGTTACGCAGCACGTTTGAGCTTCTGCAAGAACCAATGAGGTCCATTCCCGTGTTACACATCATGTTTAAGCTTCAGCAAGAACCACTGAAGTTCATTCTCATGTGTTACGCAGCACGTTTGAGCTTCAGCAAGAACCAATGAGGTTCATTCTAGTGTTACGCAGCACGTTTGAGCTTCAGCAAGAACCAATGAAGTTCATTCTCATGTGTTACGCAGCACGTTTGAGCTTCTGCAAGAACCAATGAGGTCCATTCCCGTGTTACACATCATGTTTAAGCTTCAGCAAGAACCACTGAAGTTCATTCTCATGTGTTACGCAGCACGTTTGAGCTTCAGCAAGAACCAATGAGGTTCATTCTCGTGTTACGCAGCACGTTTGAGCTTCAGCAAGAATCAATGAGGTTCTTTCTCGTTTTACACATCATGTTTAAGCTTCAGCAAGAACCAATGTGGTTCATTCTCATGTGTTACACAGCACGTTTGAGCTTCCACAAGAACCAATGAGGTTCATTCTCGTGTGTTACGCAGCACGTTTAAGCTTCAGCAAGAACCAATGAGGTTCATTCTCATGTGTTACGCAGCACGTTTGAGCTTCAACAAGAAACAGTGAGGTTCATTCTCATGTGTTACGCAGCACGTTTGAGCTTCAACAAGAACCAATGAGGTTCATTCTAGTGTTGCGCATCACGTTTGAGCTTCAGCAAGAACCAATGAGGTTCATTCTCGTGTTACGCATCACGTTTGAGCTTCAGCAAGAACCAATGAGGTTCATTCTCGTGTGTTACGCAGCACGTTTGAGCTTCAGCAAGATCCAATGAGGTTCATTCTCATGTGTTACACAGCAGGTTTGAGCTTCCACAAGAACAAATGAGGTTCATTCTTCTGTTACGCAGCACGTTTGAGCTTCAGCAAGAACCAATAAGGTTCATTCTCGTGTGTTACGCAGCACGTTTGAGCTTCTGCAAGAACCAATGAGGTCCATTCCCGTGTTACAAATCATGTTTAAGCTTTAGCAAGAACCAGAGCTTCCACAAGAACCAATGAGGTTCATTCTTCTGTTACGCAGCACGTTTGAGCTTCAGCAAGAACCAATAAGGTTCATTCTCGTGTGTTACGCAGCACGTTTGAGCTTCTGCAAGAACCAATGAGGTCCATTCCCGTGTTACACATCATGTTTAAGCTTCAGCAAGAACCAATGAAGTTCATTCTCATGTGTTACGCAGCACGTTTGAGCTTCAGCAAGAATCAATGAGGTTCTTTCTCATTTTACACATCATGTTTAAGCTTCAGCAAGAACCAATGAGGTTCATTCTCATGTGTTTTTCACATCACTTTTAGCTTCAACGAGAAACAATGAGGTTCATTTTCGTGTGTTACACAGCACGTTTGAGCTTCAGCAAGAACCAATGAGGTTCATTCTCGTGTTACGCAGCACGTTTGAGCTTCAGCAAGAATCAATGAGGTTCTTTCTCGTCTTACACATCATGTTTAAGCTTCAGCAAGAACCAATGAGGTTCATTCTCATGTGTTTTTCACATCACTTTTAGCTTCAATAAGAACCAATGAGGTTCATTCTCATGTGTTACACAGCAAGTTTGAGCTTCCACAAGAACCAATGAGGTTCATTCTCGTGTGTTACGCAGCACGCTTGAGCTTCAGCAAGAACCAATGAGGTTCATTCTCGTGTGTTACGCAGCACGTTTGAGCTTCAGCAAGAAACAATGAAGTTCATTCTCATGTGTTACACATCATGTATAAGCTTCAGCAAGAACCAAAGAGGTTCATTCTCATGTGTTACGCAGGACGTTTAAGCTTCAGCAAAAACCGATGAGGTTTATTCTCGTGTTAAGCATCACGTTTGAGCTTCCACAAGAAACAGTGAGGTTCATTCTCATGTGTTACACAGCACGTTTGAGCTTCAACAAGAACCAATGAGGTTTATTCTAGTGTTATTCAGCACGTTTGAGCTTCAGCAAGAACCAATGAGGTTCATTCTCGTGTTACGCAGCATGTTTGAGCTTCAACAAGAACCAATGAGGTTCATTCTTCTGTTACGCAGCACGTTTGAGATTCAGCAATAACCAATGAGGTCCATTCTAGTGTTACGCAGCACGTTAGAGCTTCAGCAAGAACCAATGAGGTTCATTCTCATGTTACGCAGCATGTTTGAGCTTCAACAAGAACCAATGAGGTTTATTCTTCTGTTACGCAGCACGTTTGAGCTTGAGCAAGAACCAATGAGGTCCATTCTCGTGTTACACATCATGTTTAAGCATCAGCAAGAACCAATGAAGTTCATTCTCATGTGTAACGCAGCACATTTGAGCTTCCGCAAGAACCAATGAGGTTCATTATCATGTTACGCAGCATGTTTGAGCTTCAACAAGAAACAGTGAGGTTCATTCTCATGTGTTACGCAGCACGTTTGAGCTTCAACAAGAAACAGTGAGGTTCATTCTCATGTGTTACGCATCACGTTTGACATTCTGCAAGGACCAGTGAGGTTCATTATCATGTTACGCAGCACGTTTGAGCTTCAACAAGAAACAGTGAGGTTCATTCTCATGTGTTACACATCACGTTTGAGCTTCAACAAGAAACAGTGAGGTTCATTCTCATGTGTTACGCAGCACGTTTGAGCTTCAACAAGAAACAGTGAGGTTCATTCTCATGTGTTACGCATCACGTTTGAGATTCTGCAAGGACCAATGAGGTTCATTCTCGTGTTACGCAGCACATTTAAGCTTCAGCAAGAACCAATGAGGTTCATTCTCGTGTTACGCATCACGTTTGAGCTTCAGCAAGAACCAATGAGGTTCATTCTCATGTGCTACGCAGCATGTTTGAGCTTCAACAAGAACCAATGAGGTTCATTCTAGTGTTGCGCATCACGTTTGAGCTTCAGCAAGAACCAATGAGGTTCATTCTAGTGTTACGCAGCACGTTTGAGCTTCAGCAAGAACCAATGAGGTTTATTCTCATGTGTTACGCAGCACGTTTGAGCTTCAACAAGAAACAGTGAGGTTCATTCTCATGTGTTACGCATCACGTTTGAGATTCTGCAAGGACCAATGAGGTTCATTCTCGTGTTACGCATCACATTTAAGCTTCAGTAAGAACCAATGAGGTTCATTCTCGTGTTACGCATCACGTTTGAGCTTCAGCAAGAACCAATGAGGTTCATTCTCATGTGTTACGCAGCACGTTTGAGCTTCAACAAGAACCAATGAGGTTCATTCTAGTGTTGCGCATCACGTTTGAGCTTCAGCAAGAACCAATGAGGTTCATTCTAGTGTTACGCAGCACGTTTGAGCTTCAGCAAGAACCAATGAAGTTCATTCTCATGTGTTACGCAGCACGTTTGAGCTTCCGCAAGAACCAATGAGGTTCATTATCATGTTACGCAGCACGTTTGAGCTTCCGCAAGAACCAATGAGGTTCATTCTCATGTGTTACGCAGCACGTTTGAGCTTCAACAAGAAACAGTGAGGTTCAATCTCATGTGTTACGCATCACGTTTGAGATTCTGCAAGGACCAATGAGGTTCATTCTCGTGTTACGCATCACATTTAAGCTTCAGCAAGAACCAATGAGGTTCATTCTCGTGTTACGCATCACGTTTGAGCTTCAACAAGAACCAATGAGGTTCATTCTCATGTGTTACGCAGCACGTTTGAGCTTCAACAAGAAACAGTGAGGTTCATTCTCATGTGTTACGCATCACATTTAAGCTTCAGCAAGAACCAATGAGGTTCATTCTCATGTGTTACGCAGCACGTTTGAGCTTCAACAAGAACCAATGAGGTTTATTCTAGTGTTGCCCATCACGTTTGAGCTTCAGCAAGAACCAATGAGGTTCATTCTCGTGTTACGCATCACGTTTGAGCTTCAGCAAGAACCAATGAGGTTCATTCTCGTGTGTTACGCAGCACATTTGAGCTTCAGCATGATCCAATGAGGTTCATTCTGATGTGTTACACAGCAGGTTTGAGCTTCCACAAGAACCAATGAGGTTCATTCTTCTGTTACGCAGCACGTTTGAGCTTCAGCAAGAACCAATAAGGTTCATTCTCGTGTGTTACGCAGCACGTTTGAGCTTCTGCAAGAACCAATGAGGTCCATTCCCGTGTTACACATCATGTTTAAGCTTCAGCAAGAACCACTGAAGTTCATTCTCATGTGTTACGCAGCACGTTTGAGCTTCAGCAAGAACCAATGAGGTTCATTCTCGTGTTACGCAGCACGTTTGAGCTTCAGCAAGAATCAATGAGGTTCTTTCTCGTTTTACACATCATGTTTAAGCTTCAGCAAGAAACAATGATGTTCATTCTCATGTGTTTTTCACATCACTTTTAGCTTCAACAAGAAACAATGTGGTTCATTCTCATGTGTTACACAGCACGTTTGAGCTTCCACAAGAACCAATGAGGTTCATTCTCGTGTGTTACGCAGCACGTTTAAGCTTCAGCAAGAACCAATGAGGTTCATTCTCATGTGTTACGCAGCACGTTTGAGCTTCAACAAGAAACAGTGAGGTTCATTCTCATGTGTTACGCATCACGTTTGAGATTCTGCAAGGACCAATGAGGTTCATTCTCGTGTTACGCATCACATTTAAGCTTCAGCAAGAACCAATGAGGTTTATTCTCGTGTTACGCATCACGTTTGAGCTTCAACAAGAACCAATGAGGTTCATTCTCATGTGTTACGCAGCACGTTTGAGCTTCAACAAGAAACAGTGAGGTTCATTCTCATGTGTTACGCATCACATTTAAGCTTCAGCAAGAACCAATGAGGTTCATTCTCATGTGTTACGCAGCACGTTTGAGCTTCAACAAGAACCAATGAGGTTCATTCTAGTGTTGCGCATCACGTTTGAGCTTCAGCAAGAACCAATGAGGTTCATTCTCGTGTTACGCATCACGTTTGAGCTTCAGCAAGAACCAATGAGGTTCATTCTCGTGTGTTACGCAGCACGTTTGAGCTTCAGCAAGATCCAATGAGGTTCATTCTCATGTGTTACACAGCAGGTTTGAGCTTCCACAAGAACAAATGAGGTTCATTCTTCTGTTACGCAGCACGTTTGAGCTTCAGCAAGAACCAATAAGGTTCATTCTCGTGTGTTACGCAGCACGTTTGAGCTTCTGCAAGAACCAATGAGGTCCATTCCCGTGTTACACATCATGTTTAAGCTTTAGCAAGAACCAGAGCTTCCACAAGAACCAATGAGGTTCATTCTTCTGTTACGCAGCACGTTTGAGCTTCAGCAAGAACCAATAAGGTTCATTCTCGTGTGTTACGCAGCACGTTTGAGCTTCTGCAAGAACCAATGAGGTCCATTCCCTTGTTACACATCATGTTTAAGCTTCAGCAAGAACCAATGAAGTTCATTCTCATCTGTTACGCAGCACGTTTGAGCTTCAGCAAGAATCAATGAGGTTCTTTCTCGTTTTACACATCATGTTTAAGCTTCAGCAAGAACCAATGAGGTTCATTCTCATGTGTTTTTCACATCACTTTTAGCTTCAACGAGAAACAATGAGGTTCATTTTCGTGTGTTACGCAGCACGTTTGAGCTTCAGCAAGAACCAATGAGGTTCATTCTCGTGTTACGCAGCACGTTTGAGCTTCAGCAAGAATCAATGAGGTTCTTTCTCGTCTTACACATCATGTTTAAGCTTCAGCAAGAACCAATGAGGTTCATTCTCATGTGTTTTTCACATCACTTTTAGCTTCAACAAGAAACAATGAGGTTCATTCTCATGTGTTACGCAGCACGTTTAAGCTTCAGCAAGAACCAATGAGGTTCATTCTCATATGTTTTTCACATCACTTTTAGCTTCAATAAGAACCAATGAGGTTCATTCTCATGTGTTACACAGCAAGTTTGAGCTTCCACAAGAACCAATGAGGTTCATTCTCGTGTGTTACGCAGCACGCTTGAGCTTCAGCAAGAACCAATGAGGTTCATTCTCGTGTGTTACGCAGCACGTTTGAGCTTCAGCAAGAAACAATGAAGTTCATTCTCATGTGTTACACATCATGTATAAGCTTCAGCAAGAACCAAAGAGGTTAATTCTTATGTGTGACGCAGCACGTTTGAGCTTCAACAAGAAACAGTGAGGTTCATTCTCGTGTGTTACGCAGCACGTTTGAGCTTCAGCAAGAAACAATGAAGTTCATTCTCATGTGTTACACATCATGTATAAGCTTCAGCAAGAACCAAAGAGGTTCATTCTCATGTGTGACGCAGCACGTTTGAGCTTCAACAAGAAACAGTGAGGTTCATTCTCATGTGTTACACAGCACGTTTGAGCTTCAACAAGAACCAATGAGGTTTATTCTAGTGTTATTCAGCACGTTTGAGCTTCAGCAAGAACCAATGAGGTTCATTCTCGTGTTACGCAGCATGTTTGAGCTTCAACAAGAACCAATGAGGTTCATTCTTCTGTTACGCAGCACGTTTGAGCTTCAGCAAGAACCAATGAGGTCCATTCTAGTGTTACGCAGCACGTTAGAGCTTCAGCAAGAACCAATGAGGTTCATTCTCGTGTTACGCAGCACGTTTGAGCTTCAGCAAGAACCAATGAGGTCCATTCTCGTGTTACACATCATATTTAAGCATCAGCAAGAACCAATGAAGTTCATTCTCATGTGTTACGCAGCACGTTTGAGCTTCCGCAAGAACCAATGAGGTTCATTATCATGTTACGCAGCACGTTTGAGCTTCAACAAGAAACAGTGAGGTTCATTCTCATGTGTTACGCATCACGTTTGAGCTTCAACAAGAAACAGTGAGGTTCATTCTCATGTGTTACGCAGCCAGTTTGAGCTTCAACAAGAAACAGTGAGGTTCATTCTCATGTGTTACGCATCACATTTGAGATTCTGCAAGGACCAATGAGGTTCATTCTCGTGTTACGCAGCACATTTAAGCTTCAGCAAGAACCAATGAGGTTCATTCTCGTGTTATGCATCACGTTTGAGCTTCAGCAAGAACCAATGAGGTTCATTCTCATGTGTTACGCAGCACGTTTGAGCTTCAACAAGAACCAATGAGGTTCATTCTAGTGTTACGCAGCACGTTTGAGCTTCAGCAAGAACCAATGAGGTTCATTCTCATGTGTTACGCAGCACGTTTGAGCTTCAACAAGAAACAGTGAGGTTCATTCTCATGTGTTACGCATCACGTTTGAGATTCTGCAAGGACCAATGAGGTTCATTCTCGTGTTACGCATCACGTTTGAGCTTCAGCAAGAACCAATGAGGTTCATTCTCATGTGTTACGCAGCACGTTTGCGCTTCAACAAGAACCAATGAGGTTCATTCTAGTGTTGCGCATCACGTTTGAGCTTCAGCAAGAACCAATGAGGTTCATTCTAGTGTTACGCAGCACGTTTGAGCTTCAGCAAGAACCAATGAGGTTCATTCTCGTGTTACGCAGCATGTTTGAGCTTCAACAAGAACCAATGAGGTTCATTCTTCTGTTACGCAGCACGTTTGAGCTTCAGCAAGAACCAATGAGGTCCATTCTCGTGTTACACATCATGTTTAAGCTTCAGCAAGAACCAATGAAGTTCATTCTCATGTGTTACGCAGCACGTTTGAGCTTCCGCAAGAACCAATGAGGTTCATTATCATGTTACGCATCACGTTTGAGCTTCCGCAAGAACCAATGAGGTTCATTCTCATGTGTTACGCAGCACGTTTGAGCTTCAGCAAAAACCAATGAGGTACATTCTCGTGTTACGCAGCACGTTTGAGCTTCAGCAAGAATCAATGAGGTTCTTTCTCGTTTTACACATCATGTTTAAGCTTCAGCAAGAACCAATGAGGTTCATTCTCGTGTGTTACGCAGCACGTTTAAGCTTCAGCAAGAACCAATGAGGTTCATTCTCATATGTTTTTCACATCACTTTTAGCATCAAAAAGAACCAATGAGGTTCATTCTCGTGTGTTACGCAGCACGTTTGAGCTTCAGCAAGAAACAATGAAGTTCATTCTCATGTGTTACACATCATGTATAAGCTTCAGCAAGAACCAAAGAGGTTCATTCTTATGTGTGACGCAGCACGTTTGAGCTTCCGCAAGAACCAATGAGGTTCATTCTCGTGTGTTACGCAGCACGTTTGAGCTTCATCAAGAACCAATGAGGTTCATTCTTGTCTTACGGAGCAAGTTTGAGCTTCAGCAAGAACCAATGAGGTTCATTCTTGTGTTACACATCATGTTTAAGCTTCAGCAAGAACCAATGAGGTTCATTCTCATGTGTTACACAGCACGTTTGAGCTTCCGCAAGAACCAATGAAGTTCATTCTCATGTGTTACGCAGCACGTTTGAGCTTCCGCAAGAACCAATGAGGTTCATTCTCATGTGTTACGCAGCAGTTTAAGCTTCAGCAAAAACCAATGAGGTTTATTCTCGTGTTACGCATCACGTTTGAGCTTCCACAAGAACCAATGAGGTTCATTCTCATGTGTTACACAGCACGTTTGAGCTTCAACAAGAACCAATGAGGTTCATTCTAGTGTTGCGCATCACATTTGAGCTTCAGCAAGAACCAATGAGGTTCATTTTCATGTGTTACGCAGCACGTTTGAGCTTCAGCAAGAACCAATGAGGTTCATTCTTGTGTTACGCAGCACGTTTGAGCTTCAGCAAGAACCAATGAGGTTCAATCTCGTGTTACACATCATGTATAAGCTTCAGCAAGAACCAATGAGGTTCATTCTCATGTGTTACGCATCACGTTTGATTTTCCGCAAGAACCAATGAGGTTCATTCTCGTGTTACGCATCACGTTTGAGCTTCCACAAGAACCAATGAGGTTCATTCTCGTGTTACGCATCACGTTTGAGCTTCAGCAAGAACCAATGAGGTTCATTCTCATGTGTTACGCAGCATGTTTGAGCTTCAGCAAGAAACAATGAAGTTCATTCTCATGTGTTACACATCATGTATAAGCTTCAGCAAGAACCAAAGAGGTTCATTCTTATGTGTGACGCAGCACGTTTGAGCTTCAACAAGAAACAGTGAGGTTCATTCTCATGTGTTATGCAGCACGTTTGAGCTTCCGCAAGAACCAATGAGGTTCATTCTAGTGTTACGCAGCACGTTTGAGCTTCAGCAAGAACCAATGAGGTCCATTCTAGTGTTACGCAGCACGTTAGAGCTTCAGCAAGAACCAATGAGGTTCATTCTCGTGTTATGCAGCATGTTTGAGCTTCAACAAGAACCAATGAGGTTCATTCTCATGTGTTACACAGCACGTTTGAGCTTCAACAAGAACCAATGAGGTTCATTCTAGTGTTGCGCATCACATTTGAGCTTCAGCAAGAACCAATGAGGTTCATTCTCGTGTTACGCATCACGTTTGAGCTTCAGCAAGAACCAATGTGGTTCATTCTCGTGTTACGCATCACGTTTGAGCTTCAACAAGAAACAGTGAGGTTCATTCTCATGTGTTACGCATCACATTTGAGCTTCAACAAGAAACAGTGAGGTTCATTCTCATGTGTTACGCAGCACGTTTGAGCTTCAACAAGAAACAGTGAGGTTCATTCTCATGTGCTACGCATCACGTTTGAGATTCTGCAAGGACCAATGAGGTTCATTCTCGTGTTACGCAGCACATTTAAGCTTCAGCAAGAACCAATGAGGTTCATTCTCGTGTTATGCATCACGTTTGAGCTTCAGCAAGAACCAATGAGGTTCATTCTCATGTGTTACGCAGCACGTTTGAGCTTCAACAAGAACCAATGAGGTTCATTCTCATGTGTTACGCAGCACGTTTGAGCTTCAACAAGAACCAATGAGGTTCATTCTAGTGTTGCGCATCACGTTTGAGCTTCAGCAAGAACCAATGAGGTTCATTCTAGTGTTACGCAGCACGTTTGAGCTTCAGCAAGAACCAATGAGGTTCATTCTCGTGTTACGCAGCATGTTTGAGCTTCAACAAGAACCAGTGAGGTTCATTCTTCTGTTACGCAGCACGTTTGAGCTTCAGCAAGAACCAATGAGGTCCATTCTCGTGTTACACATCATGTTTAAGCTTCAGCAAGAACCAATGAAGTTCATTCTCATTTGTTACGCAGCACGTTTGAGCTTCCGCAAGAACCAATGAGGTTCATTATCATGTTACGCAGCACGTTTGAGCTTCCGCAAGAACCAATGAAGTTCATTCTCATGTGTTACGCAGCACGTTTGAGCTTCAGCAAAAACCAATGAGGTTCATTCTCGTGTTACGCAGCACGTTTGAGCTTCAGCAAGAATCAATGAGGTTCTTTCTCGTTTTACACATCATGTTTAAGCTTCAGCAAGAACCAATGAGGTTCATTCTCGTGTGTTACGCAGCACGTTTAAGCTTCAGCAAGAACCAATGAGGTTCATTCTCATATGTTTTTCACATCACTTTTAGCATTAACAAGAACCAATGAGGTTCATTCTCATGTGTTACACAGCAAGTTTGAGCTTCCACAAGAACCAATGAGGTTCATTCTCGTGTGTTACGCAGCACGTTTGAGCTTCAGCAAGAAACAATGAAGTTCATTCTCATGTGTTACACATCATGTATAAGCTTCAGCAAGAACCAAAGAGGTTCATTCTTATGTGTTACGCAGCACGTTTGAGCTTCAACAAGAAACAGTGAGGTTCATTCTCATGTGTTACGCATCACGTTTGAGATTCTGCAAGGACCAATGAGGTTCATTCTCGTGTTACGCATCACATTTAAGCTTCAGCAAGAACCAATGAGGTTCATTCTCGTGTTACGCATCACGTTTGAGCTTCAACAAGAACCAATGAGGTTCATTCTCATGTGTTACGCAGCACGTTTGAGCTTCAACAAGAAACAGTGAGGTTCATTCTCATGTGTTACGCATCACATTTAAGCTTCAGCAAGAACCAATGAGGTTCATTCTCATGTGTTACGCAGCACGTTTGAGCTTCAACAAGAACCAATGAGGTTCATTCTAGTGTTGCGCATCACGTTTGAGCTTCAGCAAGAACCAATGAGGTTCATTCTCGTGTTACGCATCACGTTTGAGCTTCAGCAAGAACCAATGAGGTTCATTCTCGTGTGTTACGCAGCACGTTTGAGCTTCAGCAAGATCCAATGAGGTTCATTCTCATGTGTTACACAGCAGGTTTGAGCTTCCACAAGAACAAATGAGGTTCATTCTTCTGTTACGCAGCACGTTTGAGCTTCAGCAAGAACCAATAAGGTTCATTCTCGTGTGTTACGCAGCACGTTTGAGCTTCTGCAAGAACCAATGAGGTCCATTCCCGTGTTACACATCATGTTTAAGCTTTAGCAAGAACCACAGCTTCCACAAGAACCAATGAGGTTCATTCTTCTGTTACGCAGCACGTTTGAGCTTCAGCAAGAACCAATAAGGTTCATTCTCGTGTGTTACGCAGCACGTTTGAGCTTCTGCAAGAACCAATGAGGTCCATTCCCGTGTTACACATCATGTTTAAGCTTCAGCAAGAACCAATGAAGTTCATTCTCATGTGTTACGCAGCACGTTTGAGCTTCAGCAAGAATCAATGAGGTTCTTTCTCGTTTTACACATCATGTTTAAGCTTCAGCAAGAACCAATGAGGTTCATTCTCATGTGTTTTTCACATCACTTTTAGCTTCAACGAGAAACAATGAGGTTCATTTTCGTGTGTTACGCAGCACGTTTGAGCTTCAGCAAGAACCAATGAGGTTCATTCTCGTGTTACGCAGCACGTTTGAGCTTCAGCAAGAATCAATGAGGTTCTTTCTCGTCTTACACATCATGTTTAAGCTTCAGCAAGAACCAATGAGGTTCATTCTCATGTGTTTTTCACATCACTTTTAGCTTCAACAAGAAACAATGAGGTTCATTCTCATGTGTTACGCAGCACGTTTAAGCTTCAGCAAGAACCAATGAGGTTCATTCCCATGTGTTAAATAGCACGTTTGAGCTTCAACAAGAACCAATGAGATTCATTCTCATGTGTTACGCAGCACGTTTGAGCTTCCGCAAGAACCAATGAGGTTCATTCTCATGTGTTACGCAGCACGTTTAAGCTTCAGCAAAAACCAATGAGGTTTATTCTCGTGTTACGCATCACGTTTGAGCTTCCACAAGAAACAGTGAGGTTCATTCTCATGTGTTACACAGCACGTTTGAGCTTCAACAAGAACCAATGAGGTTTATTCTAGTGTTATTCAGCACGTTTGAGCTTCAGCAAGAACCAATGAGGTTCATTCTCGTGTTACTCAGCATGTTTGAGCTTCAACAAGAACCAATGAGGTTCATTCTTCTGTTACGCAGCACGTTTGAGATTCAGCAAGAACCAATGAGGTCCATTCTAGTGTTACGCAGCACGTTAGAGCTTCAGCAAGAACCAATGAGGTTCATTCTCATGTTACGCAGCATGTTTGAGCTTCAACAAGAACCAATGAGGTTCATTCTTCTGTTACGCAGCACGTTTGAGCTTCAGCAAGAACCAATGAGGTCCATTCTCGTGTTACACATCATGTTTAAGCATCAGCAAGAACCAATGAAGTTCATTCTCATGTGTAACGCAGCACATTGAGCTTCCGCAAGAACCAATGAGGTTCATTATCATGTTACGCAGCACGTTTGAGCTTCAACAAGAAACAGTGAGGTTCATTCTCATGTGTTACACAGCACGTTTGAGCTTCAACAAGAAACAGTGAGTTTCATTCTCATGTGTTACGCATCACGTTTAAGATTCTGCAAGGACCAGTGAGGTTCATTATCATGTTACGCAGCACGTTTGAGCTTCAACAAGAAACAGTGAGGTTCATTCTCATGTGTTACGCATCACGTTTGAGCTTCAACAAGAAACAGTGAGGTTCATTCTCATGTGTTACGCAGCACGTTTGAGCGTCAACAAGAAACAGTGAGGTTCATTCTCATGTGTTACGCATCACGTTTGAGATTCTGCAAGGACCAATGAGGTTCATTCTCGTGTTACGCAGCACATTTAAGCTTCAGCAAGAACCAATGAGGTTCATTCTCGTGTTACGCATCACGTTTGAGCTTCAGCAAGAACCAATGAGGTTCATTCTCATGTGTTACGCAGCATGTTTGAGCTTCAACAAGAACCAATGAGGTTCATTCTAGTGTTGCGCATCACGTTTGAGATTCTGCAAGGACCAATGAGGTTCATTCTCGTGTTACGCATCACATTTAAGCTTCAGTAAGAACCAATGAGGTTCATTCTCGTGTTACGCATCACGTTTGAGCTTCAGCAAGAACCAATGAGGTTCATTCTCATGTGTTACGCAGCACGTTTGAGCTTCAACAAGAACCGATGAGGTTCATTCTAGTGTTGCGCATCACGTTTGAGCTTCAGCAAGAACCAATGAGGTTCATTCTAGTGTTACGCAGCACGTTTGAGCTTCAGCAAGAACCAATGAAGTTCATTCTCATGTGTTACGCAGCACGTTTGAGCTTCCGCAAGAACCAATGAGGTTCATTATCATGTTACGCAGCACGTTTGAGCTTCCGCAAGAACCAATGAGGTTCATTCTCATGTGTTACGCAGCACGTTTGAGCTTCAACAAGAAACAGTGAGGTTCAATCTCATGTGTTACGCATCACGTTTGAGATTCTGCAAGGACCAATGAGGTTCATTCTCGTGTTACGCATCACATTTAGGCTTCAGCAAGAACCAATGAGGTTCATTCTCGTGTTACGCATCACGTTTGAGCTTCAACAAGAACCAATGAGGTTCATTCTCATGTGTTACGCAGCACGTTTGAGCTTCAACAAGAAACAGTGAGGTTCATTCTCATGTGTTACGCATCACATTTAAGCTTCAGCAAGAACCAATGAGGTTCATTCTCATGTGTTACGCAGCACGTTTGAGCTTCAACAAGAACCAATGAGGTTCATTCTAGTGTTGCGCATCACGTTTGAGCTTCAGCAAGAACCAATGAGGTTCATTCTCGTGTTAAGCATCACGTTTGAGCTTCAGCAAGAACCAATGAGGTTCATTCTCGTGTGTTACGCAGCACGTTTGAGCTTCAGCAAGATCCAATGAGGTTCATTCTCATGTGTTACACAGCAGGTTTGAGCTTCCACAAGAACCAATGAGGTTCATTCTTCTGTTACGCAGCACGTTTGAGCTTCAGCAAGAACCAATAAGGTTCATTCTCGTGTGTTACGCAGCACGTTTGAGCTTCTGCAAGAACCAATGAGGTCCATTCCCGTGTTACACATCATGTTTAAGCTTCAGCAAGAACCACTGAAGTTCATTCTCATGTGTTACGCAGCACGTTTGAGCTTCAGCAAGAACCAATGAGGTTCATTCTCGTGTTACGCAGCACGTTTGAGCTTCAGCAAGAATCAATGAGGTTCTTTCTCGTTTTACACATCATGTTTAAGCTTCAGCAAGAACCAATGTGGTTCATTCTCATGTGTTACACAGCACGTTTGAGCTTCCACAAGAACCAATGAGGTTCATTCTCGTGTGTTACGCAGCACGTTTAAGCTTCAGCAAGAACCAATGAGGTTCATTCTCATGTGTTACGCAGCACGTTTGAGCTTCAACAAGAAACAGTGAGGTTCATTCTCATGTGTTACGCATCACGTTTGAGATTCTGCAAGGACCAATAAGGTTCATTCTCGTGTTACGCATCACATTTAAGCTTCAGCAAGAACCAATGAGGTTCATTCTCGTGTTACGCATCACGTTTGAGCTTCAACAAGAACCAATGAGGTTCATTCTCATGTGTTACGCATCACATTTAAGCTTCAGCAAGAACCAATGAGGTTCATTTTCATGTGTTACGCAGCACGTTTGAGATTCTGCAAGGACCAATGAGGTTCATTCTCGTGTTACGCATCACATTTAAGCTTCAGCAAGAACCAATGAGGTTCATTCTCGTGTTACGCAGCACGTTTGAGCTTCAACAAGAAACAGTGAGGTTCATTCTCATGTGTTACGCATCACATTTAAGCTTCAGCAAGAACCAATGAGGTTCATTCTCATGTGTTACGCAGCACGTTTGAGCTTCAACAAGAACCAATGAGGTTCATTCTAGTGTTGCGCATCACGTTTGAGCTTCAGCAAGAACCAATGAGGTTCATTCTCGTGTTACGCATCACGTTTGAGCTTCAGCAAGAACCAATGAGGTTCATTCTCGTGTGTTACGCAGCACGTTTGAGCTTCAGCAAGATCCAATGAGGTTCATTCTCATGTGTTAGACAGCAGGTTTGAGCTTCCACAAGAACAAATGAGGTTCATTCTTCTGTTACGCAGCACGTTTGAGCTTCAGCAAGAACCAATAAGGTTCATTCTCGTGTGTTACGCAGCACGTTTGAGCTTCTGCAAGAACCAATGAGGTCCATTCCCGTGTTACACATCATGTTTAAGCTTTAGCAAGAACCAGAGCTTCCACAAGAACCAATGAGGTTCATTCTTCTGTTACGCAGCACGTTTGAGCTTCAGCAAGAACCAATGAGGTCCATTCCCGTGTTACACATCATGTTTAAGCTTCAGCAAGAACCAATGAAGTTCATTCTCATGTGTTACGCAGCATGTTTGAGCTTCAACAAGAACCAATGAGGTTCATTCTAGTGTTGCGCATCACGTTTGAGCTTCAGCAAGAACCAATGAGGTTCATTCTAGTGTTACGCAGCACGTTTGAGCTTCAGCAAGAACCAATGAGGTTTATTATCATGTGTTACGCAGCACGTTTGAGCTTCAACAAGAAACAGTGAGGTTCATTCTCATGTGTTACGCATCACGTTTGAGATTCTGCAAGGACCAATGAGGTTCATTCTCGTGTTACGCATGACATTTAAGCTTCAGTAAGAACCAATGAGGTTCATTCTCGTGTTACGCATCACGTTTGAGCTTCAGCAAGAACCAATGAGGTTCATTCTCATGTGTTACGCAGCACGTTTGAGCTTCAACAAGAACCAATGAGGTTCATTCTAGTGTTGCGCATCACGTTTGAGCTTCAGCAAGAACTAATGAAGTTCATTCTCATGTGTTACGCAGCACGTTTGAGCTTCCGCAAGATCCAATGAGGTTCATTATCATGTTACGCAGCACGTTTGAGCTTCCGCAAGAACCAATGAGGTTCATTCTCATGTGTTACGCAGCACGTTTGAGCTTCAACAAGAAACAGTGAGGTTCAATCTCATGTCTTACGCATCACGTTTGAGCTTCAACAAGAAACAGTGAGGTTCATTCTCATGTGTTACGCATCACATTTAAGCTTCAGCAAGAACCAATGAGGTTCATTCTCATGTGTTACGCAGCACGTTTGAGCTTCAACAAGAACCAATGAGGTTCATTCTAGTGTTGCGCATCACGTTTGAGCTTCAGCAAGAACCAATGAGGTTCATTCTCGTGTTACGCATCACGTTTGAGCTTCAGCAAGAACCAATGAGGTTCATTCTCGTGTGTTACGCAGCACGTTTGAGCTTCAGCAAGATCCAATGAGGTTCATTCTCATGTGTTACACAGCAGGTTTGAGCTTCCACAAGAACCAATGAGGTTCATTCTTCTGTTACGCAGCACGTTTGAGCTTCAGCAAGAACCAATAAGGTTCATTCTCGTGTGTTACGCAGCACGTTTGAGCTTCTGCAAGAACCAATGAGGTCCATTCCCGTGTTACACATTATGTTTAAGCTTCAGCAAGAACCACTGAAGTTCATTCTCATGTGTTACGCAGCACGTTTGAGCTTCAGCAAGAACCAATGAGGTTCATTCTCGTGTTACGCAGCACGTTTGAGCTTCAGCAAGAATCAATGAGGTTCTTTCTCGTTTTACACATCATGTTTAAGCTTCAGCAAGAACCAATGTGGTTCATTCTCATGTGTTACACAGCACGTTTGAGCTTCCACAAGAACCAATGAGGTTCATTCTCGTGTGTTACGCAGCACGTTTAAGCTTCAGCAAGAACCAATGAGGTTCATTCTCATGTGTTACGCAGCACGTTTGAGCTTCAACAAGAAACAGTGAGGTTCATTCTCATGTGTTACGCATCACGTTTGAGATTCTGCAAGGACCAATGAGGTTCATTCTCGTGTTACGCATCACATTTAAGCTTCAGCAAGAACCAATGAGGTTCATTCTCGTGTTACGCATCACGTTTGAGCTTCAACAGGAACCAATGAGGTTCATTCTCATGTGTTACGCAGCACGTTTGAGCTTCAACAAGAAACAGTGAGGTTCATTCTCATGTGTTACGCATCACATTTAAGCTTCAGCAAGAACCAATGAGGTTCATTCTCATGTGTTACGCAGCACGTTTGAGCTTCAACAAGAACCAATGAGGTTCATTCTAGTGTTGCGCATCACGTTTGAGCTTCAGCAAGAACCAATGAGGTTCATTCTCGTGTTACGCATCACGTTTGAGCTTCAGCAAGAACCAATGAGGTTCATTCTCGTGTGTTACGCAGCACGTTTGAGCTTCAGCAAGATCCAATGAGGTTCATTCTCATGTGTTACACAGCAGGTTTGAGCTTCCACAAGAACAAATGAGGTTCATTCTTCTGTTACGCAGCACGTTTGAGCTTCAGCAAGAACCAATAAGGTTCATTCTCGTGTGTTACGCAGCACGTTTGAGCTTCTGCAAGAACCAATGAGGTCCATTCCCGTGTTACAAATCATGTTTAAGCTTTAGCAAGAACCAGAGCTTCCACAAGAACCAATGAGGTTCATTCTTCTGTTACGCAGCACGTTTGAGCTTCAGCAAGAACCAATAAGGTTCATTCTCGTGTGTTACGCAGCACGTTTGAGCTTCTGCAAGAACCAATGAGGTCCATTCCCGTGTTACACATCATGTTTAAGCTTCAGCAAGAACCAATGAAGTTCATTCTCATGTGTTACGCAGCACGTTTGAGCTTCAGCAAGAATCAATGAGGTTCTTTCTCATTTTACACATCATGTTTAAGCTTCAGCAAGAACCAATGAGGTTCATTCTCATGTGTTTTTCACATCACTTTTAGCTTCAACGAGAAACAATGAGGTTCATTTTCGTGTGTTACGCAGCACGTTTGAGCTTCAGCAAGAACCAATGAGGTTCATTCTCGTGTTACGCAGCACGTTTGAGCTTCAGCAAGAATCAGTGAGGTTCTTTCTCGTCTTACACATCATGTTTAAGTTTCAGCAAGAACCAATGAGGTTCATTCTCATGTGTTTTTCACATCACTTTTAGCTTCAATAAGAACCAATGAGGTTCATTCTCATGTGTTACACAGCAAGTTTGAGCTTCCACAAGAACCAATGAGGTTCATTCTCGTGTGTTACGCAGCACGCTTGAGCTTCAGCAAGAACCAATGAGGTTCATTCTCGTGTGTTACGCAGCACGTTTGAGCTTCAGCAAGAAACAATGAAGTTCATTCTCATGTGTTACACATCATGTATAAGCTTCAGCAAGAACCAAAGAGGTTCATTCTCATGTGTTACGCAGGACGTTTAAGCTTCAGCAAAAACCGATGAGGTTTATTCTCGTGTTAAGCATCACGTTTGAGCTTCCACAAGAAACAGTGAGGTTCATTCTCATGTGTTACACAGCACGTTTGAGCTTCAACAAGAACCAATGAGGTTTATTCTAGTGTTATTCAGCACGTTTGAGCTTCAGCAAGAACCAATGAGGTTCATTCTCGTGTTACGCAGCATGTTTGAGCTTCAACAAGAACCAATGAGGTTCATTCTTCTGTTACGCAGCACGTTTGAGATTCAGCAAGAACCAATGAGGTCCATTCTAGTGTTACGCAGCACGTTAGAGCTTCAGCAAGAACCAATGAGGTTCATTGTCATGTTACGCAGCATGTTTGAGCTTCAACAAGAACCAATGAGGTTCATTCTTCTGTTACGCAGCACGTTTGAGCTTGAGCAAGAACCAATGAGGTCCATTCTCGTGTTACACATCATGTTTAAGCATCAGCAAGAACCAATGAAGTTCATTCTCATGTGTAACGCAGCACATTTGAGCTTCCGCAAGAACCAATGAGGTTCATTATCATGTTACGCAGCACGTTTGAGCTTCAACAAGAAACAGTGAGGTTCATTCTCATGTGTTACGCAGCACGTTTGAGCTTCAACAAGAAACAGTGAGGTTCATTCTCATGTGTTACGCATCACGTTTGACATTCTGCAAGGACCAGTGAGGTTCATTATCATGTTACGCAGCACGTTTGAGCTTCAACAAGAAACAGTGAGGTTCATTCTCATGTGTTACACATCACGTTTGAGCTTCAACAAGAAACAGTGAGGTTCATTCTCATGTGTTACGCAGCACGTTTGAGCTTCAACAAGAAACAGTGAGGTTCATTCTCATGTGTTACGCATCACGTTTGAGATTCTGCAAGGACCAATGAGGTTCATTCTCGTGTTACGCAGCACATTTAAGCTTCAGCAAGAACCAATGAGGTTCATTCTCGTGTTACGCATCACGTTTGAGCTTCAGCAAGAACCAATGAGGTTCATTCTCATGTGCTACGCAGCATGTTTGAGCTTCAACAAGAACCAATGAGGTTCATTCTAGTGTTGCGCATCACGTTTGAGCTTCAGCAAGAACCAATGAGGTTCATTCTAGTGTTACGCAGCACGTTTGAGCTTCAGCAAGAACCAATGAGGTTCATTCTCATGTGTTACGCAGCACGTTTGAGCTTCAACAAGAAACAGTGAGGTTCATTCTCATGTGTTACGCATCACGTTTGAGATTCTGCAAGGACCAATGAGGTTCATTCTCGTGTTACGCATCACATTTAAGCTTCAGTAAGAACCAATGAGGTTCATTCTCGTGTTACGCATCACGTTTGAGCTTCAGCAAGAACCAATGAGGTTCATTCTCATGTGTTACGCAGCACGTTTGAGCTTCAACAAGAACCAATGAGGTTCATTCTAGTGTTGCGCATCACGTTTGAGCTTCAGCAAGAACCAATGAGGTTCATTCTAGTGTTACGCAGCACGTTTGAGCTTCAGCAAGAACCAATGAAGTTCATTCTCATGTGTTACGCAGCACGTTTGAGCTTCTGCAAGAACCAATGAGGTCCATTCCCGTGTTACACATCATGTTTAAGCTTCAGCAAGAACCACTGAAGTTCATTCTCATGTGTTACGCAGCACGTTTGAGCTTCAGCAAGAACCAATGAGGTTCATTCTCGTGTTACGCAGCACGTTTGAGCTTCAGCAAGAATCAATGAGGTTCTTTCTCGTTTTACACATCATGTTTAAGCTTCAGCAAGAACCAATGTGGTTCATTCTCATGTGTTACACAGCACGTTTGAGCTTCCACAAGAACCAATGAGGTTCATTCTCGTGTGTTACGCAGCACGTTTAAGCTTCAGCAAGAACCAATGAGGTTCATTCTCATGTGTTACGCAGCACGTTTGAGCTTCAACAAGAAACAGTGAGGTTCATTCTCATGTGTTATGCATCACGTTTGAGATTCTGCAAGGACCAATGAGGTTCATTCTCGTGTTACGCATCACATTTAAGCTTCAGCAAGAACCAATGAGGTTCATTCTCGTGTTACGCATCACGTTTGAGCTTCAACAGGAACCAATGAGGTTCATTCTCATGTGTTACGCAGCACGTTTGAGCTTCAACAAGAAACAGTGAGGTTCATTCTCATGTGTTACGCATCACATTTAAGCTTCAGCAAGAACCAATGAGGTTCATTCTCATGTGTTACGCAGCACGTTTGAGCTTCAACAAGAACCAATGAGGTTCATTCTAGTGTTGCGCATCACGTTTGAGCTTCAGCAAGAACCAATGAGGTTCATTCTCGTGTTACGCATCACGTTTGAGCTTCAGCAAGAACCAATGAGGTTCATTCTCGTGTGTTACGCAGCACGTTTGAGCTTCAGCAAGATCCAATGAGGTTCATTCTCATGTGTTACACAGCAGGTTTGAGCTTCCACAAGAACAAATGAGGTTCATTCTTCTGTTACGCAGCACGTTTGAGCTTCAGCAAGAACCAATAAGGTTCATTCTCGTGTGTTACGCAGCACGTTTGAGCTTCTGCAAGAACCAATGAGGTCCATTCCCGTGTTACAAATCATGTTTAAGCTTTAGCAAGAACCAGAGCTTCCACAAGAACCAATGAGGTTCATTCTTCTGTTACGCAGCACGTTTGAGCTTCAGCAAGAACCAATAAGGTTCATTCTCGTGTGTTACGCAGCACGTTTGAGCTTCTGCAAGAACCAATGAGGTCCATTCCCGTGTTACACATCATGTTTAAGCTTCAGCAAGAACCAATGAAGTTCATTCTCATGTGTTACGCAGCACGTTTGAGCTTCAGCAAGAATCAATGAGGTTCTTTCTCATTTTACACATCATGTTTAAGCTTCAGCAAGAACCAATGAGGTTCATTCTCATGTGTTTTTCACATCACTTTTAGCTTCAACGAGAAACAATGAGGTTCATTTTCGTGTGTTACACAGCACGTTTGAGCTTCAGCAAGAACCAATGAGGTTCATTCTCGTGTTACGCAGCACGTTTGAGCTTCAGCAAGAATCAATGAGGTTCTTTCTCGTCTTACACATCATGTTTAAGCTTCAGCAAGAACCAATGAGGTTCATTCTCATGTGTTTTTCACATCACTTTTAGCTTCAATAAGAACCAATGAGGTTCATTCTCATGTGTTACACAGCAAGTTTGAGCTTCCACAAGAACCAATGAGGTTCATTCTCGTGTGTTACGCAGCACGCTTGAGCTTCAGCAAGAACCAATGAGGTTCATTCTCGTGTGTTACGCAGCACGTTTGAGCTTCAGCAAGAAACAATGAAGTTCATTCTCATGTGTTACACATCATGTATAAGCTTCAGCAAGAACCAAAGAGGTTCATTCTCATGTGTTACGCAGGACGTTTAAGCTTCAGCAAAAACCGATGAGGTTTATTCTCGTGTTAAGCATCACGTTTGAGCTTCCACAAGAAACAGTGAGGTTCATTCTCATGTGTTACACAGCACGTTTGAGCTTCAACAAGAACCAATGAGGTTTATTCTAGTGTTATTCAGCACGTTTGAGCTTCAGCAAGAACCAATGAGGTTCATTCTCGTGTTACGCAGCATGTTTGAGCTTCAACAAGAACCAATGAGGTTCATTCTTCTGTTACGCAGCACGTTTGAGATTCAGCAATAACCAATGAGGTCCATTCTAGTGTTACGCAGCACGTTAGAGCTTCAGCAAGAACCAATGAGGTTCATTCTCATGTTACGCAGCATGTTTGAGCTTCAACAAGAACCAATGAGGTTTATTCTTCTGTTACGCAGCACGTTTGAGCTTGAGCAAGAACCAATGAGGTCCATTCTCGTGTTACACATCATGTTTAAGCATCAGCAAGAACCAATGAAGTTCATTCTCATGTGTAACGCAGCACATTTGAGCTTCCGCAAGAACCAATGAGGTTCATTATCATGTTACGCAGCATGTTTGAGCTTCAACAAGAAACAGTGAGGTTCATTCTCATGTGTTACGCAGCACGTTTGAGCTTCAACAAGAAACAGTGAGGTTCATTCTCATGTGTTACGCATCACGTTTGACATTCTGCAAGGACCAGTGAGGTTCATTATCATGTTACGCAGCACGTTTGAGCTTCAACAAGAAACAGTGAGGTTCATTCTCATGTGTTACACATCACGTTTGAGCTTCAACAAGAAACAGTGAGGTTCATTCTCATGTGTTACGCAGCACGTTTGAGCTTCAACAAGAAACAGTGAGGTTCATTCTCATGTGTTACGCATCACGTTTGAGATTCTGCAAGGACCAATGAGGTTCATTCTCGTGTTACGCAGCACATTTAAGCTTCAGCAAGAACCAATGAGGTTCATTCTCGTGTTACGCATCACGTTTGAGCTTCAGCAAGAACCAATGAGGTTCATTCTCATGTGCTACGCAGCATGTTTGAGCTTCAACAAGAACCAATGAGGTTCATTCTAGTGTTGCGCATCACGTTTGAGCTTCAGCAAGAACCAATGAGGTTCATTCTAGTGTTACGCAGCACGTTTGAGCTTCAGCAAGAACCAATGAGGTTTATTCTCATGTGTTACGCAGCACGTTTGAGCTTCAACAAGAAACAGTGAGGTTCATTCTCATGTGTTACGCATCACGTTTGAGATTCTGCAAGGACCAATGAGGTTCATTCTCGTGTTACGCATCACATTTAAGCTTCAGTAAGAACCAATGAGGTTCATTCTCGTGTTACGCATCACGTTTGAGCTTCAGCAAGAACCAATGAGGTTCATTCTCATGTGTTACGCAGCACGTTTGAGCTTCAACAAGAACCAATGAGGTTCATTCTAGTGTTGCGCATCACGTTTGAGCTTCAGCAAGAACCAATGAGGTTCATTCTAGTGTTACGCAGCACGTTTGAGCTTCAGCAAGAACCAATGAAGTTCATTCTCATGTGTTACGCAGCACGTTTGAGCTTCCGCAAGAACCAATGAGGTTCATTATCATGTTACGCAGCACGTTTGAGCTTCCGCAAGAACCAATGAGGTTCATTCTCATGTGTTACGCAGCACGTTTGAGCTTCAACAAGAAACAGTGAGGTTCAATCTCATGTGTTACGCATCACGTTTGAGATTCTGCAAGGACCAATGAGGTTCATTCTCGTGTTACGCATCACATTTAAGCTTCAGCAAGAACCAATGAGGTTCATTCTCGTGTTACGCATCACGTTTGAGCTTCAACAAGAACCAATGAGGTTCATTCTCATGTGTTACGCAGCACGTTTGAGCTTCAACAAGAAACAGTGAGGTTCATTCTCATGTGTTACGCATCACATTTAAGCTTCAGCAAGAACCAATGAGGTTCATTCTCATGTGTTACGCAGCACGTTTGAGCTTCAACAAGAACCAATGAGGTTTATTCTAGTGTTGCGCATCACGTTTGAGCTTCAGCAAGAACCAATGAGGTTCATTCTCGTGTTACGCATCACGTTTGAGCTTCAGCAAGAACCAATGAGGTTCATTCTCGTGTGTTACGCAGCACATTTGAGCTTCAGCATGATCCAATGAGGTTCATTCTGATGTGTTACACAGCAGGTTTGAGCTTCCACAAGAACCAATGAGGTTCATTCTTCTGTTACGCAGCACGTTTGAGCTTCAGCAAGAACCAATAAGGTTCATTCTCGTGTGTTACGCAGCACGTTTGAGCTTCTGCAAGAACCAATGAGGTCCATTCCCGTGTTACACATCATGTTTAAGCTTCAGCAAGAACCACTGAAGTTCATTCTCATGTGTTACGCAGCACGTTTGAGCTTCAGCAAGAACCAATGAGGTTCATTCTCGTGTTACGCAGCACGTTTGAGCTTCAGCAAGAATCAATGAGGTTCTTTCTCGTTTTACACATCATGTTTAAGCTTCAGCAAGAAACAATGATGTTCATTCTCATGTGTTTTTCACATCACTTTTAGCTTCAACAAGAAACAATGTGGTTCATTCTCATGTGTTACACAGCACGTTTGAGCTTCCACAAGAACCAATGAGGTTCATTCTCGTGTGTTACGCAGCACGTTTAAGCTTCAGCAAGAACCAATGAGGTTCATTCTCATGTGTTACGCAGCACGTTTGAGCTTCAACAAGAAACAGTGAGGTTCATTCTCATGTGTTACGCATCACGTTTGAGATTCTGCAAGGACCAATGAGGTTCATTCTCGTGTTACGCATCACATTTAAGCTTCAGCAAGAACCAATGAGGTTTATTCTCGTGTTACGCATCACGTTTGAGCTTCAACAAGAACCAATGAGGTTCATTCTCATGTGTTACGCAGCACGTTTGAGCTTCAACAAGAAACAGTGAGGTTCATTCTCATGTGTTACGCATCACATTTAAGCTTCAGCAAGAACCAATGAGGTTCATTCTCATGTGTTACGCAGCACGTTTGAGCTTCAACAAGAACCAATGAGGTTCATTCTAGTGTTGCGCATCACGTTTGAGCTTCAGCAAGAACCAATGAGGTTCATTCTCGTGTTACGCATCACGTTTGAGCTTCAGCAAGAACCAATGAGGTTCATTCTCGTGTGTTACGCAGCACGTTTGAGCTTCAGCAAGATCCAATGAGGTTCATTCTCATGTGTTACACAGCAGGTTTGAGCTTCCACAAGAACAAATGAGGTTCATTCTTCTGTTACGCAGCACGTTTGAGCTTCAGCAAGAACCAATAAGGTTCATTCTCGTGTGTTACGCAGCACGTTTGAGCTTCTGCAAGAACCAATGAGGTCCATTCCCGTGTTACACATCATGTTTAAGCTTTAGCAAGAACCAGAGCTTCCACAAGAACCAATGAGGTTCATTCTTCTGTTACGCAGCACGTTTGAGCTTCAGCAAGAACCAATAAGGTTCATTCTCGTGTGTTACGCAGCACGTTTGAGCTTCTGCAAGAACCAATGAGGTCCATTCCCTTGTTACACATCATGTTTAAGCTTCAGCAAGAACCAATGAAGTTCATTCTCATCTGTTACGCAGCACGTTTGAGCTTCAGCAAGAATCAATGAGGTTCTTTCTCGTTTTACACATCATGTTTAAGCTTCAGCAAGAACCAATGAGGTTCATTCTCATGTGTTTTTCACATCACTTTTAGCTTCAACGAGAAACAATGAGGTTCATTTTCGTGTGTTACGCAGCACGTTTGAGCTTCAGCAAGAACCAATGAGGTTCATTCTCGTGTTACGCAGCACGTTTGAGCTTCAGCAAGAATCAATGAGGTTCTTTCTCGTCTTACACATCATGTTTAAGCTTCAGCAAGAACCAATGAGGTTCATTCTCATGTGTTTTTCACATCACTTTTAGCTTCAACAAGAAACAATGAGGTTCATTCTCATGTGTTACGCAGCACGTTTAAGCTTCAGCAAGAACCAATGAGGTTCATTCTCATATGTTTTTCACATCACTTTTAGCTTCAATAAGAACCAATGAGGTTCATTCTCATGTGTTACACAGCAAGTTTGAGCTTCCACAAGAACCAATGAGGTTCATTCTCGTGTGTTACGCAGCACGCTTGAGCTTCAGCAAGAACCAATGAGGTTCATTCTCGTGTGTTACGCAGCACGTTTGAGCTTCAGCAAGAAACAATGAAGTTCATTCTCATGTGTTACACATCATGTATAAGCTTCAGCAAGAACCAAAGAGGTTAATTCTTATGTGTGACGCAGCACGTTTGAGCTTCAACAAGAAACAGTGAGGTTCATTCTCGTGTGTTACGCAGCACGTTTGAGCTTCAGCAAGAAACAATGAAGTTCATTCTCATGTGTTACACATCATGTATAAGCTTCAGCAAGAACCAAAGAGGTTCATTCTTATGTGTGACGCAGCACGTTTGAGCTTCAACAAGAAACAGTGAGGTTCATTCTCATGTGTTACACAGCACGTTTGAGCTTCAACAAGAACCAATGAGGTTTATTCTAGTGTTATTCAGCACGTTTGAGCTTCAGCAAGAACCAATGAGGTTCATTCTCGTGTTACGCAGCATGTTTGAGCTTCAACAAGAACCAATGAGGTTCATTCTTCTGTTACGCAGCACGTTTGAGCTTCAGCAAGAACCAATGAGGTCCATTCTAGTGTTACGCAGCACGTTAGAGCTTCAGCAAGAACCAATGAGGTTCATTCTCGTGTTACGCAGCACGTTTGAGCTTCAGCAAGAACCAATGAGGTC
This sequence comes from Rhinogobio ventralis, assembly GCA_039654625.1. Classification (NCBI taxonomy): domain Eukaryota; kingdom Metazoa; phylum Chordata; class Actinopteri; order Cypriniformes; family Gobionidae; genus Rhinogobio; species Rhinogobio ventralis. Next base: position 28,820,406 of record CM077217.1, on the reverse strand, counting down.
CATTCTCGTGTTACACATCATATTTAAGCATCAGCAAGAACCAATGAAGTTCATTCTCATGTGTTACGCAGCACGTTTGAGCTTCCGCAAGAACCAATGAGGTTCATTATCATGTTACGCAGCACGTTTGAGCTTCAACAAGAAACAGTGAGGTTCATTCTCATGTGTTACGCATCACGTTTGAGCTTCAACAAGAAACAGAGAGGTTCATTCTCATGTGTTACGCAGCCAGTTTGAGCTTCAACAAGAAACAGTGAGGTTCATTCTCATGTGTTACGCATCACATTTGAGATTCTGCAAGGACCAATGAGGTTCATTCTCGTGTTACGCAGCACATTTAAGCTTCAGCAAGAACCAATGAGGTTCATTCTCGTGTTATGCATCACGTTTGAGCTTCAGCAAGAACCAATGAGGTTCATTCTCATGTGTTACGCAGCACGTTTGAGCTTCAACAAGAACCAATGAGGTTCATTCTAGTGTTACGCAGCACGTTTGAGCTTCAGCAAGAACCAATGAGGTTCATTCTCATGTGTTACGCAGCACGTTTGAGCTTCAACAAGAAACAGTGAGGTTCATTCTCATGTGTTACGCATCACGTTTGAGATTCTGCAAGGACCAATGAGGTTCATTCTCGTGTTACGCATCACGTTTGAGCTTCAGCAAGAACCAATGAGGTTCATTCTCATGTGTTACGCAGCACGTTTGCGCTTCAACAAGAACCAATGAGGTTCATTCTAGTGTTGCGCATCACGTTTGAGCTTCAGCAAGAACCAATGAGGTTCATTCTAGTGTTACGCAGCACGTTTGAGCTTCAGCAAGAACCAATGAGGTTCATTCTCGTGTTACGCAGCATGTTTGAGCTTCAACAAGAACCAATGAGGTTCATTCTTCTGTTACGCAGCACGTTTGAGCTTTAGCAAGAACCAATGAGGTCCATTCTCGTGTTACACATCATGTTTAAGCTTCAGCAAGAACCAATGAAGTTCATTCTCATGTGTTACGCAGCACGTTTGAGCTTCCGCAAGAACCAATGAGGTTCATTATCATGTTACGCATCACGTTTGAGCTTCCGCAAGAACCAATGAGGTTCATTCTCATGTGTTACGCAGCACGTTTGAGCTTCAGCAAAAACCAATGAGGTACATTCTCGTGTTACGCAGCACGTTTGAGCTTCAGCAAGAATCAATGAGGTTCTTTCTCGTTTTACACATCATGTTTAAGCTTCAGCAAGAACCAATGAGGTTCATTCTCGTGTGTTACGCAGCACGTTTAAGCTTCAGCAAGAACCAATGAGGTTCATTCTCATATGTTTTTCACATCACTTTTAGCATCAAAAAGAACCAATGAGGTTCATTCTCGTGTGTTACGCAGCACGTTTGAGCTTCAGCAAGAAACAATGAAGTTCATTCTCATGTGTTACACATCATGTATAAGCTTCAGCAAGAACCAAAGAGGTTCATTCTTATGTGTGACGCAGCACGTTTGAGCTTCCGCAAGAACCAATGAGGTTCATTCTCGTGTGTTACGCAGCACGTTTGAGCTTCATCAAGAACCAATGAGGTTCATTCTTGTCTTACGGAGCAAGTTTGAGCTTCAGCAAGAACCAATGAGGTTCATTCTTGTGTTACACATCATGTTTAAGCTTCAGCAAGAACCAATGAGGTTCATTCTCATGTGTTACACAGCACGTTTGAGCTTCCGCAAGAACCAATGAAGTTCATTCTCATGTGTTACGCAGCACGTTTGAGCTTCCGCAAGAACCAATGAGGTTCATTCTCATGTGTTACGCAGCAGTTTAAGCTTCAGCAAAAACCAATGAGGTTTATTCTCGTGTTACGCATCACGTTTGAGCTTCCACAAGAACCAATGAGGTTCATTCTCATGTGTTACACAGCACGTTTGAGCTTCAACAAGAACCAATGAGGTTCATTCTAGTGTTGCGCATCACATTTGAGCTTCAGCAAGAACCAATGAGGTTCATTCTCATGTGTTACGCAGCACGTTTGAGCTTCAGCAAGAACCAATGAGGTTCATTCTTGTGTTACGCAGCACGTTTGAGCTTCAGCAAGAACCAATGAGGTTCAATCTCGTGTTACACATCATGTATAAGCTTCAGCAAGAACCAATGAGGTTCATTCTCATGTGTTACGCATCACGTTTGATTTTCCGCAAGAACCAATGAGGTTCATTCTCGTGTTACGCATCACGTTTGAGCTTCCACAAGAACCAATGAGGTTCATTCTCGTGTTACGCATCACGTTTGAGCTTCAGCAAGAACCAATGAGGTTCATTCTCATGTGTTACGCAGCATGTTTGAGCTTCAGCAAGAAACAATGAAGTTCATTCTCATGTGTTACACATCATGTATAAGCTTCAGCAAGAACCAAAGAGGTTCATTCTTATGTGTGACGCAGCACGTTTGAGCTTCAACAAGAAACAGTGAGGTTCATTCTCATGTGTTATGCAGCACGTTTGAGCTTCCGCAAGAACCAATGAGGTTCATTCTAGTGTTTGTCAGCACGTTTGAGCTTCAGCAAGAACCAATGAGGTCCATTCTAGTGTTACGCAGCACGTTAGAGCTTCAGCAAGAACCAATGAGGTTCATTCTCGTGTTATGCAGCATGTTTGAGCTTCAACAAGAACCAATGAGGTTCATTCTCATGTGTTACACAGCACGTTTGAGCTTCAACAAGAACCAATGAGGTTCATTCTAGTGTTGCGCATCACATTTGAGCTTCAGCAAGAACCAATGAGGTTCATTCTCGTGTTACGCATCACGTTTGAGCTTCAGCAAGAACCAATGTGGTTCATTCTCGTGTTACGCATCACGTTTGAGCTTCAACAAGAAACAGTGAGGTTCATTCTCATGTGTTACGCATCACATTTGAGCTTCAACAAGAAACAGTGAGGTTCATTCTCATGTGTTACGCAGCACGTTTGAGCTTCAACAAGAAACAGTGAGGTTCATTCTCATGTGCTACGCATCACGTTTGAGATTCTGCAAGGACCAATGAGGTTCATTCTCGTGTTACGCAGCACATTTAAGCTTCAGCAAGAACCAATGAGGTTCATTCTCGTGTTATGCATCACGTTTGAGCTTCAGCAAGAACCAATGAGGTTCATTCTCATGTGTTACGCAGCACGTTTGAGCTTCAACAAGAACCAATGAGGTTCATTCTCATGTGTTACGCAGCACGTTTGAGCTTCAACAAGAACCAATGAGGTTCATTCTAGTGTTGCGCATCACGTTTGAGCTTCAGCAAGAACCAATGAGGTTCATTCTAGTGTTACGCAGCACGTTTGAGCTTCAGCAAGAACCAATGAGGTTCATTCTCGTGTTACGCAGCATGTTTGAGCTTCAACAAGAACCAGTGAGGTTCATTCTTCTGTTACGCAGCACGTTTGAGCTTCAGCAAGAACCAATGAGGTCCATTCTCGTGTTACACATCATGTTTAAGCTTCAGCAAGAACCAATGAAGTTCATTCTCATTTGTTACGCAGCACGTTTGAGCTTCCGCAAGAACCAATGAGGTTCATTATCATGTTACGCAGCACGTTTGAGCTTCCGCAAGAACCAATGAAGTTCATTCTCATGTGTTACGCAGCACGTTTGAGCTTCAGCAAAAACCAATGAGGTTCATTCTCGTGTTACGCAGCACGTTTGAGCTTCAGCAAGAATCAATGAGGTTCTTTCTCGTTTTACACATCATGTTTAAGCTTCAGCAAGAACCAATGAGGTTCATTCTCGTGTGTTACGCAGCACGTTTAAGCTTCAGCAAGAACCAATGAGGTTCATTCTCATATGTTTTTCACATCACTTTTAGCATTAACAAGAACCAATGAGGTTCATTCTCATGTGTTACACAGCAAGTTTGAGCTTCCACAAGAACCAATGAGGTTCATTCTCGTGTGTTACGCAGCACGTTTGAGCTTCAGCAAGAAACAATGAAGTTCATTCTCATGTGTTACACATCATGTATAAGCTTCAGCAAGAACCAAAGAGGTTCATTCTTATGTGTTACGCAGCACGTTTGAGCTTCAACAAGAAACAGTGAGGTTCATTCTCATGTGTTACGCATCACGTTTGAGATTCTGCAAGGACCAATGAGGTTCATTCTCGTGTTACGCATCACATTTAAGCTTCAGCAAGAACCAATGAGGTTCATTCTCGTGTTACGCATCACGTTTGAGCTTCAACAAGAACCAATGAGGTTCATTCTCATGTGTTACGCAGCACGTTTGAGCTTCAACAAGAAACAGTGAGGTTCATTCTCATGTGTTACGCATCACATTTAAGCTTCAGCAAGAACCAATGAGGTTCATTCTCATGTGTTACGCAGCACGTTTGAGCTTCAACAAGAACCAATGAGGTTCATTCTAGTGTTGCGCATCACGTTTGAGCTTCAGCAAGAACCAATGAGGTTCATTCTCGTGTTACGCATCACGTTTGAGCTTCAGCAAGAACCAATGAGGTTCATTCTCGTGTGTTACGCAGCACGTTTGAGCTTCAGCAAGATCCAATGAGGTTCATTCTCATGTGTTACACAGCAGGTTTGAGCTTCCACAAGAACAAATGAGGTTCATTCTTCTGTTACGCAGCACGTTTGAGCTTCAGCAAGAACCAATAAGGTTCATTCTCGTGTGTTACGCAGCACGTTTGAGCTTCTGCAAGAACCAATGAGGTCCATTCCCGTGTTACACATCATGTTTAAGCTTTAGCAAGAACCACAGCTTCCACAAGAACCAATGAGGTTCATTCTTCTGTTACGCAGCACGTTTGAGCTTCAGCAAGAACCAATAAGGTTCATTCTCGTGTGTTACGCAGCACGTTTGAGCTTCTGCAAGAACCAATGAGGTCCATTCCCGTGTTACACATCATGTTTAAGCTTCAGCAAGAACCAATGAAGTTCATTCTCATGTGTTACGCAGCACGTTTGAGCTTCAGCAAGAATCAATGAGGTTCTTTCTCGTTTTACACATCATGTTTAAGCTTCAGCAAGAACCAATGAGGTTCATTCTCATGTGTTTTTCACATCACTTTTAGCTTCAACGAGAAACAATGAGGTTCATTTTCGTGTGTTACGCAGCACGTTTGAGCTTCAGCAAGAACCAATGAGGTTCATTCTCGTGTTACGCAGCACGTTTGAGCTTCAGCAAGAATCAATGAGGTTCTTTCTCGTCTTACACATCATGTTTAAGCTTCAGCAAGAACCAATGAGGTTCATTCTCATGTGTTTTTCACATCACTTTTAGCTTCAACAAGAAACAATGAGGTTCATTCTCATGTGTTACGCAGCACGTTTAAGCTTCAGCAAGAACCAATGAGGTTCATTCTCATATGTTTTTCACATCACTTTTAGCTTCAATAAGAACCAATGAGGTTCATTCTCATGTGTTACACAGCAAGTTTGAGCTTCCACAAGAACCAATGAGGTTCATTCTCGTGTGTTACGCAGCACGCTTGAGCTTCAGCAAGAACCAATGAGGTTCATTCTCGTGTGTTACGCAGCACGTTTGAGCTTCAGCAAGAAACAATGAAGTTCATTCTCATGTGTTACACATCATGTATAAGCTTCAGCAAGAACCAAAGAGGTTAATTCTTATGTGTGACGCAGCACGTTTGAGCTTCAACAAGAAACAGTGAGGTTCATTCTCGTGTGTTACGCAGCACGTTTGAGCTTCAGCAAGAAACAATGAAGTTCATTCTCATGTGTTACACATCATGTATAAGCTTCAGCAAGAACCAAAGAGGTTAATTCTTATGTGTGACGCAGCACGTTTGAGCTTCAACAAGAAACAGTGAGGTTCATTCTCATGTGTTACACAGCACGTTTGAGCTTCAACAAGAACCAATGAGGTTTATTCTAGTGTTATTCAGCACGTTTGAGCTTCAGCAAGAACCAATGAGGTTCATTCTCGTGTTACGCAGCATGTTTGAGCTTCAACAAGAACCAATGAGGTTCATTCTTCTGTTACGCAGCACGTTTGAGCTTCAGCAAGAACCAATGAGGTCCATTCTAGTGTTACGCAGCACGTTAGAGCTTCAGCAAGAACCAATGAGGTTCATTCTCGTGTGACGCAGCACGTTTGAGCTTCAACAAGAAACAGTGAGGTTCATTCTCATGTGTTACACAGCACGTTTGAGCTTCAACAAGAACCAATGAGGTTTATTCTAGTGTTATTCAGCACGTTTGAGCTTCAGCAAGAACCAATGAGGTTCATTCTCGTGTTACGCAGCATGTTTGAGCTTCAACAAGAACCAATGAGGTTCATTCTTCTGTTACGCAGCACGTTTGAGCTTCAGCAAGAACCAATGAGGTCCATTCTAGTGTTACGCAGCACGTTAGAGCTTCAGCAAGAACCAATGAGGTTCATTCTCGTGTTACGCAGCACGTTTGAGCTTCAGCAAGAACCAATGAGGTCCATTCTCGTGTTACACATCATATTTAAGCATCAGCAAGAACCAATGAAGTTCATTCTCATGTGTTACGCAGCACGTTTGAGCTTCCGCAAGAACCAATGAGGTTCATTATCATGTTACGCAGCACGTTTGAGCTTCAACAAGAAACAGTGAGGTTCATTCTCATGTGTTACGCATCACGTTTGAGCTTCAACAAGAAACAGTGAGGTTCATTCTCATGTGTTACGCAGCCAGTTTGAGCTTCAACAAGAAACAGTGAGGTTCATTCTCATGTGTTACGCATCACATTTGAGATTCTGCAAGGACCAATGAGGTTCATTCTCGTGTTATGCAGCACATTTAAGCTTCAGCAAGAACCAATGAGGTTCATTCTCGTGTTATGCATCACGTTTGAGCTTCAGCAAGAACCAATGAGGTTCATTCTCATGTGTTACGCAGCACGTTTGAGCTTCAACAAGAACCAATGAGGTTCATTCTAGTGTTACGCAGCACGTTTGAGCTTCAGCAAGAACCAATGAGGTTCATTCTCATGTGTTACGCAGCACGTTTGAGCTTCAACAAGAAACAGTGAGGTTCATTCTCATGTGTTACGCATCACGTTTGAGATTCTGCAAGGACCAATGAGGTTCATTCTCGTGTTACGCATCACGTTTGAGCTTCAGCAAGAACCAATGAGGTTCATTCTCATGTGTTACGCAGCACGTTTGCGCTTCAACAAGAACCAATGAGGTTCATTCTAGTGTTGCGCATTACGTTTGAGCTTCAGCAAGAACCAATGAGGTTCATTCTAGTGTTACGCAGCACGTTTGAGCTTCAGCAAGAACCAATGAGGTTCATTCTCGTGTTACGCAGCATGTTTGAGCTTCAACAAGAACCAATGAGGTTCATTCTTCTGTTACGCAGCACGTTTGAGCTTCAGCAAGAACCAATGAGGTCCATTCTCGTGTTACACATCATGTTTAAGCTTCAGCAAGAACCAATGAAGTTCATTCTCATGTGTTACGCAGCACGTTTGAGCTTCCGCAAGAACCAATGAGGTTCATTATCATGTTACGCATCACGTTTGAGCTTCAGCAAGAACCAATGAGGTTCATTCTCATGTGTTACGCAGCACGTTTGAGCTTCAGCAAAAACCAATGAGGTACATTCTCGTGTTACGCAGCACGTTTGAGCTTCAGCAAGAATCAATGAGGTTCTTTCTCGTTTTACACATCATGTTTAAGCTTCAGCAAGAACCAATGAGGTTCATTCTCGTGTGTTACGCAGCACGTTTAAGCTTCAGCAAGAACCAATGAGGTTCATTCTCATATGTTTTTCACATCACTTTTAGCATCAAAAAGAACCAATGAGGTTCATTCTCGTGTGTTACGCAGCACGTTTGAGCTTCAGCAAGAAACAATGAAGTTCATTCTCATGTGTTACACATCATGTATAAGCTTCAGCAAGAACCAAAGAGGTTCATTCTTATGTGTGACGCAGCACGTTTGAGCTTCCGCAAGAACCAATGAGGTTCATTCTCGTGTGTTACGCAGCACGTTTGAGCTTCATCAAGAACCAATGAGGTTCATTCTTGTCTTACGGAGCAAGTTTGAGCTTCAGCAAGAACCAATGAGGTTCATTCTTGTGTTACACATCATGTTTAAGCTTCAGCAAGAACCAATGAGGTTCATTCTCATGTGTTACACAGCACGTTTGAGCTTCCGCAAGAACCAATGAAGTTCATTCTCATGTGTTACGCAGCACGTTTGAGCTTCCGCAAGAACCAATGAGGTTCATTCTCATGTGTTACGCAGCAGTTTAAGCTTCAGCAAAAACCAATGAGGTTTATTCTCGTGTTACGCATCACGTTTGAGCTTCCACAAGAACCAATGAGGTTCATTCTCATGTGTTACACAGCACGTTTGAGCTTCAACAAGAACCAATGAGGTTCATTCTAGTGTTGCGCATCACATTTGAGCTTCAGCAAGAACCAATGAGGTTCATTCTCATGTGTTACGCAGCACGTTTGAGCTTCAGCAAGAACCAATGAGGTTCATTCTTGTGTTACGCAGCACGTTTGAGCTTCAGCAAGAACCAATGAGGTTCAATCTCGTGTTACACATCATGTATAAGCTTCAGCAAGAACCAATGAGGTTCATTCTCATGTGTTACGCATCACGTTTGATTTTCCGCAAGAACCAATGAGGTTCATTCTCGTGTTACGCATCACGTTTGAGCTTCAGCAAGAACCAATGAGGTTCATTCTCATGTGTTACGCAGCACGTTTGAGCTTCAGCAAGAACCAATGAGGTTCATTCTTGTGTTACGCATCACGTTTGAGCTTCAACAAGAAACAGTGAGGTTCATTCTCATGTGTTACGCAGCACGTTTGAGCTTCAACAAGAAACAGTGAGGTTCATTCTCATGTGCTACGCATCACGTTTGAGATTCTGCAAGGACCAATGAGGTTCATTCTCGTGTTACGCAGCACATTTAAGCTTCAGCAAGAACCAATGAGGTTCATTCTCGTGTTATGCATCACGTTTGAGCTTCAGCAAGAACCAATGAGGTTCATTCTCATGTGTTACGCAGCACGTTTGAGCTTCAACAAGAACCAATGAGGTTCATTCTCATGTGTTACGCAGCACGTTTGAGCTTCAACAAGAACCAATGAGGTTCATTCTAGTGTTGCGCATCACGTTTGAGCTTCAGCAAGAACCAATGAGGTTCATTCTAGTGTTACGCAGCACGTTTGAGCTTCAGCAAGAACCAATGAGGTTCATTCTCGTGTTACGCAGCATGTTTGAGCTTCAACAAGAACCAGTGAGGTTCATTCTTCTGTTACGCAGCACGTTTGAGCTTCAGCAAGAACCAATGAGGTCCATTCTCGTGTTACACATCATGTTTAAGCTTCAGCAAGAACCAATGAAGTTCATTCTCATTTGTTACGCAGCACGTTTGAGCTTCCGCAAGAACCAATGAGGTTCATTATCATGTTACGCAGCACGTTTGAGCTTCCGCAAGAACCAATGAAGTTCATTCTCATGTGTTACGCAGCACGTTTGAGCTTCAGCAAAAACCAATGAGGTTCATTCTCGTGTTACGCAGCACGTTTGAGCTTCAGCAAGAATCAATGAGGTTCTTTCTCGTTTTACACATCATGTTTAAGCTTCAGCAAGAACCAATGAGGTTCATTCTCGTGTGTTACGCAGCACGTTTAAGCTTCAGCAAGAACCAATGAGGTTCATTCTCATATGTTTTTCACATCACTTTTAGCATTAACAAGAACCAATGAGGTTCATTCTCATGTGTTACACAGCAAGTTTGAGCTTCCACAAGAACCAATGAGGTTCATTCTCGTGTGTTACGCAGCACGTTTGAGCTTCAGCAAGAAACAATGAAGTTCATTCTCATGTGTTACACATCATGTATAAGCTTCAGCAAGAACCAAAGAGGTTCATTCTTATGTGTGACGCAGCACGTTTGAGCTTCCGCAAGAACCAATGAGGTTCATTCTCGTGTGTTACGCAGCACGTTTGAGCTTCATCAAGAACCAATGAGGTTCATTCTAGTGTTGCGCATCACATTTGAGCTTCAGCAAAAACCAATGAGGTTCATTCTCATGTGTTACGCAGCACGTTTGAGCTTCAGCAAGAACCAATGAGGTTCATTCTTGTGTTACGCAGCACGTTTGAGCTTTAGCAAGAACCAATGAGGTTCAATCTCGTGTTACACATCATGTTTGAGCTTCAGCAAGAACCAATAAGGTTCATTCTCGTGTTACGCATCACGTTTGAGCTTCAGCAAGAACCAATGAGGTTCATTGTCATGTGTTATGCAGCATGTTTAAGCTTCAGCAAGAACCAATGAGGTTCATTCTCATGTGTTACGCAGCACGTTTGAGCTTCAGCAAGAACCAATGAGGTTCATTCTTGTGTTACGCAGCACGTTTGAGCTTCAGCAAGAACCAATGAGGTTCAATCTCGTGTTACACATCATGTTTGAGCTTCAGCAAGAACCAATAAGGTTTATTCTCATGTGTTACGCATCACGTTTGATCTTCCGCAAGAACCAATGAGGTTCATTCTCGTGTTACGCATCACGTTTGAGCTTCCACAAGAACCAATGAGGTTCATTCTCGTGTTACGCATCACGTTTGAGATTCTGCAAGAACCAATGAGGTTCATTCTCATGTGTTACGCAGCACGTTTGAGCTTCAGCAAGAACCAATGAGGTTCATTCTTGTGTTACGCAGCACGTTTGAGCTTCAGCAAGAACCAATGAGGTTCAATCTCGTGTTACAAATCATGTTTGAGCTTCAGCAAGAACCAATAAGGTTCATTCTCATGTGTTACGCATCACGTTTGATCTTCCGCAAGAACCAATGAGGTTCATTCTCGTGTTACGCATCACGTTTGAGCTTCCACAAGAACCAATGAGGTTCATTCTCGTGTTACGCATCACGTTTGAGCTTCAGCAAGAACCAATGAGGTTCATTCTCATGTGTTACGCAGCACGTTTGAGCTTCAGCAAGAACCAATGAGGTTCATTTTTGTGTTACGCAGCACGTTTGAGCTTCAGCAAAAACCAGTGAGGTTCATTCTCGTGTTACACATCATGTTTGAGCTTCAGCAAGAACCAATGAGGTTCATTCTTATGTGTTACGCAGAACGTTTGAGCTTCTGCAAGAACCAGTGAGGTTCATTCTCGTGTTACGCAGCACGTTTGAGCTTCAGCAAGAATCAATGAGGTTCTTTCTCGTTTTACACATCATGTTTAAGCTTCAGCAAGAACCAATGATGTTCATTCTCATGTGTTTTTCACATCACTTTTAGCTTCAACAAGAAACAATGTGGTTCATTCTCATGTGTTACACAGCACGTTTGAGCTTCCACAAGAACCAATGAGGTTCATTCTCGTGTGTTACGCAGCACGTTTAAGCTTCAGCAAGAACCAATGAGGTTCATTCTCATGTGTTACGCAGCACGTTTGAGCTTCAACAAGAAACAGTGAGGTTCATTCTCATGTGTTACGCATCACGTTTGAGATTCTGCAAGGACCAATGAGGTTCATTCTCGTGTTACGCATCACATTTAAGCTTCAGCAAGAACCAATGAGGTTCATTCTCATGTGTTACGCAGCACGTTTGAGCTTCAACAAGAAACAGTGAGGTTCATTCTCATGTGTTACGCATCACATTTAAGCTTCAGCAAGAACCAATGAGGTTCATTCTAGTGTTACGCAGCACGTTTGAGCTTCAGCAAGAACCAATGAGGTTCATTCTCGTGTTACGCAGCATGTTTGAGCTTCAACAAGAACCAGTGAGGTTCATTCTTCTGTTACGCAGCACGTTTGAGCTTCAGCAAGAACCAATGAGGTCCATTCTCGTGTTACACATCATGTTTAAGCTTCAGCAAGAACCAATGAAGTTCATTCTCATTTGTTACGCAGCACGTTTGAGCTTCCGCAAGAACCAATGAGGTTCATTATCATGTTACGCAGCACGTTTGAGCTTCCGCAAGAACCAATGAAGTTCATTCTCATGTGTTACGCAGCACGTTTGAGCTTCAGCAAAAACCAATGAGGTTCATTCTCGTGTTACGCAGCACGTTTGAGCTTCAGCAAGAATCAATGAGGTTCTTTCTCGTTTTACACATCATGTTTAAGCTTCAGCAAGAACCAATGAGGTTCATTCTCGTGTGTTACGCAGCACGTTTAAGCTTCAGCAAGAACCAATGAGGTTCATTCTCATATGTTTTTCACATCACTTTTAGCATTAACAAGAACCAATGAGGTTCATTCTCATGTGTTACACAGCAAGTTTGAGCTTCCACAAGAACCAATGAGGTTCATTCTCGTGTGTTACGCAGCACGTTTGAGCTTCAGCAAGAAACAATGAAGTTCATTCTCATGTGTTACACATCATGTATAAGCTTCAGCAAGAACCAAAGAGGTTCATTCTTATGTGTGACGCAGCACGTTTGAGCTTCCGCAAGAACCAATGAGGTTCATTCTCGTGTGTTACGCAGCACGTTTGAGCTTCATCAAGAACCAATGAGGTTCATTCTAGTGTTGCGCATCACATTTGAGCTTCAGCAAAAACCAATGAGGTTCATTCTCATGTGTTACGCAGCACGTTTGAGCTTCAGCAAGAACCAATGAGGTTCATTCTTGTGTTACGCAGCACGTTTGAGCTTTAGCAAGAACCAATGAGGTTCAATCTCGTGTTACACATCATGTTTGAGCTTCAGCAAGAACCAATAAGGTTCATTCTCGTGTTACGCATCACGTTTGAGCTTCAGCAAGAACCAATGAGGTTCATTGTCATGTGTTATGCAGCATGTTTAAGCTTCAGCAAGAACCAATGAGGTTCATTCTCATGTGTTACGCAGCACGTTTGAGCTTCAGCAAGAACCAATGAGGTTCATTCTTGTGTTACGCAGCACGTTTGAGCTTCAGCAAGAACCAATGAGGTTCAATCTCGTGTTACACATCATGTTTGAGCTTCAGCAAGAACCAATAAGGTTTATTCTCATGTGTTACGCATCACGTTTGATCTTCCGCAAGAACCAATGAGGTTCATTCTCGTGTTACGCATCACGTTTGAGCTTCCACAAGAACCAATGAGGTTCATTCTCGTGTTACGCATCACGTTTGAGATTCTGCAAGAACCAATGAGGTTCATTCTCATGTGTTACGCAGCACGTTTGAGCTTCAGCAAGAACCAATGAGGTTCATTCTTGTGTTACGCAGCACGTTTGAGCTTCAGCAAGAACCAATGAGGTTCAATCTCGTGTTACAAATCATGTTTGAGCTTCAGCAAGAACCAATAAGGTTCATTCTCATGTGTTACGCATCACGTTTGATCTTCCGCAAGAACCAATGAGGTTCATTCTCGTGTTACGCATCACGTTTGAGCTTCCACAAGAACCAATGAGGTTCATTCTCGTGTTACGCATCACGTTTGAGCTTCAGCAAGAACCAATGAGGTTCATTCTCATGTGTTACGCAGCACGTTTGAGCTTCAGCAAGAACCAATGAGGTTCATTTTTGTGTTACGCAGCACGTTTGAGCTTCAGCAAAAACCAGTGAGGTTCATTCTCGTGTTACACATCATGTTTGAGCTTCAGCAAGAACCAATGAGGTTCATTCTTATGTGTTACGCAGAACGTTTGAGCTTCTGCAAGAACCAGTGAGGTTCATTCTCGTGTTACGCAGCACGTTTGAGCTTCAGCAAGAATCAATGAGGTTCTTTCTCGTTTTACACATCATGTTTAAGCTTCAGCAAGAACCAATGATGTTCATTCTCATGTGTTTTTCACATCACTTTTAGCTTCAACAAGAAACAATGTGGTTCATTCTCATGTGTTACACAGCACGTTTGAGCTTCCACAAGAACCAATGAGGTTCATTCTCGTGTGTTACGCAGCACGTTTAAGCTTCAGCAAGAACCAATGAGGTTCATTCTCATGTGTTACGCAGCACGTTTGAGCTTCAACAAGAAACAGTGAGGTTCATTCTCATGTGTTACGCATCACGTTTGAGATTCTGCAAGGACCAATGAGGTTCATTCTCGTGTTACGCATCACATTTAAGCTTCAGCAAGAACCAATGAGGTTCATTCTCATGTGTTACGCAGCACGTTTGAGCTTCAACAAGAAACAGTGAGGTTCATTCTCATGTGTTACGCATCACATTTAAGCTTCAGCAAGAACCAATGAGGTTCATTCTCATGTGTTACGCAGCACGTTTGAGCTTCAACAAGAACCAATGAGGTTCATTCTAGTGTTGCGCATCACGTTTGAGTTTCAGCAAGAACCAATGAGGTTCATTCTCGTGTTACGCATCACGTTTGAGCTTCAGCAAGAACCAATGAGGTTCATTCTCGTGTGTTACGCAGCACGTTTGAGCTTCAGCAAGATCCAATGAGGTTCATTCTCATGTGTTACACAGCAGGTTTGAGCTTCCACAAGAACAAATGAGGTTCATTCTTCTGTTACGCAGCACGTTTGAGCTTCAGCAAGAACCAATAAGGTTCATTCTCGTGTGTTACGCAGCACGTTTGAGCTTCTGCAAGAACCAATGAGGTCCATTCCCGTGTTACACATCATGTTTAAGCTTTAGCAAGAACCAGAGCTTCCACAAGAACCAATGAGGTTCATTCTCATGTGTTACGCAGCACGTTTGAGCTTCAACAAGAAACAGTGAGGTTCATTCTCATGTGTTACGCATCACGTTTGAGATTCTGCAAGGACCAATGAGGTTCATTCTCGTGTTACGCATCACATTTAAGCTTCAGCAAGAACCAATGAGGTTCATTCTCATGTGTTACGCAGCACGTTTGAGCTTCAACAAGAAACAGTGAGGTTCATTCTCATGTGTTACGCATCACATTTAAGCTTCAGCAAGAACCAATGAGGTTCATTCTCATGTGTTACGCAGCACGTTTGAGCTTCAACAAGAACCAATGAGGTTCATTCTAGTGTTGCGCATCACGTTTGAGTTTCAGCAAGAACCAATGAGGTTCATTCTCGTGTTACGCATCACGTTTGAGCTTCAGCAAGAACCAATGAGGTTCATTCTCGTGTGTTACGCAGCACGTTTGAGCTTCAGCAAGATCCAATGAGGTTCATTCTCATGTGTTACACAGCAGGTTTGAGCTTCCACAAGAACAAATGAGGTTCATTCTTCTGTTACGCAGCACGTTTGAGCTTCAGCAAGAACCAATAAGGTTCATTCTCGTGTGTTACGCAGCACGTTTGAGCTTCTGCAAGAACCAATGAGGTCCATTCCCGTGTTACACATCATGTTTAAGCTTTAGCAAGAACCAGAGCTTCCACAAGAACCAATGAGGTTCATTCTTCTGTTACGCAGCACATTTGAGCTTCAGCAAGAACCAATAAGGTTCATTCTCGTGTGTTACGCAGCACGTTTGAGCTTCTGCAAGAACCAATGAGGTCCATTCCCGTGTTACACATCATGTTTAAGCTTCAGCAAGAACCAATGAAGTTCATTCTCATGTGTTACGCAGCACGTTTGAGCTTCAGCAAGAATCAATGAGGTTCTTTCTCGTTTTACACATCATGTTTAAGCTTCAGCAAGAACCAATGAGGTTCATTCTCATGTGTTTTTCACATCACTTTTAGCTTCAACGAGAAACAATGAGGTTCATTTTCGTGTGTTACGCAGCACGTTTGAGCTTCAGCAAGAACCAATGAGGTTCATTCTCGTGTTACGCAGCACGTTTGAGCTTCAGCAAGAATCAATGAGGTTCTTTCTCGTCTTACACATCATGTTTAAGCTTCAGCAAGAACCAATGAGGTTCATTCTCATGTGTTTTTCACATCACTTTTAGCTTCAACAAGAAACAATGAGGTTCATTCTCATGTGTTACGCAGCACGTTTAAGCTTCAGCAAGAACCAATGAGGTTCATTCTCATATGTTTTTCACATCACTTTTAGCTTCAATAAGAACCAATGAGGTTCATTCTCATGTGTTACACAGCAAGTTTGAGCTTCCACAAGAACCAATGAGGTTCATTCTCGTGTGTTACGCAGCACGCTTGAGCTTCAGCAAGAACCAATGAGGTTCATTCTCGTGTGTTACGCAGCACGTTTGAGCTTCAGCAAGAAACAATGAAGTTCATTCTCATGTGTTACACATCATGTATAAGCTTCAGCAAGAACCAAAGAGGTTAATTCTTATGTGTGACTCAGCACGTTTGAGCTTCAACAAGAAACAGTGAGGTTCATTCTCGTGTGTTACGCAGCACGTTTGAGCTTCAGCAAGAAACAATGAAGTTCATTCTCATGTGTTACACATCATGTATAAGCTTCAGCAAGAACCAAAGAGGTTCATTCTTATGTGTGACGCAGCACGTTTGAGCTTCAACAAGAACCAATGAGGTTCATTCTCATGTGTTACGCAGCACGTTTGAGCTTCAACAAGAACCAATGAGGTTCATTCTAGTGTTGCGCATCACGTTTGAGCTTCAGCAAGAACCAATGAGGTTCATTCTAGTGTTACGCAGCACGTTTGAGCTTCAGCAAGAACCAATGAGGTTCATTCTCGTGTTACGCAGCATGTTTGAGCTTCAACAAGAACCAGTGAGGTTCATTCTTCTGTTACGCAGCACGTTTGAGCTTCAGCAAGAACCAATGAGGTCCATTCTCGTGTTACACATCATGTTTAAGCTTCAGCAAGAACCAATGAAGTTCATTCTCATTTGTTACGCAGCACGTTTGAGCTTCCGCAAGAACCAATGAGGTTCATTATCATGTTACGCAGCACGTTTGAGCTTCCGCAAGAACCAATGAAGTTCATTCTCATGTGTTACGCAGCACGTTTGAGCTTCAGCAAAAACCAATGAGGTTCATTCTCGTGTTACGCAGCACGTTTGAGCTTCAGCAAGAATCAATGAGGTTCTTTCTCGTTTTACACATCATGTTTAAGCTTCAGCAAGAACCAATGAGGTTCATTCTCGTGTGTTACGCAGCACGTTTAAGCTTCAGCAAGAACCAATGAGGTTCATTCTCATATGTTTTTCACATCACTTTTAGCATTAACAAGAACCAATGAGGTTCATTCTCATGTGTTACACAGCAAGTTTGAGCTTCCACAAGAACCAATGAGGTTCATTCTCGTGTGTTACGCAGCACGTTTGAGCTTCAGCAAGAAACAATGAAGTTCATTCTCATGTGTTACACATCATGTATAAGCTTCAGCAAGAACCAAAGAGGTTCATTCTTATGTGTGACGCAGCACGTTTGAGCTTCCGCAAGAACCAATGAGGTTCATTCTCGTGTGTTACGCAGCACGTTTGAGCTTCATCAAGAACCAATGAGGTTCATTCTAGTGTTGCGCATCACATTTGAGCTTCAGCAAAAACCAATGAGGTTCATTCTCATGTGTTACGCAGCACGTTTGAGCTTCAGCAAGAACCAATGAGGTTCATTCTTGTGTTACGCAGCACGTTTGAGCTTTAGCAAGAACCAATGAGGTTCAATCTCGTGTTACACATCATGTTTGAGCTTCAGCAAGAACCAATAAGGTTCATTCTCGTGTTACGCATCACGTTTGAGCTTCAGCAAGAACCAATGAGGTTCATTGTCATGTGTTATGCAGCATGTTTAAGCTTCAGCAAGAACCAATGAGGTTCATTCTCATGTGTTACGCAGCACGTTTGAGCTTCAGCAAGAACCAATGAGGTTCATTCTTGTGTTACGCAGCACGTTTGAGCTTCAGCAAGAACCAATGAGGTTCAATCTCGTGTTACACATCATGTTTGAGCTTCAGCAAGAACCAATAAGGTTTATTCTCATGTGTTACGCATCACGTTTGATCTTCCGCAAGAACCAATGAGGTTCATTCTCGTGTTACGCATCACGTTTGAGCTTCCACAAGAACCAATGAGGTTCATTCTCGTGTTACGCATCACGTTTGAGATTCTGCAAGAACCAATGAGGTTCATTCTCATGTGTTACGCAGCACGTTTGAGCTTCAGCAAGAACCAATGAGGTTCATTCTTGTGTTACGCAGCACGTTTGAGCTTCAGCAAGAACCAATGAGGTTCAATCTCGTGTTACAAATCATGTTTGAGCTTCAGCAAGAACCAATAAGGTTCATTCTCATGTGTTACGCATCACGTTTGATCTTCCGCAAGAACCAATGAGGTTCATTCTCGTGTTACGCATCACGTTTGAGCTTCCACAAGAACCAATGAGGTTCATTCTCGTGTTACGCATCACGTTTGAGCTTCAGCAAGAACCAATGAGGTTCATTCTCATGTGTTACGCAGCACGTTTGAGCTTCAGCAAGAACCAATGAGGTTCATTTTTGTGTTACGCAGCACGTTTGAGCTTCAGCAAAAACCAGTGAGGTTCATTCTCGTGTTACACATCATGTTTGAGCTTCAGCAAGAATCAATGAGGTTCTTTCTCGTTTTACACATCATGTTTAAGCTTCAGCAAGAACCAATGATGTTCATTCTCATGTGTTTTTCACATCACTTTTAGCTTCAACAAGAAACAATGTGGTTCATTCTCATGTGTTACACAGCACGTTTGAGCTTCCACAAGAACCAATGAGGTTCATTCTCGTGTGTTACGCAGCACGTTTAAGCTTCAGCAAGAACCAATGAGGTTCATTCTCATGTGTTACGCAGCACGTTTGAGCTTCAACAAGAAACAGTGAGGTTCATTCTCATGTGTTACGCATCACGTTTGAGATTCTGCAAGGACCAATGAGGTTCATTCTCGTGTTACGCATCACATTTAAGCTTCAGCAAGAACCAATGAGGTTCATTCTCATGTGTTACGCAGCACGTTTGAGCTTCAACAAGAAACAGTGAGGTTCATTCTCATGTGTTACGCATCACATTTAAGCTTCAGCAAGAACCAATGAGGTTCATTCTAGTGTTGCGCATCACGTTTGAGTTTCAGCAAGAACCAATGAGGTTCATTCTCGTGTTACGCATCACGTTTGAGCTTCAGCAAGAACCAATGAGGTTCATTCTCGTGTGTTACGCAGCACGTTTGAGCTTCAGCAAGATCCAATGAGGTTCATTCTCATGTGTTACACAGCAGGTTTGAGCTTCCACAAGAACAAATGAGGTTCATTCTTCTGTTACGCAGCACGTTTGAGCTTCAGCAAGAACCAATAAGGTTCATTCTCGTGTGTTACGCAGCACGTTTGAGCTTCTGCAAGAACCAATGAGGTCCATTCCCGTGTTACACATCATGTTTAAGCTTTAGCAAGAACCAGAGCTTCCACAAGAACCAATGAGGTTCATTCTTCTGTTACGCAGCACATTTGAGCTTCAGCAAGAACCAATAAGGTTCATTCTCGTGTGTTACGCAGCACGTTTGAGCTTCTGCAAGAACCAATGAGGTCCATTCCCGTGTTACACATCATGTTTAAGCTTCAGCAAGAACCAATGAAGTTCATTCTCATGTGTTACGCAGCACGTTTGAGCTTCAGCAAGAATCAATGAGGTTCTTTCTCGTTTTACACATCATGTTTAAGCTTCAGCAAGAACCAATGAGGTTCATTCTCATGTGTTTTTCACATCACTTTTAGCTTCAACGAGAAACAATGAGGTTCATTTTCGTGTGTTACGCAGCACGTTTGAGCTTCAGCAAGAACCAATGAGGTTCATTCTCGTGTTACGCAGCACGTTTGAGCTTCAGCAAGAATCAATGAGGTTCTTTCTCGTCTTACACATCATGTTTAAGCTTCAGCAAGAACCAATGAGGTTCATTCTCATGTGTTTTTCACATCACTTTTAGCTTCAACAAGAAACAATGAGGTTCATTCTCATGTGTTACGCAGCACGTTTAAGCTTCAGCAAGAACCAATGAGGTTCATTCTCATATGTTTTTCACATCACTTTTAGCTTCAATAAGAACCAATGAGGTTCATTCTCATGTGTTACACAGCAAGTTTGAGCTTCCACAAGAACCAATGAGGTTCATTCTCGTGTGTTACGCAGCACGCTTGAGCTTCAGCAAGAACCAATGAGGTTCATTCTCGTGTGTTACGCAGCACGTTTGAGCTTCAGCAAGAAACAATGAAGTTCATTCTCATGTGTTACACATCATGTATAAGCTTCAGCAAGAACCAAAGAGGTTAATTCTTATGTGTGACTCAGCACGTTTGAGCTTCAACAAGAAACAGTGAGGTTCATTCTCGTGTGTTACGCAGCACGTTTGAGCTTCAGCAAGAAACAATGAAGTTCATTCTCATGTGTTACACATCATGTATAAGCTTCAGCAAGAACCAAAGAGGTTCATTCTTATGTGTGACGCAGCACGTTTGAGCTTCAACAAGAACCAATGAGGTTCATTCTCATGTGTTACGCAGCACGTTTGAGCTTCAACAAGAACCAATGAGGTTCATTCTAGTGTTGCGCATCACGTTTGAGCTTCAGCAAGAACCAATGAGGTTCATTCTAGTGTTACGCAGCACGTTTGAGCTTCAGCAAGAACCAATGAGGTTCATTCTCGTGTTACGCAGCATGTTTGAGCTTCAACAAGAACCAGTGAGGTTCATTCTTCTGTTACGCAGCACGTTTGAGCTTCAGCAAGAACCAATGAGGTCCATTCTCGTGTTACACATCATGTTTAAGCTTCAGCAAGAACCAATGAAGTTCATTCTCATTTGTTACGCAGCACGTTTGAGCTTCCGCAAGAACCAATGAGGTTCATTATCATGTTACGCAGCACGTTTGAGCTTCCGCAAGAACCAATGAAGTTCATTCTCATGTGTTACGCAGCACGTTTGAGCTTCAGCAAAAACCAATGAGGTTCATTCTCGTGTTACGCAGCACGTTTGAGCTTCAGCAAGAATCAATGAGGTTCTTTCTCGTTTTACACATCATGTTTAAGCTTCAGCAAGAACCAATGAGGTTCATTCTCGTGTGTTACGCAGCACGTTTAAGCTTCAGCAAGAACCAATGAGGTTCATTCTCATGTGTTACACAGCAAGTTTGAGCTTCCACAAGAACCAATGAGGTTCATTCTCGTGTGTTACGCAGCACGTTTGAGCTTCAGCAAGAAACAATGAAGTTCATTCTCATGTGTTACACATCATGTATAAGCTTCAGCAAGAACCAAAGAGGTTCATTCTTATGTGTGACGCAGCACGTTTGAGCTTCCGCAAGAACCAATGAGGTTCATTCTCGTGTGTTACGCAGCACGTTTGAGCTTCATCAAGAACCAATGAGGTTCATTCTAGTGTTGCGCATCACATTTGAACTTCAGCAAGAACCAATGAGGTTCATTCTCATGTGTTACGCAGCACGTTTGAGCTTCAGCAAGAACCAATGAGGTTCATTCTTGTGTTACGCAGCACGTTTGAGCTTTAGCAAGAACCAATGAGGTTCAATCTCGTGTTACACATCATGTTTGAGCTTCAGCAAGAACCAATAAGGTTCATTCTCGTGTTACGCATCACGTTTGAGCTTCAGCAAGAACCAATGAGGTTCATTGTCATGTGTTATGCAGCATGTTTAAGCTTCAGCAAGAACCAATGAGGTTCATTCTCATGTGTTACGCAGCACGTTTGAGCTTCAGCAAGAACCAATGAGGTTCATTCTTGTGTTACGCAGCACGTTTGAGCTTCAGCAAGAACCAATGAGGTTCAATCTCGTGTTACACATCATGTTTGAGCTTCAGCAAGAACCAATAAGGTTCATTCTCATGTGTTACGCATCACGTTTGATCTTCCGCAAGAACCAATGAGGTTCATTCTCGTGTTACGCATCACGTTTGAGCTTCCACAAGAACCAATGAGGTTCATTCTCGTGTTACGCATCACGTTTGAGCTTCAGCAAGAACCAATGAGGTTCATTCTCATGTGTTACGCAGCACGTTTGAGCTTCAGCAAGAACCAATGAGGTTCATTCTTGTTACGCAGCACGTTTGAGCTTCAGCAAGAACCAATGAGGTTCAATCTCGTGTTACACATCATGTTTGAGCTTCAGCAAGAACCAATAAGGTTCATTCTCATGTGTTACGCATCACGTTTGATCTTCCGCAAGAACCAATGAGGTTCATTCTCGTGTTACGCATCACGTTTGAGCTTCCACAAGAACCAATGAGGTTCATTCTCGTGTTACGCATCACGTTTGAGCTTCAGCAAGAACCAATGAGGTTCATTCTCATGTGTTACGCAGCACGTTTGAGCTTCAGCAAGAACCAATGAGGTTCATTTTTGTGTTACGCAGCACGTTTGAGCTTCAGCAAAAACCAGTGAGGTTCATTCTCGTGTTACACATCATGTTTGAGCTTCAGCAAGAACCAATGAGGTTCATTCTTATGTTACGCAGAACGTTTGAGCTTCTGCAAGAACCAGTGAGGTTCATTCTCGTGTTACGCAGCACGTTTGAGCTTCAGCAAGAATCAATGAGGTTCTTTCTCGTTTTACACATCATGTTTAAGCTTCAGCAAGAACCAATGATGTTCATTCTCATGTGTTTTTCACATCACTTTTAGCTTCAACAAGAAACAATGTGGTTCATTCTCATGTGTTACACAGCACGTTTGAGCTTCCACAAGAACCAATGAGGTTCATTCTCGTGTGTTACGCAGCACGTTTAAGCTTCAGCAAGAACCAATGAGGTTCATTCTCATGTGTTACGCAGCACGTTTGAGCTTCAACAAGAAACAGTGAGGTTCATTCTCATGTGTTACGCATCACGTTTGAGATTCTGCAAGGACCAATGAGGTTCATTCTCGTGTTACGCATCACATTTAAGCTTCAGCAAGAACCAATGAGGTTCATTCTCGTGTTACGCATCACGTTTGAGCTTCAACAAGAACCAATGAGGTTCATTCTCATGTGTTACGCAGCACGTTTGAGCTTCAACAAGAAACAGTGAGGTTCATTCTCATGTGTTACGCATCACATTTAAGCTTCAGCAAGAACCAATGAGGTTCATTCTCATGTGTTACGCAGCACGTTTGAGCTTCAACAAGAACCAATGAGGTTCATTCTAGTGTTGCGCATCACGTTTGAGCTTCAGCAAGAACCAATGAGGTTCATTCTCGTGTTACGCATCACGTTTGAGCTTCAGCAAGAACCAATGAGGTTCATTCTCGTGTGTTACGCAGCACGTTTGAGCTTCAGCAAGATCCAATGAGGTTCATTCTCATGTGTTACACAGCAGGTTTGAGCTTCCACAAGAACAAATGAGGTTCATTCTTCTGTTACGCAGCACGTTTGAGCTTCAGCAAGAACCAATAAGGTTCATTCTCGTGTGTTACGCAGCACGTTTGAGCTTCTGCAAGAACCAATGAGGTCCATTCCCGTGTTACACATCATGTTTAAGCTTTAGCAAGAACCAGAGCTTCCACAAGAACCAATGAGGTTCATTCTTCTGTTACGCAGCACGTTTGAGCTTCAGCAAGAACCAATAAGGTTCATTCTCGTGTGTTACGCAGCACGTTTGAGCTTCTGCAAGAACCAATGAGGTCCATTCCCGTGTTACACATCATGTTTAAGCTTCAGCAAGAACCAATGAAGTTCATTCTCATGTGTTACGCAGCACGTTTGAGCTTCAGCAAGAATCAATGAGGTTCTTTCTCGTTTTACACATCATGTTTAAGCTTCAGCAAGAACCAATGAGGTTCATTCTCATGTGTTTTTCACATCACTTTTAGCTTCAACGAGAAACAATGAGGTTCATTTTCGTGTGTTACGCAGCACGTTTGAGCTTCAGCAAGAACCAATGAGGTTCATTCTCGTGTTACGCAGCACGTTTGAGCTTCAGCAAGAATCAATGAGGTTCTTTCTCGTCTTACACATCATGTTTAAGCTTCAGCAAGAACCAATGAGGTTCATTCTCATGTGTTTTTCACATCACTTTTAGCTTCAACAAGAAATAATGAGGTTCATTCTCATGTGTTACGCAGCACGTTTAAGCTTCAGCAAGAACCAATGAGGTTCATTCTCATATGTTTTTCACATCACTTTTAGCTTCAATAAGAACCAATGAGGTTCATTCTCATGTGTTACACAGCAAGTTTGAGCTTCCACAAGAACCAATGAGGTTCATTCTCGTGTGTTACGCAGCACGCTTGAGCTTCAGCAAGAACCAATGAGGTTCATTCTCGTGTGTTACGCAGCACGTTTGAGCTTCAGCAAGAAACAATGAAGTTCATTCTCATGTGTTACACATCATGTATAAGCTTCAGCAAGAACCAAAGAGGTTAATTCTTATGTGTGACGCAGCACGTTTGAGCTTCAACAAGAAACAGTGAGGTTCATTCTCGTGTGTTACGCAGCACGTTTGAGCTTCAGCAAGAAACAATGAAGTTCATTCTCATGTGTTACACATCATGTATAAGCTTCAACAAGAAACAGTGAGGTTCATTCTCATGTGTTACACAGCACGTTTGAGCTTCAACAAGAACCAATGAGGTTTATTCTAGTGTTATTCAGCACGTTTGAGCTTCAGCAAGAACCAATGAGGTTCATTCTCGTGTTACGCAGCATGTTTGAGCTTCAACAAGAACCAATGAGGTTCATTCTTCTGTTACGCAGCACGTTTGAGCTTCAGCAAGAACCAATGAGGTCCATTCTAGTGTTACGCAGCACGTTAGAGCTTCAGCAAGAACCAATGAGGTTCATTCTCGTGTTACGCAGCACGTTTGAGCTTCAGCAAGAACCAATGAGGTCCATTCTCGTGTTACACATCATATTTAAGCATCAGCAAGAACCAATGAAGTTCATTCTCATGTGTTACGCAGCACGTTTGAGCTTCCGCAAGAACCAATGAGGTTCATTATCATGTTACGCAGCACGTTTGAGCTTCAACAAGAAACAGTGAGGTTCATTCTCATGTGTTACGCATCACGTTTGAGCTTCAACAAGAAACAGTGAGGTTCATTCTCATGTGTTACGCAGCCAGTTTGAGCTTCAACAAGAAACAGTGAGGTTCATTCTCATGTGTTACGCATGACGTTTGAGATTCTGCAAGGACCAATGAGGTTCATTCTCGTGTTACGCAGCACTTTTAAGCTTCAGCAAGAACCAATGAGGTTCATTCTCGTGTTATGCATCACGTTTGAGCTTCAGCAAGAACCAATGAGGTTCATTCTCATGTGTTACGCAGCACGTTTGAGCTTCAACAAGAACCAATGAGGTTCATTCTAGTGTTACGCAGCACGTTTGAGCTTCAGCAAGAACCAATGAGGTTCATTCTCATGTGTTACGCAGCACGTTTGAGCTTCAACAAGAAACAGTGAGGTTCATTCTCATGTGTTACGCATCACGTTTGAGATTCTGCAAGGACCAATGAGGTTCATTCTCGTGTTACGCATCACGTTTGAGCTTCAGCAAGAACCAATGAGGTTCATTCTAGTGTTGCGCATCACGTTTGAGCTTCAGCAAGAACCAATGAGGTTCATTCTAGTGTTACGCAGCACCTTTGAGCTTCAGCAAGAACCAATGAGGTTCATTCTCGTGTTACGCAGCATGTTTGAGCTTCAACAAGAACCAATGAGGTTCATTCTTCTGTTACGCAGCACGTTTGAGCTTCAGCAAGAACCAATGAGGTCCATTCTCGTGTTACACATCATGTTTAAGCTTCAGCAAGAACCAATGAAGTTCATTCTCATGTGTTACGCAGCACGTTTGAGCTTCCGCAAGAACCAATGAGGTTCATTATCATGTTACGCATCACGTTTGAGCTTCCGCAAGAACCAATGAGGTTCATTCTCATGTGTTACGCAGCACGTTTGAGCTTCAGCAAAAACCAATGAGGTACATTCTCGTGTCACGCAGCACGTTTGAGCTTCAGCAAGAATCAATGAGGTTCTTTCTCGTTTTACACATCATGTTTAAGCTTCAGCAAGAACCAATGAGGTTCATTCTCGTGTGTTACGCAGCACGTTTAAGCTTCAGCAAGAACCAATGAGGTTCATTCTCATATGTTTTTCACATCACTTTTAGCATCAAAAAGAACCAATGAGGTTCATTCTAGTGTGTTACGCAGCACGTTTGAGCTTCAGCAAGAAACAATGAAGTTCATTCTCATGTGTTACACATCATGTATAAGCTTCAGCAAGAACCAAAGAGGTTCATTCTTATGTGTGACGCAGCACGTTTGAGCTTCCGCAAGAACCAATGAGGTTCATTCTCGTGTGTTACGCAGTACGTTTGAGCTTCATCAAGAACCAATGAGGTTCATTCTTGTCTTACGGAGCAAGTTTGAGCTTCAGCAAGAACCAATGAGGTTCATTCTTGTGTTACACATCATGTTTAAGCTTCAGCAAGAACCAATGAGGTTCATTCTCATGTGTTACACAGCACGTTTGAGCTTCCGCAAGAACCAATGAAGTTCATTCTCATGTGTTACGCAGCACGTTTGAGCTTCCGCAAGAACCAATGAGGTTCATTCTCATGTGTTACGCAGCAGTTTAAGCTTCAGCAAAAACCAATGAGGTTTATTCTTGTGTTACGCAGCACGTTTGAGCTTTAGCAAGAACCAATGAGGTTCAATCTCGTGTTACACATCATGTTTGAGCTTCAGCAAGAACCAATAAGGTTCATTCTCGTGTTACGCATCACGTTTGAGCTTCAGCAAGAACCAATGAGGTTCATTGTCATGTGTTATGCAGCATGTTTAAGCTTCAGCAAGAACCAATGAGGTTCATTCTCATGTGTTACGCAGCACGTTTGAGCTTCAGCAAGAACCAATGAGGTTCATTCTTGTGTTACGCAGCACGTTTGAGCTTCAGCAAGAACCAATGAGGTTCAATCTCGTGTTACACATCATGTTTGAGCTTCAGCAAGAACCAATAAGGTTCATTCTCATGTGTTACGCATCACGTTTGATCTTCCGCAAGAACCAATGAGGTTCATTCTCGTGTTACGCATCACGTTTGAGCTTCCACAAGAACCAATGAGGTTCATTCTCGTGTTACGCATCACGTTTGAGCTTCAGCAAGAACCAATGAGGTTCATTCTCATGTGTTACGCAGCACGTTTGAGCTTCAGCAAGAACCAATGAGGTTCATTTTTGTGTTACGCAGCACGTTTGAGCTTCAGCAAAAACCAGTGAGGTTCATTCTCGTGTTACACATCATGTTTGAGCTTCAGCAAGAACCAATGAGGTTCATTCTTATGTTACGCAGAACGTTTGAGCTTCTGCAAGAACCAGTGAGGTTCATTCTCGTGTTACGCAGCACGTTTGAGCTTCAGCAAGAATCAATGAGGTTCTTTCTCGTTTTACACATCATGTTTAAGCTTCA
Source organism: Rhinogobio ventralis (assembly GCA_039654625.1). Classification (NCBI taxonomy): domain Eukaryota; kingdom Metazoa; phylum Chordata; class Actinopteri; order Cypriniformes; family Gobionidae; genus Rhinogobio; species Rhinogobio ventralis. Next base: position 28,793,252 of record CM077217.1, on the reverse strand, counting down.
GCAAGAACCAATGATGTTCATTCTCATGTGTTTTTCACATCACTTTTAGCTTCAACAAGAAACAATGTGGTTCATTCTCATGTGTTACACAGCACGTTTGAGCTTCCACAAGAACCAATGAGGTTCATTCTCATGTGTTACGCAGCACGTTTGAGCTTCAACAAGAAACAGTGAGGTTCATTCTCATGTGTTACGCATCACGTTTGAGATTCTGCAAGGACCAATGAGGTTCATTCTCGTGTTACGCATCACATTTAAGCTTCAGCAAGAACCAATGAGGTTCATTCTCGTGTTACGCATCACGTTTGAGCTTCAACAAGAACCAATGAGGTTCATTCTCATGTGTTACGCAGCACGTTTGAGCTTCAACAAGAAACAGTGAGGTTCATTCTCATGTGTTACGCATCACATTTAAGCTTCAGCAAGAACCAATGAGGTTCATTCTCATGTGTTACGCAGCACGTTTGAGCTTCAACAAGAACCAATGAGGTTCATTCTAGTGTTGCGCATCACGTTTGAGCTTCAGCAAGAACCAATGAGGTTCATTCTCGTGTTACGCATCACGTTTGAGCTTCAGCAAGAACCAATGAGGTTCATTCTCGTGTGTTACGCAGCACGTTTGAGCTTCAGCAAGATCCAATGAGGTTCATTCTCATGTGTTACACAGCAGGTTTGAGCTTCCACAAGAACAAATGAGGTTCATTCTTCTGTTACGCAGCACGTTTGAGCTTCAGCAAGAACCAATAAGGTTCATTCTCGTGTGTTACGCAGCACGTTTGAGCTTCTGCAAGAACCAATGAGGTCCATTCCCGTGTTACACATCATGTTTAAGCTTTAGCAAGAACCAGAGCTTCCACAAGAACCAATGAGGTTCATTCTTCTGTTACGCAGCACGTTTGAGCTTCAGCAAGAACCAATAAGGTTCATTCTCGTGTGTTACGCAGCACGTTTGAGCTTCTGCAAGAACCAATGAGGTCCATTCCCGTGTTACACATCATGTTTAAGCTTCAGCAAGAACCAATGAAGTTCATTCTCATGTGTTACGCAGCACGTTTGAGCTTCAGCAAGAATCAATGAGGTTCTTTCTCGTTTTACACATCATGTTTAAGCTTCAGCAAGAACCAATGAGGTTCATTCTCATGTGTTTTTCACATCACTTTTAGCTTCAACGAGAAACAATGAGGTTCATTTTCGTGTGTTACGCAGCACGTTTGAGCTTCAGCAAGAACCAATGAGGTTCATTCTCGTGTTACGCAGCACGTTTGAGCTTCAGCAAGAATCAATGAGGTTCTTTCTCGTCTTACACATCATGTTTAAGCTTCAGCAAGAACCAATGAGGTTCATTCTCATGTGTTTTTCACATCACTTTTAGCTTCAACAAGAAACAATGAGGTTCATTCTCATGTGTTACGCAGCACGTTTAAGCTTCAGCAAGAACCAATGAGGTTCATTCTCATATGTTTTTCACATCACTTTTAGCTTCAATAAGAACCAATGAGGTTCATTCTCATGTGTTACACAGCAAGTTTGAGCTTCCACAAGAACCAATGAGGTTCATTCTCGTGTGTTACGCAGCACGCTTGAGCTTCAGCAAGAACCAATGAGGTTCATTCTCGTGTGTTACGCAGCACGTTTGAGCTTCAGCAAGAAACAATGAAGTTCATTCTCATGTGTTACACATCATGTATAAGCTTCAGCAAGAACCAAAGAGGTTAATTCTTATGTGTGACGCAGCACGTTTGAGCTTCAACAAGAAACAGTGAGGTTCATTCTCGTGTGTTACGCAGCACGTTTGAGCTTCAGCAAGAAACAATGAAGTTCATTCTCATGTGTTACACATCATGTATAAGCTTCAACAAGAAACAGTGAGGTTCATTCTCATGTGTTACACAGCACGTTTGAGCTTCAACAAGAACCAATGAGGTTTATTCTAGTGTTATTCAGCACGTTTGAGCTTCAGCAAGAACCAATGAGGTTCATTCTCGTGTTACGCAGCATGTTTGAGCTTCAACAAGAACCAATGAGGTTCATTCTTCTGTTACGCAGCACGTTTGAGCTTCAGCAAGAACCAATGAGGTCCATTCTAGTGTTACGCAGCACGTTAGAGCTTCAGCAAGAACCAATGAGGTTCATTCTCGTGTTACGCAGCACGTTTGAGCTTCAGCAAGAACCAATGAGGTCCATTCTCGTGTTACACATCATATTTAAGCATCAGCAAGAACCAATGAAGTTCATTCTCATGTGTTACGCAGCACGTTTGAGCTTCCGCAAGAACCAATGAGGTTCATTATCATGTTACGCATCACGTTTGAGCTTCCGCAAGAACCAATGAGGTTCATTCTCATGTGTTACGCAGCACGTTTGAGCTTCAGCAAAAACCAATGAGGTACATTCTCGTGTTACGCAGCACGTTTGAGCTTCAGCAAGAATCAATGAGGTTCTTTCTCGTTTTACACATCATGTTTAAGCTTCAGCAAGAACCAATGAGGTTCATTCTCGTGTGTTACGCAGCACGTTTAAGCTTCAGCAAGAACCAATGAGGTTCATTCTCATATGTTTTTCACATCACTTTTAGCATCAAAAAGAACCAATGAGGTTCATTCTCGTGTGTTACGCAGCACGTTTGAGCTTCAGCAAGAAACAATGAAGTTCATTCTCATGTGTTACACATCATGTATAAGCTTCAGCAAGAACCAAAGATGTTCATTCTTATGTGTGACGCAGCACGTTTGAGCTTCCGCAAGAACCAATGAGGTTCATTCTCGTGTGTTACGCAGCACGTTTGAGCTTCATCAAGAACCAATGAGGTTCATTCTTGTCTTACGGAGCAAGTTTGAGCTTCAGCAAGAACCAATGAGGTTCATTCTTGTGTTACACATCATGTTTAAGCTTCAGCAAGAACCAATGAGGTTCATTCTCATGTGTTACACAGCACGTTTGAGCTTCCGCAAGAACCAATGAAGTTCATTCTCATGTGTTACGCAGCACGTTTGAGCTTCCGCAAGAACCAATGAGGTTCATTCTCATGTGTTACGCAGCAGTTTAAGCTTCAGCAAAAACCAATGAGGTTTATTCTCGTGTTACGCATCACGTTTGAGCTTCCACAAGAACCAATGAGGTTCATTCTCATGTGTTACACAGCACGTTTGAGCTTCAACAAGAACCAATGAGGTTCATTCTAGTGTTGCGCATCACATTTGAGCTTCAGCAAGAACCAATGAGGTTCATTCTCATGTGTTACGCAGCACGTTTGAGCTTCAGCAAGAACCAATGAGGTTCATTCTTGTGTTACGCAGCACGTTTGAGCTTCAGCAAGAACCAATGAGGTTCAATCTCGTGTTACACATCATGTATAAGCTTCAGCAAGAACCAATGAGGTTCATTCTCATGTGTTACGCATCACGTTTGATTTTCCGCAAGAACCAATGAGGTTCATTCTCGTGTTACGCATCACGTTTGAGCTTCAGCAAGAACCAATGAGGTTCATTCTCATGTGTTACGCAGCACGTTTGAGCTTCAGCAAGAACCAATGAGGTTCATTCTTGTGTTACGCATCACGTTTGAGCTTCAACAAGAAACAGTGAGGTTCATTCTCATGTGTTATGCATCACATTTGAGCTTCAACAAGAAACAGTGAGGTTCATTCTCATGTGTTACGCAGCACGTTTGAGCTTCAACAAGAAACAGTGAGGTTCATTCTCATGTGCTACGCATCACGTTTGAGATTCTGCAAGGACCAATGAGGTTCATTCTCGTGTTACGCAGCACATTTAAGCTTCAGCAAGAACCAATGAGGTTCATTCTCGTGTTATGCATCACGTTTGAGCTTCAGCAAGAACCAATGAGGTTCATTCTCATGTGTTACGCAGCACGTTTGAGCTTCAACAAGAACCAATGAGGTTCATTCTCATGTGTTACGCAGCACGTTTGAGCTTCAACAAGAACCAATGAGGTTCATTCTAGTGTTGCGCATCACGTTTGAGCTTCAGCAAGAACCAATGAGGTTCATTCTAGTGTTACGCAGCACGTTTGAGCTTCAGCAAGAACCAATGAGGTTCATTCTCGTGTTACGCAGCATGTTTGAGCTTCAACAAGAACCAGTGAGGTTCATTCTTCTGTTACGCAGCACGTTTGAGCTTCAGCAAGAACCAATGAGGTCCATTCTCGTGTTACACATCATGTTTAAGCTTCAGCAAGAACCAATGAAGTTCATTCTCATTTGTTACGCAGCACGTTTGAGCTTCCGCAAGAACCAATGAGGTTCATTATCATGTTACGCAGCACGTTTGAGCTTCCGCAAGAACCAATGAAGTTCATTCTCATGTGTTACGCAGCACGTTTGAGCTTCAGCAAAAACCAATGAGGTTCATTCTCGTGTTACGCAGCACGTTTGAGCTTCAGCAAGAATCAATGAGGTTCTTTCTCGTTTTACACATCATGTTTAAGCTTCAGCAAGAACCAATGAGGTTCATTCTCGTGTGTTACGCAGCACGTTTAAGCTTCAGCAAGAACCAATGAGGTTCATTCTCATATGTTTTTCACATCACTTTTAGCATTAACAAGAACCAATGAGGTTCATTCTCATGTGTTACACAGCAAGTTTGAGCTTCCACAAGAACCAATGAGGTTCATTCTCGTGTGTTACGCAGCACGTTTGAGCTTCAGCAAGAAACAATGAAGTTCATTCTCATGTGTTACACATCATGTATAAGCTTCAGCAAGAACCAAAGAGGTTCATTCTTATGTGTGACGCAGCACGTTTGAGCTTCCGCAAGAACCAATGAGGTTCATTCTCGTGTGTTACGCAGCACGTTTGAGCTTCATCAAGAACCAATGAGGTTCATTCTAGTGTTGCGCATCACATTTGAGCTTCAGCAAAAACCAATGAGGTTCATTCTCATGTGTTACGCAGCACGTTTGAGCTTCAGCAAGAACCAATGAGGTTCATTCTTGTGTTACGCAGCACGTTTGAGCTTTAGCAAGAACCAATGAGGTTCAATCTCGTGTTACACATCATGTTTGAGCTTCAGCAAGAACCAATAAGGTTCATTCTCGTGTTACGCATCACGTTTGAGCTTCAGCAAGAACCAATGAGGTTCATTGTCATGTGTTATGCAGCATGTTTAAGCTTCAGCAAGAACCAATGAGGTTCATTCTCATGTGTTACGCAGCACGTTTGAGCTTCAGCAAGAACCAATGAGGTTCATTCTTGTGTTACGCAGCACGTTTGAGCTTCAGCAAGAACCAATGAGGTTCAATCTCGTGTTACACATCATGTTTGAGCTTCAGCAAGAACCAATAAGGTTTATTCTCATGTGTTACGCATCACGTTTGATCTTCCGCAAGAACCAATGAGGTTCATTCTCGTGTTACGCATCACGTTTGAGCTTCCACAAGAACCAATGAGGTTCATTCTCGTGTTACGCATCACGTTTGAGATTCTGCAAGAACCAATGAGGTTCATTCTCATGTGTTACGCAGCACGTTTGAGCTTCAGCAAGAACCAATGAGGTTCATTCTTGTGTTACGCAGCACGTTTGAGCTTCAGCAAGAACCAATGAGGTTCAATCTCGTGTTACAAATCATGTTTGAGCTTCAGCAAGAACCAATAAGGTTCATTCTCATGTGTTACGCATCACGTTTGATCTTCCGCAAGAACCAATGAGGTTCATTCTCGTGTTACGCATCACGTTTGAGCTTCCACAAGAACCAATGAGGTTCATTCTCGTGTTACGCATCACGTTTGAGCTTCAGCAAGAACCAATGAGGTTCATTCTCATGTGTTACGCAGCACGTTTGAGCTTCAGCAAGAACCAATGAGGTTCATTTTTGTGTTACGCAGCACGTTTGAGCTTCAGCAAAAACCAGTGAGGTTCATTCTCGTGTTACACATCATGTTTGAGCTTCAGCAAGAACCAATGAGGTTCATTCTTATGTGTTACGCAGAACGTTTGAGCTTCTGCAAGAACCAGTGAGGTTCATTCTCGTGTTACGCAGCACGTTTGAGCTTCAGCAAGAATCAATGAGGTTCTTTCTCGTTTTACACATCATGTTTAAGCTTCAGCAAGAACCAATGATGTTCATTCTCATGTGTTTTTCACATCACTTTTAGCTTCAACAAGAAACAATGTGGTTCATTCTCATGTGTTACACAGCACGTTTGAGCTTCCACAAGAACCAATGAGGTTCATTCTCGTGTGTTACGCAGCACGTTTAAGCTTCAGCAAGAACCAATGAGGTTCATTCTCATGTGTTACGCAGCACGTTTGAGCTTCAACAAGAAACAGTGAGGTTCATTCTCATGTGTTACGCATCACGTTTGAGATTCTGCAAGGACCAATGAGGTTCATTCTCGTGTTACGCATCACATTTAAGCTTCAGCAAGAACCAATGAGGTTCATTCTCATGTGTTACGCAGCACGTTTGAGCTTCAACAAGAAACAGTGAGGTTCATTCTCATGTGTTACGCATCACATTTAAGCTTCAGCAAGAACCAATGAGGTTCATTCTCATGTGTTACGCAGCACGTTTGAGCTTCAACAAGAACCAATGAGGTTCATTCTAGTGTTGCGCATCACGTTTGAGTTTCAGCAAGAACCAATGAGGTTCATTCTCGTGTTACGCATCACGTTTGAGCTTCAGCAAGAACCAATGAGGTTCATTCTCGTGTGTTACGCAGCACGTTTGAGCTTCAGCAAGATCCAATGAGGTTCATTCTCATGTGTTACACAGCAGGTTTGAGCTTCCACAAGAACAAATGAGGTTCATTCTTCTGTTACGCAGCACGTTTGAGCTTCAGCAAGAACCAATAAGGTTCATTCTCGTGTGTTACGCAGCACGTTTGAGCTTCTGCAAGAACCAATGAGGTCCATTCCCGTTTTACACATCATGTTTAAGCTTTAGCAAGAACCAGAGCTTCCACAAGAACCAATGAGGTTCATTCTTCTGTTACGCAGCACATTTGAGCTTCAGCAAGAACCAATAAGGTTCATTCTCGTGTGTTACGCAGCACGTTTGAGCTTCTGCAAGAACCAATGAGGTCCATTCCCGTGTTACACATCATGTTTAAGCTTCAGCAAGAACCAATGAAGTTCATTCTCATGTGTTACGCAGCACGTTTGAGCTTCAGCAAGAATCAATGAGGTTCTTTCTCGTTTTACACATCATGTTTAAGCTTCAGCAAGAACCAATGAGGTTCATTCTCATGTGTTTTTCACATCACTTTTAGCTTCAACGAGAAACAATGAGGTTCATTTTCGTGTGTTACGCAGCACGTTTGAGCTTCAGCAAGAACCAATGAGGTTCATTCTCGTGTTACGCAGCACGTTTGAGCTTCAGCAAGAATCAATGAGGTTCTTTCTCGTCTTACACATCATGTTTAAGCTTCAGCAAGAACCAATGAGGTTCATTCTCATGTGTTTTTCACATCACTTTTAGCTTCAACAAGAAACAATGAGGTTCATTCTCATGTGTTACGCAGCACGTTTAAGCTTCAGCAAGAACCAATGAGGTTCATTCTCATATGTTTTTCACATCACTTTTAGCTTCAATAAGAACCAATGAGGTTCATTCTCATGTGTTACACAGCAAGTTTGAGCTTCCACAAGAACCAATGAGGTTCATTCTCGTGTGTTACGCAGCACGCTTGAGCTTCAGCAAGAACCAATGAGGTTCATTCTCGTGTGTTACGCAGCACGTTTGAGCTTCAGCAAGAAACAATGAAGTTCATTCTCATGTGTTACACATCATGTATAAGCTTCAGCAAGAACCAAAGAGGTTAATTCTTATGTGTGACTCAGCACGTTTGAGCTTCAACAAGAAACAGTGAGGTTCATTCTCGTGTGTTACGCAGCACGTTTGAGCTTCAGCAAGAAACAATGAAGTTCATTCTCATGTGTTACACATCATGTATAAGCTTCAGCAAGAACCAAAGAGGTTCATTCTTATGTGTGACGCAGCACGTTTGAGCTTCAACAAGAACCAATGAGGTTCATTCTCATGTGTTACGCAGCACGTTTGAGCTTCAACAAGAACCAATGAGGTTCATTCTAGTGTTGCGCATCACGTTTGAGCTTCAGCAAGAACCAATGAGGTTCATTCTAGTGTTACGCAGCACGTTTGAGCTTCAGCAAGAACCAATGAGGTTCATTCTCGTGTTACGCAGCATGTTTGAGCTTCAACAAGAACCAGTGAGGTTCATTCTTCTGTTACGCAGCACGTTTGAGCTTCAGCAAGAACCAATGAGGTCCATTCTCGTGTTACACATCATGTTTAAGCTTCAGCAAGAACCAATGAAGTTCATTCTCATTTGTTACGCAGCACGTTTGAGCTTCCGCAAGAACCAATGAGGTTCATTATCATGTTACGCAGCACGTTTGAGCTTCCGCAAGAACCAATGAAGTTCATTCTCATGTGTTACGCAGCACGTTTGAGCTTCAGCAAAAACCAATGAGGTTCATTCTCGTGTTACGCAGCACGTTTGAGCTTCAGCAAGAATCAATGAGGTTCTTTCTCGTTTTACACATCATGTTTAAGCTTCAGCAAGAACCAATGAGGTTCATTCTCGTGTGTTACGCAGCACGTTTAAGCTTCAGCAAGAACCAATGAGGTTCATTCTCATGTGTTACACAGCAAGTTTGAGCTTCCACAAGAACCAATGAGGTTCATTCTCGTGTGTTACGCAGCACGTTTGAGCTTCAGCAAGAAACAATGAAGTTCATTCTCATGTGTTACACATCATGTATAAGCTTCAGCAAGAACCAAAGAGGTTCATTCTTATGTGTGACGCAGCACGTTTGAGCTTCCGCAAGAACCAATGAGGTTCATTCTCGTGTGTTACGCAGCACGTTTGAGCTTCATCAAGAACCAATGAGGTTCATTCTAGTGTTACGCATCACATTTGAACTTCAGCAAGAACCAATGAGGTTCATTCTCATGTGTTACGCAGCACGTTTGAGCTTCAGCAAGAACCAATGAGGTTCATTCTTGTGTTACGCAGCACGTTTGAGCTTTAGCAAGAACCAATGAGGTTCAATCTCGTGTTACACATCATGTTTGAGCTTCAGCAAGAACCAATAAGGTTCATTCTCGTGTTACGCATCACGTTTGAGCTTCAGCAAGAACCAATGAGGTTCATTGTCATGTGTTATGCAGCATGTTTAAGCTTCAGCAAGAACCAATGAGGTTCATTCTCATGTGTTACGCAGCACGTTTGAGCTTCAGCAAGAACCAATGAGGTTCATTCTTGTGTTACGCAGCACGTTTGAGCTTCAGCAAGAACCAATGAGGTTCAATCTCGTGTTACACATCATGTTTGAGCTTCAGCAAGAACCAATAAGGTTCATTCTCATGTGTTACGCATCACGTTTGATCTTCCGCAAGAACCAATGAGGTTCATTCTCGTGTTACGCATCACGTTTGAGCTTCCACAAGAACCAATGAGGTTCATTCTCGTGTTACGCATCACGTTTGAGCTTCAGCAAGAACCAATGAGGTTCATTCTCATGTGTTACGCAGCACGTTTGAGCTTCAGCAAGAACCAATGAGGTTCATTCTTGTTACGCAGCACGTTTGAGCTTCAGCAAGAACCAATGAGGTTCAATCTCGTGTTACACATCATGTTTGAGCTTCAGCAAGAACCAATAAGGTTCATTCTCATGTGTTACGCATCACGTTTGATCTTCCGCAAGAACCAATGAGGTTCATTCTCGTGTTACGCATCACGTTTGAGCTTCCACAAGAACCAATGAGGTTCATTCTCGTGTTACGCATCACGTTTGAGCTTCAGCAAGAACCAATGAGGTTCATTCTCATGTGTTACGCAGCACGTTTGAGCTTCAGCAAGAACCAATGAGGTTCATTTTTGTGTTACGCAGCACGTTTGAGCTTCAGCAAAAACCAGTGAGGTTCATTCTCGTGTTACACATCATGTTTGAGCTTCAGCAAGAACCAATGAGGTTCATTCTTATGTTACGCAGAACGTTTGAGCTTCTGCAAGAACCAGTGAGGTTCATTCTCGTGTTACGCAGCACGTTTGAGCTTCAGCAAGAATCAATGAGGTTCTTTCTCGTTTTACACATCATGTTTAAGCTTCAGCAAGAACCAATGATGTTCATTCTCATGTGTTTTTCACATCACTTTTAGCTTCAACAAGAAACAATGTGGTTCATTCTCATGTGTTACACAGCACGTTTGAGCTTCCACAAGAACCAATGAGGTTCATTCTCGTGTGTTACGCAGCACGTTTAAGCTTCAGCAAGAACCAATGAGGTTCATTCTCATGTGTTACGCAGCACGTTTGAGCTTCAACAAGAAACAGTGAGGTTCATTCTCATGTGTTACGCATCACGTTTGAGATTCTGCAAGGACCAATGAGGTTCATTCTCGTGTTACGCATCACATTTAAGCTTCAGCAAGAACCAATGAGGTTCATTCTCGTGTTACGCATCACGTTTGAGCTTCAACAAGAACCAATGAGGTTCATTCTCATGTGTTACGCAGCACGTTTGAGCTTCAACAAGAAACAGTGAGGTTCATTCTCATGTGTTACGCATCACATTTAAGCTTCAGCAAGAACCAATGAGGTTCATTCTCATGTGTTACGCAGCACGTTTGAGCTTCAACAAGAACCAATGAGGTTCATTCTAGTGTTGCGCATCACGTTTGAGCTTCAGCAAGAACCAATGAGGTTCATTCTCGTGTTACGCATCACGTTTGAGCTTCAGCAAGAACCAATGAGGTTCATTCTCGTGTGTTACGCAGCACGTTTGAGCTTCAGCAAGATCCAATGAGGTTCATTCTCATGTGTTACACAGCAGGTTTGAGCTTCCACAAGAACAAATGAGGTTCATTCTTCTGTTACGCAGCACGTTTGAGCTTCAGCAAGAACCAATAAGGTTCATTCTCGTGTGTTACGCAGCACGTTTGAGCTTCTGCAAGAACCAATGAGGTCCATTCCCGTGTTACACATCATGTTTAAGCTTTAGCAAGAACCAGAGCTTCCACAAGAACCAATGAGGTTCATTCTTCTGTTACGCAGCACGTTTGAGCTTCAGCAAGAACCAATAAGGTTCATTCTCGTGTGTTACGCAGCACGTTTGAGCTTCTGCAAGAACCAATGAGGTCCATTCCCGTGTTACACATCATGTTTAAGCTTCAGCAAGAACCAATGAAGTTCATTCTCATGTGTTACGCAGCACGTTTGAGCTTCAGCAAGAATCAATGAGGTTCTTTCTCGTTTTACACATCATGTTTAAGCTTCAGCAAGAACCAATGAGGTTCATTCTCATGTGTTTTTCACATCACTTTTAGCTTCAACGAGAAACAATGAGGTTCATTTTCGTGTGTTACGCAGCACGTTTGAGCTTCAGCAAGAACCAATGAGGTTCATTCTCGTGTTACGCAGCACGTTTGAGCTTCAGCAAGAATCAATGAGGTTCTTTCTCGTCTTACACATCATGTTTAAGCTTCAGCAAGAACCAATGAGGTTCATTCTCATGTGTTTTTCACATCACTTTTAGCTTCAACAAGAAATAATGAGGTTCATTCTCATGTGTTACGCAGCACGTTTAAGCTTCAGCAAGAACCAATGAGGTTCATTCTCATATGTTTTTCACATCACTTTTAGCTTCAATAAGAACCAATGAGGTTCATTCTCATGTGTTACACAGCAAGTTTGAGCTTCCACAAGAACCAATGAGGTTCATTCTCGTGTGTTACGCAGCACGCTTGAGCTTCAGCAAGAACCAATGAGGTTCATTCTCGTGTGTTACGCAGCACGTTTGAGCTTCAGCAAGAAACAATGAAGTTCATTCTCATGTGTTACACATCATGTATAAGCTTCAGCAAGAACCAAAGAGGTTAATTCTTATGTGTGACGCAGCACGTTTGAGCTTCAACAAGAAACAGTGAGGTTCATTCTCGTGTGTTACGCAGCACGTTTGAGCTTCAGCAAGAAACAATGAAGTTCATTCTCATGTGTTACACATCATGTATAAGCTTCAACAAGAAACAGTGAGGTTCATTCTCATGTGTTACACAGCACGTTTGAGCTTCAACAAGAACCAATGAGGTTTATTCTAGTGTTATTCAGCACGTTTGAGCTTCAGCAAGAACCAATGAGGTTCATTCTCGTGTTACGCAGCATGTTTGAGCTTCAACAAGAACCAATGAGGTTCATTCTTCTGTTACGCAGCACGTTTGAGCTTCAGCAAGAACCAATGAGGTCCATTCTAGTGTTACGCAGCACGTTAGAGCTTCAGCAAGAACCAATGAGGTTCATTCTCGTGTTACGCAGCACGTTTGAGCTTCAGCAAGAACCAATGAGGTCCATTCTCGTGTTACACATCATATTTAAGCATCAGCAAGAACCAATGAAGTTCATTCTCATGTGTTACGCAGCACGTTTGAGCTTCCGCAAGAACCAATGAGGTTCATTATCATGTTACGCAGCACGTTTGAGCTTCAACAAGAAACAGTGAGGTTCATTCTCATGTGTTACGCATCACGTTTGAGCTTCAACAAGAAACAGTGAGGTTCATTCTCATGTGTTACGCAGCCAGTTTGAGCTTCAACAAGAAACAGTGAGGTTCATTCTCATGTGTTACGCATGACGTTTGAGATTCTGCAAGGACCAATGAGGTTCATTCTCGTGTTACGCAGCACTTTTAAGCTTCAGCAAGAACCAATGAGGTTCATTCTCGTGTTATGCATCACGTTTGAGCTTCAGCAAGAACCAATGAGGTTCATTCTCATGTGTTACGCAGCACGTTTGAGCTTCAACAAGAACCAATGAGGTTCATTCTAGTGTTACGCAGCACGTTTGAGCTTCAGCAAGAACCAATGAGGTTCATTCTCATGTGTTACGCAGCACGTTTGAGCTTCAACAAGAAACAGTGAGGTTCATTCTCATGTGTTACGCATCACGTTTGAGATTCTGCAAGGACCAATGAGGTTCATTCTCGTGTTACGCATCACGTTTGAGCTTCAGCAAGAACCAATGAGGTTCATTCTAGTGTTGCGCATCACGTTTGAGCTTCAGCAAGAACCAATGAGGTTCATTCTAGTGTTACGCAGCACCTTTGAGCTTCAGCAAGAACCAATGAGGTTCATTCTCGTGTTACGCAGCATGTTTGAGCTTCAACAAGAACCAATGAGGTTCATTCTTCTGTTACGCAGCACGTTTGAGCTTCAGCAAGAACCAATGAGGTCCATTCTCGTGTTACACATCATGTTTAAGCTTCAGCAAGAACCAATGAAGTTCATTCTCATGTGTTACGCAGCACGTTTGAGCTTCCGCAAGAACCAATGAGGTTCATTATCATGTTACGCATCACGTTTGAGCTTCCGCAAGAACCAATGAGGTTCATTCTCATGTGTTACGCAGCACGTTTGAGCTTCAGCAAAAACCAATGAGGTACATTTTCGTGTCACGCAGCACGTTTGAGCTTCAGCAAGAATCAATGAGGTTCTTTCTCGTTTTACACATCATGTTTAAGCTTCAGCAAGAACCAATGAGGTTCATTCTCGTGTGTTACGCAGCACGTTTAAGCTTCAGCAAGAACCAATGAGGTTCATTCTCATATGTTTTTCACATCACTTTTAGCATCAAAAAGAACCAATGAGGTTCATTCTAGTGTGTTACGCAGCACGTTTGAGCTTCAGCAAGAAACAATGAAGTTCATTCTCATGTGTTACACATCATGTATAAGCTTCAGCAAGAACCAAAGAGGTTCATTCTTATGTGTGACGCAGCACGTTTGAGCTTCCGCAAGAACCAATGAGGTTCATTCTCGTGTGTTACGCAGTACGTTTGAGCTTCATCAAGAACCAATGAGGTTCATTCTTGTCTTACGGAGCAAGTTTGAGCTTCAGCAAGAACCAATGAGGTTCATTCTTGTGTTACACATCATGTTTAAGCTTCAGCAAGAACCAATGAGGTTCATTCTCATGTGTTACACAGCACGTTTGAGCTTCCGCAAGAACCAATGAAGTTCATTCTCATGTGTTACGCAGCACGTTTGAGCTTCCGCAAGAACCAATGAGGTTCATTCTCATGTGTTACGCAGCAGTTTAAGCTTCAGCAAAAACCAATGAGGTTTATTCTTGTGTTACGCAGCACGTTTGAGCTTTAGCAAGAACCAATGAGGTTCAATCTCGTGTTACACATCATGTTTGAGCTTCAGCAAGAACCAATAAGGTTCATTCTCGTGTTACGCATCACGTTTGAGCTTCAGCAAGAACCAATGAGGTTCATTGTCATGTGTTATGCAGCATGTTTAAGCTTCAGCAAGAACCAATGAGGTTCATTCTCATGTGTTACGCAGCACGTTTGAGCTTCAGCAAGAACCAATGAGGTTCATTCTTGTGTTACGCAGCACGTTTGAGCTTCAGCAAGAACCAATGAGGTTCAATCTCGTGTTACACATCATGTTTGAGCTTCAGCAAGAACCAATAAGGTTCATTCTCATGTGTTACGCATCACGTTTGATCTTCCGCAAGAACCAATGAGGTTCATTCTCGTGTTACGCATCACGTTTGAGCTTCCACAAGAACCAATGAGGTTCATTCTCGTGTTACGCATCACGTTTGAGCTTCAGCAAGAACCAATGAGGTTCATTCTCATGTGTTACGCAGCACGTTTGAGCTTCAGCAAGAACCAATGAGGTTCATTCTTGTTACGCAGCACGTTTGAGCTTCAGCAAGAACCAATGAGGTTCAATCTCGTGTTACACATCATGTTTGAGCTTCAGCAAGAACCAATAAGGTTCATTCTCATGTGTTACGCATCACGTTTGATCTTCCGCAAGAACCAATGAGGTTCATTCTCGTGTTACGCATCACGTTTGAGCTTCCACAAGAACCAATGAGGTTCATTCTCGTGTTACGCATCACGTTTGAGCTTCAGCAAGAACCAATGAGGTTCATTCTCATGTGTTACGCAGCACGTTTGAGCTTCAGCAAGAACCAATGAGGTTCATTTTTGTGTTACGCAGCACGTTTGAGCTTCAGCAAAAACCAGTGAGGTTCATTCTCGTGTTACACATCATGTTTGAGCTTCAGCAAGAACCAATGAGGTTCATTCTTATGTTACGCAGAACGTTTGAGCTTCTGCAAGAACCAGTGAGGTTCATTCTCGTGTTACGCAGCACGTTTGAGCTTCAGCAAGAATCAATGAGGTTCTTTCTCGTTTTACACATCATGTTTAAGCTTCAGCAAGAACCAATGATGTTCATTCTCATGTGTTTTTCACATCACTTTTAGCTTCAACAAGAAACAATGTGGTTCATTCTCATGTGTTACACAGCACGTTTGAGCTTCCACAAGAACCAATGAGGTTCATTCTCATGTGTTACGCAGCACGTTTGAGCTTCAACAAGAAACAGTGAGGTTCATTCTCATGTGTTACGCATCACGTTTGAGATTCTGCAAGGACCAATGAGGTTCATTCTCGTGTTACGCATCACATTTAAGCTTCAGCAAGAACCAATGAGGTTCATTCTCGTGTTACGCATCACGTTTGAGCTTCAACAAGAACCAATGAGGTTCATTCTCATGTGTTACGCAGCACGTTTGAGCTTCAACAAGAAACAGTGAGGTTCATTCTCATGTGTTACGCATCACATTTAAGCTTCAGCAAGAACCAATGAGGTTCATTCTCATGTGTTACGCAGCACGTTTGAGCTTCAACAAGAACCAATGAGGTTCATTCTAGTGTTGCGCATCACGTTTGAGCTTCAGCAAGAACCAATGAGGTTCATTCTCGTGTTACGCATCACGTTTGAGCTTCAGCAAGAACCAATGAGGTTCATTCTCGTGTGTTACGCAGCACGTTTGAGCTTCAGCAAGATCCAATGAGGTTCATTCTCATGTGTTACACAGCAGGTTTGAGCTTCCACAAGAACAAATGAGGTTCATTCTTCTGTTACGCAGCACGTTTGAGCTTCAGCAAGAACCAATAAGGTTCATTCTCGTGTGTTACGCAGCACGTTTGAGCTTCTGCAAGAACCAATGAGGTCCATTCCCGTGTTACACATCATGTTTAAGCTTTAGCAAGAACCAGAGCTTCCACAAGAACCAATGAGGTTCATTCTTCTGTTACGCAGCACGTTTGAGCTTCAGCAAGAACCAATAAGGTTCATTCTCGTGTGTTACGCAGCACGTTTGAGCTTCTGCAAGAACCAATGAGGTCCATTCCCGTGTTACACATCATGTTTAAGCTTCAGCAAGAACCAATGAAGTTCATTCTCATGTGTTACGCAGCACGTTTGAGCTTCAGCAAGAATCAATGAGGTTCTTTCTCGTTTTACACATCATGTTTAAGCTTCAGCAAGAACCAATGAGGTTCATTCTCATGTGTTTTTCACATCACTTTTAGCTTCAACGAGAAACAATGAGGTTCATTTTCGTGTGTTACGCAGCACGTTTGAGCTTCAGCAAGAACCAATGAGGTTCATTCTCGTGTTACGCAGCACGTTTGAGCTTCAGCAAGAATCAATGAGGTTCTTTCTCGTCTTACACATCATGTTTAAGCTTCAGCAAGAACCAATGAGGTTCATTCTCATGTGTTTTTCACATCACTTTTAGCTTCAACAAGAAACAATGAGGTTCATTCTCATGTGTTACGCAGCACGTTTAAGCTTCAGCAAGAACCAATGAGGTTCATTCTCATATGTTTTTCACATCACTTTTAGCTTCAATAAGAACCAATGAGGTTCATTCTCATGTGTTACACAGCAAGTTTGAGCTTCCACAAGAACCAATGAGGTTCATTCTCGTGTGTTACGCAGCACGCTTGAGCTTCAGCAAGAACCAATGAGGTTCATTCTCGTGTGTTACGCAGCACGTTTGAGCTTCAGCAAGAAACAATGAAGTTCATTCTCATGTGTTACACATCATGTATAAGCTTCAGCAAGAACCAAAGAGGTTAATTCTTATGTGTGACGCAGCACGTTTGAGCTTCAACAAGAAACAGTGAGGTTCATTCTCGTGTGTTACGCAGCACGTTTGAGCTTCAGCAAGAAACAATGAAGTTCATTCTCATGTGTTACACATCATGTATAAGCTTCAACAAGAAACAGTGAGGTTCATTCTCATGTGTTACACAGCACGTTTGAGCTTCAACAAGAACCAATGAGGTTTATTCTAGTGTTATTCAGCACGTTTGAGCTTCAGCAAGAACCAATGAGGTTCATTCTCGTGTTACGCAGCATGTTTGAGCTTCAACAAGAACCAATGAGGTTCATTCTTCTGTTACGCAGCACGTTTGAGCTTCAGCAAGAACCAATGAGGTCCATTCTAGTGTTACGCAGCACGTTAGAGCTTCAGCAAGAACCAATGAGGTTCATTCTCGTGTTACGCAGCACGTTTGAGCTTCAGCAAGAACCAATGAGGTCCATTCTCGTGTTACACATCATATTTAAGCATCAGCAAGAACCAATGAAGTTCATTCTCATGTGTTACGCAGCACGTTTGAGCTTCCGCAAGAACCAATGAGGTTCATTATCATGTTACGCAGCACGTTTGAGCTTCAACAAGAAACAGTGAGGTTCATTCTCATGTGTTACGCATCACGTTTGAGCTTCAACAAGAAACAGTGAGGTTCATTCTCATGTGTTACGCAGCCAGTTTGAGCTTCAACAAGAAACAGTGAGGTTCATTCTCATGTGTTACGCATGACGTTTGAGATTCTGCAAGGACCAATGAGGTTCATTCTCGTGTTACGCAGCACTTTTAAGCTTCAGCAAGAACCAATGAGGTTCATTCTCGTGTTATGCATCACGTTTGAGCTTCAGCAAGAACCAATGAGGTTCATTCTCATGTGTTACGCAGCACGTTTGAGCTTCAACAAGAACCAATGAGGTTCATTCTAGTGTTACGCAGCACGTTTGAGCTTCAGCAAGAACCAATGAGGTTCATTCTCATGTGTTACGCAGCACGTTTGAGCTTCAACAAGAAACAGTGAGGTTCATTCTCATGTGTTACGCATCACGTTTGAGATTCTGCAAGGACCAATGAGGTTCATTCTCGTGTTACGCATCACGTTTGAGCTTCAGCAAGAACCAATGAGGTTCATTCTCATGTGTTACGCAGCACGTTTGCGCTTCAACAAGAACCAATGAGGTTCATTCTAGTGTTGCGCATCACGTTTGAGCTTCAGCAAGAACCAATGAGGTTCATTCTAGTGTTACGCAGCACCTTTGAGCTTCAGCAAGAACCAATGAGGTTCATTCTCGTGTTACGCAGCATGTTTGAGCTTCAACAAGAACCAATGAGGTTCATTCTTCTGTTACGCAGCACGTTTGAGCTTCAGCAAGAACCAATGAGGTCCATTCTCGTGTTACACATCATGTTTAAGCTTCAGCAAGAACCAATGAAGTTCATTCTCATGTGTTACGCAGCACGTTTGAGCTTCCGCAAGAACCAATGAGGTTCATTATCATGTTACGCATCACGTTTGAGCTTCCGCAAGAACCAATGAGGTTCATTCTCATGTGTTACGCAGCACGTTTGAGCTTCAGCAAAAACCAATGAGGTACATTCTCGTGTCACGCAGCACGTTTGAGCTTCAGCAAGAATCAATGAGGTTCTTTCTCGTTTTACACATCATGTTTAAGCTTCAGCAAGAACCAATGAGGTTCATTCTCGTGTGTTACGCAGCACGTTTAAGCTTCAGCAAGAACCAATGAGGTTCATTCTCATATGTTTTTCACATCACTTTTAGCATCAAAAAGAACCAATGAGGTTCATTCTAGTGTGTTACGCAGCACGTTTGAGCTTCAGCAAGAAACAATGAAGTTCATTCTCATGTGTTACACATCATGTATAAGCTTCAGCAAGAACCAAAGAGGTTCATTCTTATGTGTGACGCAGCACGTTTGAGCTTCCGCAAGAACCAATGAGGTTCATTCTCGTGTGTTACGCAGTACGTTTGAGCTTCATCAAGAACCAATGAGGTTCATTCTTGTCTTACGGAGCAAGTTTGAGCTTCAGCAAGAACCAATGAGGTTCATTCTTGTGTTACACATCATGTTTAAGCTTCAGCAAGAACCAATGAGGTTCATTCTCATGTGTTACACAGCACGTTTGAGCTTCCGCAAGAACCAATGAAGTTCATTCTCATGTGTTACGCAGCACGTTTGAGCTTCCGCAAGAACCAATGAGGTTCATTCTCATGTGTTACGCAGCAGTTTAAGCTTCAGCAAAAACCAATGAGGTTTATTCTCGTGTTACGCATCACGTTTGAGCTTCCACAAGAACCAATGAGGTTCATTCTTATGTGTTACACAGCACGTTTGAGCTTCAACAAGAACCAATGAGGTTCATTCTAGTGTTGCGCATCACATTTGAGCTTCAGCAAGAACCAATGAGGTTCATTCTCGTGTTACGCATCACGTTTGAGCTTCAGCAAGAACCAATGAGGTTCATTCTCGTGTTACGCATCACGTTTGAGCTTCAGCAAGAACCAATGAGGTTCATTCTCATGTGTTACGCAGCACGTTTGAGCTTCAGCAAGAACCAATGAGGTTCATTCTCATGTGTTACGCAGCACGTTTGAGCTTCAGCAAGAACCAATGAGGTTCATTCTTGTGTTACGCAGCACGTTTGAGCTTCAGCAAGAACCAATGAGGTTCAATCTCGTGTTACACATCATGTATAAGCTTCAGCAAGAACCAATGAGGTTCATTCTCATGTGTTACGCATCACGTTTGATTTTCCGCAAGAACCAATGAGGTTCATTCTCGTGTTACGCATCACGTTTGAGCTTCCACAAGAACCAATGAGGTTCATTCTCGTGTTACGCATCACGTTTGAGCTTCAGCAAGAAACAATGAAGTTCATTCTCATGTGTTACACATCATGTATAAGCTTCAGCAAGAACCAAAGAGGTTCATTCTTATGTGTGACGCAGCACGTTTGAGCTTCAACAAGAAACAGTGAGGTTCATTCTCATGTGTTATGCAGCACGTTTGAGCTTCCGCAAGAACCAATGAGGTTCATTCTAGTGTTACGCAGCACGTTTGAGCTTCAGCAAGAACCAATGAGGTCCATTCTAGTTTTACGCAGCACGTTAGAGCTTCAGCAAGAACCAATGAGGTTCATTCTCGTGTTATGCAGCATGTTTGAGCTTCAACAAGAACCAATGAGGTTCATTCTCATGTGTTACACAGCACGTTTGAGCTTCAACAAGAACCAATGAGGTTCATTCTCATGTGTTACACAGCACGTTTGAGCTTCAGCAAGAACCAATGAGGTTCATTCTCGTGTTACGCATCACGTTTGAGCTTCAGCAAGAACCAATGTGGTTCATTCTCGTGTTACGCATCACGTTTGAGCTTCAACAAGAAACAGTGAGGTTCATTCTCATGTGTTACGCATCACATTTGAGCTTCAACAAGAAACAGTGAGGTTCATTCTCATGTGTTACGCAGCACGTTTGAGCTTCAACAAGAAACAGTGAGGTTCATTCTCATGTGCTACGCATCACGTTTGAGATTCTGCAAGGACCAATGAGGTTCATTCTCGTGTTACGCAGCACATTTAAGCTTCAGCAAGAACCAATGAGGTTCATTCTCGTGTTATGCATCACGTTTGAGCTTCAGCAAGAACCAATGAGGTTCATTCTCATGTGTTACGCAGCACGTTTGAGCTTCAACAAGAACCAATGAGGTTCATTCTCATGTGTTACGCAGCACGTTTGAGCTTCAACAAGAACCAATGAGGTTCATTCTAGTGTTGCGCATCACGTTTGAGCTTCAGCAAGAACCAATGAGGTTCATTCTAGTGTTACGCAGCACGTTTGAGCTTCAGCAAGAACCAATGAGGTTCATTCTCGTGTTACGCAGCATGTTTGAGCTTCAACAAGAACCAGTGAGGTTCATTCTTCTGTTACGCAGCACGTTTGAGCTTCAGCAAGAACCAATGAGGTCCATTCTCGTGTTACACATCATGTTTAAGCTTCAGCAAGAACCAATGAAGTTCATTCTCATTTGTTACGCAGCACGTTTGAGCTTCCGCAAGAACCAATGAGGTTCATTATCATGTTACGCAGCACGTTTGAGCTTCCGCAAGAACCAATGAAGTTCATTCTCATGTGTTACGCAGCACGTTTGAGCTTCAACAAGAAACAGTGAGGTTCATTCTCATGTGCTACGCATCACGTTTGAGATTCTGCAAGGACCAATGAGGTTCATTCTCGTGTTACGCAGCACATTTAAGCTTCAGCAAGAACCAATGAGGTTCATTCTCGTGTTATGCATCACGTTTGAGCTTCAGCAAGAACCAATGAGGTTCATTCTCATGTGTTACGCAGCACGTTTGAGCTTCAACAAGAACCAATGAGGTTCATTCTCATGTGTTACGCAGCACGTTTGAGCTTCAACAAGAACCAATGAGGTTCATTCTAGTGTTGCGCATCACGTTTGAGCTTCAGCAAGAACCAATGAGGTTCATTCTAGTGTTACGCAGCACGTTTGAGCTTCAGCAAGAACCAATGAGGTTCATTCTCGTGTTACGCAGCATGTTTGAGCTTCAACAAGAACCAGTGAGGTTCATTCTTCTGTTACGCAGCACGTTTGAGCTTCAGCAAGAACCAATGAGGTCCATTCTCGTGTTACACATCATGTTTAAGCTTCAGCAAGAACCAATGAAGTTCATTCTCATTTGTTACGCAGCACGTTTGAGCTTCCGCAAGAACCAATGAGGTTCATTATCATGTTACGCAGCACGTTTGAGCTTCCGCAAGAACCAATGAAGTTCATTCTCATGTGTTACGCAGCACGTTTGAGCTTCAGCAAAAACCAATGAGGTTCATTCTCGTGTTACGCAGCACGTTTGAGCTTCAGCAAGAACCAATGAGGTTCATTCTCGTGTGTTACGCAGCACGTTTAAGCTTCAGCAAGAACCAATGAGGTTCATTCTCATATGTTTTTCACATCACTTTTAGCATTAACAAGAACCAATGAGGTTCATTCTCATGTGTTACACAGCAAGTTTGAGCTTCCACAAGAACCAATGAGGTTCATTCTCGTGTGTTACGCAGCACGTTTGAGCTTCAGCAAGAAACAATGAAGTTCATTCTCATGTGTTACACATCATGTATAAGCTTCAGCAAGAACCAAAGAGGTTCATTCTTATGTGTGACGCAGCACGTTTGAGCTTCCGCAAGAACCAATGAGGTTCATTCTCGTGTGTTACGCAGCACGTTTGAGCTTCATCAAGAACCAATGAGGTTCATTCTAGTGTTGCGCATCACATTTGAGCTTCAGCAAGAACCAATGAGGTTCATTCTCATGTGTTACGCAGCACGTTTGAGCTTCAGCAAGAACCAATGAGGTTCATTCTTGTGTTACGCAGCACGTTTGAGCTTCCGCAAGAACCAATGAGGTTCATTATCATGTTACGCATCACGTTTGAGCTTCCGCAAGAACCAATGAGGTTCATTCTCATGTGTTACGCAGCACGTTTGAGCTTCAGCAAAAACCAATGAGGTACATTCTCGTGTTACGCAGCACGTTTGAGCTTCAGCAAGAATCAATGAGGTTCTTTCTCGTTTTACACATCATGTTTAAGCTTCAGCAAGAACCAATGAGGTTCATTCTCGTGTGTTACGCAGCACGTTTAAGCTTCAGCAAGAACCAATGAGGTTCATTCTCATATGTTTTTCACATCACTTTTAGCATCAAAAAGAACCAATGAGGTTCATTCTCGTGTGTTACGCAGCACGTTTGAGCTTCAGCAAGAAACAATGAAGTTCATTCTCATGTGTTACACATCATGTATAAGCTTCAGCAAGAACCAAAGAGGTTCATTCTTATGTGTGACGCAGCACGTTTGAGCTTCCGCAAGAACCAATGAGGTTCATTCTCGTGTGTTACGCAGCACGTTTGAGCTTCATCAAGAACCAATGAGGTTCATTCTTGTCTTACGGAGCAAGTTTGAGCTTCAGCAAGAACCAATGAGGTTCATTCTTGTGTTACACATCATGTTTAAGCTTCCGCAAGAACCAATGAAGTTCATTCTCATGTGTTACGCAGCACGTTTGAGCTTCCGCAAGAACCAATGAGGTTCATTCTCATGTGTTACGCAGCAGTTTAAGCTTCAGCAAAAACCAATGAGGTTTATTCTCGTGTTACGCATCACGTTTGAGCTTCCACAAGAACCAATGAGGTTCATTCTCATGTGTTACACAGCACGTTTGAGCTTCAACAAGAACCAATGAGGTTCATTCTAGTGTTGCGCATCACATTTGAGCTTCAGCAAGAACCAATGAGGTTCATTCTCGTGTTACGCATCACGTTTGAGCTTCAGCAAGAACCAATGAGGTTCATTCTCGTGTTACGCATCACGTTTGAGCTTCAGCAAGAACCAATGAGGTTCATTCTCATGTGTTACGCAGCACGTTTGAGCTTCAGCAAGAACCAATGAGGTTCATTCTCATGTGTTACGCAGCACGTTTGAGCTTCAGCAAGAACCAATGAGGTTCATTCTTGTGTTACGCAGCACGTTTGAGCTTCAGCAAGAACCAATGAGGTTCAATCTCGTGTTACACATCATGTATAAGCTTCAGCAAGAACCAATGAGGTTCATTCTCATGTGTTACGCATCACGTTTGATTTTCCGCAAGAACCAATGAGGTTCATTCTCGTGTTACACATCACGTTTGAGCTTCCACAAGAACCAATGAGGTTCATTCTCGTGTTACGCATCACGTTTGAGCTTCAGCAAGAAACAATGAAGTTCATTCTCATGTGTTACACATCATGTATAAGCTTCAGCAAGAACCAAAGAGGTTCATTCTTATGTGTGACGCAGCACGTTTGAGCTTCAACAAGAAACAGTGAGGTTCATTCTCATGTGTTATGCAGCACGTTTGAGCTTCCGCAAGAACCAATGAGGTTCATTCTAGTGTTACGCAGCACGTTTGAGCTTCAGCAAGAACCAATGAGGTCCATTCTAGTGTTACGCAGCACGTTAGAGCTTCAGCAAGAACCAATGAGGTTCATTCTCGTGTTATGCAGCATGTTTGAGCTTCAACAAGAACCAATGAGGTTCATTCTCATGTGTTACACAGCACGTTTGAGCTTCAACAAGAACCAATGAGGTTCATTCTAGTGTTGCGCATCACATTTGAGCTTCAGCAAGAACCAATGAGGTTCATTCTCGTGTTACGCATCACGTTTGAGCTTCAGCAAGAACCAATGTGGTTCATTCTCGTGTTACGCATCACGTTTAAGCTTCAACAAGAAACAGTGAGGTTCATTCTCATGTGTTACGCATCACATTTGAGCTTCAACAAGAAACAGTGAGGTTCATTCTCATGTGTTACGCAGCACGTTTGAGCTTCCGCAAGAACCAATGAAGTTCATTCTCATGTGTTACGCAGCACGTTTGAGCTTCAGCAAAAACCAATGAGGTTCATTCTCGTGTTACGC
Organism: Rhinogobio ventralis; assembly: GCA_039654625.1. Lineage (NCBI taxonomy): Eukaryota > Metazoa > Chordata > Actinopteri > Cypriniformes > Gobionidae > Rhinogobio > Rhinogobio ventralis. The sequence continues at coordinate 28,768,821 of CM077217.1, read as the reverse complement.
AGCACGTTTGAGCTTCAGCAAGAATCAATGAGGTTCTTTCTCGTTTTACACATCATGTTTAAGCTTCAGCAAGAACCAATGAGGTTCATTCTCGTGTGTTACGCAGCACGTTTAAGCTTCAGCAAGAACCAATGAGGTTCATTCTCATATGTTTTTCACATCACTTTTAGCATTAACAAGAACCAATGAGGTTCATTCTCATGTGTTACACAGCAAGTTTGAGCTTCCACAAGAACCAATGAGGTTCATTCTCGTGTGTTACGCAGCACGTTTGAGCTTCAGCAAGAAACAATGAAGTTCATTCTCATGTGTTACACATCATGTATAAGCTTCAGCAAGAACCAAAGAGGTTCATTCTTATGTGTGACGCAGCACGTTTGAGCTTCCGCAAGAACCAATGAGGTTCATTCTCGTGTGTTACGCAGCACGTTTGAGCTTCATCAAGAACCAATGAGGTTCATTCTAGTGTTGCGCATCACATTTGAGCTTCAGCAAGAACCAATGAGGTTCATTCTCATGTGTTACGCAGCACGTTTGAGCTTCAGCAAGAACCAATGAGGTTCATTCTTGTGTTACGCAGCACGTTTGAGCTTCCGCAAGAACCAATGAGGTTCATTATCATGTTACGCATCACGTTTGAGCTTCCGCAAGAACCAATGAGGTTCATTCTCATGTGTTACGCAGCACGTTTGAGCTTCAGCAAAAACCAATGAGGTACATTCTCGTGTTACGCAGCACGTTTGAGCTTCAGCAAGAATCAATGAGGTTCTTTCTCGTTTTACACATCATGTTTAAGCTTCAGCAAGAACCAATGAGGTTCATTCTCGTGTGTTACGCAGCACGTTTAAGCTTCAGCAAGAACCAATGAGGTTCATTCTCATATGTTTTTCACATCACTTTTAGCATCAAAAAGAACCAATGAGGTTCATTCTCGTGTGTTACGCAGCACGTTTGAGCTTCAGCAAGAAACAATGAAGTTCATTCTCATGTGTTACACATCATGTATAAGCTTCAGCAAGAACCAAAGAGGTTCATTCTTATGTGTGACGCAGCACGTTTGAGCTTCCGCAAGAACCAATGAGGTTCATTCTCGTGTGTTACGCAGCACGTTTGAGCTTCATCAAGAACCAATGAGGTTCATTCTTGTCTTACGGAGCAAGTTTGAGCTTCAGCAAGAACCAATGAGGTTCATTCTTGTGTTACACATCATGTTTAAGCTTCCGCAAGAACCAATGAAGTTCATTCTCATGTGTTACGCAGCACGTTTGAGCTTCCGCAAGAACCAATGAGGTTCATTCTCATGTGTTACGCAGCAGTTTAAGCTTCAGCAAAAACCAATGAGGTTTATTCTCGTGTTACGCATCACGTTTGAGCTTCCACAAGAACCAATGAGGTTCATTCTCATGTGTTACACAGCACGTTTGAGCTTCAACAAGAACCAATGAGGTTCATTCTAGTGTTGCGCATCACATTTGAGCTTCAGCAAGAACCAATGAGGTTCATTCTCGTGTTACGCATCACGTTTGAGCTTCAGCAAGAACCAATGAGGTTCATTCTCGTGTTACGCATCACGTTTGAGCTTCAGCAAGAACCAATGAGGTTCATTCTCATGTGTTACGCAGCACGTTTGAGCTTCAGCAAGAACCAATGAGGTTCATTCTCATGTGTTACGCAGCACGTTTGAGCTTCAGCAAGAACCAATGAGGTTCATTCTTGTGTTACGCAGCACGTTTGAGCTTCAGCAAGAACCAATGAGGTTCAATCTCGTGTTACACATCATGTATAAGCTTCAGCAAGAACCAATGAGGTTCATTCTCATGTGTTACGCATCACGTTTGATTTTCCGCAAGAACCAATGAGGTTCATTCTCGTGTTACGCATCACGTTTGAGCTTCCACAAGAACCAATGAGGTTCATTCTCGTGTTACGCATCACGTTTGAGCTTCAGCAAGAAACAATGAAGTTCATTCTCATGTGTTACACATCATGTATAAGCTTCAGCAAGAACCAAAGAGGTTCATTCTTATGTGTGACGCAGCACGTTTGAGCTTCAACAAGAAACAGTGAGGTTCATTCTCATGTGTTATGCAGCACGTTTGAGCTTCCGCAAGAACCAATGAGGTTCATTCTAGTGTTACGCAGCACGTTTGAGCTTCAGCAAGAACCAATGAGGTCCATTCTAGTGTTACGCAGCACGTTAGAGCTTCAGCAAGAACCAATGAGGTTCATTCTCGTGTTATGCAGCATGTTTGAGCTTCAACAAGAACCAATGAGGTTCATTCTCATGTGTTACACAGCACGTTTGAGCTTCAACAAGAACCAATGAGGTTCATTCTAGTGTTGCGCATCACATTTGAGCTTCAGCAAGAACCAATGAGGTTCATTCTCGTGTTACGCATCACGTTTGAGCTTCAGCAAGAACCAATGTGGTTCATTCTCGTGTTACGCATCACGTTTGAGCTTCAACAAGAAACAGTGAGGTTCATTCTCATGTGTTACGCATCACATTTGAGCTTCAACAAGAAACAGTGAGGTTCATTCTCATGTGTTACGCAGCACGTTTGAGCTTCAACAAGAAACAGTGAGGTTCATTCTCATGTGCTACGCATCACGTTTGAGATTCTGCAAGGACCAATGAGGTTCATTCTCGTGTTACGCAGCACATTTAAGCTTCAGCAAGAACCAATGAGGTTCATTCTCGTGTTATGCATCACGTTTGAGCTTCAGCAAGAACCAATGAGGTTCATTCTCATGTGTTACGCAGCACGTTTGAGCTTCAACAAGAACCAATGAGGTTCATTCTCATGTGTTACGCAGCACGTTTGAGCTTCAACAAGAACCAATGAGGTTCATTCTAGTGTTGCGCATCACGTTTGAGCTTCAGCAAGAACCAATGAGGTTCATTCTAGTGTTACGCAGCACGTTTGAGCTTCAGCAAGAACCAATGAGGTTCATTCTCGTGTTACGCAGCATGTTTGAGCTTCAACAAGAACCAGTGAGGTTCATTCTTCTGTTACGCAGCACGTTTGAGCTTCAGCAAGAACCAATGAGGTCCATTCTCGTGTTACACATCATGTTTAAGCTTCAGCAAGAACCAATGAAGTTCATTCTCATTTGTTACGCAGCACGTTTGAGCTTCCGCAAGAACCAATGAGGTTCATTATCATGTTACGCAGCACGTTTGAGCTTCCGCAAGAACCAATGAAGTTCATTCTCATGTGTTACGCAGCACGTTTGAGCTTCAGCAAAAACCAATGAGGTTCATTCTCGTGTTACGCAGCACGTTTGAGCTTCAGCAAGAATCAATGAGGTTCTTTCTCGTTTTACACATCATGTTTAAGCTTCAGCAAGAACCAATGAGGTTCATTCTCGTGTGTTACGCAGCACGTTTAAGCTTCAGCAAGAACCAATGAGGTTCATTCTCATATGTTTTTCACATCACTTTTAGCATTAACAAGAACCAATGAGGTTCATTCTCATGTGTTACACAGCAAGTTTGAGCTTCCACAAGAACCAATGAGGTTCATTCTCGTGTGTTACGCAGCACGTTTGAGCTTCAGCAAGAAACAATGAAGTTCATTCTCATGTGTTACACATCATGTATAAGCTTCAGCAAGAACCAAAGAGGTTCATTCTTATGTGTGACGCAGCACGTTTGAGCTTCCGCAAGAACCAATGAGGTTCATTCTCGTGTGTTACGCAGCACGTTTGAGCTTCATCAAGAACCAATGAGGTTCATTCTAGTGTTGCGCATCACATTTGAGCTTCAGCAAGAACCAATGAGGTTCATTCTCATGTGTTACGCAGCACGTTTGAGCTTCAGCAAGAACCAATGAGGTTCATTCTTGTGTTACGCAGCACGTTTGAGCTTTAGCAAGAACCAATGAGGTTCAATCTCGTTAAACATCATGTTTGAGCTTCAGCAAGAACCGATAAGGTTCATTCTCGTGTTACGCATCACGTTTGAGCTTCAGCAAGAACCAATGAGGTTCATTGTCATGTGTTATGCAGCATGTTTAAGCTTCAGCAAGAACCAATGAGGTTCATTCTCATGTGTTACGCAGCACGTTTGAGCTTCAGCAAGAACCAATGAGGTTCATTCTTGTGTTACGCAGCACGTTTGAGCTTCAGCAAGAACCCGAGAATGAACCTTATTGGTTCTTGCTGAAGCTCAAACATGATGTGTAACGAGATTGAACCTCATTGGTTCTTGCTAAAGCTTCAGCAAGAACCAATGAGGTTCAATCTCGTGTTACACATCATGTTTGAGCTTCAGCAAGAACCAAGAAGGTTCATTCTCATGTGTTACGCATCACGTTTGATCTTCCGCAAGAACCAATGAGGTTCATTCTCGTGTTACGTATCACGTTTGAGCTTCCACAAGAACCAATGAGGTTCATTCTCGTGTTACGCATCACGTTTGAGCTTCAGCAAGAACCAATGAGGTTCATTCTCATGTGTTACGCAGCACGTTTGAGCTTCAGCAAGAACCAATGAGGTTCATTCTTGTGTTACGCAGCACTTTTGAGCTTCAGCAAGAACCAATGAGGTTCAATCTCGTGTTACACATCATGTTTGAGCTTCAGCAAGAACCAATAAGGTTCATTCTCATGTGTTACGCATCACGTTTGATCTTCCGCAAGAACCAATGAGGTTCATTCTCGTGTTACGCATCACGTTTGAGCTTCCACAAGAACCAATGAGGTTCATTCTCGTGTTACGCATCACGTTTGAGCTTCAGCAAGAACCAATGAGGTTCATTCTCATGTGTTACGCAGCACGTTTGAGCTTCAGCAAGAACCAATGAGGTTCATTTTTGTGTTACGCAGCACGTTTGAGCTTCAGCAAAAACCAGTGAGGTTCATTCTCGTGTTACACATCATGTTTGAGCTTCAGCAAGAACCAATGAGGTTCATTCTTATGTGTTACGCAGCACGTTTGAGCTTCCGCAAGAACCAATGAGGTTCATTATCATGTTACGCAGCACGTTTGAGCTTCCGCAAGAACCAATGAAGTTCATTCTCATGTGTTACGCAGCACGTTTGAGCTTCAGCAAAAACCAATGAGGTTCATTCTCGTGTTACGCAGCACGTTTGAGCTTCAGCAAGAATCAATGAGGTTCTTTCTCGTTTTACACATCATGTTTAAGCTTCAGCAAGAACCAATGAGGTTCATTCTCGTGTGTTACGCAGCACGTTTAAGCTTCAGCAAGAACCAATGAGGTTCATTCTCATATGTTTTTCACATCACTTTTAGCATTAACAAGAACCAATGAGGTTCATTCTCATGTGTTACACAGCAAGTTTGAGCTTCCACAAGAACCAAAGAGGTTCATTCTTATGTGTGACGCAGCACGTTTGAGCTTCCGCAAGAACCAATGAGGTTCATTCTCGTGTGTTACGCAGCACGTTTGAGCTTCATCAAGAACCAATGAGGTTCATTCTAGTGTTGCGCATCACATTTGAGCTTCAGCAAGAACCAATGAGGTTCATTCTCATGTGTTACGCAGCACGTTTGAGCTTCAGCAAGAACCAATGAGGTTCATTCTTGTGTTACGCAGCACGTTTGAGCTTTAGCAAGAACCAATGAGGTTCAATCTCGTTACACATCATGTTTGAGCTTCAGCAAGAACCGATAAGGTTCATTCTCGTGTTACGCATCACGTTTGAGCTTCAGCAAGAACCAATGAGGTTCATTGTCATGTGTTATGCAGCATGTTTAAGCTTCAGCAAGAACCAATGAGGTTCATTCTCATGTGTTACGCAGCACGTTTGAGCTTCAGCAAGAACCAATGAGGTTCATTCTTGTGTTACGCAGCACGTTTGAGCTTCAGCAAGAACCCGAGAATGAACCTTATTGGTTCTTGCTGAAGCTCAAACATGATGTGTAACGAGATTGAACCTCATTGGTTCTTGCTAAAGCTTCAGCAAGAACCAATGAGGTTCAATCTCGTGTTACACATCATGTTTGAGCTTCAGCAAGAACCAAGAAGGTTCATTCTCATGTGTTACGCATCACGTTTGATCTTCCGCAAGAACCAATGAGGTTCATTCTCGTGTTACGCATCACGTTTGAGCTTTCACAAGAACCAATGAGGTTCATTCTCGTGTTACGCATCACGTTTGAGCTTCAGCAAGAACCAATGAGGTTCATTCTCATGTGTTACGCAGCACGTTTGAGCTTCAGCAAGAACCAATGAGGTTCATTCTTGTGTTACGCAGCACGTTTGAGCTTCAGCAAGAACCAATGAGGTTCAATCTCGTGTTACACATCATGTTTGAGCTTCAGCAAGAACCAATAAGGTTCATTCTCATGTGTTACGCATCACGTTTGATCTTCCGCAAGAACCAATGAGGTTCATTCTCGTGTTACGCATCACGTTTGAGCTTCCACAAGAACCAATGAGGTTCATTCTCGTGTTACGCATCACGTTTGAGCTTCAGCAAGAACCAATGAGGTTCATTCTCATGTGTTACGCAGCACGTTTGAGCTTCAGCAAGAACCAATGAGGTTCATTTTTGTGTTACGCAGCACGTTTGAGCTTCAGCAAAAACCAGTGAGGTTCATTCTCGTGTTACACATCATGTTTGAGCTTCAGCAAGAACCAATGAGGTTCATTCTTATGTGTTACGCAGAACGTTTGAGCTTCTGCAAGAACCAGTGAGGTTCATTCTCGTGTTACGCAGCACGTTTGAGCTTCCACAAGATCCACTGAGGTTCATTCTCATGTGTTTATCACATCACTTTTAGCTTCAACAAGAATCAATGACGTTCATTCTCATGTGTTACACAGCACGTTTGAGCTTCCACAAGAACCAATGAGGTTGATTGTCATGTGTTACGCATCACGTTTGAGCTTCCACAAGAACCAATGAGGTTCATTCTCGTGTTACACATCATGTTTAAGCTTCAGCAAGAACCAATGAAGTTCATTCTCATGTGTTACACAGCACGTTTGAGCTTCCACAAGAACCAATGAGGTTTATTGTCATGTGCTACGCATCACGTTTGAGCTTCAGCAAGAACCAATGAGGTTCATTCTCGTGTTACACATGATGTATAAGCTTCAACAAGAACCAATGAGGTTCATTCTCATGTTTTACACAGCACGTTTGATCTTCCGCAAGAACCAATGAGGTTCATTCTCGTGTTACGCATCACCTTTGAGCTTCAGCAAGAACCAAGGAGGTTCATTCTCATGTGTTACGCATCATGCTTGAGCTTCAGCAAGAACCAATGAGGTGCATTCTCATGTGTTACGCAGCACGTTTGATCTTCCGCAAGAACCAATGAGGTTCATTCTCGTGTGTTACGCAGCACGTTTGAGCTTCATCAAGAACCAATGAGGTTCATTCTTGTGTTACGGAGCACGTTTGAGCTTCAGCAAGAACCAATGAGGTTCATTCTTGTGTTACACATCATGTTTAAGCTTCAGCAAGAACCAATGAGGTTTATTCTCGTGTTACGCAGCACGTTTGAGCTTCCACAAGAACCAATGAGGTTCATTCTCATGTGTTACACAGCACGTTTGAGCTTCCACAAGAACCAATGAGGTTCATTCTAGTGTTGCGCATCACATTTGAGCTTCAGCAAGAACCAATGAGGTTCATTCTCGTGTTACGCATCACGTTTTAGCTTCAGCAAGAACCAATGAGGTTCATTCTCGTGTTACGCATCACGTTTGAGCTTCAGCAAGAACCAATGACGTTCATTCTCGTGTTACACATCATGTTTGAGCTTCTGCAAGAACCAATGAGGTTCATTCTCATGTGTTACGCAGCACGTTTGAGCTTCCGCAAGAACCAATGAGGTTCATTCTCGTGTTACGCAGCACGTTTGAGCTTCCACAAGAACCAATGAGGTTCATTCTCGTGTTACACATCATGTTTAAGCTTCAGCAAGAACCAATGAAGTTCATTCTCATGTGTTACACAGCACGTTTGAGCTTCCACAAGAACCAATGAGGTTCATTCTCATGTGTTACGCAGCACGTTTGAGCTTCCGCAAGAACCAATGAGGTTCATTCTCGTGTTACGCAGCACGTTTGAGCTTCCACAAGAACCAATGAGGTTCATTCTCGTGTTACACATCATGTTTAAGCTTCAGCAAGAACCAATGAAGTTCATTCTCATGTGTTACACAGCACGTTTGAGCTTCCACAAGAACCAATGAGGTTCATTCTCATGTGTTACGCAGCACGTTTGAGCTTCCGCAAGAACCAATGAGGTTCATTCTCGTGTTACGCAGCACGTTTGAGCTTCCACAAGATCCGATGAGGTTCATTCTTATGTGTTTATCACATCACTTTTAGCTTCAACAAGAACCAATGAGGTTCATTCTCATGTGTTACGCATCACGTTTGAGCTTCCACAAGAACCAATGAGGTTAATTCTCGTGTTACACATCACGTTTGAGCTTCCACAAGAACCAATGAGGTTGATTGTCATGTGTTACGCATCACGTTTGAGCTTCCAAAAGAACCAATGAGGTTCATTCTCGTGTTACACATCATGTTTAAGCTTCAGCAAGAACCAATGAGGTTCATTCTCATGTGTTACGCATCACGTTTGAGCTTCCACAAGAACCAATGAGGTTAATTCTCGTGTTACACAGCACGTTTGAGCTTCCACAAGAACCAATGAGGTTTATTGTCATGTGCTACGCATCACGTTTGAGCTTCAGCAAGAACCAATGAGGTTCATTTTCGTGTTACACATCATGTATAAGCTTCAGCAAGAACCAATGAGGTTAATTCTTATGTGTGACGCAGCACGTTTGAGCTTCTGCAAGAACCAATGAGGTTCATTCTCATGTGTTACATAGCACGTTTGAGCTTCAACAAGAGCCAATGAGGTTCATTCTCATGTGTTACGCAGCATGTTTGAGCTTAAACAAGAACCAATGAGGTTCATTCTTCTGTTACGCAGCACGTTTGAGCTTCCGCAAGAACCAATGAGGTTCATTCTCGTGTTACGCATCACGTTTGAGCTTCAGCAAGAACCAATGAGGTTCATTCTCGTGTTACACATCACGTTTGAGCTTCAGCAAGAACCAATGAGGTTCATTCTCATGTGTTACGCAGCATGTTTAAGCTTCAGCAAGAACCAAGGAGGTTCATTCTCATGTGTTACGCATCATGCTTGAGCTTCAGCAAGAACCAATGAGGTTCATTCTCGTGTTACGCATCACGTTTGAGCTTCAGCAAGAACCAATGAGGTTCATTCTCGTGTTACGCAGCACGTTTGAGCTTCATCAAGAACCAATGAAGTTCATTCTTGTGTTACGGAGCACGTTTGAGCTTCAGCAAGAACCAATGAGGTTCATTCTTGTGTTACGGAGCATGTTTGAGCTTCCGCAAGAACCAATGAAATGAATTCTCATGTGTTACGTAGCACGTTTGAGCTTCCGCAAGAACCAATGAGGTTCATTCTCATGTGTTACGCAGCACGTTTGAGCTTCCGCAAGAACCAATGAAGTGAATTCTCATGTGTTACGCAGCACGTTTGAGCTTCCGCAAGAACCAATGAGGTTCATTCTCATGTGTTACGCAGCACGTTTGAGCTTCAACAAGAACCAATGAGGTTCATTCTATTGTTGCGCATAACATTTGAGCTTCAGCAAGAACCAATGAGGTTCATTCTCGTGTTACTCATCACGTTTGAGCTTCAGCAAGAACCAATGAGGTTCATTCTCGTGTTACGCATCATATTTGAGCTTCAGCAAGAACCAATGAGGTTCATTCTCATGTGTTACGCAGCACGTTTGAGCTTCAGCAAGAACCAATGAGGTTCATTCTTGTGTTACGCAGCACGTTTGAGCTTCAGCAAGAACCAATGAGGTTCATTCTCGTGTTACACATCATGTTTGAGCTTCAGCAAGAACCAATGAGGTTCATTCTTATGTGTTATGCAGCACGTTTGAGCTTCTGCAAGAACCAGTGAGGTTCATTCTCGTGTTACACAGCACGTTTAAGCTTCCACAAGAACCAATGAGGTTGATTGTCATGTGTTACGCATCACGTTTGAGCTTCCAAAAGAACCAATGAGGTTCATTCTCGTGTTACACATCATGTTTAAGCTTCAGCAAGAACCAATGAGGTTCATTCTCATGTGTTACACAGCACGTTTGAGCTTCAGCAAGAACCAATGAGGTTCATTTTCGTGTTACACATCATGTATAAGCTTCAGCAAGAACCAATGAGGTTAATTCTTATGTGTGACGCAGCACGTTTGAGCTTCTGCAAGAACCAATGAGGTTCATTCTCATGTGTTACATAGCACGTTTGAGCTTCAACAAGAGCCAATGAGGTTCATTCTCATGTGTTACGCAGCATGTTTGAGCTTAAACAAGAACCAATGAGGTTCATTCTTCTGTTACGCAGCACGTTTGAGCTTCCGCAAGAACCAATGAGGTTCATTCTCGTGTTACGCATCACGTTTGAGCTTCAGCAAGAACCAATGAGGTTCATTCTCGTGTTACGCATCACGTTTGAGCTTCAGCAAGAACCAATGAGGTTCATTCTCGTGTTACGCAGCATGTTTGAGCTTCATCAAGAACCAATGAGGTTCATTCTTGTGTTACGGAGCACGTTTGAGCTTCAGCAAGAACCAATGAGGTTCATTCTTGTGTTACGGAGCATGTTTGAGCTTCCGCAAGAACCAATGAGGTTTATTGTCATGTGCTACGCATCACGTTTGAGCTTCAGCAAGAACCAATGAGGTTCATTCTCGTGTTACATATGATGTATAAGCTTCAACAAGAACCAATGAGGTTCATTCTCATGTTTTACACAGCACGTTTGAGCTTCCACAAGAACCAATGAGGTTTATTGTCATGTGCTACGCATCACGTTTGATCTTCCGCAAGAACCAATGAAATGAATTCTCATGTGTTACGTAGCACGTTTGAGCTTCCGCAAGAACCAATGAGGTTTATTGTCATGTGCTACGCATCACGTTTGAGCTTCAGCAAGAACCAATGAGGTTCATTCTCGTGTTACATATGATGTATAAGCTTCAACAAGAACCAATGAGGTTCATTCTCATGTTTTACACAGCACGTTTGAGCTTCCACAAGAACCAATGAGGTTTATTGTCATGTGCTACGCATCACGTTTGATCTTCCGCAAGAACCAATGAGGTTCATTCTCATGTGTTACGCAGCATGTTTAAGCTTCAGCAAGAACCAAGGAGGTTCATTCTCATGTGTTACGCATCATGCTTGAGCTTCAGCAAGAACCAATGAGGTGCATTCTCATGTGTTACGCAGCACATTTGATCTTCCGCAAGAACCAATGAGGTTCATTCTCGTGTGTTACGCAGCACGTTTGAGCTTCATCAAGAACCAATGAGGTTCATTCTTGTGTTACGGAGCACGTTTGAGCTTCAGCAAGAACCAATGAGGTTCATTCTTGTGTTACACATCATGTTTAAGCTTCAGCAAGAACCAATGAGGTTCATTTTCATGTGTTACGCAGCACGTTTGAGCTTCCGCAAGAACCAATGAAGTGAATTCTCAAGTGTTACGCAGCATGTTTAAGCTTCAGCAAAAACCAATGAGGTTTATTCTCGTGTTACGCAGCACGTTTGAGCTTCCACAAGAACCAATGAGGTTCATTCTCATGTGTTACACAGCACGTTTGAGCTTCCACAAGAACCAATGAGGTTCATTCTAGTGTTGCGCATCACATTTGAGCTTCAGCAAGAACCAATGAGGTTCATTCTCGTGTTACGCATCACGTTTTAGCTTCAGCAAGAACCAATGAGGTTCATTCTCGTGTTACGCATCACGTTTGAGCTTCAGCAAGAACCAATGACGTTCATTCTCATGTGTTACGCAGCACGTTTGAGCTTCAGCAAGAACCAAAGAGGTTCATTCTTGTGTTACGCAGCACGTTTGAGCTACAGCAAGAACCAATGAGGTTCATTCTCGTGTTACACATCATGTTTGAGCTTCTGCAAGAACCAGTGAGGTTCATTCTCATGTGTTACGCAGCACGTTTGAGCTTCCGCAAGAACCAATGAGGTTCATTCTCGTGTTACGCAGCACGTTTGAGCTTCCACAAGATCCGATGAGGTTCATTCTCATGTGTTTATCACATCACTTTTAGCTTCAACAAGAACCAATGAGGTTCATTCTCATGTGTTACGCATCACGTTTGAGCTTCCACAAGAACCAATGAGGTTAATTCTCGTGTTACACATCACGTTTGAGCTTCCACAAGAACCAATGAGGTTGATTGTCATGTGTTACGCATCACGTTTGAGCTTCCAAAAGAACCAATGAGGTTCATTCTCGTGTGTTACGCAGCACGTTTGAGCTTCATCAAGAACCAATGAGGTTCATTCTTGTGTTACGGAGCACGTTTGAGCTTCAGCAAGAACCAATGAGGTTCATTCTTGTGTTACACATCATGTTTAAGCTTCAGCAAGAACCAATGAGGTTCATTTTCATGTGTTACGCAGCACGTTTGAGCTTCCACAAGAACCAATGAGGTTAATTCTCGTGTTACACATCACGTTTGAGCTTCCACAAGAACCAATGAGGTTCATTCTTCTGTTACGCAGCACGTTTGAGCTTCCGCAAGAACCAATGAGGTTCATTCTCGTGTGTTACGCAGCACGTTTGAGCTTCATCAAGAACCAATGAGGTTCATTCTTGTGTTACGGAGCACGTTTGAGCTTCAGCAAGAACCAATGAGGTTCATTCTTGTGTTACACATCATGTTTAAGCTTCAGCAAGAACCAATGAGGTTCATTTTCATGTGTTACGCAGCACGTTTGAGCTTCCGCAAGAACCAATGAAGTGAATTCTCAAGTGTTACGCAGCATGTTTAAGCTTCAGCAAAAACCAATGAGGTTTATTCTCGTGTTACGCAGCACGTTTGAGCTTCCACAAGAACCAATGAGGTTCATTCTCATGTGTTACACAGCACGTTTGAGCTTCCACAAGAACCAATGAGGTTCATTCTAGTGTTGCGCATCACATTTGAGCTTCAGCAAGAACCAATGAGGTTCATTCTCGTGTTACGCATCACGTTTTAGCTTCAGCAAGAACCAATGAGGTTCATTCTCGTGTTACGCATCACGTTTGAGCTTCAGCAAGAACCAATGACGTTCATTCTCATGTGTTACGCAGCACGTTTGAGCTTCAGCAAGAACCAATGAGGTTCATTCTTGTGTTACGCAGCACGTTTGAGCTACAGCAAGAACCAATTAGGTTCATTCTCGTGTTACACATCATGTTTGAGCTTCTGCAAGAACCAATGAGGTTCATTCTCATGTGTTACGCAGCACGTTTTAGCTTCCGCAAGATCCGATGAGGTTCATTCTCATGTGTTTATCACATCACTTTTAGCTTCAACAAGAACCAATGAGGTTCATTCTCGTGTGTTACGCAGCACGTTTGAGCTTCTGCAAGAACCAATGAGGTCCATTCCCGTGTTACACATCATGTTTAAGCTTCAGCAAGAACCAATGAAGTTCATTCTCATGTGTTACGCAGCACGTTTGAGCTTCAACAAGAAACAGTGAGGTTCATTCTCATGTGTTACGCATCACGTTTGACATTCTGCAAGGACCAGTGAGGTTCATTATCATGTTACGCAGCACGTTTGAGCTTCAACAAGAAACAGTGAGGTTCATTCTCATGTGTTACACATCACGTTTGAGCTTCAACAAGAAACAGTGAGGTTCATTCTCATGTGTTACGCAGCACGTTTGAGCTTCAACAAGAAACAGTGAGGTTCATTCTCATGTGTTACGCATCACGTTTGAGATTCTGCAAGGACCAATGAGGTTCATTCTCGTGTTACGCAGCACATTTAAGCTTCAGCAAGAACCAATGAGGTTCATTCTCGTGTTACGCATCACGTTTGAGCTTCAGCAAGAACCAATGAGGTTCATTCTCATGTGCTACGCAGCATGTTTGAGCTTCAACAAGAACCAATGAGGTTCATTCTAGTGTTGCGCATCACGTTTGAGCTTCAGCAAGAACCAATGAGGTTCATTCTAGTGTTACGCAGCACATTTGAGCTTCAGCAAGAACCAATGAGGTTCATTCTCATGTGCTACGCAGCATGTTTGAGCTTCAACAAGAACCAATGAGGTTCATTCTAGTGTTGCGCATCACGTTTGAGCTTCAGCAAGAACCAATGAGGTTCATTCTTGTGTTACACATCATGTTTAAGCTTCAGCAAGAACCAATGAGGTTCATTTTCATGTGTTACGCAGCACGTTTGAGCTTCCGCAAGAACCAATGAAGTGAATTCTCAAGTGTTACGCAGCATGTTTAAGCTTCAGCAAAAACCAATGAGGTTTATTCTCGTGTTACGCAGCACGTTTGAGCTTCCACAAGAACCAATGAGGTTCATTCTCATGTGTTACACAGCACGTTTGAGCTTCCACAAGAACCAATGAGGTTCATTCTAGTGTTGCGCATCACATTTGAGCTTCAGCAAGAACCAATGAGGTTCATTCTCGTGTTACGCATCACGTTTTAGCTTCAGCAAGAACCAATGAGGTTCATTCTCGTGTTACGCATCACGTTTGAGCTTCAGCAAGAACCAATGACGTTCATTCTCATGTGTTACGCAGCACGTTTGAGCTTCAGCAAGAACCAATGAGGTTCATTCTTGTGTTACGCAGCACGTTTGAGCTACAGCAAGAACCAATGAGGTTCATTCTCGTGTTACACATCATGTTTGAGCTTCTGCAAGAACCAATGAGGTTCATTCTCATGTGTTACGCAGCACGTTTGAGCTTCCGCAAGATCCGATGAGGTTCATTCTCATGTGTTTATCACATCACTTTTAGCTTCAACAAGAACCAATGAGGTTCATTCTCGTGTGTTACGCAGCACGTTTGAGCTTCATCAAGAACCAATGAAGTTCATTCTTGTGTTACGGAGCACGTTTGAGCTTCAGCAAGAACCAATGAGGTTCATTCTTGTGTTACGGAGCATGTTTGAGCTTCCGCAAGAACCAATGAAATGAATTCTCATGTGTTACGTAGCACGTTTGAGCTTCCGCAAGAACCAATGAGGTTCATTCTCATGTGTTACGCAGCACGTTTGAGCTTCCGCAAGAACCAATGAAGTGAATTCTCATGTGTTACGCAGCACGTTTGAGCTTCCGCAAGAACCAATGAGGTTCATTCTCATGTGTTACGCAGCACGTTTGAGCTTCAACAAGAACCAATGAGGTTCATTCTATTGTTGCGCATAACATTTGAGCTTCAGCAAGAACCAATGAGGTTCATTCTCGTGTTACTCATCACGTTTGAGCTTCAGCAAGAACCAATGAGGTTCATTCTCGTGTTACGCATCATATTTGAGCTTCAGCAAGAACCAATGAGGTTCATTCTCATGTGTTACGCAGCACGTTTGAGCTTCAGCAAGAACCAATGAGGTTCATTCTTGTGTTACGCAGCACGTTTGAGCTTCAGCAAGAACCAATGAGGTTCATTCTCGTGTTACACATCATGTTTGAGCTTCAGCAAGAACCAATGAGGTTCATTCTTATGTGTTATGCAGCACGTTTGAGCTTCTGCAAGAACCAGTGAGGTTCATTCTCGTGTTACACAGCACGTTTAAGCTTCCACAAGAACCAATGAGGTTGATTGTCATGTGTTACGCATCACGTTTGAGCTTCCAAAAGAACCAATGAGGTTCATTCTCGTGTTACACATCATGTTTAAGCTTCAGCAAGAACCAATGAGGTTCATTCTCATGTGTTACACAGCACGTTTGAGCTTCAGCAAGAACCAATGAGGTTCATTTTCGTGTTACACATCATGTATAAGCTTCAGCAAGAACCAATGAGGTTAATTCTTATGTGTGACGCAGCACGTTTGAGCTTCTGCAAGAACCAATGAGGTTCATTCTCATGTGTTACATAGCACGTTTGAGCTTCAACAAGAGCCAATGAGGTTCATTCTCATGTGTTACGCAGCATGTTTGAGCTTAAACAAGAACCAATGAGGTTCATTCTTCTGTTACGCAGCACGTTTGAGCTTCCGCAAGAACCAATGAGGTTCATTCTCGTGTTACGCATCACGTTTGAGCTTCAGCAAGAACCAATGAGGTTCATTCTCGTGTTACGCATCACGTTTGAGCTTCAGCAAGAACCAATGAGGTTCATTCTCGTGTTACGCAGCATGTTTGAGCTTCATCAAGAACCAATGAGGTTCATTCTTGTGTTACGGAGCACGTTTGAGCTTCAGCAAGAACCAATGAGGTTCATTCTTGTGTTACGGAGCATGTTTGAGCTTCCGCAAGAACCAATGAGGTTTATTGTCATGTGCTACGCATCACGTTTGAGCTTCAGCAAGAACCAATGAGGTTCATTCTCGTGTTACATATGATGTATAAGCTTCAACAAGAACCAATGAGGTTCATTCTCATGTTTTACACAGCACGTTTGAGCTTCCACAAGAACCAATGAGGTTTATTGTCATGTGCTACGCATCACGTTTGATCTTCCGCAAGAACCAATGAAATGAATTCTCATGTGTTACGTAGCACGTTTGAGCTTCCGCAAGAACCAATGAGGTTTATTGTCATGTGCTACGCATCACGTTTGAGCTTCAGCAAGAACCAATGAGGTTCATTCTCGTGTTACATATGATGTATAAGCTTCAACAAGAACCAATGAGGTTCATTCTCATGTTTTACACAGCACGTTTGAGCTTCCACAAGAACCAATGAGGTTTATTGTCATGTGCTACGCATCACGTTTGATCTTCCGCAAGAACCAATGAGGTTCATTCTCATGTGTTACGCAGCATGTTTAAGCTTCAGCAAGAACCAAGGAGGTTCATTCTCATGTGTTACGCATCATGCTTGAGCTTCAGCAAGAACCAATGAGGTGCATTCTCATGTGTTACGCAGCACATTTGATCTTCCGCAAGAACCAATGAGGTTCATTCTCGTGTGTTACGCAGCACGTTTGAGCTTCATCAAGAACCAATGAGGTTCATTCTTGTGTTACGGAGCACGTTTGAGCTTCAGCAAGAACCAATGAGGTTCATTCTTGTGTTACACATCATGTTTAAGCTTCAGCAAGAACCAATGAGGTTCATTTTCATGTGTTACGCAGCACGTTTGAGCTTCCGCAAGAACCAATGAAGTGAATTCTCAAGTGTTACGCAGCATGTTTAAGCTTCAGCAAAAACCA
Source organism: Rhinogobio ventralis (assembly GCA_039654625.1). Taxonomy (NCBI): domain Eukaryota; kingdom Metazoa; phylum Chordata; class Actinopteri; order Cypriniformes; family Gobionidae; genus Rhinogobio; species Rhinogobio ventralis. Next base: position 28,751,648 of record CM077217.1, on the reverse strand, counting down.
ATGAGGTTTATTCTCGTGTTACGCAGCACGTTTGAGCTTCCACAAGAACCAATGAGGTTCATTCTCATGTGTTACACAGCACGTTTGAGCTTCCACAAGAACCAATGAGGTTCATTCTAGTGTTGCGCATCACATTTGAGCTTCAGCAAGAACCAATGAGGTTCATTCTCGTGTTACGCATCACGTTTTAGCTTCAGCAAGAACCAATGAGGTTCATTCTCGTGTTACGCATCACGTTTGAGCTTCAGCAAGAACCAATGACGTTCATTCTCATGTGTTACGCAGCACGTTTGAGCTTCAGCAAGAACCAAAGAGGTTCATTCTTGTGTTACGCAGCACGTTTGAGCTACAGCAAGAACCAATGAGGTTCATTCTCGTGTTACACATCATGTTTGAGCTTCTGCAAGAACCAGTGAGGTTCATTCTCATGTGTTACGCAGCACGTTTGAGCTTCCGCAAGAACCAATGAGGTTCATTCTCGTGTTACGCAGCACGTTTGAGCTTCCACAAGATCCGATGAGGTTCATTCTCATGTGTTTATCACATCACTTTTAGCTTCAACAAGAACCAATGAGGTTCATTCTCATGTGTTACGCATCACGTTTGAGCTTCCACAAGAACCAATGAGGTTAATTCTCGTGTTACACATCACGTTTGAGCTTCCACAAGAACCAATGAGGTTGATTGTCATGTGTTACGCATCACGTTTGAGCTTCCAAAAGAACCAATGAGGTTCATTCTCGTGTGTTACGCAGCACGTTTGAGCTTCATCAAGAACCAATGAGGTTCATTCTTGTGTTACGGAGCACGTTTGAGCTTCAGCAAGAACCAATGAGGTTCATTCTTGTGTTACACATCATGTTTAAGCTTCAGCAAGAACCAATGAGGTTCATTTTCATGTGTTACGCAGCACGTTTGAGCTTCCACAAGAACCAATGAGGTTAATTCTCGTGTTACACATCACGTTTGAGCTTCCACAAGAACCAATGAGGTTCATTCTTCTGTTACGCAGCACGTTTGAGCTTCCGCAAGAACCAATGAGGTTCATTCTCGTGTGTTACGCAGCACGTTTGAGCTTCATCAAGAACCAATGAGGTTCATTCTTGTGTTACGGAGCACGTTTGAGCTTCAGCAAGAACCAATGAGGTTCATTCTTGTGTTACACATCATGTTTAAGCTTCAGCAAGAACCAATGAGGTTCATTTTCATGTGTTACGCAGCACGTTTGAGCTTCCGCAAGAACCAATGAAGTGAATTCTCAAGTGTTACGCAGCATGTTTAAGCTTCAGCAAAAACCAATGAGGTTTATTCTCGTGTTACGCAGCACGTTTGAGCTTCCACAAGAACCAATGAGGTTCATTCTCATGTGTTACACAGCACGTTTGAGCTTCCACAAGAACCAATGAGGTTCATTCTAGTGTTGCGCATCACATTTGAGCTTCAGCAAGAACCAATGAGGTTCATTCTCGTGTTACGCATCACGTTTTAGCTTCAGCAAGAACCAATGAGGTTCATTCTCGTGTTACGCATCACGTTTGAGCTTCAGCAAGAACCAATGACGTTCATTCTCATGTGTTACGCAGCACGTTTGAGCTTCAGCAAGAACCAATGAGGTTCATTCTTGTGTTACGCAGCACGTTTGAGCTACAGCAAGAACCAATTAGGTTCATTCTCGTGTTACACATCATGTTTGAGCTTCTGCAAGAACCAATGAGGTTCATTCTCATGTGTTACGCAGCACGTTTGAGCTTCCGCAAGATCCGATGAGGTTCATTCTCATGTGTTTATCACATCACTTTTAGCTTCAACAAGAACCAATGAGGTTCATTCTCGTGTGTTACGCAGCACGTTTGAGCTTCTGCAAGAACCAATGAGGTCCATTCCCGTGTTACACATCATGTTTAAGCTTCAGCAAGAACCAATGAAGTTCATTCTCATGTGTTACGCAGCACGTTTGAGCTTCAACAAGAAACAGTGAGGTTCATTCTCATGTGTTACGCATCACGTTTGACATTCTGCAAGGACCAGTGAGGTTCATTATCATGTTACGCAGCACGTTTGAGCTTCAACAAGAAACAGTGAGGTTCATTCTCATGTGTTACACATCACGTTTGAGCTTCAACAAGAAACAGTGAGGTTCATTCTCATGTGTTACGCAGCACGTTTGAGCTTCAACAAGAAACAGTGAGGTTCATTCTCATGTGTTACGCATCACGTTTGAGATTCTGCAAGGACCAATGAGGTTCATTCTCGTGTTACGCAGCACATTTAAGCTTCAGCAAGAACCAATGAGGTTCATTCTCGTGTTACGCATCACGTTTGAGCTTCAGCAAGAACCAATGAGGTTCATTCTCATGTGCTACGCAGCATGTTTGAGCTTCAACAAGAACCAATGAGGTTCATTCTAGTGTTGCGCATCACGTTTGAGCTTCAGCAAGAACCAATGAGGTTCATTCTAGTGTTACGCAGCACATTTGAGCTTCAGCAAGAACCAATGAGGTTCATTCTCATGTGCTACGCAGCATGTTTGAGCTTCAACAAGAACCAATGAGGTTCATTCTAGTGTTGCGCATCACGTTTGAGCTTCAGCAAGAACCAATGAGGTTCATTCTAGTGTTACGCAGCACATTTGAGCTTCAGCAAGAACCAATGAGGTTCATTCTTGTGTTACACATCATGTTTAAGCTTCAGCAAGAACCAATGAGGTTCATTTTCATGTGTTACGCAGCACGTTTGAGCTTCCGCAAGAACCAATGAAGTGAATTCTCAAGTGTTACGCAGCATGTTTAAGCTTCAGCAAAAACCAATGAGGTTTATTCTCGTGTTACGCAGCACGTTTGAGCTTCCACAAGAACCAATGAGGTTCATTCTCATGTGTTACACAGCACGTTTGAGCTTCCACAAGAACCAATGAGGTTCATTCTAGTGTTGCGCATCACATTTGAGCTTCAGCAAGAACCAATGAGGTTCATTCTCGTGTTACGCATCACGTTTTAGCTTCAGCAAGAACCAATGAGGTTCATTCTCGTGTTACGCATCACGTTTGAGCTTCAGCAAGAACCAATGACGTTCATTCTCATGTGTTACGCAGCACGTTTGAGCTTCAGCAAGAACCAATGAGGTTCATTCTTGTGTTACGCAGCACGTTTGAGCTACAGCAAGAACCAATGAGGTTCATTCTCGTGTTACACATCATGTTTGAGCTTCTGCAAGAACCAATGAGGTTCATTCTCATGTGTTACGCAGCACGTTTGAGCTTCCGCAAGATCCGATGAGGTTCATTCTCATGTGTTTATCACATCACTTTTAGCTTCAACAAGAACCAATGAGGTTCATTCTCGTGTGTTACGCAGCACGTTTGAGCTTCTGCAAGAACCAATGAGGTCCATTCCCGTGTTACACATCATGTTTAAGCTTCAGCAAGAACCAATGAAGTTCATTCTCATGTGTTACGCAGCACGTTTGAGCTTCAACAAGAAACAGTGAGGTTCATTCTCATGTGTTACGCATCACGTTTGACATTCTGCAAGGACCAGTGAGGTTCATTATCATGTTACGCAGCACGTTTGAGCTTCAACAAGAAACAGTGAGGTTCATTCTCATGTGTTACACATCACGTTTGAGCTTCAACAAGAAACAGTGAGGTTCATTCTCATGTGTTACGCAGCACGTTTGAGCTTCAACAAGAAACAGTGAGGTTCATTCTCATGTGTTACGCATCACGTTTGAGATTCTGCAAGGACCAATGAGGTTCATTCTCGTGTTACGCAGCACATTTAAGCTTCAGCAAGAACCAATGAGGTTCATTCTCGTGTTACGCATCACGTTTGAGCTTCAGCAAGAACCAATGAGGTTCATTCTCATGTGCTACGCAGCATGTTTGAGCTTCAACAAGAACCAATGAGGTTCATTCTAGTGTTGCGCATCACGTTTGAGCTTCAGCAAGAACCAATGAGGTTCATTCTAGTGTTACGCAGCACATTTGAGCTTCAGCAAGAACCAATGAGGTTTATTCTCATGTGTTACGCAGCACGTTTGAGCTTCAACAAGAAACAGTGAGGTTCATTCTCATGTGTTACGCATCACGTTTGAGATTCTGCAAGGACCAATGAGGTTCATTCTCGTGTTACGCATCACATTTAAGCTTCAGTAAGAACCAATGAGGTTCATTCTCGTGTTACGCATCACGTTTGAGCTTCAGCAAGAACCAATGAGGTTCATTCTCATGTGTTACGCAGCACGTTTGAGCTTCAACAAGAACCAATGAGGTTCATTCTAGTGTTGCGCATCACGTTTGAGCTTCAGCAAGAACCAATGAGGTTCATTCTAGTGTTACGCAGCACGTTTGAGCTTCAGCAAGAACCAATGAAGTTCATTCTCATGTGTTACGCAGCACGTTTGAGCTTCCGCAAGAACCAATGAGGTTCATTATCATGTTACGCAGCACGTTTGAGCTTCCGCAAGAACCAATGAGGTTCATTCTCATGTGTTACGCAGCACGTTTGAGCTTCAACAAGAAACAGTGAGGTTCAATCTCATGTGTTACGCATCACGTTTGAGATTCTGCAAGGACCAATGAGGTTCATTCTCGTGTTACGCATCACATTTAAGCTTCAGCAAGAACCAATGAGGTTCATTCTCGTGTTACGCATCACGTTTGAGCTTCAACAAGAACCAATGAGGTTCATTCTCATGTGTTACGCAGCACGTTTGAGCTTCAACAAGAAACAGTGAGGTTCATTCTCATGTGTTACGCATCACATTTAAGCTTCAGCAAGAACCAATGAGGTTCATTCTCATGTGTTACGCAGCACGTTTGAGCTTCAACAAGAACCAATGAGGTTTATTCTAGTGTTGCGCATCACGTTTGAGCTTCAGCAAGAACCAATGAGGTTCATTCTCGTGTTACGCATCACGTTTGAGCTTCAGCAAGAACCAATGAGGTTCATTCTCGTGTGTTACGCAGCACGTTTGAGCTTCAGCATGATCCAATGAGGTTCATTCTGATGTGTTACACAGCAGGTTTGAGCTTCCACAAGAACCAATGAGGTTCATTCTTCTGTTACGCAGCACGTTTGAGCTTCAGCAAGAACCAATAAGGTTCATTCTCGTGTGTTACGCAGCACGTTTGAGCTTCTGCAAGAACCAATGAGGTCCATTCCCGTGTTACACATCATGTTTAAGCTTCAGCAAGAACCACTGAAGTTCATTCTCATGTGTTACGCAGCACGTTTGAGCTTCAGCAAGAACCAATGAGGTTCATATTCGTGTTACGCAGCACGTTTGAGCTTCAGCAAGAATCAATGAGGTTCTTTCTCGTTTTACACATCATGTTTAAGCTTCAGCAAGAACCAATGATGTTCATTCTCATGTGTTTTTCACACCACTTTTAGCTTCAACAAGAAACAATGTGGTTCATTCTCATGTGTTACACAGCACGTTTGAGCTTCCACAAGAACCAATGAGGTTCATTCTCGTGTGTTACGCAGCACGTTTAAGCTTCAGCAAGAACCAATGAGGTTCATTCTCATGTGTTACGCAGCACGTTTGAGCTTCAACAAGAAACAGTGAGGTTCATTCTCATGTGTTACGCATCACGTTTGAGATTCTGCAAGGACCAATGAGGTTCATTCTCGTGTTACGTATCACATTTAAGCTTCAGCAAGAACCAATGAGGTTCATTCTCGTGTTACGCATCACGTTTGAGCTTCAACAAGAACCAATGAGGTTCATTCTCATGTGTTACGCAGCACGTTTGAGCTTCAACAAGAAACAGTGAGGTTCATTCTCATGTGTTACGCATCACATTTTAGCTTCAGCAAGAACCAATGAGGTTCATTCTCATGTGTTACGCAGCACGTTTGAGCTTCAACAAGAACCAATGAGGTTCATTCTAGTGTTGCGCATCACGTTTGAGCTTCAGCAAGAACCAATGAGGTTCATTCTCGTGTTACGCATCACGTTTGAGCTTCAGCAAGAACCAATGAGGTTCATTCTCGTGTGTTACGCAGCACGTTTGAGCTTCAGCAAGATCCAATGAGGTTCATTCTCATGTGTTACACAGCAGGTTTGAGCTTCCACAAGAACAAATGAGGTTCATTCTTCTGTTACGCAGCACGTTTGAGCTTCAGCAAGAACCAATAAGGTTCATTCTCGTGTGTTACGCAGCACGTTTGAGCTTCTGCAAGAACCAATGAGGTCCATTCCCGTGTTACACATCATGTTTAAGCTTTAGCAAGAACCAGAGCTTCCACAAGAACCAATGAGGTTCATTCTTCTGTTACGCAGCACGTTTGAGCTTCAGCAAGAACCAATAAGGTTCATTCTCGTGTGTTACGCAGCACGTTTGAGCTTCTGCAAGAACCAATGAGGTCCATTCCCGTGTTACACATCATGTTTAAGCTTCAGCAAGAACCAATGAAGTTCATTCTCATGTGTTACGCAGCACGTTTGAGCTTCAGCAAGAATCAATGAGGTTCTTTCTCGTTTTACACATCATGTTTAAGCTTCAGCAAGAACCAGTGAGGTTCATTCTCATGTGTTTTTCACATCACTTTTAGCTTCAACGAGAAACAATGAGGTTCATTTTCGTGTGTTACGCAGCACGTTTGAGCTTCAGCAAGAACCAATGAGGTTCATTCTCGTGTTACGCAGCACGTTTGAGCTTCAGCAAGAATCAATGAGGTTCTTTCTCGTCTTACACATCATGTTTAAGCTTCAGCAAGAACCAATGAGGTTCATTCTCATGTGTTACGCAGCACGTTTAAGCTTCAGCAAGAACCAATGAGGTTCATTCTCATATGTTTTTCACATCACTTTTAGCTTCAATAAGAACCAATGAGGTTCATTCTCATGTGTTACACAGCAAGTTTGAGCTTCCACAAGAACCAATGAGGTTCATTCTCGTGTGTTACGCAGCACGCTTGAGCTTCAGCAAGAACCAATGAGGTTCATTCTCGTGTGTTACGCAGCACGTTTGAGCTTCAGCAAGAAACAATGAAGTTCATTCTCATGTGTTACACATCATGTATAAGCTTCAGCAAGAACCAAAGAGGTTCATTCTTATGTGTGACGCAGCACGTTTGAGCTTCAACAAGAAACAGTGAGGTTCATTCTCGTGTGTTACGCAGCACGTTTGAGCTTCAGCAAGAAACAATGAAGTTCATTCTCATGTGTTACACATCATGTATAAGCTTCAGCAAGAACCAAAAAGGTTCATTCTTATGTGTGACGCAGCACGTTTGAGCTTCAACAAGAAACAGTGAGGTTCATTCTCATGTGTTACACAGCACGTTTGAGCTTCAACAAGAACCAATGAGGTTTATTCTAGTGTTATTCAGCACGTTTGAGCTTCAGCAAGAACCAATGAGGTTCATTCTCGTGTTACGCAGCATGTTTGAGCTTCAACAAGAACCAATGAGGTTCATTCTTCTGTTACGCAGCACGTTTGAGCTTCAGCAAGAACCAATGAGGTCCATTCTAGTGTTACGCAGCACGTTTGAGCTTCAGCAAGAACCAATGAGGTCCATTCTCGTGTTACACATCATATTTAAGCATCAGCAAGAACCAATGAAGTTCATTCTCATGTGTTACGCAGCACGTTTGAGCTTCCGCAAGAACCAATGAGGTTCATTATCATGTTACGCAGCACGTTTGAGCTTCAACAAGAAACAGTGAGGTTCATTCTCATGTGTTACGCATCACGTTTGAGATTCTGCAAGGACCAATGAGGTTCATTCTCGTGTTACGCAGCACATTTAAGCTTCAGCAAGAACCAATGAGGTTCATTCTCGTGTTATGCATCACGTTTGAGCTTCAGCAAGAACCAATGAGGTTCATTCTCATGTGTTACGCAGCACGTTTGAGCTTCAACAAGAACCAATGAGGTTCATTCTAGTGTTACGCAGCACGTTTGAGCTTCAGCAAGAACCAATGAGGTTCATTCTCATGTGTTACGCAGCACGTTTGAGCTTCAACAAGAAACAGTGAGGTTCATTCTCATGTGTTACGCATCACGTTTGAGATTCTGCAAGGACCAATGAGGTTCATTCTCGTGTTACGCATCACGTTTGAGCTTCAGCAAGAACCAATGAGGTTCATTCTCATGTGTTACGCAGCACGTTTGCGCTTCAACAAGAACCAATGAGGTTCATTCTAGTGTTGCGCATCACGTTTGAGCTTCAGCAAGAACCAATGAGGTTCATTCTAGTGTTACGCAGCACGTTTGAGCTTCAGCAAGAACCAATGAGGTTCATTCTCGTGTTACGCAGCATGTTTGAGCTTCAACAAGAACCAATGAGGTTCATTCTTCTGTTACGCAGCACGTTTGAGCTTAAGCAAGAACCAATGAGGTCCATTCTCGTGTTACACATCATGTTTAAGCTTCAGCAAGAACCAATGAAGTTCATTCTCATGTGTTACGCAGCACGTTTGAGCTTCAACAAGAACCAATGAGGTTTATTCTAGTGTTATTCAGCACGTTTGAGCTTCAGCAAGAACCAATGAGGTTCATTCTCGTGTTACGCAGCATGTTTGAGCTTCAACAAGAACCAATGAGGTTCATTCTTCTGTTACGCAGCACGTTTGAGCTTCAGCAAGAACCAATGAGGTCCATTCTAGTGTTACGCAGCACGTTTGAGCTTCAGCAAGAACCAATGAGGTCCATTCTCGTGTTACACATCATATTTAAGCATCAGCAAGAACCAATGAAGTTCATTCTCATGTGTTACGCAGCACGTTTGAGCTTCCGCAAGAACCAATGAGGTTCATTATCATGTTACGCAGCACGTTTGAGCTTCAACAAGAAACAGTGAGGTTCATTCTCATGTGTTACGCATCACGTTTGAGATTCTGCAAGGACCAATGAGGTTCATTCTCGTGTTACGCAGCACATTTAAGCTTCAGCAAGAACCAATGAGGTTCATTCTCGTGTTATGCATCACGTTTGAGCTTCAGCAAGAACCAATGAGGTTCATTCTCATGTGTTACGCAGCACGTTTGAGCTTCAACAAGAACCAATGAGGTTCATTCTAGTGTTACGCAGCACGTTTGAGCTTCAGCAAGAACCAATGAGGTTCATTCTCATGTGTTACGCAGCACGTTTGAGCTTCAACAAGAAACAGTGAGGTTCATTCTCATGTGTTACGCATCACGTTTGAGATTCTGCAAGGACCAATGAGGTTCATTCTCGTGTTACGCATCACGTTTGAGCTTCAGCAAGAACCAATGAGGTTCATTCTCATGTGTTACGCAGCACGTTTGCGCTTCAACAAGAACCAATGAGGTTCATTCTAGTGTTGCGCATCACGTTTGAGCTTCAGCAAGAACCAATGAGGTTCATTCTAGTGTTACGCAGCACGTTTGAGCTTCAGCAAGAACCAATGAGGTTCATTCTCGTGTTACGCAGCATGTTTGAGCTTCAACAAGAACCAATGAGGTTCATTCTTCTGTTACGCAGCACGTTTGAGCTTAAGCAAGAACCAATGAGGTCCATTCTCGTGTTACACATCATGTTTAAGCTTCAGCAAGAACCAATGAAGTTCATTCTCATGTGTTACGCAGCACGTTTGAGCTTCCGCAAGAACCAATGAGGTTCATTATCATGTTACGCATCACGTTTGAGCTTCCGCAAGAACCAATGAGGTTCATTCTCATGTGTTACGCAGCACGTTTGAGCTTCAGCAAAAACCAATGAGGTACATTCTCGTGTTACGCAGCACGTTTGAGCTTCAGCAAGAATCAATGAGGTTCTTTCTCGTTTTACACATCATGTTTAAGCTTCAGCAAGAACCAATGAGGTTCATTCTCGTGTGTTACGCAGCACGTTTAAGCTTCAGCAAGAACCAATGAGGTTCATTCTCATATGTTTTTCACATCACTTTTAGCATCAAAAAGAACCAATGAGGTTCATTCTCGTGTGTTACGCAGCACGTTTGAGCTTCAGCAAGAAACAATGAAGTTCATTCTCATGTGTTACACATCATGTATAAGCTTCAGCAAGAACCAAAGATGTTCATTCTTATGTGTGACGCAGCACGTTTGAGCTTCCGCAAGAACCAATGAGGTTCATTCTCGTGTGTTACGCAGCACGTTTGAGCTTCATCAAGAACCAATGAGGTTCATTCTTGTCTTACGGAGCAAGTTTGAGCTTCAGCAAGAACCAATGAGGTTCATTCTTGTGTTACACATCATGTTTAAGCTTCAGCAAGAACCAATGAGGTTCATTCTCATGTGTTACACAGCACGTTTGAGCTTCCGCAAGAACCAATGAAGTTCATTCTCATGTGTTACGCAGCACGTTTGAGCTTCCGCAAGAACCAATGAGGTTCATTCTCATGTGTTACGCAGCAGTTTAAGCTTCAGCAAAAACCAATGAGGTTTATTCTCGTGTTACGCATCACGTTTGAGCTTCCACAAGAACCAATGAGGTTCATTCTCATGTGTTACACAGCACGTTTGAGCTTCAACAAGAACCAATGAGGTTCATTCTAGTGTTGCGCATCACGTTTGAGCTTCAGCAAGAACCAATGAGGTTCATTCTAGTGTTACGCAGCACGTTTGAGCTTCAGCAAGAACCAATGAGGTTCATTCTTGTGTTACGCAGCACGTTTGAGCTTTAGCAAGAACCAATGAGGTTCAATCTCGTGTTACACATCATGTTTGAGCTTCAGCAAGAACCAATAAGGTTCATTCTCGTGTTACGCATCACGTTTGAGCTTCAGCAAGAACCAATGAGGTTCATTGTCATGTGTTATGCAGCATGTTTAAGCTTCAGCAAGAACCAATGAGGTTCATTCTCATGTGTTACGCAGCACGTTTGAGCTTCAGCAAGAACCAATGAGGTCCATTCTCGTGTTACACATCATGTTTAAGCTTCAGCAAGAACCAATGAAGTTCATTCTCATGTGTTACGCAGCACGTTTGAGCTTCCGCAAGAACCAATGAGGTTCATTATCATGTTACGCATCACGTTTGAGCTTCCGCAAGAACCAATGAGGTTCATTCTCATGTGTTACGCAGCACGTTTGAGCTTCAGCAAAAACCAATGAGGTACATTCTCGTGTTACGCAGCACGTTTGAGCTTCAGCAAGAATCAATGAGGTTCTTTCTCGTTTTACACATCATGTTTAAGCTTCAGCAAGAACCAATGAGGTTCATTCTCGTGTGTTACGCAGCACGTTTAAGCTTCAGCAAGAACCAATGAGGTTCATTCTCATATGTTTTTCACATCACTTTTAGCATCAAAAAGAACCAATGAGGTTCATTCTCGTGTGTTACGCAGCACGTTTGAGCTTCAGCAAGAAACAATGAAGTTCATTCTCATGTGTTACACATCATGTATAAGCTTCAGCAAGAACCAAAGATGTTCATTCTTATGTGTGACGCAGCACGTTTGAGCTTCCGCAAGAACCAATGAGGTTCATTCTCGTGTGTTACGCAGCACGTTTGAGCTTCATCAAGAACCAATGAGGTTCATTCTTGTCTTACGGAGCAAGTTTGAGCTTCAGCAAGAACCAATGAGGTTCATTCTTGTGTTACACATCATGTTTAAGCTTCAGCAAGAACCAATGAGGTTCATTCTCATGTGTTACACAGCACGTTTGAGCTTCCGCAAGAACCAATGAAGTTCATTCTCATGTGTTACGCAGCACGTTTGAGCTTCCGCAAGAACCAATGAGGTTCATTCTCATGTGTTACGCAGCAGTTTAAGCTTCAGCAAAAACCAATGAGGTTTATTCTCGTGTTACGCATCACGTTTGAGCTTCCACAAGAACCAATGAGGTTCATTCTCATGTGTTACACAGCACGTTTGAGCTTCAACAAGAACCAATGAGGTTCATTCTAGTGTTGCGCATCACATTTGAGCTTCAGCAAGAACCAATGAGGTTCATTCTCGTGTTACGCATCACGTTTGAGCTTCAGCAAGAACCAATGAGGTTAATTCTCGTGTTACGCATCACGTTTGAGCTTCAGCAAGAACCAATGAGGTTCATTCTCATGTGTTACGCAGCACGTTTGAGCTTCAGCAAGAACCAATGAGGTTCATTCTCATGTGTTATGCAGCATGTTTAAGCTTCAGCAAGAACCAATGAGGTTCATTCTCATGTGTTACGCAGCACGTTTGAGCTTCAGCAAGAACCAATGAGGTTCATTCTTGTGTTACGCAGCACGTTTGAGCTTCAGCAAGAACCAATGAGGTTCAATCTCGTGTTACACATCATGTATAAGCTTCAGCAAGAACCAATGAGGTTCATTCTCATGTGTTACGCATCACGTTTGATTTTCCGCAAGAACCAATGAGGTTCATTCTCGTGTTACGCATCACGTTTGAGCTTCCACAAGAACCAATGAGGTTCATTCTCATGTTACGCATCACGTTTGAGCTTCAGCAAGAACCAATGAGGTTCATTCTCATGTGTTACGCAGCATGTTTGAGCTTCAGCAAGAAACAATGAAGTTCATTCTCATGTGTTACACATCATGTATAAGCTTCAGCAAGAACCAAAGAGGTTCATTCTTATGTGTGACGCAGCACGTTTGAGCTTCAACAAGAAACAGTGAGGTTCATTCTAGTGTTACGCAGCACGTTTGAGCTTCAGCAAGAACCAATGAGGTCCATTCTAGTGTTACGCAGCACGTTAGAGCTTCAGCAAGAACCAATGAGGTTCATTCTCGTGTTACGCAGCATGTTTGAGCTTCAACAAGAACCAATGAGGTTCATTCTCATGTGTTACACAGCACGTTTGAGCTTCAACAAGAACCAATGAGGTTCATTCTAGTGTTGCGCATCACATTTGAGCTTAAGCAAGAACCAATGAGGTTCATTCTCGTGTTACGCATCACGTTTGAGCTTCAGCAAGAACCAATGTGGTTCATTCTCGTGTTACGCATCACGTTTGAGCTTCAACAAGAAACAGTGAGGTTCATTCTCATGTGTTACGCATCACATTTGAGCTTCAACAAGAACCAATGAGGTTCATTCTCGTGTTACGCATCACGTTTGAGCTTCCACAAGAACCAATGAGGTTCATTCTCGTGTTACGCATCACGTTTGAGCTTCAGCAAGAACCAATGAGGTTCATTCTCATGTGTTACGCAGCACGTTTGAGCTTCAACAAGAACCAATGAGGTTCATTCTAGTGTTGCGCATCACGTTTGAGCTTCAGCAAGAACCAATGAGGTTCATTCTAGTGTTACGCAGCACGTTTGAGCTTCAGCAAGAACCAATGAGGTTCATTCTTGTGTTACGCAGCACGTTTGAGCTTTAGCAAGAACCAATGAGGTTCAATCTCGTGTTACACATCATGTTTGAGCTTCAGCAAGAACCAATAAGGTTCATTCTCGTGTTACGCATCACGTTTGAGCTTCAGCAAGAACCAATGAGGTTCATTGTCATGTGTTATGCAGCATGTTTAAGCTTCAGCAAGAACCAATGAGGTTCATTCTCATGTGTTACGCAGCACGTTTGAGCTTCAGCAAGAACCAATGAGGTTCATTCTTGTGTTACGCAGCACGTTTGAGCTTCAGCAAGAACCAATGAGGTTCAATCTCGTGTTACACATCATGTTTGAGCTTCAGCAAGAACCAATAAGGTTCATTCTCATGTGTTAGCATCACGTTTGATCTTCCGCAAGAACCAATGAGGTTCATTCTCGTGTTACGCATCACGTTTGAGCTTCCACAAGAACCAATGAGGTTCAATCTCGTGTTACACATCATGTTTGAGCTTCAGCAAGAACCAATAAGGTTCATTCTCGTGTTACGCATCACGTTTGAGCTTCAGCAAGAACCAATGAGGTTCATTGTCATGTGTTATGCAGCATGTTTAAGCTTCAGCAAGAACCAATGAGGTTCATTCTCATGTGTTACGCAGCACGTTTGAGCTTCAGCAAGAACCAATGAGGTTCATTCTTGTGTTACGCAGCACGTTTGAGCTTCAGCAAGAACCAATGAGGTTCAATCTCGTGTTACACATCATGTTTGAGCTTCAGCAAGAACCAATGAGGTTCATTCTTATGTGTTACGCAGAACGTTTGAGCTTCTGCAAGAACCAGTGAGGTTCATTCTCGTGTACGCAGCACGTTTGAGCTTCCACAAGATCCGATGAGGTTCATTCTCATGTGTTTATCACATCACTTTTAGCTTCAACAAGAACCAATGAGGTTCATTCTCATGTGTTACACAGCACGTTTGAGCTTCCACAAGAACCAATGAGGTTGATTGTCATGTGTTACGCATCACGTTTGAGCTTCCACAAGAACCAATGAGGTTCATTCTCGTGTTACACATCATGTTTAAGCTTCAGCAAGAACCAATGAAGTTCATTCTCATGTGTTACACAGCACGTTTGAGCTTCCACAAGAACCAATGAGGTTTATTGTCATGTGCTACGCATCACGTTTGAGCTTCAGCAAGAACCAATGAGGTTCATTCTCGTGTTACACATGATGTATAAGCTTCAACAAGAACCAATGAGGTTCATTCTCATGTTTTACACAGCACGTTTGAGCTTCCACAAGAACCAATGAGGTTTATTGTCATGTGCTACGCATCACGTTTGATCTTCCGCAAGAACCAATGAGGTTCATTCTCGTGTTACGCATCACCTTTGAGCTTCAGCATGAACCAAGGAGGTTCATTCTCATGTGTTACGCATCATGCTTGAGCTTCAGCAAGAACCAATGAGGTGCATTCTCATGTGTTACGCAGCACGTTTGATCTTCCGCAAGAACCAATGAGGTTCATTCTCGTGTGTTACGCAGCACGTTTGAGCTTCATCAAGAACCAATGAGGTTCATTCTTGTGTTACGGAGCACGTTTGAGCTTCAGCAAGAACCAATGAGGTTCATTCTTGTGTTACACATCATGTTTAAGCTTCAGCAAGAACCAATGAGGTTCATTTTCATGTGTTACGCAGCACGTTTGAGCTTCCGCAAGAACCAATGAAGTGAATTCTCAAGTGTTACGCAGCATGTTTAAGCTTCAGCAAAAACCAATGAGGTTTATTCTCGTGTTACGCAGCACGTTTGAGCTTCCACAAGAACCAATGAGGTTCATTCTCATGTGTTACACAGCACGTTTGAGCTTCCACAAGAACCAATGAGGTTCATTCTAGTGTTGCGCATCACATTTGAGCTTCAGCAAGAACCAATGAGGTTCATTCTCGTGTTACGCATCACGTTTTAGCTTCAGCAAGAACCAATGAGGTTCATTCTCGTGTTACGCATCACGTTTGAGCTTCAGCAAGAACCAATGACGTTCATTCTCATGTGTTACGCAGCACGTTTGAGCTTCAGCAAGAACCAATGAGGTTCATTCTTGTGTTACACAGCACGTTTGAGCTACAGCAAGAACCAATGAGGTTCATTCTCGTGTTACACATCATGTTTGAGCTTCTGCAAGAACCAATGAGGTTCATTCTCATGTGTTACGCAGCACGTTTGAGCTTCCGCAAGAACCAATGAGGTTCATTCTCATGTTACGCAGCACGTTTGAGCTTCCACAAGAACCAATGAGGTTCATTCTCGTGTTACACATCATGTTTAAGCTTCAGCAAGAACCAATGAAGTTCATTCTCATGTGTTACACAGCACGTTTGAGCTTCCACAAGAACCAATGAGGTTTATTGTCATGTGCTACGCATCACGTTTGAGCTTCAGCAAGAACCAATGAGGTTCATTCTCGTGTTACACATGATGTATAAGCTTCAACAAGAACCAATGAGGTTCATTCTCATGTTTTACACAGCACGTTTGAGCTTCCACAAGAACCAATGAGGTTTATTGTCATGTGCTACGCATCACGTTTGATCTTCCGCAAGAACCAATGAGGTTCATTCTCGTGTTACGCATCACCTTTGAGCTTCAGCAAGAACCAAGGAGGTTCATTCTCATGTGTTACGCATCATGCTTGAGCTTCAGCAAGAACCAATGAGGTGCATTCTCATGTGTTACGCAGCACGTTTGATCTTCCGCAAGAACCAATGAGGTTCATTCTCGTGTGTTACGCAGCACGTTTGAGCTTCATCAAGAACCAATGAGGTTCATTCTTGTGTTACGGAGCACGTTTGAGCTTCAGCAAGAACCAATGAGGTTCATTCTTGTGTTACACATCATGTTTAAGCTTCAGCAAGAACCAATGAGGTTCATTTTCATGTGTTACGCAGCACGTTTGAGCTTCCGCAAGAACCAATGAAGTGAATTCTCAAGTGTTACGCAGCATGTTTAAGCTTCAGCAAAAACCAATGAGGTTTATTCTCGTGTTACGCAGCACGTTTGAGCTTCCACAAGAACCAGTGAGGTTCATTCTCATGTGTTACACAGCACGTTTGAGCTTCCACAAGAACCAATGAGGTTCATTCTAGTGTTGCGCATCACATTTGAGCTTCAGCAAGAACCAATGAGGTTCATTCTCGTGTTACGCATCACGTTTTAGCTTCAGCAAGAACCAATGAGGTTCATTCTCGTGTTACGCATCACGTTTGAGCTTCAGCAAGAACCAATGACGTTCATTCTCATGTGTTACGCATCACGTTTTAGCTTCAGCAAGAACCAATGAGGTTCATTCTCGTGTTACGCATCACGTTTGAGCTTCAGCAAGAACCAATGACGTTCATTCTCATGTGTTACGCAGCACGTTTGAGCTTCAGCAAGAACCAATGTGGTTCATTCTCGTGTTACGCATCACGTTTGAGCTTCAACAAGAAACAGTGAGGTTCATTCTCATGTGTTACGCATCAAATTTGAGCTTCAACAAGAAACAGTGAGGTTCATTCTCATGTGTTACGCAGCACGTTTGAGCTTCAACAAGAAACAGTGAGGTTCATTCTCATGTGTTACGCATCACGTTTGATCTTCCGCAAGAACCAATGAGGTTCATTCTCGTGTTAGGCATCACGTTTGAGCTTCCACAAGAACCAATGAGGTTCATTCTCGTGTTACGCATCACGTTTGAGCTTCAGCAAGAACCAATGAGGTTCATTCTCATGTGTTACGCAGCACGTTTGAGCTTCAACAAGAACCAATGAGGTTCATTCTAGTGTTGCGCATCACGTTTGAGCTTCAGCAAGAACCAATGAGGTTCATTCTAGTGTTACGCAGCACATTTGAGCTTCAGCAAGAACCAATGAGGTTCATTCTTGTGTTACGCAGCACGTTTGAGCTTTAGCAAGAACCAATGAGGTTCAATCTCGTGTTACACATCATGTTTGAGCTTCAGCAAGAACCAATAAGGTTCATTCTCGTGTTACGCATCACGTTTGAGCTTCAGCAAGAACCAATGAGGTTCATTGTCATGTGTTATGCAGCATGTTTAAGCTTCAGCAAGAACCAATGAGGTTCATTCTCATGTGTTACGCAGCACGTTTGAGCTTCAGCAAGAACCAATGAGGTTCATTCTTGTGTTACGCAGCACGTTTGAGCTTCAGCAAGAACCAATGAGGTTCAATCTCGTGTTACACATCATGTTTGAGCTTCAGCAAGAACCAATAAGGTTCATTCTCATGTGTTAGCATCACGTTTGATCTTCCGCAAGAACCAATGAGGTTCATTCTCGTGTTACGCATCACGTTTGAGCTTCCACAAGAACCAATGAGGTTCAATCTCGTGTTACACATCATGTTTGAGCTTCAGCAAGAACCAATAAGGTTCATTCTCGTGTTACGCATCACGTTTGAGCTTCAGCAAGAACCAATGAGGTTCATTGTCATGTGTTATGCAGCATGTTTAAGCTTCAGCAAGAACCAATGAGGTTCATTCTCATGTGTTACGCAGCACGTTTGAGCTTCAGCAAGAACCAATGAGGTTCATTCTTGTGTTACGCAGCACGTTTGAGCTTCAGCAAGAACCAATGAGGTTCAATCTCGTGTTACACATCATGTTTGAGCTTCAGCAAGAACCAATGAGGTTCATTCTTATGTGTTACGCAGAACGTTTGAGCTTCTGCAAGAACCAGTGAGGTTCATTCTCGTGTTACGCAGCACGTTTGAGCTTCCACAAGATCCGATGAGGTTCATTCTCATGTGTTTATCACATCACTTTTAGCTTCAACAAGAACCAATGAGGTTCATTCTCATGTGTTACACAGCACGTTTGAGCTTCCACAAGAACCAATGAGGTTGATTGTCATGTGTTACGCATCACGTTTGAGCTTCCACAAGAACCAATGAGGTTCATTCTCGTGTTACACATCATGTTTAAGCTTCAGCAAGAACCAATGAAGTTCATTCTCATGTGTTACACAGCACGTTTGAGCTTCCACAAGAACCAATGAGGTTTATTGTCATGTGCTACGCATCACGTTTGAGCTTCAGCAAGAACCAATGAGGTTCATTCTCGTGTTACACATGATGTATAAGCTTCAACAAGAACCAATGAGGTTCATTCTCATGTTTTACACAGCACGTTTGAGCTTCCACAAGAACCAATGAGGTTTATTGTCATGTGCTACGCATCACGTTTGATCTTCCGCAAGAACCAATGAGGTTCATTCTCGTGTTACGCATCACCTTTGAGCTTCAGCAAGAACCAAGGAGGTTCATTCTCATGTGTTACGCATCATGCTTGAGCTTCAGCAAGAACCAATGAGGTGCATTCTCATGTGTTACGCAGCACGTTTGATCTTCCGCAAGAACCAATGAGGTTCATTCTCGTGTGTTACGCAGCACGTTTGAGCTTCATCAAGAACCAATGAGGTTCATTCTTGTGTTACGGAGCACGTTTGAGCTTCAGCAAGAACCAATGAGGTTCATTCTTGTGTTACACATCATGTTTAAGCTTCAGCAAGAACCAATGAGGTTCATTTTCATGTGTTACGCAGCACGTTTGAGCTTCCGCAAGAACCAATGAAGTGAATTCTCAAGTGTTACGCAGCATGTTTAAGCTTCAGCAAAAACCAATGAGGTTTATTCTCGTGTTACGCAGCACGTTTGAGCTTCCACAAGAACCAATGAGGTTCATTCTCATGTGTTACACAGCACGTTTGAGCTTCCACAAGAACCAATGAGGTTCATTCTAGTGTTGCGCATCACATTTGAGCTTCAGCAAGAACCAATGAGGTTCATTCTCGTGTTACGCATCACGTTTTAGCTTCAGCAAGAACCAATGAGGTTCATTCTCGTGTTACGCATCACGTTTGAGCTTCAGCAAGAACCAATGACGTTCATTCTCATGTGTTACGCAGCACGTTTGAGCTTCAGCAAGAACCAATGAGGTTCATTCTTGTGTTACACAGCACGTTTGAGCTACAGCAAGAACCAATGAGGTTCATTCTCGTGTTACACATCATGTTTGAGCTTCTGCAAGAACCAATGAGGTTCATTCTCATGTGTTACGCAGCACGTTTGAGCTTCCGCAAGAACCAATGAGGTTCATTCTCATGTTACGCAGCACGTTTGAGCTTCCACAAGAACCAATGAGGTTCATTCTCGTGTTACACATCATGTTTAAGCTTCAGCAAGAACCAATGAAGTTCATTCTCATGTGTTACACAGCACGTTTGAGCTTCCACAAGAACCAATGAGGTTTATTGTCATGTGCTACGCATCACGTTTGAGCTTCAGCAAGAACCAATGAGGTTCATTCTCGTGTTACACATGATGTATAAGCTTCAACAAGAACCAATGAGGTTCATTCTCATGTTTTACACAGCACGTTTGAGCTTCCACAAGAACCAATGAGGTTTATTGTCATGTGCTACGCATCACGTTTGATCTTCCGCAAGAACCAATGAGGTTCATTCTCGTGTTACGCATCACCTTTGAGCTTCAGCAAGAACCAAGGAGGTTCATTCTCATGTGTTACGCATCATGCTTGAGCTTCAGCAAGAACCAATGAGGTGCATTCTCATGTGTTACGCAGCACGTTTGATCTTCCGCAAGAACCAATGAGGTTCATTCTCGTGTGTTACGCAGCACGTTTGAGCTTCATCAAGAACCAATGAGGTTCATTCTTGTGTTACGGAGCACGTTTGAGCTTCAGCAAGAACCAATGAGGTTCATTCTTGTGTTACACATCATGTTTAAGCTTCAGCAAGAACCAATGAGGTTCATTTTCATGTGTTACGCAGCACGTTTGAGCTTCCGCAAGAACCAATGAAGTGAATTCTCAAGTGTTACGCAGCATGTTTAAGCTTCAGCAAAAACCAATGAGGTTTATTCTCGTGTTACGCAGCACGTTTGAGCTTCCACAAGAACCAATGAGGTTCATTCTAGTGTTGCGCATCACATTTGAGCTTCAGCAAGAACCAATGAGGTTCATTCTCGTGTTACGCATCACGTTTTAGCTTCAGCAAGAACCAATGAGGTTCATTCTCGTGTTACGCATCACGTTTGAGCTTCAGCAAGAACCAATGACGTTCATTCTCATGTGTTACGCAGCACGTTTGAGCTTCAGCAAGAACCAATGAGGTTCATTCTTGTGTTACGCAGCACGTTTGAGCTACAGCAAGAACCAATGAGGTTCATTCTCGTGTTACACATCATGTTTGAGCTTCTGCAAGAACCAATGAGGTTCATTTTAATGTGTTACGCACCACGTTTGAGCTTCCGCAAGAACCAATGAGGTTCATTCTCGTGTTACGCAGCACGTTTGAGCTTCCACAAGATCCGATGAGGTTCATTCTCATGTGTTTATCACATCACTTTTAGCTTCAACAAGAACCAATGAGGTTCATTCTCATGTGTTACGCATCACGTTTGAGCTTCCACAAGAACCAATGAGGTTAATTCTCGTGTTACACATCACGTTTGAGCTTCCACAAGAACCAATGAGGTTGATTGTCATGTGTTACGCATCACGTTTGAGCTTCCAAAAGAACCAATGAGGTTCATTCTCGTGTTACACATCATGTTTAAGCTTCAGCAAGAACCAATGAGGTTCATTCTCATGTGTTACGCATCACGTTTGAGCTTCCACAAGAACCAATGAGGTTAATTCTCGTGTTACACAGCACGTTTGAGCTTCCACAAGAACCAATGAGGTTTATTGTCATGTGCTACGCATCACGTTTGAGCTTCAGCAAGAACCAATGAGGTTCATTTTCGTGTTACACATCATGTATAAGCTTCAGCAAGAACCAATGAGGTTAATTCTTATGTGTTACATAGCACGTTTGAGCTTCTGCAAGAACCAATGAGGTTCATTCTCATGTGTTACATAGCACGTTTGAGCTTCAACAAGAGCCAATGAGGTTCATTCTCATGTGTTACGCAGCATGTTTGAGCTTAAACAAGAACCAATGAGGTTCATTCTTCTGTTACGCAGCACGTTTGAGCTTCCGCAAGAACCAATGAGGTTCATTCTCGTGTTACGCATCACGTTTGAGCTTCAGCAAGAACCAATGAGGTTCATTCTCGTGTTACGCATCACGTTTGAGCTTCAGCAAGAACCAATGAGGTTCATTCTCATGTGTTACGCAGCATGTTTAAGCTTCAGCAAGAACCAAGGAGGTTCATTCTCATGTGTTACGCATCATGCTTGAGCTTCAGCAAGAACCAATGAGGTTCATTCTCGTGTTACGCATCACGTTTGAGCTTCAGCAAGAACCAATGAGGTTCATTCTCGTGTTACGCAGCACGTTTGAGCTTCATCAAGAACCAATGAAGTTCATTCTTGTGTTACGGAGCACGTTTGAGCTTCAGCAAGAACCAATGAGGTTCATTCTTGTGTTACGGAGCATGTTTGAGCTTCCGCAAGAACCAATGAAATGAATTCTCATGTGTTACGTAGCACGTTTGAGCTTCCGCAAGAACCAATGAGGTTCATTCTCATGTGTTACGCAGCACGTTTGAGCTTCCGCAAGAACCAATGAAGTGAATTCTCATGTGTTACGCAGCACGTTTGAGCTTCCGCAAGAACCAATGAGGTTCATTCTCATGTGTTACGCAGCACGTTT
This sequence comes from Rhinogobio ventralis, assembly GCA_039654625.1. Taxonomy (NCBI): domain Eukaryota; kingdom Metazoa; phylum Chordata; class Actinopteri; order Cypriniformes; family Gobionidae; genus Rhinogobio; species Rhinogobio ventralis. The sequence continues at coordinate 28,729,757 of CM077217.1, read as the reverse complement.
GAGCTTCAACAAGAACCAATGTGGTTCATTCTATTGTTGCGCATAACATTTGAGATTCAGCAAGAACCAATGAGGTTCATTCTCGTGTTACTCATCACGTTTGAGCTTCAGCAAGAACCAATGAGGTTCATTCTCGTGTTACGCATCATATTTGAGCTTCAGCAAGAACCAATGAGGTTCATTCTCATGTGTTACGCAGCACGTTTGAACTTCAGCAAGAACCAATGAGGTTCATTCTTGTGTTACGCAGCACGTTTGAGCTTCAGCAAGAACCAATGAGGTTCATTCTCGTGTTACACGTCATGTTTGAGCTTCAGCAAGAACCAATGAGGTTCATTCTTATGTGTTATGCAGCACGTTTGAGCTTCTGCAAGAACCAGTGAGGTTCATTCTCGTGTTACACAGCACGTTTAAGCTTCCACAAGAACCAATGAGGTTGATTGTCATGTGTTACGCATCACGTTTGAGCTTCCAAAAGAACCAATGAGGTTCATTCTCGTGTTACACATCATGTTTAAGCTTCAGCAAGAACCAATGAGGTTCATTCTCATGTGTTACACAGCACGTTTGAGCTTCCACAAGAACCAATGAGGTTTATTGTCATGTGCTACGCATCACGTTTGAGCTTCAGCAAGAACCAATGAGGTTCATTTTCGTGTTACACATCATGTATAAGCTTCAGCAAGAACCAATGAGGTTAATTCTTATGTGTGACGCAGCACGTTTGAGCTTCTGCAAGAACCAATGAGGTTCATTCTCATGTGTTACATAGCACGTTTGAGCTTCAACAAGAGCCAATGAGGTTCATTCTCATGTGTTACGCAGCATGTTTGAGCTTAAACAAGAACCAATGAGGTTCATTCTTCTGTTACGCAGCACGTTTGAGCTTCCGCAAGAACCAATGAGGTTCATTCTCGTGTTACGCATCACGTTTGAGCTTCAGCAAGAACCAATGAGGTTCATTCTCGTGTTACGCATCACGTTTGAGCTTCAGCAAGAACCAATGAGGTTCATTCTCGTGTTACGCAGCATGTTTGAGCTTCATCAAGAACCAATGAGGTTCATTCTTGTGTTACGGAGCACGTTTGAGCTTCAGCAAGAACCAATGAGGTTCATTCTTGTGTTACGGAGCATGTTTGAGCTTCCGCAAGAACCAATGAAATGAATTCTCATGTGTTACGTAGCACGTTTGAGCTTCCGCAAGAACCAATGAGGTTTATTGTCATGTGCTACGCATCACGTTTGAGCTTCAGCAAGAACCAATGAGGTTCATTCTCGTGTTACACATGATGTATAAGCTTCAACAAGAACCAATGAGGTTCATTCTCATGTTTTACACAGCACGTTTGAGCTTCCACAAGAACCAATGAGGTTTATTGTCATGTGCTACGCATCACGTTTGATCTTCCGCAAGAACCAATGAGGTTAATTCTCGTGTTACGCATCACCTTTGAGCTTCAGCAAAAACCAATGAGGTTCATTCTCATGTGTTACGCAGCATGTTTAAGCTTCAGCAAGAACCAAGGAGGTTCAATCTCGTGTTACACATCATGTTTGAGCTTCAGCAAGAACCAATAAGGTTCATTCTCGTGTTACGCATCACGTTTGAGCTTCAGCAAGAACCAATGAGGTTCATTGTCATGTGTTATGCAGCATGTTTAAGCTTCAGCAAGAACCAATGAGGTTCATTCTCATGTGTTACGCAGCACGTTTGAGCTTCAGCAAGAACCAATGAGGTTCATTCTTGTGTTACGCAGCACGTTTGAGCTTCAGCAAGAACCAATGAGGTTCAATCTCGTGTTACACATCATGTTTGAGCTTCAGCAAGAACCAATGAGGTTCATTCTTATGTGTTACGCAGAACGTTTGAGCTTCTGCAAGAACCAGTGAGGTTCATTCTCGTGTTACGCAGCACGTTTGAGCTTCCACAAGATCCGATGAGGTTCATTCTCATGTGTTTATCACATCACTTTTAGCTTCAACAAGAACCAATGAGGTTCATTCTCATGTGTTACACAGCACGTTTGAGCTTCCACAAGAACCAATGAGGTTGATTGTCATGTGTTACGCATCACGTTTGAGCTTCCACAAGAACCAATGAGGTTCATTCTCGTGTTACACATCATGTTTAAGCTTCAGCAAGAACCAATGAAGTTCATTCTCATGTGTTACACAGCACGTTTGAGCTTCCACAAGAACCAATGAGGTTTATTGTCATGTGCTACGCATCACGTTTGAGCTTCAGCAAGAACCAATGAGGTTCATTCTCGTGTTACACATGATGTATAAGCTTCAACAAGAACCAATGAGGTTCATTCTCATGTTTTACACAGCACGTTTGAGCTTCCACAAGAACCAATGAGGTTTATTGTCATGTGCTACGCATCACGTTTGATCTTCCGCAAGAACCAATGAGGTTCATTCTCGTGTTACGCATCACCTTTGAGCTTCAGCAAGAACCAAGGAGGTTCATTCTCATGTGTTACGCATCATGCTTGAGCTTCAGCAAGAACCAATGAGGTGCATTCTCATGTGTTACGCAGCACGTTTGATCTTCCGCAAGAACCAATGAGGTTCATTCTCGTGTGTTACGCAGCACGTTTGAGCTTCATCAAGAACCAATGAGGTTCATTCTTGTGTTACGGAGCACGTTTGAGCTTCAGCAAGAACCAATGAGGTTCATTCTTGTGTTACACATCATGTTTAAGCTTCAGCAAGAACCAATGAGGTTCATTTTCATGTGTTACGCAGCACGTTTGAGCTTCCGCAAGAACCAATGAAGTGAATTCTCAAGTGTTACGCAGCATGTTTAAGCTTCAGCAAAAACCAATGAGGTTTATTCTCGTGTTACGCAGCACGTTTGAGCTTCCACAAGAACCAATGAGGTTCATTCTCATGTGTTACACAGCACGTTTGAGCTTCCACAAGAACCAATGAGGTTCATTCTAGTGTTGCGCATCACATTTGAGCTTCAGCAAGAACCAATGAGGTTCATTCTCGTGTTACGCATCACGTTTTAGCTTCAGCAAGAACCAATGAGGTTCATTCTCGTGTTACGCATCACGTTTGAGCTTCAGCAAGAACCAATGACGTTCATTCTCATGTGTTACGCAGCACGTTTGAGCTTCAGCAAGAACCAATGAGGTTCATTCTTGTGTTACACAGCACGTTTGAGCTACAGCAAGAACCAATGAGGTTCATTCTCGTGTTACACATCATGTTTGAGCTTCTGCAAGAACCAATGAGGTTCATTCTCATGTGTTACGCAGCACGTTTGAGCTTCCGCAAGAACCAATGAGGTTCATTCTCGTGTTACACATCATGTTTAAGCTTCAGCAAGAACCAATGAAGTTCATTCTCATGTGTTACACAGCACGTTTGAGCTTCCACAAGAACCAATGAGGTTTATTGTCATGTGCTACGCATCACGTTTGAGCTTCAGCAAGAACCAATGAGGTTCATTCTCATGTGTTACGCAGCACGTTTGAGCTTCAGCAAGAACCAATGAGGTTCATTCTTGTGTTACACAGCACGTTTGAGCTACAGCAAGAACCAATGAGGTTCATTCTCGTGTTACACATCATGTTTGAGCTTCTGCAAGAACCAATGAGGTTCATTCTCATGTGTTACGCAGCACGTTTGAGCTTCCGCAAGAACCAATGAGGTTCATTCTCGTGTTACACATCATGTTTAAGCTTCAGCAAGAACCAATGAGGTTCATTCTCATGTGTTACACAGCACGTTTGAGCTTCCACAAGAACCAATGAGGTTTATTGTCATGTGCTACGCATCACGTTTGAGCTTCAGCAAGAACCAATGAGGTTCATTTTCGTGTTACACATCATGTATAAGCTTCAGCAAGAACCAATGAGGTTAATTCTTATGTGTGACGCAGCACGTTTGAGCTTCTGCAAGAACCAATGAGGTTCATTCTCATGTGTTACATAGCACGTTTGAGCTTCAACAAGAGCCAATGAGGTTCATTCTCATGTGTTACGCAGCATGTTTGAGCTTAAACAAGAACCAATGAGGTTCATTCTTCTGTTACGCAGCACGTTTGAGCTTCCGCAAGAACCAATGAGGTTCATTCTCGTGTTACGCATCACGTTTGAGCTTCAGCAAGAACCAATGAGGTTCATTCTCGTGTTACGCATCACGTTTGAGCTTCAGCAAGAACCAATGAGGTTCATTCTCGTGTTACGCAGCATGTTTGAGCTTCATCAAGAACCAATGAGGTTCATTCTTGTGTTACGGAGCACGTTTGAGCTTCAGCAAGAACCAATGAGGTTCATTCTTGTGTTACGGAGCATGTTTGAGCTTCCGCAAGAACCAATGAAATGAATTCTCATGTGTTACGTAGCACGTTTGAGCTTCCGCAAGAACCAATGAGGTTTATTGTCATGTGCTACGCATCACGTTTGAGCTTCAGCAAGAACCAATGAGGTTCATTCTCGTGTTACACATGATGTATAAGCTTCAACAAGAACCAATGAGGTTCATTCTCATGTTTTACACAGCACGTTTGAGCTTCCACAAGAACCAATGAGGTTTATTGTCATGTGCTACGCATCACGTTTGATCTTCCGCAAGAACCAATGAGGTTAATTCTCGTGTTACGCATCACCTTTGAGCTTCAGCAAAAACCAATGAGGTTCATTCTCATGTGTTACGCAGCATGTTTAAGCTTCAGCAAGAACCAAGGAGGTTCAATCTCGTGTTACACATCATGTTTGAGCTTCAGCAAGAACCAATAAGGTTCATTCTCGTGTTACGCATCACGTTTGAGCTTCAGCAAGAACCAATGAGGTTCATTGTCATGTGTTATGCAGCATGTTTAAGCTTCAGCAAGAACCAATGAGGTTCATTCTCATGTGTTACGCAGCACGTTTGAGCTTCAGCAAGAACCAATGAGGTTCATTCTTGTGTTACGCAGCACGTTTGAGCTTCAGCAAGAACCAATGAGGTTCAATCTCGTGTTACACATCATGTTTGAGCTTCAGCAAGAACCAATGAGGTTCATTCTTATGTGTTACGCAGAACGTTTGAGCTTCTGCAAGAACCAGTGAGGTTCATTCTCGTGTTACGCAGCACGTTTGAGCTTCCACAAGATCCGATGAGGTTCATTCTCATGTGTTTATCACATCACTTTTAGCTTCAACAAGAACCAATGAGGTTCATTCTCATGTGTTACACAGCACGTTTGAGCTTCCACAAGAACCAATGAGGTTGATTGTCATGTGTTACGCATCACGTTTGAGCTTCCACAAGAACCAATGAGGTTCATTCTCGTGTTACACATCATGTTTAAGCTTCAGCAAGAACCAATGAAGTTCATTCTCATGTGTTACACAGCACGTTTGAGCTTCCACAAGAACCAATGAGGTTTATTGTCATGTGCTACGCATCACGTTTGAGCTTCAGCAAGAACCAATGAGGTTCATTCTCGTGTTACACATGATGTATAAGCTTCAACAAGAACCAATGAGGTTCATTCTCATGTTTTACACAGCACGTTTGAGCTTCCACAAGAACCAATGAGGTTTATTGTCATGTGCTACGCATCACGTTTGATCTTCCGCAAGAACCAATGAGGTTCATTCTCGTGTTACGCATCACCTTTGAGCTTCAGCAAGAACCAAGGAGGTTCATTCTCATGTGTTACGCATCATGCTTGAGCTTCAGCAAGAACCAATGAGGTGCATTCTCATGTGTTACGCAGCACGTTTGATCTTCCGCAAGAACCAATGAGGTTCATTCTCGTGTGTTACGCAGCACGTTTGAGCTTCATCAAGAACCAATGAGGTTCATTCTTGTGTTACGGAGCACGTTTGAGCTTCAGCAAGAACCAATGAGGTTCATTCTTGTGTTACACATCATGTTTAAGCTTCAGCAAGAACCAATGAGGTTCATTTTCATGTGTTACGCAGCACGTTTGAGCTTCCGCAAGAACCAATGAAGTGAATTCTCAAGTGTTACGCAGCATGTTTAAGCTTCAGCAAAAACCAATGAGGTTTATTCTCGTGTTACGCAGCACGTTTGAGCTTCCACAAGAACCAATGAGGTTCATTCTCATGTGTTACACAGCACGTTTGAGCTTCCACAAGAACCAATGAGGTTCATTCTAGTGTTGCGCATCACATTTGAGCTTCAGCAAGAACCAATGAGGTTCATTCTCGTGTTACGCATCACGTTTTAGCTTCAGCAAGAACCAATGAGGTTCATTCTCGTGTTACGCATCACGTTTGAGCTTCAGCAAGAACCAATGACGTTCATTCTCATGTGTTACGCAGCACGTTTGAGCTTCAGCAAGAACCAATGAGGTTCATTCTTGTGTTACACAGCACGTTTGAGCTACAGCAAGAACCAATGAGGTTCATTCTCGTGTTACACATCATGTTTGAGCTTCTGCAAGAACCAATGAGGTTCATTCTCATGTGTTACGCAGCACGTTTGAGCTTCCGCAAGAACCAATGAGGTTCATTCTCGTGTTACACATCATGTTTAAGCTTCAGCAAGAACCAATGAAGTTCATTCTCATGTGTTACACAGCACGTTTGAGCTTCCACAAGAACCAATGAGGTTTATTGTCATGTGCTACGCATCACGTTTGAGCTTCAGCAAGAACCAATGAGGTTCATTCTCGTGTTACACATGATGTATAAGCTTCAACAAGAACCAATGAGGTTCATTCTCATGTTTTACACAGCACGTTTGAGCTTCCACAAGAACCAATGAGGTTTATTGTCATGTGCTACGCATCACGTTTGATCTTCCGCAAGAACCAATGAGGTTCATTCTCGTGTTACGCATCACCTTTGAGCTTCAGCAAGAACCAAGGAGGTTCATTCTCATGTGTTACGCATCATGCTTGAGCTTCAGCAAGAACCAATGAGGTGCATTCTCATGTGTTACGCAGCACGTTTGATCTTCCGCAAGAACCAATGAGGTTCATTCTCGTGTGTTACGCAGCACGTTTGAGCTTCATCAAGAACCAATGAGGTTCATTCTTGTGTTACGGAGCACGTTTGAGCTTCAGCAAGAACCAATGAGGTTCATTCTTGTGTTACACATCATGTTTAAGCTTCAGCAAGAACCAATGAGGTTCATTTTCATGTGTTACGCAGCACGTTTGAGCTTCCGCAAGAACCAATGAAGTGAATTCTCAAGTGTTACGCAGCATGTTTAAGCTTCAGCAAAAACCAATGAGGTTTATTCTCGTGTTACGCAGCACGTTTGAGCTTCCACAAGAACCAGTGAGGTTCATTCTCATGTGTTACACAGCACGTTTGAGCTTCCACAAGAACCAATGAGGTTCATTCTAGTGTTGCGCATCACATTTGAGCTTCAGCAAGAACCAATGAGGTTCATTCTCGTGTTACGCATCACGTTTTAGCTTCAGCAAGAACCAATGACGTTCATTCTCATGTGTTACGCAGCACGTTTGAGCTTCAGCAAGAACCAATGAGGTTCATTCTTGTGTTACGCAGCACGTTTGAGCTACAGCAAGAACCAATGAGGTTCATTCTCATGTGTTACGCAGCACGTTTGAGCTTCCGCAAGAACCAATGAGGTTCATTCTCGTGTTACACATCATGTTTAAGCTTCAGCAAAAACCAATGAGGTTTATTCTCGTGTTACGCAGCACGTTTGAGCTTCCACAAGAACCAGTGAGGTTCATTCTCATGTGTTACACAGCACGTTTGAGCTTCCACAAGAACCAATGAGGTTCATTCTAGTGTTGCGCATCACATTTGAGCTTCAGCAAGAACCAATGAGGTTCATTCTCGTGTTACGCATCACGTTTTAGCTTCAGCAAGAACCAATGACGTTCATTCTCATGTGTTACGCAGCACGTTTGAGCTTCCGCAAGAACCAATGAGGTTCATTCTCGTGTTACACATCATGTTTAAGCTTCAGCAAGAACCAATGAAGTTCATTCTCATGTGTTACACAGCACGTTTGAGCTTCCACAAGAACCAATGAGGTTTATTGTCATGTGCTACGCATCACGTTTGAGCTTCAGCAAGAACCAATGAGGTTCATTCTCGTGTTACACATGATGTATAAGCTTCAACAAGAACCAATGAGGTTCATTCTCATGTTTTACACAGCACGTTTGAGCTTCCACAAGAACCAATGAGGTTTATTGTCATGTGCTACGCATCACGTTTGATCTTCCGCAAGAACCAATGAGGTTCATTCTCGTGTTACGCATCACCTTTGAGCTTCAGCAAGAACCAAGGAGGTTCATTCTCATGTGTTACGCATCATGCTTGAGCTTCAGCAAGAACCAATGAGGTGCATTCTCATGTGTTACGCAGCACGTTTGATCTTCCGCAAGAACCAATGAGGTTCATTCTCGTGTGTTACGCAGCACGTTTGAGCTTCATCAAGAACCAATGAGGTTCATTCTTGTGTTACGGAGCACGTTTGAGCTTCAGCAAGAACCAATGAGGTTCATTCTTGTGTTACACATCATGTTTAAGCTTCAGCAAGAACCAATGAGGTTCATTTTCATGTGTTACGCAGCACGTTTGAGCTTCCGCAAGAACCAATGAAGTGAATTCTCAAGTGTTACGCAGCATGTTTAAGCTTCAGCAAAAACCAATGAGGTTTATTCTCGTGTTACGCAGCACGTTTGAGCTTCCACAAGAACCAGTGAGGTTCATTCTCATGTGTTACACAGCACGTTTGAGCTTCCACAAGAACCAATGAGGTTCATTCTAGTGTTGCGCATCACATTTGAGCTTCAGCAAGAACCAATGAGGTTCATTCTCGTGTTACGCATCACGTTTTAGCTTCAGCAAGAACCAATGACGTTCATTCTCATGTGTTACGCAGCACGTTTGAGCTTCAGCAAGAACCAATGAGGTTCATTCTTGTGTTACGCAGCACGTTTGAGCTACAGCAAGAACCAATGAGGTTCATTCTCGTGTTACACATCATGTTTGAGCTTCTGCAAGAACCAATGAGGTTCATTTTAATGTGTTACGCAGCACGTTTGAGCTTCCGCAAGAACCAATGAGGTTCATTCTCGTGTTACGCAGCACGTTTGAGCTTCCACAAGATCCGATGAGGTTCATTCTCATGTGTTTATCACATCACTTTTAGCTTCAACAAGAACCAATGAGGTTCATTCTCATGTGTTACGCATCACGTTTGAGCTTCCACAAGAACCAATGAGGTTAATTCTCGTGTTACACATCACGTTTGAGCTTCCACAAGAACCAATGAGGTTGATTGTCATGTGTTACGCATCACGTTTGAGCTTCCAAAAGAACCAATGAGGTTCATTCTCGTGTTACACATCATGTTTAAGCTTCAGCAAGAACCAATGAGGTTCATTCTCATGTGTTACGCATCACGTTTGAGCTTCCACAAGAACCAATGAGGTTAATTCTCGTGTTACACAGCACGTTTGAGCTTCCACAAGAACCAATGAGGTTTATTGTCATGTGCTACGCATCACGTTTGAGCTTCAGCAAGAACCAATGAGGTTCATTTTCGTGTTACACATCATGTATAAGCTTCAGCAAGAACCAATGAGGTTAATTCTTATGTGTGACGCAGCACGTTTGAGCTTCTGCAAGAACCAATGAGGTTCATTCTCATGTGTTACATAGCACGTTTGAGCTTCAACAAGAGCCAATGAGGTTCATTCTCATGTGTTACGCAGCATGTTTGAGCTTAAACAAGAACCAATGAGGTTCATTCTTCTGTTACGCAGCACGTTTGAGCTTCCGCAAGAACCAATGAGGTTCATTCTCGTGTTACGCATCACGTTTGAGCTTCAGCAAGAACCAATGAGGTTCATTCTCGTGTTACGCATCACGTTTGAGCTTCAGCAAGAACCAATGAGGTTCATTCTCATGTGTTACGCAGCATGTTTAAGCTTCAGCAAGAACCAAGGAGGTTCATTCTCATGTGTTACGCATCATGCTTGAGCTTCAGCAAGAACCAATGAGGTTCATTCTCGTGTTACGCATCACGTTTGAGCTTCAGCAAGAACCAATGAGGTTCATTCTCGTGTTACGCAGCACGTTTGAGCTTCATCAAGAACCAATGAAGTTCATTCTTGTGTTACGGAGCACGTTTGAGCTTCAGCAAGAACCAATGAGGTTCATTCTTGTGTTACGGAGCATGTTTGAGCTTCCGCAAGAACCAATGAAATTAATTCTCATGTGTTACGTAGCACGTTTGAGCTTCCGCAAGAACCAATGAGGTTCATTCTCATGTGTTACGCAGCACGTTTGAGCTTCCGCAAGAACCAATGAAGTGAATTCTCATGTGTTACGCAGCACGTTTGAGCTTCCGCAAGAACCAATGAGGTTCATTCTCATGTGTTACGCAGCACGTTTGAGCTTCAACAAGAACCAATGTGGTTCATTCTATTGTTGCGCATAACATTTGAGATTCAGCAAGAACCAATGAGGTTCATTCTCGTGTTACTCATCACGTTTGAGCTTCAGCAAGAACCAATGAGGTTCATTCTCGTGTTACGCATCATATTTGAGCTTCAGCAAGAACCAATGAGGTTCATTCTCATGTGTTACGCAGCACGTTTGAACTTCAGCAAGAACCAATGAGGTTCATTCTTGTGTTACGCAGCACGTTTGAGCTTCAGCAAGAACCAATGAGGTTCATTCTCGTGTTACACATCATGTTTGAGCTTCAGCAAGAACCAATGAGGTTCATTCTTATGTGTTATGCAGCACGTTTGAGCTTCTGCAAGAACCAGTGAGGTTCATTCTCGTGTTACACAGCACGTTTAAGCTTCCACAAGAACCAATGAGGTTGATTGTCATGTGTTACGCATCACGTTTGAGCTTCCAAAAGAACCAATGAGGTTCATTCTCGTGTTACACATCATGTTTAAGCTTCAGCAAGAACCAATGAGGTTCATTCTCATGTGTTACACAGCACGTTTGAGCTTCCACAAGAACCAATGAGGTTTATTGTCATGTGCTACGCATCACGTTTGAGCTTCAGCAAGAACCAATGAGGTTCATTTTCGTGTTACACATCATGTATAAGCTTCAGCAAGAACCAATGAGGTTAATTCTTATGTGTGACGCAGCACGTTTGAGCTTCTGCAAGAACCAATGAGGTTCATTCTCATGTGTTACATAGCACGTTTGAGCTTCAACAAGAGCCAATGAGGTTCATTCTCATGTGTTACGCAGCATGTTTGAGCTTAAACAAGAACCAATGAGGTTCATTCTTCTGTTACGCAGCACGTTTGAGCTTCCGCAAGAACCAATGAGGTTCATTCTCGTGTTACGCATCACGTTTGAGCTTCAGCAAGAACCAATGAGGTTCATTCTCGTGTTACGCATCACGTTTGAGCTTCAGCAAGAACCAATGAGGTTCATTCTCGTGTTACGCAGCATGTTTGAGCTTCATCAAGAACCAATGAGGTTCATTCTTGTGTTACGGAGCACGTTTGAGCTTCAGCAAGAACCAATGAGGTTCATTCTTGTGTTACGGAGCATGTTTGAGCTTCCGCAAGAACCAATGAAATGAATTCTCATGTGTTACGTAGCACGTTTGAGCTTCCGCAAGAACCAATGAGGTTTATTGTCATGTGCTACGCATCATGTTTGAGCTTCAGCAAGAACCAATGAGGTTCATTCTCGTGTTACACATGATGTATAAGCTTCAACAAGAACCAATGAGGTTCATTCTCATGTTTTACACAGCACGTTTGAGCTTCCACAAGAACCAATGAGGTTTATTGTCATGTGCTACGCATCACGTTTGATCTTCCGCAAGAACCAATGAGGTTAATTCTCGTGTTACGCATCACCTTTGAGCTTCAGCAAAAACCAATGAGGTTCATTCTCATGTGTTACGCAGCATGTTTAAGCTTCAGCAAGAACCAAGGAGGTTCATTCTCATGTGTTACGCATCATGCTTGAGCTTCAGCAAGAACCAATGAGGTGCATTCTCATGTGTTACGCAGCACGTTTGATCTTCCGCAAGAACCAATGAGGTTCATTCTCGTGTGTTACGCAGCACGTTTGAGCTTCATCAAGAACCAATGAGGTTCATTCTTGTGTTACGGAGCACGTTTGAGCTTCAGCAAGAACCAATGAGGTTCATTCTTGTGTTACACATCATGTTTAAGCTTCAGCAAGAACCAATGAGGTTCATTTTCATGTGTTACGCAGCACGTTTGAGCTTCCGCAAGAACCAATGAAGTGAATTCTCAAGTGTTACGCAGCATGTTTAAGCTTCAGCAAAAACCAATGAGGTTTATTCTCGTGTTACGCAGCACGTTTGAGCTTCCACAAGAACCAATGAGGTTCATTCTCATGTGTTACACAGCACGTTTGAGCTTCCACAAGAACCAATGAGGTTCATTCTAGTGTTGCGCATCACATTTGAGCTTCAGCAAGAACCAATGAGGTTCATTCTCGTGTTACGCATCACGTTTTAGCTTCAGCAAGAACCAATGAGGTTCATTCTCGTGTTACGCATCACGTTTGAGCTTCAGCAAGAACCAATGACGTTCATTCTCATGTGTTACGCAGCACGTTTGAGCTTCAGCAAGAACCAATGAGGTTCATTCTTGTGTTACGCAGCACGTTTGAGCTACAGCAAGAACCAATGAGGTTCATTCTCGTGTTACACATCATGTTTGAGCTTCTGCAAGAACCAATGAGGTTCATTCTCATGTGTTACGCAGCACGTTTGAGCTTCCACAAGATCCGATGAGGTTCATTCTCATGTGTTTATCACATCACTTTTAGCTTCAACAAGAACCAATGAGGTTCATTCTCATGTGTTACGCATCACGTTTGAGCTTCCACAAGAACCAATGAGGTAAATTCTCGTGTTACACATCACGTTTGAGCTTCCACAAGAACCAATGAGGTTGATTGTCATGTGCTACGCATCACGTTTGAGCTTCAGCAAGAACCAATGAGGTTCATTTTCGTGTTACACATCATGTATAAGCTTCAGCAAGAACCAATGAGGTTAATTCTTATGTGTGACGCAGCACGTTTGAGCTTCTGCAAGAACCAATGAGGTTCATTCTCATGTGTTACATAGCACGTTTGAGCTTCAACAAGAGCCAATGAGGTTCATTCTCATGTGTTACGCAGCATGTTTGAGCTTAAACAAGAACCAATGAGGTTCATTCTTCTGTTACGAAGCACGTTTGAGCTTCCGCAAGAACCAATGAGGTTCATTCCCGTGTTACGCATCACGTTTGAGCTTCAGCAAGAACCAATGAGGTTCATTCTCGTGTTACGCAGCACGTTTGAGCTTCCACAAGATCCGATGAGGTTCATTCTCATGTGTTTATCACATCACTTTTAGCTTCAACAAGAACCAATGAGGTTCATTCTCATGTGTTACGCATCACGTTTGAGCTTCCACAAGAACCAATGAGGTTAATTCTCGTGTTACACATCACGTTTGAGCTTCCACAAGAACCAATGAGGTTGATTGTCATGTGTTACGCATCACGTTTGAGCTTCCAAAAGAACCAATGAGGTTCATTCTCGTGTTACACATCATGTTTAAGCTTCAGCAAGAACCAAGGAGGTTCAATCTCGTGTTACACATCATGTTTGAGCTTCAGCAAGAACCAATAAGGTTCATTCTCGTGTTACGCATCACGTTTGAGCTTCAGCAAGAACCAATGAGGTTCATTGTCATGTGTTATGCAGCATGTTTAAGCTTCAGCAAGAACCAATGAGGTTCATTCTCATGTGTTACGCAGCACGTTTGAGCTTCAGCAAGAACCAATGAGGTTCATTCTTGTGTTACGCAGCACGTTTGAGCTTCAGCAAGAACCAATGAGGTTCAATCTCGTGTTACACATCATGTTTGAGCTTCAGCAAGAACCAATGAGGTTCATTCTTATGTGTTACGCAGAACGTTTGAGCTTCTGCAAGAACCAGTGAGGTTCATTCTCGTGTTACGCAGCACGTTTGAGCTTCCACAAGATCCGATGAGGTTCATTCTCATGTGTTTATCACATCACTTTTAGCTTCAACAAGAACCAATGAGGTTCATTCTCATGTGTTACACAGCACGTTTGAGCTTCCACAAGAACCAATGAGGTTGATTGTCATGTGTTACGCATCACGTTTGAGCTTCCACAAGAACCAATGAGGTTCATTCTCGTGTTACACATCATGTTTAAGCTTCAGCAAGAACCAATGAAGTTCATTCTCATGTGTTACACAGCACGTTTGAGCTTCCACAAGAACCAATGAGGTTTATTGTCATGTGCTACGCATCACGTTTGAGCTTCAGCAAGAACCAATGAGGTTCATTCTCGTGTTACACATGATGTATAAGCTTCAACAAGAACCAATGAGGTTCATTCTCATGTTTTACACAGCACGTTTGAGCTTCCACAAGAACCAATGAGGTTTATTGTCATGTGCTACGCATCACGTTTGATCTTCCGCAAGAACCAATGAGGTTCATTCTCGTGTTACGCATCACCTTTGAGCTTCAGCAAGAACCAAGGAGGTTCATTCTCATGTGTTACGCATCATGCTTGAGCTTCAGCAAGAACCAATGAGGTGCATTCTCATGTGTTACGCAGCACGTTTGATCTTCCGCAAGAACCAATGAGGTTCATTCTCGTGTGTTACGCAGCACGTTTGAGCTTCATCAAGAACCAATGAGGTTCATTCTTGTGTTACGGAGCACGTTTGAGCTTCAGCAAGAACCAATGAGGTTCATTCTTGTGTTACACATCATGTTTAAGCTTCAGCAAGAACCAATGAGGTTCATTTTCATGTGTTACGCAGCACGTTTGAGCTTCCGCAAGAACCAATGAAGTGAATTCTCAAGTGTTACGCAGCATGTTTAAGCTTCAGCAAAAACCAATGAGGTTTATTCTCGTGTTACGCAGCACGTTTGAGCTTCCACAAGAACCAATGAGGTTCATTCTCATGTGTTACACAGCACGTTTGAGCTTCCACAAGAACCAATGAGGTTCATTCTAGTGTTGCGCATCACATTTGAGCTTCAGCAAGAACCAATGAGGTTCATTCTCGTGTTACGCATCACGTTTTAGCTTCAGCAAGAACCAATGAGGTTCATTCTCGTGTTACGCATCACGTTTGAGCTTCAGCAAGAACCAATGACGTTCATTCTCATGTGTTACGCAGCACGTTTGAGCTTCAGCAAGAACCAATGAGGTTCATTCTTGTGTTACACAGCACGTTTGAGCTACAGCAAGAACCAATGAGGTTCATTCTCGTGTTACACATCATGTTTGAGCTTCTGCAAGAACCAATGAGGTTCATTCTCATGTGTTACGCAGCACGTTTGAGCTTCCGCAAGAACCAATGAGGTTCATTCTCGTGTTACACATCATGTTTAAGCTTCAGCAAGAACCAATGAAGTTCATTCTCATGTGTTACACAGCACGTTTGAGCTTCCACAAGAACCAATGAGGTTTATTGTCATGTGCTACGCATCACGTTTGAGCTTCAGCAAGAACCAATGAGGTTCATTCTCGTGTTACACATGATGTATAAGCTTCAACAAGAACCAATGAGGTTCATTCTCATGTTTTACACAGCACGTTTGAGCTTCCACAAGAACCAATGAGGTTTATTGTCATGTGCTACGCATCACGTTTGATCTTCCGCAAGAACCAATGAGGTTCATTCTCGTGTTACGCATCACCTTTGAGCTTCAGCAAGAACCAAGGAGGTTCATTCTCATGTGTTACGCATCATGCTTGAGCTTCAGCAAGAACCAATGAGGTGCATTCTCATGTGTTACGCAGCACGTTTGATCTTCCGCAAGAACCAATGAGGTTCATTCTCGTGTGTTACGCAGCACGTTTGAGCTTCATCAAGAACCAATGAGGTTCATTCTTGTGTTACGGAGCACGTTTGAGCTTCAGCAAGAACCAATGAGGTTCATTCTTGTGTTATACATCATGTTTAAGCTTCAGCAAGAACCAATGAGGTTCATTTTCATGTGTTACGCAGCACGTTTGAGCTTCCGCAAGAACCAATGAAGTGAATTCTCAAGTGTTACGCAGCATGTTTAAGCTTCAGCAAAAACCAATGAGGTTTATTCTCGTGTTACGCAGCACGTTTGAGCTTCCACAAGAACCAGTGAGGTTCATTCTCATGTGTTACACAGCACGTTTGAGCTTCCACAAGAACCAATGAGGTTCATTCTAGTGTTGCGCATCACATTTGAGCTTCAGCAAGAACCAATGAGGTTCATTCTCGTGTTACGCATCACGTTTTAGCTTCAGCAAGAACCAATGAGGTTCATTCTCGTGTTACGCATCACGTTTGAGCTTCAGCAAGAACCAATGACGTTCATTCTCATGTGTTACGCAGCACGTTTGAGCTTCAGCAAGAACCAATGAGGTTCATTCTTGTGTTACGCAGCACGTTTGAGCTACAGCAAGAACCAATGAGGTTCATTCTCGTGTTACACATCATGTTTGAGCTTCTGCAAGAACCAATGAGGTTCATTTTAATGTGTTACGCAGCACGTTTGAGCTTCCGCAAGAACCAATGAGGTTCATTCTCGTGTTACGCAGCACGTTTGAGCTTCCACAAGATCCGATGAGGTTCATTCTCATGTGTTTATCACATCACTTTTAGCTTCAACAAGAACCAATGAGGTTCATTCTCATGTGTTACGCATCACGTTTGAGCTTCCACAAGAACCAATGAGGTTAATTCTCGTGTTACACATCACGTTTGAGCTTCCACAAGAACCAATGAGGTTGATTGTCATGTGTTACGCATCACGTTTGAGCTTCCAAAAGAACCAATGAGGTTCATTCTCGTGTTACACATCATGTTTAAGCTTCAGCAAGAACCAATGAGGTTCATTCTCATGTGTTACGCATCACGTTTGAGCTTCCACAAGAACCAATGAGGTTAATTCTCGTGTTACACAGCACGTTTGAGCTTCCACAAGAACCAATGAGGTTTATTGTCATGTGCTACGCATCACGTTTGAGCTTCAGCAAGAACCAATGAGGTTCATTTTCGTGTTACACATCATGTATAAGCTTCAGCAAGAACCAATGAGGTTAATTCTTATGTGTGACGCAGCACGTTTGAGCTTCTGCAAGAACCAATGAGGTTCATTCTCATGTGTTACATAGCACGTTTGAGCTTCAACAAGAGCCAATGAGGTTCATTCTCATGTGTTACGCAGCATGTTTGAGCTTAAACAAGAACCAATGAGGTTCATTCTTCTGTTACGCAGCACGTTTGAGCTTCCGCAAGAACCAATGAGGTTCATTCTCGTGTTACGCATCACGTTTGAGCTTCAGCAAGAACCAATGAGGTTCATTCTCGTGTTACGCATCACGTTTGAGCTTCAGCAAGAACCAATGAGGTTCATTCTCATGTGTTACGCAGCATGTTTAAGCTTCAGCAAGAACCAAGGAGGTTCATTCTCATGTGTTACGCATCATGCTTGAGCTTCAGCAAGAACCAATGAGGTTCATTCTCGTGTTACGCATCACGTTTGAGCTTCAGCAAGAACCAATGAGGTTCATTCTCGTGTTACGCAGCACGTTTGAGCTTCATCAAGAACCAATGAAGTTCATTCTTGTGTTACGGAGCACGTTTGAGCTTCAGCAAGAACCAATGAGGTTCATTCTTGTGTTACGGAGCATGTTTGAGCTTCCGCAAGAACCAATGAAATTAATTCTCATGTGTTACGTAGCACGTTTGAGCTTCCGCAAGAACCAATGAGGTTCATTCTCATGTGTTACGCAGCACGTTTGAGCTTCCGCAAGAACCAATGAAGTGAATTCTCATGTGTTACGCAGCACGTTTGAGCTTCCGCAAGAACCAATGAGGTTCATTCTCATGTGTTACGCAGCACGTTTGAGCTTCAACAAGAACCAATGTGGTTCATTCTATTGTTGCGCATAACATTTGAGATTCAGCAAGAACCAATGAGGTTCATTCTCGTGTTACTCATCACGTTTGAGCTTCAGCAAGAACCAATGAGGTTCATTCTCGTGTTACGCATCATATTTGAGCTTCAGCAAGAACCAATGAGGTTCATTCTCATGTGTTACGCAGCACGTTTGAACTTCAGCAAGAACCAATGAGGTTCATTCTTGTGTTACGCAGCACGTTTGAGCTTCAGCAAGAACCAATGAGGTTCATTCTCGTGTTACACATCATGTTTGAGCTTCAGCAAGAACCAATGAGGTTCATTCTTATGTGTTATGCAGCACGTTTGAGCTTCTGCAAGAACCAGTGAGGTTCATTCTCGTGTTACACAGCACGTTTAAGCTTCCACAAGAACCAATGAGGTTGATTGTCATGTGTTACGCATCACGTTTGAGCTTCCAAAAGAACCAATGAGGTTCATTCTCGTGTTACACATCATGTTTAAGCTTCAGCAAGAACCAATGAGGTTCATTCTCATGTGTTACACAGCACGTTTGAGCTTCCACAAGAACCAATGAGGTTTATTGTCATGTGCTACGCATCACGTTTGAGCTTCAGCAAGAACCAATGAGGTTCATTTTCGTGTTACACATCATGTATAAGCTTCAGCAAGAACCAATGAGGTTAATTCTTATGTGTGACGCAGCACGTTTGAGCTTCTGCAAGAACCAATGAGGTTCATTCTCATGTGTTACATAGCACGTTTGAGCTTCAACAAGAGCCAATGAGGTTCATTCTCATGTGTTACGCAGCATGTTTGAGCTTAAACAAGAACCAATGAGGTTCATTCTTCTGTTACGCAGCACGTTTGAGCTTCCGCAAGAACCAATGAGGTTCATTCTCGTGTTAAGCATCACGTTTGAGCTTCAGCAAGAACCAATGAGGTTCATTCTCGTGTTACGCATCACGTTTGAGCTTCAGCAAGAACCAATGAGGTTCATTCTCGTGTTACGCAGCATGTTTGAGCTTCATCAAGAACCAATGAGGTTCATTCTTGTGTTACGGAGCACGTTTGAGCTTCAGCAAGAACCAATGAGGTTCATTCTTGTGTTACGGAGCATGTTTGAGCTTCCGCAAGAACCAATGAAATGAATTCTCATGTGTTACGTAGCACGTTTGAGCTTCCGCAAGAACCAATGAGGTTTATTGTCATGTGCTACGCATCATGTTTGAGCTTCAGCAAGAACCAATGAGGTTCATTCTCGTGTTACACATGATGTATAAGCTTCAACAAGAACCAATGAGGTTCATTCTCATGTTTTACACAGCACGTTTGAGCTTCCACAAGAACCAATGAGGTTTATTGTCATGTGCTACGCATCACGTTTGATCTTCCGCAAGAACCAATGAGGTTAATTCTCGTGTTACGCATCACCTTTGAGCTTCAGCAAAAACCAATGAGGTTCATTCTCATGTGTTACGCAGCATGTTTAAGCTTCAGCAAGAACCAAGGAGGTTCATTCTCATGTGTTACGCATCATGCTTGAGCTTCAGCAAGAACCAATGAGGTGCATTCTCATGTGTTACGCAGCACGTTTGATCTTCCGCAAGAACCAATGAGGTTCATTCTCGTGTGTTACGCAGCACGTTTGAGCTTCATCAAGAACCAATGAGGTTCATTCTTGTGTTACGGAGCACGTTTGAGCTTCAGCAAGAACCAATGAGGTTCATTCTTGTGTTACACATCATGTTTAAGCTTCAGCAAGAACCAATGAGGTTCATTTTCATGTGTTACGCAGCACGTTTGAGCTTCCGCAAGAACCAATGAAGTGAATTCTCAAGTGTTACGCAGCATGTTTAAGCTTCAGCAAAAACCAATGAGGTTTATTCTCGTGTTACGCAGCACGTTTGAGCTTCCACAAGAACCAATGAGGTTCATTCTCATGTGTTACACAGCACGTTTGAGCTTCCACAAGAACCAATGAGGTTCATTCTAGTGTTGCGCATCACATTTGAGCTTCAGCAAGAACCAATGAGGTTCATTCTCGTGTTACGCATCACGTTTTAGCTTCAGCAAGAACCAATGAGGTTCATTCTCGTGTTACGCATCACGTTTGAGCTTCAGCAAGAACCAATGACGTTCATTCTCATGTGTTACGCAGCACGTTTGAGCTTCAGCAAGAACCAATGAGGTTCATTCTTGTGTTACGCAGCACGTTTGAGCTACAGCAAGAACCAATGAGGTTCATTCTCGTGTTACACATCATGTTTGAGCTTCTGCAAGAACCAATGAGGTTCATTCTCATGTGTTACGCAGCACGTTTGAGCTTCCACAAGATCCGATGAGGTTCATTCTCATGTGTTTATCACATCACTTTTAGCTTCAACAAGAACCAATGAGGTTCATTCTCATGTGTTACGCATCACGTTTGAGCTTCCACAAGAACCAATGAGGTAAATTCTCGTGTTACACATCACGTTTGAGCTTCCACAAGAACCAATGAGGTTGATTGTCATGTGCTACGCATCACGTTTGAGCTTCAGCAAGAACCAATGAGGTTCATTTTCGTGTTACACATCATGTATAAGCTTCAGCAAGAACCAATGAGGTTAATTCTTATGTGTGACGCAGCACGTTTGAGCTTCTGCAAGAACCAATGAGGTTCATTCTCATGTGTTACATAGCACGTTTGAGCTTCAACAAGAGCCAATGAGGTTCATTCTCATGTGTTACGCAGCATGTTTGAGCTTAAACAAGAACCAATGAGGTTCATTCTTCTGTTACGAAGCACGTTTGAGCTTCCGCAAGAACCAATGAGGTTCATTCCCGTGTTACGCATCACGTTTGAGCTTCAGCAAGAACCAATGAGGTTCATTCTCGTGTTACGCAGCACGTTTGAGCTTCCACAAGATCCGATGAGGTTCATTCTCATGTGTTTATCACATCACTTTTAGCTTCAACAAGAACCAATGAGGTTCATTCTCATGTGTTACGCATCACGTTTGAGCTTCCACAAGAACCAATGAGGTTAATTCTCGTGTTACACATCACGTTTGAGCTTCCACAAGAACCAATGAGGTTGATTGTCATGTGTTACGCATCACGTTTGAGCTTCCAAAAGAACCAATGAGGTTCATTCTCGTGTTACACATCATGTTTAAGCTTCAGCAAGAACCAATGAGGTTCATTCTCATGTGTTACGCATCACGTTTGAGCTTCCACAAGAACCAATGAGGTTAATTCTCGTGTTACACAGCACGTTTGAGCTTCCACAAGAACCAATGAGGTTTATTGTCATGTGCTACGCATCACGTTTGAGCTTCAGCAAGAACCAATGAGGTTCATTTTCGTGTTACACATCATGTATAAGCTTCAGCAAGAACCAATGAGGTTAATTCTTATGTGTGACGCAGCACGTTTGAGCTTCTGCAAGAACCAATGAGGTTCATTCTCATGTGTTACATAGCACGTTTGAGCTTCAACAAGAGCCAATGAGGTTCATTCTCATGTGTTACGCAGCATGTTTGAGCTTAAACAAGAACCAATGAGGTTCATTCTTCTGTTACGCAGCACGTTTGAGCTTCCGCAAGAACCAATGAGGTTCATTCTCGTGTTACGCATCACGTTTGAGCTTCAGCAAGAACCAATGAGGTTCATTCTCGTGTTACGCATCACGTTTGAGCTTCAGCAAGAACCAATGAGGTTCATTCTCATGTGTTACGCAGCATGTTTAAGCTTCAGCAAGAACCAAGGAGGTTCATTCTCATGTGTTACGCATCATGCTTGAGCTTCAGCAAGAACCAATGAGGTTCATTCTCGTGTTACGCATCACGTTTGAGCTTCAGCAAGAACCAATGAGGTTCATTCTCGTGTTACGCAGCACGTTTGAGCTTCATCAAGAACCAATGAAGTTCATTCTTGTGTTACGGAGCACGTTTGAGCTTCAGCAAGAACCAATGAGGTTCATTCTTGTGTTACGGAGCATGTTTGAGCTTCCGCAAGAACCAATGAAATGAATTCTCATGTGTTACGTAGCACGTTTGAGCTTCCGCAAGAACCAATGAGGTTCATTCTCATGTGTTACGCAGCACGTTTGAGCTTCCGCAAGAACCAATGAAGTGAATTCTCATGTGTTACGCAGCACGTTTGAGCTTCCGCAAGAACCAATGAGGTTCATTCTCATGTGTTACGCAGCACGTTTGAGCTTCAACAAGAACCAATGTGGTTCATTCTATTGTTGCGCATAACATTTGAGATTCAGCAAGAACCAATGAGGTTCATTCTCGTGTTACTCATCACGTTTGAGCTTCAGCAAGAACCAATGAGGTTCATTCTCGTGTTACGCATCATATTTGAGCTTCAGCAAGAACCAATGAGGTTCATTCTCATGTGTTACGCAGCACGTTTGAACTTCAGCAAGAACCAATGAGGTTCATTCTTGTGTTACGCAGCACGTTTGAGCTTCAGCAAGAACCAATGAGGTTCATTCTCGTGTTACACATCATGTTTGAGCTTCAGCAAGAACCAATGAGGTTCATTCTTATGTGTTATGCAGCACGTTTGAGCTTCTGCAAGAACCAGTGAGGTTCATTCTCGTGTTACACAGCACGTTTAAGCTTCCACAAGAACCAATGAGGTTGATTGTCATGTGTTACGCATCACGTTTGAGCTTCCAAAAGAACCAATGAGGTTCATTCTCGTGTTACACATCATGTTTAAGCTTCAGCAAGAACCAATGAGGTTCATTCTCATGTGTTACACAGCACGTTTGAGCTTCCACAAGAACCAATGAGGTTTATTGTCATGTGCTACGCATCACGTTTGAGCTTCAGCAAGAACCAATGAGGTTCATTTTCGTGTTACACATCATGTATAAGCTTCAGCAAGAACCAATGAGGTTAATTCTTATGTGTGACGCAGCACGTTTGAGCTTCTGCAAGAACCAATGAGGTTCATTCTCATGTGTTACATAGCACGTTTGAGCTTCAACAAGAGCCAATGAGGTTCATTCTCATGTGTTACGCAGCATGTTTGAGCTTAAACAAGAACCAATGAGGTTCATTCTTCTGTTACGCAGCACGTTTGAGCTTCCGCAAGAACCAATGAGGTTCATTCTCGTGTTACGCATCACGTTTGAGCTTCAGCAAGAACCAATGAGGTTCATTCTCGTGTTACGCATCACGTTTGAGCTTCAGCAAGAACCAATGAGGTTCATTCTCGTGTTACGCAGCATGTTTGAGCTTCATCAAGAACCAATGAGGTTCATTCTTGTGTTACGGAGCACGTTTGAGCTTCAGCAAGAACCAATGAGGTTCATTCTTGTGTTACGGAGCATGTTTGAGCTTCCGCAAGAACCAATGAAATGAATTCTCATGTGTTACGTAGCACGTTTGAGCTTCCGCAAGAACCAATGAGGTTTATTGTCATGTGCTACGCATCACGTTTGAGCTTCAGCAAGAACCAATGAGGTTCATTCTCGTGTTACACATGATGTATAAGCTTCAACAAGAACCAATGAGGTTCATTCTCATGTTTTACACAGCACGTTTGAGCTTCCACAAGAACCAATGAGGTTTATTGTCATGTGCTACGCATCACGTTTGATCTTCCGCAAGAACCAATGAGGTTAATTCTCGTGTTACGCATCACCTTTGAGCTTCAGCAAAAACCAATGAGGTTCATTCTCATGTGTTACGCAGCATGTTTAAGCTTCAGCAAGAACCAAGGAGGTTCATTCTCATGTGTTACGCATCATGCTTGAGCTTCAGCAAGAACCAATGAGGTGCATTCTCATGTGTTACGCAGCACGTTTGATCTTCCGCAAGAACCAATGAGGTTCATTCTCGTGTGTTACGCAGCACGTTTGAGCTTCATCAAGAACCAATGAGGTTCATTCTTGTGTTACGGAGCACGTTTGAGCTTCAGCAAGAACCAATGAGGTTCATTCTTGTGTTACACATCATGTTTAAGCTTCAGCAAGAACCAATGAGGTTCATTTTCATGTGTTACGCAGCACGTTTGAGCTTCCGCAAGAACCAATGAAGTGAATTCTCAAGTGTTACGCAGCATGTTTAAGCTTCAGCAAAAACCAATGAGGTTTATTCTCGTGTTACGCAGCACGTTTGAGCTTCCACAAGAACCAATGAGGTTCATTCTCATGTGTTACACAGCACGTTTGAGCTTCCACAAGAACCAATGAGGTTCATTCTAGTGTTGCGCATCACATTTGAGCTTCAGCAAGAACCAATGAGGTTCATTCTCGTGTTACGCATCACGTTTTAGCTTCAGCAAGAACCAATGAGGTTCATTCTCGTGTTACGCATCACGTTTGAGCTTCAGCAAGAACCAATGACGTTCATTCTCATGTGTTACGCAGCACGTTTGAGCTTCAGCAAGAACCAATGAGGTTCATTCTTGTGTTACGCAGCACGTTTGAGCTACAGCAAGAACCAATGAGGTTCATTCTCGTGTTACACATCATGTTTGAGCTTCTGCAAGAACCAATGAGGTTCATTCTCATGTGTTACGCAGCACGTTTGAGCTTCCACAAGATCCGATGAGGTTCATTCTCATGTGTTTATCACATCACTTTTAGCTTCAACAAGAACCAATGAGGTTCATTCTCATGTGTTACGCATCACGTTTGAGCTTCCACAAGAACCAATGAGGTAAATTCTCGTGTTACACATCACGTTTGAGCTTCCACAAGAACCAATGAGGTTGATTGTCATGTGCTACGCATCACGTTTGAGCTTCAGCAAGAACCAATGAGGTTCATTTTCGTGTTACACATCATGTATAAGCTTCAGCAAGAACCAATGAGGTTAATTCTTATGTGTGACGCAGCACGTTTGAGCTTCTGCAAGAACCAATGAGGTTCATTCTCATGTGTTACATAGCACGTTTGAGCTTCAACAAGAGCCAATGAGGTTCATTCTCATGTGTTACGCAGCATGTTTGAGCTTAAACAAGAACCAATGAGGTTCATTCTTCTGTTACGAAGCACGTTTGAGCTTCCGCAAGAACCAATGAGGTTCATTCCCGTGTTACGCATCACGTTTGAGCTTCAGCAAGAACCAATGAGGTTCATTCTCGTGTTACGCAGCACGTTTGAGCTTCATCAAGAACCAATGAAGTTCATTCTTGTGTTACGGAGCATGTTTGAGCTTCCGCAAGAACCAATGAAATGAATTCTCATGTGTTACGTAGCACGTTTGAGCTTCTGCAAGAACCAATGAGGTTCATTCTCATGTGTTACGCAGCACGTTTGAGCTTCCGCAAGAACCAATGAAGTGAATTCTTATGTGTTACGCAGCACGTTTGAGCTTCCGCAAGAACCAATGAGGTTCATTCTCATGTGTTACGCAGCACGTTTGAGCTTCAACAAGAACCAATGAGGTTCATTCTATTGTTGCGCATAACATTTGAGCTTCAGCAAGAACCAATGAGGTTCATTCTCGTGTTACTCATCACGTTTGAGCTTCAGCAAGAACCAATGAGGTTCATTCTCGTGTTACGCATCATATTTGAGCTTCAGCAAGAACCAATGAGGTTCATTCTCATGTGTTACGCAGCACGTTTGAGCTTCAGCAAGAACCAATGAGGTTCATTCTTGTGTTACGCAGCACGTTTGAGCTTCAGCAAGAACCAATGAGGTTCATTCTCGTGTTACACATCATGTTTGAGCTTCAGCAAGAACCAATGAGGTTCATTCTTATGTGTTATGCAGCACGTTTGAGCTTCTGCAAGAACCAGTGAGGTTCATTCTCGTGTTACGCAGCACGTTTAAGCTTCCACAAGAACCAATGAGGTTGATTGTCATGTGTTACGCATCACGTTTGAGCTTCCAAAAGAACCAATGACGTTCATTCTCGTGTTACACATCATGTTTAAGCTTCAGCAAGAACCAATGAGGTTCATTCTCATGTGTTACACAGCACGTTTGAGCTTCCACAAGAACCAATGAGGTTTATTGTCATGTGCTACGCATCACGTTTGAGCTTCAGCAAGAACCAATGAGGTTCATTTTCGTGTTACACATCATGTATAAGCTTCAGCAAGAACCAATGAGGTTAATTCTTATGTGTGACGCAGCACGTTTGAGCTTCTGCAAGAACCAATGAGGTTCATTCTCATGTGTTACATAGCACGTTTGAGCTTCAACAAGAGCCAATGAGGTTCATTCTCATGTGTTACGCAGCATGTTTGAGCTTAAACAAGAGCCAATGAGGTTCATTCTTCTGTTACGCAGCACGTTTGAGCTTCCGCAAGAACCAATGAGGTTCATTCTCGTGTTACGCATCACGTTTGAGCTTCAGCAAGAACCAATGAGGTTCATTCTCGTGTTACGCATCACGTTTGAGCTTCAGCAAGAACCAATGAGGTTCATTCTCATGTGTTACGCAGCATGTTTAAGCTTCAGCAAGAACCAAGGAGGTTCATTCTCATGTGTTACGCATCATGCTTGAGCTTCAGCAAGAACCAATGAGGTTCATTCTCGTGTTACGGAGCACGTTTGAGCTTCAGCAAGAACCAATGAGGTTCATTCTTGTGTTACGGAGCATGTTTGAGCTTCCGCAAGAACCAATGAAATGAATTCTCATGTGTTACGTAGCACGTTTGAGCTTCCGCAAGAACCAATGAGGTTCATTCTCATGTGTTACGCAGCACGTTTGAGCTTCAACAAGAACCAATGAGGTTCATTCTATTGTTGGGCATAACATTTGAGCTTCAGCAAGAACCAATGAGGTTCATTCTCGTGTTACTCATCACGTTTGAGCTTCAGCAAGAACCAATGAGGTTCATTCTCGTGTTACGCATCATATTTGAGCTTCAGCAAGAACCAATGAGGTTCATTCTCATGTGTTACGCAGCACGTTTGAGCTTCAGCAAGAACCAATGAGGTTCATTCTTGTGTTACGCAGCACGTTTGAGCTTCAGCAAGAACCAATGAGGTTCATTCTCGTGTTACACATCATGTTTGAGCTTCAGCAAGAACCAATGAGGTTCATTCTTATGTGTTATGCAGCACGTTTGAGCTTCTGCAAGAACCAGTGAGGTTCATTCTCGTGTTACGCAGCATGTTTAAGCTTCACCAAGAACCAATGAGGTTCATTCTCATGTGTTACGCAGCACGTTTGAGTGTCCGCAAGAACCAATGAGGTTCATTCTCGTGTTAGGCAGCACGTTTGAGCTTCCACAAGATCCGATGAGGTTCATTCTCATGTGTTTATCACATCACTTTTAGCTTCAACAAGAACCAATGAGGTTCATTCTCATGTGTTACACAGCACGTTTGAGATTCCACAAGAACCAATGAGGTTGATTGTCATGTGTTACGCATCACGTTTGAGCTTCCACAAGAACCAATGTGGTTCATTCTCGTGGTTTACGCATCACGTTTGAGCTTCCACAAGATCCAATGAGGTTTATTCTCATGTTGCGCATCACATTTGAGTTTCCACAAGAACCAATGAGGTTCATTCTAGTGTTGCGCATCACGTTTGAGCTTCAGCAAGAACCAATGAGGTTCATTCTCATGTGTTACACAGCACGTTTGAACTTCAGCAAGAACCAATGAGGTTCATTCTCGTGTGTTACGAAGCACGTTTGAGCTTCAGCAAGAACCGATGAGGTTTATTCTCATGTGTTACACAGCACGTTTGAGCTTCCACAAGAACCAATGAGGTTCGTTCTTGTGTTACACATCATGTTTGAGCTTCAGCAAGAACCAATGAGGTTTATTCTTATGTGTTACGCAGCATGTTTGAGCTTAAACAAGAACCAATGAGGTTCATTCTTCTGTTACGCAGCACGTTTGAGCTTCCGCAAGAACCAATGAGGTTCATTCTCGTGTTACGCATCACGTTTGAGCTTCTGCAAGAACCAATAAGGTTCATTCTCATGTGTTACGCATCACGTTTGATCTTCCGCAAGAACCAATGAGGTTCATTCTCGTGTTACGCATCACGTTTGAGCTTCAGCAAGAAGCAATGAGGTTCATTCTCATGTGTTACGCAGCATGTTTAAGCTTCAGCAAGAACCAAGGAGGTTCATTCTCGTGTTACGCATCCTGTTTGAGCTTCAGCAAGAACCAATGAGGTTCATTCTCGTGTTACGCAGCACGTTTGAGCTTCCGTAAGAACCAATGAGGTTCATTCTCGTGTGTTACTCAGCACGTTTGAGCTTCATCAAGAACCAATGAGGTTCATTCTTGTGTTACGGAGCACGTTTGAGCTTCAGCAAGAACCAATGAGGTTCATTCTTGTGTTACGGAGCATGTTTGAGCTTCCGCAAGAACCAATGAGGTTTATTGTCATGTGCTACGCATCACGTTTGAGCTTCAGCAAAAACCAATGAGGTTCATTTTCGTGTTACACATCATGTATAAGCTTCAGCAAGAACCAATGAGGTTAATTCTATGTGTGACGCAGCACGTTTGAGCGTCTGCAAGGACCAATGAGGTTCATTCTCATGTGTTACATAGCACGTTTGAGCTTCAACAAGAGCCAATGAGGTTCATTCTCATGTGTTACGCAGCATGTTTGAGCTTAAACAAGAACCAATGAGGTTCATTCTTCTGTTACGCAGCACGTTTGAGCTTCCGCAAGAACCAATGAGGTTCATTCTCGTGTTACGCATCACGTTTGAGCTTCAGCAAGAACCAATGAGGTTCATTCTCGTGTTACGCAGCACGTTTGAGCTTCAGCAAGAACCAATGAGGTTCATTCTTGTGTTACGGAGCATGTTTGAGCTTCCGCAAGAACCAATGAAATGAATTCTAATGTGTTACGTAGCACGTTTGAACTTCCGCAAGAACCAATGAGGTTCATTCTCATGTGTTACGCAGCACGTTTGAGCTTCCGCAAGAACCAATGAAGTGAATTCTCATGTGTTACGCAGCACGTTTGAGCTTCCGCAAGAACCAATGAGGTTCATTCTCATGTGTTACGCAGCACGTTTGAGCTTCAACAAGAACCAATGTGGTTCATTCTATTGTTGCGCATAACATTTGAGCTTCAGCAAGAACCAATGAGGTTCATTCTCGTGTTACTCATCACGTTTGAGCTTCAGCAAGAACCAATGAGGTTCATTCTCGTGTTACGCATCATATTTGAGCTTCAGCAAGAACCAATGAGGTTCATTCTCATGTGTTACGCAGCACGTTTGAACTTCAGCAAGAACCAATGAGGTTCATTCTTGTGTTACGCAGCACGTTTGAGCTTCAGCAAGAACCAATGAGGTTCATTCTCGTGTTACACATCATGTTTGAGCTTCAGCAAGAACCAATGAGGTTCATTCTTATGTGTTATGCAGCACGTTTGAGCTTCTGCAAGAACCAGTGAGGTTCATTCTCGTGTTACACAGCACGTTTAAGCTTCCACAAGAACCAATGAGGTTGATTGTCATGTGTTACGCATCACGTTTGAGCTTCCAAAAGAACCAATGAGGTTCATTCTCGTGTTACACATCATGTTTAAGCTTCAGCAAGAACCAATGAGGTTCATTCTCATGTGTTACACAGCACGTTTGAGCTTCCACAAGAACCAATGAGGTTTATTGTCATGTGCTACGCATCACGTTTGAGCTTCAGCAAGAACCAATGAGGTTCATTTTCGTGTTACACATCATGTATAAGCTTCAGCAAGAACCAATGAGGTTAATTCTTATGTGTGACGCAGCACGTTTGAGCTTCTGCAAGAACCAATGAGGTTCATTCTCATGTGTTACATAGCACGTTTGAGCTTCAACAAGAGCCAATGAGGTTCATTCTCATGTGTTACGCAGCATGTTTGAGCTTAAACAAGAACCAATGAGGTTCATTCTTCTGTTACGCAGCACGTTTGAGCTTCCGCAAGAACCAATGAGGTTCATTCTCGTGTTACGCATCACGTTTGAGCTTCAGCAAGAACCAATGAGGTTCATTCTCGTGTTACGCATCACGTTTGAGCTTCAGCAAGAACCAATGAGGTTCATTCTCGTGTTACGCAGCATGTTTGAGCTTCATCAAGAACCAATGAGGTTCATTCTTGTGTTACGGAGCACGTTTGAGCTTCAGCAAGAACCAATGAGGTTCATTCTTGTGTTACGGAGCATGTTTGAGCTTCCGCAAGAACCAATGAAATGAATTCTCATGTGTTACGTAGCACGTTTGAGCTTCCGCAAGAACCAATGAGGTTTATTGTCATGTGCTACGCATCACGTTTGAGCTTCAGCAAGAACCAATGAGGTTCATTCTCGTGTTACACATGATGTATAAGCTTCAACAAGAACCAATGAGGTTCATTCTCATGTTTTACACAGCACGTTTGAGCTTCCACAAGAACCAATGAGGTTTATTGTCATGTGCTACGCATCACGTTTGATCTTCCGCAAGAACCAATGAGGTTAATTCTCGTGTTACGCATCACCTTTGAGCTTCAGCAAAAACCAATGAGGTTCATTCTCATGTGTTACGCAGCATGTTTAAGCTTCAGCAAGAACCAAGGAGGTTCATTCTCATGTGTTACGCATCATGCTTGAGCTTCAGCAAGAACCAATGAGGTGCATTCTCATGTGTTACGCAGCACGTTTGATCTTCCGCAAGAACCAATGAGGTTCATTCTCGTGTGTTACGCAGCACGTTTGAGCTTCATCAAGAACCAATGAGGTTCATTCTTGTGTTACGGAGCACGTTTGAGCTTCAGCAAGAACCAATGAGGTTCATTCTTGTGTTACACATCATGTTTAAGCTTCAGCAAGAACCAATGAGGTTCATTTTCATGTGTTACGCAGCACGTTTGAGCTTCCGCAAGAACCAATGAAGTGAATTCTCAAGTGTTACGCAGCATGTTTAAGCTTCAGCAAAAACCAATGAGGTTTATTCTCGTGTTACGCATCACGTTTGAGCTTCCACAAGAACCAATGAGGTTCATTCTCATGTGTTACACAGCACGTTTGAGCTTCCACAAGAACCAATGAGGTTCATTCTAGTGTTGCGCATCACATTTGAGCTTCAGCAAGAACCAATGAGGTTCATTCTCGTGTTACGCATCACGTTTTAGCTTCAGCAAGAACCAATGAGGTTCATTCTCGTGTTACGCATCACGTTTGAGCTTCAGCAAGAACCAATGACGTTCATTCTCATGTGTTACGCAGCACGTTTGAGCTTCAGCAAGAACCAATGAGGTTCATTCTTGTGTTACGCAGCACGTTTGAGCTACAGCAAGAACCAATGAGGTTCATTCTCGTGTTACACATCATGTTTGAGCTTCTGCAAGAACCAATGAGGTTCATTCTCATGTGTTACGCAGCACGTTTGAGCTTCCGCAAGAACCAATGAGGTTCATTCTCGTGTTACGCAGCACGTTTGAGCTTCCACAAGATCCGATGAGGTTCATTCTCATGTGTTTATCACATCACTTTTAGCTTCAACAAGAACCAATGAGGTTCATTCTCATGTGTTACGCATCACGTTTGAGCTTCCACAAGAACCAATGAGGTTAATTCTCGTGTTACACATCACGTTTGAGCTTCCACAAGAACCAATGAGGTTGATTGTCATGTGCTACGCATCACGTTTGAGCTTCAGCAAGAACCAATGAGGTTCATTTTCGTGTTACACATCATGTATAAGCTTCAGCAAGAACCAATGAGGTTAATTCTTATGTGTGACGCAGCACGTTTGAGCTTCTGCAAGAACCAATGAGGTTCATTCTCATGTGTTACATAGCACGTTTGAGCTTCAACAAGAGCCAATGAGGTTCATTCTCATGTGTTACGCAGCATGTTTGAGCTTAAACAAGAACCAATGAGGTTCATTCTTCTGTTACGCAGCACGTTTGAGCTTCCGCAAGAACCAATGAGGTTCATTCTCGTGTTACGCATCACGTTTGAGCTTCAGCAAGAACCAATGAGGTTCATTCTCGTGTTACGCAGCACGTTTGAGCTTCATCAAGAACCAATGAAGTTCATTCTTGTGTTACGGAGCACGTTTGAGCTTCAGCAAGAACCAATGAGGTTCATTCTTGTGTTACGGAGCATGTTTGAGCTTCCGCAAGAACCAATGAAATGAATTCTCATGTGTTACGTAGCACGTTTGAGCTTCTGCAAGAACCAATGAGGTTCATTCTCATGTGTTACGCAGCACGTTTGAGCTTCCGCAAGAACCAATGAAGTGAATTCTTATGTGTTACGCAGCACGTTTGAGCTTCCGCAAGAACCAATGAGGTTCATTCTTGTGTTACGGAGCACGTTTGAGCTTCAGCAAGAACCAATGAGGTTCATTCTTGTGTTACGGAGCATGTTTGAGCTTCCGCAAGAACCAATGAAATGAATTCTCATGTGTTACGTAGCACGTTTGAGCTTCTGCAAGAACCAATGAGGTTCATTCTCATGTGTTACGCAGCACGTTTGAGCTTCCGCAAGAACCAATGAAGTGAATTCTTATGTGTTACGCAGCACGTTTGAGCTTCCGCAAGAACCAATGAGGTTCATTCTCATGTGTTACGCAGCACGTTTGAGCTTCAACAAGAACCAATGAGGTTCATTCTATTGTTGCGCATAACATTTGAGCTTCAGCAAGAACCAATGAGGTTCATTCTCGTGTTACTCATCACGTTTGAGCTTCAGCAAGAACCAATGAGGTTCATTCTCGTGTTACGCATCATATTTGAGCTTCAGCAAGAACCAATGAGGTTCATTCTCATGTGTTACGCAGCACGTTTGAGCTTCAGCAAGAACCAATGAGGTTCATTCTTGTGTTACGCAGCACGTTTGAGCTTCAGCAAGAACCAATGAGGTTCATTCTCGTGTTACACATCATGTTTGAGCTTCAGCAAGAACCAATGAGGTTCATTCTTATGTGTTATGCAGCACGTTTGAGCTTCTGCAAGAACCAGTGAGGTTCATTCTCGTGTTACGCAGCACGTTTAAGCTTCCACAAGAACCAATGAGGTTGATTGTCATGTGTTACGCATCACGTTTGAGCTTCCAAAAGAACCAATGAGGTTCATTCTCGTGTTACACATCATGTTTAAGCTTCAGCAAGAACCAATGAGGTTCATTCTCATGTGTTACACAGCACGTTTGAGCTTCCACAAGAACCAATGAGGTTTATTGTCATGTGCTACGCATCACGTTTGAGCTTCAGCAAGAACCAATGAGGTTCATTTTCGTGTTACACATCATGTATAAGCTTCAGCAAGAACCAATGAGGTTAATTCTTATGTGTGACGCAGCACGTTTGAGCTTCTGCAAGAACCAATGAGGTTCATTCTCATGTGTTACATAGCACGTTTGAGCTTCAACAAGAGCCAATGAGGTTCATTCTCATGTGTTACGCAGCATGTTTGAGCTTAAACAAGAACCAATGAGGTTCATTCTTCTGTTACGCAGCACGTTTGAGCTTCCGCAAGAACCAATGAGGTTCATTCTCGTGTTACGCATCACGTTTGAGCTTCAGCAAGAACCAATGAGGTTCATTCTCGTGTTACGCATCACGTTTGAGCTTCAGCAAGAACCAATGAGGTTCATTCTCATGTGTTACGCAGCATGTTTAAGCTTCAGCAAGAACCAAGGAGGTTCATTCTCATGTGTTACGCATCATGCTTGAGCTTCAGCAAGAACCAATGAGGTTCATTCTCGTGTTACGCATCACGTTTGAGCTTCAGCAAGAACCAATGAGGTTCATTCTCGTGTTACGCAGCATGTTTGAGCTTCATCAAGAACCAATGAGGTTCATTCTTGTGTTACGGAGCACGTTTGAGCTTCAGCAAGAACCAATGAGGTTCATTCTTGTGTTACGGAGCATGTTTGAGCTTCCGCAAGAACCAATGAAATGAATTCTCATGTGTTACGTAGCACGTTTGAGCTTCCGCAAGAACCAATGAGGTTCATTCTCATGTGTTACGCAGCACGTTTGAGCTTCCGCAAGAACCAATGAGGTTCATTCTCATGTGTTACGCAGCACGTTTGAGCTTCAACAAGAACCAATGAGGTTCATTCTATTGTTGCGCATAACATTTGAGCTTCAGCAAGAACCAATGAGGTTCATTCTCGTGTTACTCATCACGTTTGAGCTTCAGCAAGAACCAATGAGGTTCATTCTCGTGTTACGCATCATATTTGAGCTTCAGCAAGAACCAATGAGGTTCATTCTCATGTGTTACGCAGCACGTTTGAGCTTCAGCAAGAACCAATGAGGTTCATTCTTGTGTTACGCAGCACGTTTGAGCTTCAGCAAGAACCAATGAGGTTCATTCTCGTGTTACACATCATGTTTGAGCTTCAGCAAGAACCAATGAGGTTCATTCTTATGTGTTATGCAGCACGTTTGAGCTTCTGCAAGAACCAGTGAGGTTCATTCTCGTGTTACGCAGCACGTTTAAGCTTCACCAAGAACCAATGAGGTTCATTCTCATGTGTTACGCAGCACGTTTGAGTGTCCGCAAGAACCAATGAGGTTCATTCTCGTGTTAGGCAGCACGTTTGAGCTTCCACAAGATCCGATGAGGTTCATTCTCATGTGTTTATCACATCACTTTTAGCTTCAACAAGAACCAATGAGGTTCATTCTCATGTGTTACACAGCACGTTTGAGATTCCACAAGAACCAATGAGGTTGATTGTCATGTGTTACGCATCACGTTTGAGCTTCCACAAGAACCAATGTGGTTCATTCTCGTGGTTTACGCATCACGTTTGAGCTTCCACAAGATCCAATGAGGTTTATTCTCATGTTGCGCATCACATTTGAGTTTCCACAAGAACCAATGAGGTTCATTCTAGTGTTGCGCATCACGTTTGAGCTTCAGCAAGAACCAATGAGGTTCATTCTCATGTGTTACACAGCACGTTTGAACTTCAGCAAGAACCAATGAGGTTCATTCTCGTGTGTTACGAAGCACGTTTGAGCTTCAGCAAGAACCGATGAGGTTTATTCTCATGTGTTACACAGCACGTTTGAGCTTCCACAAGAACCAATGAGGTTCGTTCTCGTGTTACACATCATGTTTGAGCTTCAGCAAGAACCAATGAGGTTTATTCTTATGTGTTACGCAGCATGTTTGAGCTTAAACAAGAACCAATGAGGTTCATTCTTCTGTTACGCAGCACGTTTGAGCTTCCGCAAGAACCAATGAGGTTCATTCTCGTGTTACGCATCACGTTTGAGCTTCTGCAAGAACCAATAAGGTTCATTCTCATGTGTTACGCATCACGTTTGATCTTCCGCAAGAACCAATGAGGTTCATTCTCGTGTTACGCATCACGTTTGAGCTTCAGCAAGAAGCAATGAGGTTCATTCTCATGTGTTACGCAGCATGTTTAAGCTTCAGCAAGAACCAAGGAGGTTCATTCTCGTGTTACGCATCCTGTTTGAGCTTCAGCAAGAACCAATGAGGTTCATTCTCGTGTTACGCAGCACGTTTGAGCTTCCGTAAGAACCAATGAGGTTCATTCTCGTGTGTTACTCAGCACGTTTGAGCTTCATCAAGAACCAATGAGGTTCATTCTTGTGTTACGGAGCACGTTTGAGCTTCAGCAAGAACCAATGAGGTTCATTCTTGTGTTACGGAGCATGTTTGAGCTTCCGCAAGAACCAATGAGGTTTATTGTCATGTGCTACGCATCACGTTTGAGCTTCAGCAAAAACCAATGAGGTTCATTTTCGTGTTACACATCATGTATAAGCTTCAGCAAGAACCAATGAGGTTAATTCTATGTGTGACCCAGCACGTTTGAGCGTCTGCAAGGACCAATGAGGTTCATTCTCATGTGTTACATAGCACGTTTGAGCTTCAACAAGAGCCAATGAGGTTCATTCTCATGTGTTACGCAGCATGTTTGAGCTTAAACAAGAACCAATGAGGTTCATTCTTCTGTTACGCAGCACGTTTGAGCTTCCGCAAGAACCAATGAGGTTCATTCTCGTGTTACGCATCACGTTTGAGCTTCAGCAAGAACCAATGAGGTTCATTCTCGTGTTACGCATCACGTTTGAGCTTCAGCAAGAAGCAATGAGGTTCATTCTCATGTGTTACGCAGCATGTTTAAGCTTCAGCAAGAACCAAGGAGGTTCATTCTCATGTGTTACGCATCATGCTTGAGCTTCAGCAAGAACCAATGAGGTTCATTCTCGTGTTACGCATCACGTTTGAGCTTCAGCAAGAACCAATGAGGTTCATTCTCGTGTTACGCAGCATGTTTGAGCTTCATCAAGAGCCAATGAGGTTCATTCTTGTGTTACGGAGCACGTTTGAGCTTCAGCAAGAACCAATGAGGTTCATTCTTGTGTTACGGAGCACGTTTGAGCTTCCGCAAGAACCAATGAAATGAATTCTCATGTGTTACGTAGCACGTTTGAGCTTCCGCAAGAACCAATGAAGTGAATTCTTATGTGTTACGCAGCACGTTTGAGCTTCCGCAAGAACCAATGAGGTTCATTCTTGTGTTACGGAGCACGTTTGAGCTTCAGCAAGAACCAATGAGGTTCATTCTTGTGTTACGGAGCATGTTTGAGCTTCCGCAAGAACCAATGAAATGAATTCTCATGTGTTACGTAGCACGTTTGAGCTTCTGCAAGAACCAATGAGGTTCATTCTCATGTGTTACGCAGCACGTTTGAGCTTCCGCAAGAACCAATGAAGTGAATTCTTATGTGTTACGCAGCACGTTTGAGCTTCCGCAAGAACCAATGAGGTTCATTCTCATGTGTTACGCAGCACGTTTGAGCTTCAACAAGAACCAATGAGGTTCATTCTATTGTTGCGCATAACATTTGAGCTTCAGCAAGAACCAATGAGGTTCATTCTCGTGTTACTCATCACGTTTGAGCTTCAGCAAGAACCAATGAGGTTCATTCTCGTGTTACGCATCATATTTGAGCTTCAGCAAGAACCAATGAGGTTCATTCTCATGTGTTACGCAGCACGTTTGAGCTTCAGCAAGAACCAATGAGGTTCATTCTTGTGTTACGCAGCACGTTTGAGCTTCAGCAAGAACCAATGAGGTTCATTCTCGTGTTACACATCATGTTTGAGCTTCAGCAAGAACCAATGAGGTTCATTCTTATGTGTTATGCAGCACGTTTGAGCTTCTGCAAGAACCAGTGAGGTTCATTCTCGTGTTACGCAGCACGTTTAAGCTTCCACAAGAACCAATGAGGTTGATTGTCATGTGTTACGCATCACGTTTGAGCTTCCACAAGAACCAATGTGGTTCATTCTCGTGGTTTACGCATCACGTTTGAGCTTCCACAAGATCCAATGAGGTTTATTCTCATGTTGCGCATCACATTTGAGTTTCCACAAGAACCAATGAGGTTCATTCTAGTGTTGCGCATCACGTTTGAGCTTCAGCAAGAACCAATGAGGTTCATTCTCATGTGTTACACAGCACGTTTGAACTTCAGCAAGAACCAATGAGGTTCATTCTCGTGTGTTACGAAGCACGTTTGAGCTTCAGCAAGAACCGATGAGGTTTATTCTCATGTGTTACACAGCACGTTTGAGCTTCCACAAGAACCAATGAGGTTCGTTCTCGTGTTACACATCATGTTTGAGCTTCAGCAAGAACCAATGAGGTTTATTCTTATGTGTTACGCAGCATGTTTGAGCTTAAACAAGAACCAATGAGGTTCATTCTTCTGTTACGCAGCACGTTTGAGCTTCCGCAAGAACCAATGAGGTTCATTCTCGTGTTACGCATCACGTTTGAGCTTCTGCAAGAACCAATAAGGTTCATTCTCATGTGTTACGCATCACGTTTGATCTTCCGCAAGAACCAATGAGGTTCATTCTCGTGTTACGCATCACGTTTGAGCTTCAGCAAGAAGCAATGAGGTTCATTCTCATGTGTTACGCAGCATGTTTAAGCTTCAGCAAGAACCAAGGAGGTTCATTCTCGTGTTACGCATCCTGTTTGAGCTTCAGCAAGAACCAATGAGGTTCATTCTCGTGTTACGCAGCACGTTTGAGCTTCCGTAAGAACCAATGAGGTTCATTCTCGTGTGTTACTCAGCACGTTTGAGCTTCATCAAGAACCAATGAGGTTCATTCTTGTGTTACGGAGCACGTTTGAGCTTCAGCAAGAACCAATGAGGTTCATTCTTGTGTTACGGAGCATGTTTGAGCTTCCGCAAGAACCAATGAGGTTTATTGTCATGTGCTACGCATCACGTTTGAGCTTCAGCAAAAACCAATGAGGTTCATTTTCGTGTTACACATCATGTATAAGCTTCAGCAAGAACCAATGAGGTTAATTCTATGTGTGACGCAGCACGTTTGAGCGTCTGCAAGGACCAATGAGGTTCATTCTCATGTGTTACATAGCACGTTTGAGCTTCAACAAGAGCCAATGAGGTTCATTCTCATGTGTTACGCAGCATGTTTGAGCTTAAACAAGAACCAATGAGGTTCATTCTTCTGTTACGCAGCACGTTTGAGCTTCCGCAAGAACCAATGAGGTTCATTCTCGTGTTACGCATCACGTTTGAGCTTCAGCAAGAACCAATGAGGTTCATTCTCGTGTTACGCATCACGTTTGAGCTTCAGCAAGAAGCAATGAGGTTCATTCTCATGTGTTACGCAGCATGTTTAAGCTTCAGCAAGAACCAAGGAGGTTCATTCTCATGTGTTACGCATCATGCTTGAGCTTCAGCAAGAACCAATGAGGTTCATTCTCGTGTTACGCATCACGTTTGAGCTTCAGCAAGAACCAATGAGGTTCATTCTCGTGTTACGCAGCATGTTTGAGCTTCATCAAGAGCCAATGAGGTTCATTCTTGTGTTACGGAGCACGTTTGAGCTTCAGCAAGAACCAATGAGGTTCATTCTTGTGTTACGGAGCACGTTTGAGCTTCCGCAAGAACCAATGAAATGAATTCTCATGTGTTACGTAGCACGTTTGAGCTTCCGCAAGAACCAATGAAGTGAATTCTTATGTGTTACGCAGCACGTTTGAGCTTCCGCAAGAACCAATGAGGTTCATTCTTGTGTTACGGAGCACGTTTGAGCTTCAGCAAGAACCAATGAGGTTCATTCTTGTGTTACGGAGCATGTTTGAGCTTCCGCAAGAACCAATGAAATGAATTCTCATGTGTTACGTAGCACGTTTGAGCTTCTGCAAGAACCAATGAGGTTCATTCTCATGTGTTACGCAGCACGTTTGAGCTTCCGCAAGAACCAATGAAGTGAATTCTTATGTGTTACGCAGCACGTTTGAGCTTCCGCAAGAACCAATGAGGTTCATTCTCATGTGTTACGCAGCACGTTTGAGCTTCAACAAGAACCAATGAGGTTCATTCTATTGTTGCGCATAACATTTGAGCTTCAGCAAGAACCAATGAGGTTCATTCTCGTGTTACTCATCACGTTTGAGCTTCAGCAAGAACCAATGAGGTTCATTCTCGTGTTACGCATCATATTTGAGCTTCAGCAAGAACCAATGAGGTTCATTCTCATGTGTTACGCAGCACGTTTGAGCTTCAGCAAGAACCAATGAGGTTCATTCTTGTGTTACGCAGCACGTTTGAGCTTCAGCAAGAACCAATGAGGTTCATTCTCGTGTTACACATCATGTTTGAGCTTCAGCAAGAACCAATGAGGTTCATTCTTATGTGTTATGCAGCACGTTTGAGCTTCTGCAAGAACCAGTGAGGTTCATTCTCGTGTTACGCAGCACGTTTAAGCTTCCACAAGAACCAATGAGGTTGATTGTCATGTGTTACGCATCACGTTTGAGCTTCCAAAAGAACCAATGAGGTTCATTTTCGTGTTACACATCATGTATAAGCTTCAGCAAGAACCAATGAGGTTAATTCTTATGTGTGACGCAGCACGTTTGAGCTTCTGCAAGAACCAATGAGGTTCATTCTCATGTGTTACACAGCACGTTTGAGCTTCCACAAGAACCAATGAGGTTTATTGTCATGTGCTACGCATCACGTTTGAGCTTCAGCAAGAACCAATGAGGTTCATTTTCGTGTTACACATCATGTATAAGCTTCAGCAAGAACCAATGAGGTTAATTCTTATGTGTGACGCAGCACGTTTGAGCTTCTGCAAGAACCAATGAGGTTCATTCTCATGTGTTACATAGCACGTTTGAGCTTCAACAAGAGCCAATGAGGTTCATTCTCATGTGTTACGCAGCATGTTTGAGCTTAAACAAGAACCAATGAGGTTCATTCTTCTGTTACGCAGCACGTTTGAGCTTCCGCAAGAACCAATGAGGTTCATTCTCGTGTTACGCATCACGTTTGAGCTTCAGCAAGAACCAATGAGGTTCATTCTCGTGTTACGCATCACGTTTGAGCTTCAGCAAGAACCAATGAGGTTCATTCTCATGTGTTACGCAGCATGTTTAAGCTTCAGCAAGAACCAAGGAGGTTCATTCTCATGTGTTACGCATCATGCTTGAGCTTCCGCAAGAACCAATGAGGTTCATTCTCGTGTTACGCATCACGTTTGAGCTTCAGCAAGAACCAATGAGGTTCATTCTCGTGTTACGCAGCATGTTTGAGCTTCATCAAGAACCAATGAGGTTCATTCTTGTGTTACGGAGCACGTTTGAGCTTCAGCAAGAACCAATGAGGTTCATTCTTGTGTTACGGAGCATGTTTGAGCTTCCGCAAGAACCAATGAAATGAATTCTCATGTGTTACGTAGCACGTTTGAGCTTCCGCAAGAACCAATGAGGTTCATTCTCATGTGTTACGCAGCACGTTTGAGCTTCCGCAAGAACCAATGAGGTTCATTCTCATGTGTTACGCAGCACGTTTGAGCTTCAACAAGAACCAATGAGGTTCATTCTATTGTTGCGCATAACATTTGAGCTTCAGCAAGAACCAATGAGGTTCATTCTCGTGTTACTCATCACGTTTGAGCTTCAGCAAGAACCAATGAGGTTCATTCTCGTGTTACGCATCATATTTGAGCTTCAGCAAGAACCAATGAGGTTCATTCTCATGTGTTACGCAGCACGTTTGAGCTTCAGCAAGAACCAATGAGGTTCATTCTTGTGTTACGCAGCACGTTTGAGCTTCAGCAAGAACCAATGAGGTTCATTCTCGTGTTACACATCATGTTTGAGCTTCAGCAAGAACCAATGAGGTTCATTCTTATGTGTTATGCAGCACGTTTGAGCTTCTGCAAGAACCAGTGAGGTTCATTCTCGTGTTACGCAGCACGTTTAAGCTTCACCAAGAACCAATGAGGTTCATTCTCATGTGTTACGCAGCACGTTTGAGTGTCCGCAAGAACCAATGAGGTTCATTCTCGTGTTAGGCAGCACGTT
Source organism: Rhinogobio ventralis (assembly GCA_039654625.1). Lineage (NCBI taxonomy): Eukaryota > Metazoa > Chordata > Actinopteri > Cypriniformes > Gobionidae > Rhinogobio > Rhinogobio ventralis. Next base: position 28,688,615 of record CM077217.1, on the reverse strand, counting down.
TGAGCTTCCACAAGATCCGATGAGGTTCATTCTCATGTGTTTATCACATCACTTTTAGCTTCAACAAGAACCAATGAGGTTCATTCTCATGTGTTACACAGCACGTTTGAGATTCCACAAGAACCAATGAGGTTGATTGTCATGTGTTACGCATCACGTTTGAGCTTCCACAAGAACCAATGTGGTTCATTCTCGTGGTTTACGCATCACGTTTGAGCTTCCACAAGATCCAATGAGGTTTATTCTCATGTTGCGCATCACATTTGAGTTTCCACAAGAACCAATGAGGTTCATTCTAGTGTTGCGCATCACGTTTGAGCTTCAGCAAGAACCAATGAGGTTCATTCTCATGTGTTACACAGCACGTTTGAACTTCAGCAAGAACCAATGAGGTTCATTCTCGTGTGTTACGAAGCACGTTTGAGCTTCAGCAAGAACCGATGAGGTTTATTCTCATGTGTTACACAGCACGTTTGAGCTTCCACAAGAACCAATGAGGTTCGTTCTCGTGTTACACATCATGTTTGAGCTTCAGCAAGAACCAATGAGGTTTATTCTTATGTGTTACGCAGCATGTTTGAGCTTAAACAAGAACCAATGAGGTTCATTCTTCTGTTACGCAGCACGTTTGAGCTTCCGCAAGAACCAATGAGGTTCATTCTCGTGTTACGCATCACGTTTGAGCTTCTGCAAGAACCAATAAGGTTCATTCTCATGTGTTACGCATCACGTTTGATCTTCCGCAAGAACCAATGAGGTTCATTCTCGTGTTACGCATCACGTTTGAGCTTCAGCAAGAAGCAATGAGGTTCATTCTCATGTGTTACGCAGCATGTTTAAGCTTCAGCAAGAACCAAGGAGGTTCATTCTCGTGTTACGCATCCTGTTTGAGCTTCAGCAAGAACCAATGAGGTTCATTCTCGTGTTACGCAGCACGTTTGAGCTTCCGTAAGAACCAATGAGGTTCATTCTCGTGTGTTACTCAGCACGTTTGAGCTTCATCAAGAACCAATGAGGTTCATTCTTGTGTTACGGAGCACGTTTGAGCTTCAGCAAGAACCAATGAGGTTCATTCTTGTGTTACGGAGCATGTTTGAGCTTCCGCAAGAACCAATGAGGTTTATTGTCATGTGCTACGCATCACGTTTGAGCTTCAGCAAAAACCAATGAGGTTCATTTTCGTGTTACACATCATGTATAAGCTTCAGCAAGAACCAATGAGGTTAATTCTATGTGTGACGCAGCACGTTTGAGCGTCTGCAAGGACCAATGAGGTTCATTCTCATGTGTTACATAGCACGTTTGAGCTTCAACAAGAGCCAATGAGGTTCATTCTCATGTGTTACGCAGCATGTTTGAGCTTAAACAAGAACCAATGAGGTTCATTCTTCTGTTACGCAGCACGTTTGAGCTTCCGCAAGAACCAATGAGGTTCATTCTCGTGTTACGCATCACGTTTGAGCTTCAGCAAGAACCAATGAGGTTCATTCTCGTGTTACGCATCACGTTTGAGCTTCAGCAAGAAGCAATGAGGTTCATTCTCATGTGTTACGCAGCATGTTTAAGCTTCAGCAAGAACCAAGGAGGTTCATTCTCATGTGTTACGCATCATGCTTGAGCTTCAGCAAGAACCAATGAGGTTCATTCTCGTGTTACGCATCACGTTTGAGCTTCAGCAAGAACCAATGAGGTTCATTCTCGTGTTACGCAGCATGTTTGAGCTTCATCAAGAGCCAATGAGGTTCATTCTTGTGTTACGGAGCACGTTTGAGCTTCAGCAAGAACCAATGAGGTTCATTCTTGTGTTACGGAGCACGTTTGAGCTTCCGCAAGAACCAATGAAATGAATTCTCATGTGTTACGTAGCACGTTTGAGCTTCCGCAAGAACCAATGAGGTTCATTCTCATGTGTTACGCAGCACGTTTGAGCTTCAACAAGAACCAATGAGGTTCATTCTATTGTTGCGCATAACATTTGAGCTTCAGCAAGAACCAATGAGGTTCATTCACATGTTACTCATCACGTTTGAGCTTCAGCAAGAACCAATGAGGTTCATTCTCGTGTTACGCATCATATTTGAGCTTCAGCAAGAACCAATGAGGTTCATTCTCATGTGTTACGCAGCACGTTTGAGCTTCAGCAAGAACCAATGAGGTTCATTCTTGTGTTACGCAGCACGTTTGAGCTTCAGCAAGAACCAATGAGGTTCATTCTCGTGTTACACATCATGTTTGAGCTTCAGCAAGAACCAATGAGGTTCATTCTTATGTGTTATGCAGCACGTTTGAGCTTCTGCAAGAACCAGTGAGGTTCATTCTCGTGTTACGCAGCACGTTTAAGCTTCACCAAGAACCAATGAGGTTCATTCTCATGTGTTACGCAGCACGTTTGAGCTTCAGCAAGAACCAATGAGGTTCATTCTCATGTGTTACACAGCACGTTTGAACTTCCACAAGAACCAATGAGGTTCACTCTCGTGTTACACATCATGTTTGAGCTTCAGCAAGAACCAATGAGGTTTATTCTTATGTGTTACGCAGCATGTTTGAGCTTAAACAAGAACCAATGAGGTTCATTCTCGTGTGTTACGCAGCACGTTTGAGCTTCAGCAAGAACCGATGAGGTTTATTCTCATGTGTTACACAGCACGTTTGAGATTCTGCAAGAACCAGTGAGGTTCATTCTCGTGTTACGCAGCACGTTTAAGCTTCACCAAGAATCAATGAGGTTCATTCTTGTGTTACGGAGCATGTTTGAGCTTCCGCAAGAACCAATGAAGTGAATTCTCATGTGTTACGCAGCACGTTTGAGCTTCCGCAAGAACCAATGAGGTTCATTCTCATGTGTTACGCAGCACGTTTGAGCTTCCGCAAGAACCAATGAAGTGAATTCTCATGTGTTACGCAGCACGTTTGAGCTTCCGCAAGAACCAATGAGGTTCATTCTCATGTGTTACGCAGCATGTTTAAGCTTCAGCAAAAACCAATGAGGTTTATTCTCGTGTTACGCATCACGTTTGAGCTTCCACAAGAACCAGTGAGGTTCATTCTCATGTGTTACACAGCATGTTTGAGCTTCAACAAGAACCAATGAGGTTCATTCTAGTGTTGCGCATCACATTTGAGCTTCAGCAAGAACCAATGAGGTTCATTCTCGTGTTACGCATCACGTTTGAGCTTCAGCGAGAACCAATGAGGTTCATTCTCGTGTTACGCATCATATTTGAGCTTCAGCAAGAACCAATGAGGTTCATTCTCATGTGTTACGCAGCGCGTTTGAGCTTCAGCAATAACCAATGAGGTTCATTCTTGTGTTACGCAGCACGTTTGAGCTTCAGCAAGAACCAATGAGGTTCATTCTCGTGTTACACATCATGTTTGAGCTTCAGCAAGAACCAATGAGGTTCATTCTTATGTGTTATGCAGCACGTTTGAGCTTCTGCAAGAACCAGTGAGGTTCATTCTCGTGTTACGCAGCACGTTTAAGCTTCACCAAGAATCAATGAGGTTCATTCTCATGTGTTACGCAGCACGTTTGAGCGTCCGCAAGAACCAATGAGGTTCATTCTCGTGTTAGACATCATGTTTGAGCTTCAGCAAGAACCAATGAGGTTCATTCTTATGTGTTATGCAGCACGTTTGAGCTTCTGCAAGAACCAGTGAGGTTCATTCTCGTGTTACGCAGCACGTTTAAGCTTCACCAAGAATCAATGAGGTTCATTCTCATGTGTTACGCAGCACGTTTGAGCGTCCGCAAGAACCAATGAGGTTCATTCTCGTGTTACGCAGCACGTTTGAGCTTCCACAAGATCCGATGAGGTTCATTCTCATGTGTTTATTACATCACTTTTAGCTTCAACAAGAACCAATGAGGTTCATTCTCATGTGTTACACAGCACGTTTGAGATTCCACAAGAACCAATGAGGTTGATTGTCATGTGTTACGCATCACGTTTCAGCTTCCACAAGAACCAATGTGGTTCATTCTCGTGGTTTACGAATCACGTTTGAGCTTCCACAAGATCCAATGAGGTTTATTCTCATGTTGCGCATCACATTTGAGCTTCCATAAGAACCAATGAGGTTCATTCTAGTATTGCGCATCACGTTTGAGCTTCAGCAAGAACCAATGAGGTTCATTCTCATGTGTTACACAGCACGTTTGAACTTCAGCAAGAACCGATGAGGTTCATTCTCATGTGTTACACAGCACGTTTGAACTTCAGCAAGAACCGATGAGGTTTATTCTCATGTGTTACACAGCACGTTTGAGCTTCCACAAGAACCAATGAGGTTCACTCTTGTGTTACACATCATGTTTGAGCTTCAGCAAGAACCAATGAGGTTCATTCTTATGTGTTATGCAGCATGTTTGAGCTTAAACAAGAACCAATGAGGTTCATTCTTCTGTTACGCAGCACGTTTGAGCTTCCGCAAAAACCAATGAGGTTCATTCTCGTGTTACGCATCACGTTTGAGCTTCAGCAAGAACCAATGAGGTTCATTTTCGTGTTACGCATCACGTTTGAGCTTCAGCAAGAACCAATGAGGTTCATTCTCGTGTTACGCAGCACGTTTGAGCTTCCGTAAGAACCAATGAGGTTCATTTTCGTGTTACGCATCACGTTTGAGCTTCAGCAAGAACCAATGAGGTTCATTCTTCTGTTACGCAGCACGTTTGAGCTTCCGCAAAAACCAATGAGGTTCATTCTCGTGTTACGCATCACGTTTGAGCTTCAGCAAGAACCAATGAGGTTCATTTTCGTGTTACGCATCACGTTTGAGCTTCAGCAAGAACCAATGAGGTTCATTCTCGTGTTACGCAGCACGTTTGAGCTTCCGTAAGAACCAATGAGGTTCATTCTCGTGTGTTACGCAGCACGTTTGAGCTTCATTAAGAACCAATGAGGTTCATTCTTGTGTTACGGAGCACGTTTGAGCTTCAGCAAGAACCAATGAGGTTCATTCTTGTGTTACGGAGCATGTTTGAGCTTCCGCAAGAACCAATGAAGTGAATTCTCATGTGTTACGCAGCACGTTTGAGCTTCCGCAAGAACCAATGAGGTTCATTCTCATGTGTTACGCAGCACGTTTGAGCTTCCGCAAGAACCAATGAAGTGAATTCTCATGTGTTACGCAGCACGTTTGAGCTTCCGCAAGAACCAATGAGGTTCATTCTCATGTGTTACGCAGCATGTTTAAGCTTCAGCAAAAACCAATGAGGTTTATTCTCGTGTTACGCATCACGTTTGAGCTTCCACAAGAACCAGTGAGGTTCATTCTCATGTGTTACACAGCATGTTTGAGCTTCAACAAGAACCAATGAGGTTCATTCTAGTGTTGCGCATCACATTTGAGCTTCAGCAAGAACCAATGAGGTTCATTCTCGTGTTACGCATCACGTTTGAGCTTCAGCAAGAACCAATGAGGTTCATTCTCGTGTTACGCATCATATTTGAGCTTCAGCAAGAACCAATGAGGTTCATTCTCATGTGTTACGCAGCACGTTTGAGCTTCAGCAAGAACCAATGAGGTTCATTCTTGTGTTACGCAGCACGTTTGAGCTTCAGCAAGAACCAATGAGGTTCATTCTCGTGTTACGCATCATATTTGAGCTTCAGCAAGAACCAATGAGGTTCATTCTCATGTTACGCATCACTTTTGAGATTCAGCAAGAACCAATGAGGTTTATTTTCGTGTTACACCTCACGTTTGAGCTTCAGCAAGAACCAATGAGGTTCATTCTCGTGTTACGCAGCACGTTTGAGCTTCAGCAAGAACCAATGAGATTCATTCTTGTGTTACGCAGCACATTTGAGCTTCAGCAAGAACCAATGAGGTTCATTCTCGTGTGTTACGCTGCACGTTTGAGCTTCAGCAAGAACCAGTGAGGTTCATTCTCATGTGTTACACATCATGTTTAAGCTTCAGCAAGAACCAATGAGGTTCATTCTCATGTGTTACGCAGCACGTTTGAGCTTCCGCGAGAACCAATGAGGTTCATTCTCATGTGTTACGCAGCACGTTTAAGCTTCCACAAGAACCAATGAGGTTCATTCTCATGTGTTACGCAGCACGTTTGAGCTTCAGCAATAACCAATGAGGTTCATTCTTGTGTTACGCAGCACGTTTGAGCTTCAGCAAGAACCAATGAGGTTCATTCTCGTGTTACACATCATGTTTGAGCTTCAGCAAGATCCAATGAGGTTCATTCTTATGTGTTATGCAGCACGTTTGAGCTTCTGCAAGAACCAGTGAGGTTCATTCTCGTGTTACGCAGCACGTTTAAGCTTCACCAAGAATCAATGAGGTTCATTCTCATGTGTTACGCAGCACGTTTGAGCATCCGCAAGAACCAATGAGGTTCATTCTCGTGTTACACATCATGTTTGAGCTTCAGCAAGAACCAATGAGGTTCATTCTTATGTGTTATGCAGCACGTTTGAGCTTCTGCAAGAACCAGTGAGGTTCATTCTCGTGTTACGCAGCACGTTTAAGCTTCACCAAGAATCAATGAGGTTCATTCTCATGTGTTACGCAGCACGTTTGAGCGTCCGCAAGAACCAATGAGGTTCATTCTCGTGTTACGCAGCACGTTTGAGCTTCCACAAGAACCGATGAGGTTCATTCTCATGTGTTACACAGCACGTTTGAACTTCAGCAAGAACCGATGAGGTTTATTCTCATGTGTTACACAGCACGTTTGAGCTTCCACAAGAACCAATGAGGTTCACTCTCGTGTTACACATCATGTTTGAGCTTCAGCAAGAACCAATGAGGTTCATTCTTATGTGTTATGCAGCATGTTTGAGCTTAAACAAGAACCAATGAGGTTCATTCTTCTGTTACGCAGCACGTTTGAGCTTCCGCAAAAACCAATGAGGTTCATTCTCGTGTTACGCATCACGTTTGAGCTTCAGCAAGAACCAATGAGGTTCATTCTCGTGTTACGCATCACGTTTGAGCTTCAGCAAGAACCAATGAGGTTCATTCTCGTGTTACGCAGCACGTTTGAGCTTCCGTAAGAACCAATGAGGTTCATTCTCGTGTGTTACGCAGCACGTTTGAGCTTCATCAAGAACCAATGAGGTTCATTCTTGTGTTACGGAGCACGTTTGAGCTTCAGCAAGAACCAATGAGGTTCATTCTTGTGTTACGGAGCATGTTTGACCTTCCGCAAGAACCAATGAAGTGAATTCTCATGTGTTACGCAGCACGTTTGAGCTTCCGCAAGAACCAATGAGGTTCATTCTCATGTGTTACGCAGCATGTTTGAGCTTCCGCAAGAACCAATGAAGTGAATTCTCATGTGTTACGCAGCACGTTTGAGCTTCCGCAAGAACCAATGAGGTTCATTCTCATGTGTTACGCAGCATGTTTAAGCTTCAGCAAAAACCAATGAGGTTTATTCTCGTGTTACGCATCACGTTTGAGCTTCCACAAGAACCAGTGAGGTTCATTCTCATGTGTTATACAGCATGTTTGAGCTTCAACAAGAACCAATGAGGTTCATTCTAGCGTTGCGCATCACATTTGAGCTTCAGCAAGAACCAATGAGGTTCATTCTCGTGTTACGCATCACGTTTGAGCTTCAGCAAGAACCAATGAGGTTCATTCTCGTGTTACGCATCATATTTGAGCTTCAGCAAGAACCAATGAGGTTCATTCTCATGTGTTACGCAGCACGTTTGAGCTTCAGCAAGAACCAATGAGGTTAATTCTTGTGTTACGCAGCACGTTTGAGCTTCAGCAAGAACCAATGAGGTTCATTCTCGTGTTACACATCATGTTTGAGCTTCCGCAAGAACCAATGAGGTTCATTCTTATGTGTTATGCAGCACGTTTGAGCTTCTGCAAGAACCAGTGAGGTTCATTCTCGTGTTACGCAGCACGTTTAAGCTTCACCAAGAATCAATGAGGTTCATTCTTGTGTTACGGAGCATGTTTGAGCTTCCGCAAGAATCAATGAAGTGAATTCTCATGTGTTACGCAGCACGTTTGAGCTTCCGCAAGAACCAATGAGGTTTATTCTCATGTGTTACGCAGCACGTTTGAGCTTCCGCAAGAACCAATGAAATGAATTCTCATGTGTTACGCAGCACGTTTGAGCTTCCGCAAGAACCAATGAGGTTCATTCTCATGTGTTACGCAGCACGTTTGAGCTTCAACAAGAACCAATGAGGTTCATTCTATTGTTGCGCATAACATTTGAGCTTCAGCAAGAACCAATGAGGTTCATTCACATGTTACTCATCACGTTTGAGCTTCAGCAAGAACCAATGAGGTTCATTCTCGTGTTACGCATCATATTTGAGCTTCAGCAAGAACCAATGAGGTTCATTCTCATGTGTTACGCAGCACGTTTGAGCTTCAGCAAGAACCAATGAGGTTCATTCTTGTGTTACGCAGCACGTTTGAGCTTCAGCAAGAACCAGTGAGGTTCATTCTCGTGTTACGCAGCACGTTTAAGCTTCACCAAGAACCAATGAGGTTCATTCTCATGTGTTACGCAGCACGTTTGAGCTTCAGCAAGAACCAATGAGATTCATTCTCATGTGTTACACAGCACGTTTGAACTTCCACAAGAACCAATGAGGTTCACTCTCGTGTTACACATCATGTTTGAGCTTCAGCAAGAACCAATGAGGTTTATTCTTATGTGTTACGCAGCATGTTTGAGCTTAAACAAGAACCAATGAGGTTCATTCTCGTGTGTTACGCAGCACGTTTGAGCTTCAGCAAGAACCGATGAGGTTTATTCTCATGTGTTACACAGCACGTTTGAGCTTCTGCAAGAACCAGTGAGGTTCATTCTCGTGTTACGCAGCACGTTTAAGCTTCACCAAGAATCAATGAGGTTCATTCTTGTGTTACGGAGCATGTTTGAGCTTCCGCAAGAACCAATGAAGTGAATTCTCATGTGTTACGCAGCACGTTTGAGCTTCCGCAAGAACCAATGAGGTTCATTCTCATGTGTTACGCAGCACGTTTGAGCTTCCGCAAGAACCAATAAAGTGAATTCTCATGTGTTACGCAGCACGTTTGAGCTTCCGCAAGAACCAATGAGGTTCATTCTCATGTGTTACGCAGCATGTTTAAGCTTCAGCAAAAACCAATGAGGTTTATTCTCGTGTTACGCATCACGTTTGAGCTTCCACAAGAACCAGTGAGGTTCATTCTCATGTGTTACACAGCATGTTTGAGCTTCAACAAGAACCAATGAGGTTCATTCTAGTGTTGCGCATCACATTTGAGCTTCAGCAAGAACCAATGAGGTTCATTCTCGTGTTACGCATCACGTTTGAGCTTCAGCGAGAACCAATGAGGTTCATTCTCGTGTTACGCATCATATTTGAGCTTCAGCAAGAACCAATGAGGTTCATTCTCATGTGTTACGCAGCACGTTTGAGCTTCAGCAATAACCAATGAGGTTCATTCTTGTGTTACGCAGCACGTTTGAGCTTCAGCAAGAACCAATGAGGTTCATTCTCATGTGTTACGCAGCACGTTTGAGCTTCAGCAATAACCAATGAGGTTCATTCTTGTGTTACGCAGCACGTTTGAGCTTCACCAAGAATCAATGAGGTTCATTCTCATGTGTTACGCAGCACGTTTGAGCGTCCGCAAGAACCAATGAGGTTCATTCTCGTGTTAGACATCATGTTTGAGCTTCAGCAAGAACCAATGAGGTTCATTCTTATGTGTTATGCAGCACGTTTGAGCTTCTGCAAGAACCAGTGAGGTTCATTCTCGTGTTACGCAGCACGTTTAAGCTTCACCAAGAATCAATGAGGTTCATTCTCATGTGTTACGCAGCACGTTTGAGCGTCCGCAAGAACCAATGAGGTTGATTCTCGTGTTACGCAGCACGTTTGAGCTTCCACAAGATCCGATGAGGTTCATTCTCATGTGTTTATTACATCACTTTTAGCTTCAACAAGAACCAATGAGGTTCATTCTCATGTGTTACACAGCACGTTTGAGATTCCACAAGAACCAATGAGGTTGATTGTCATGTGTTACGCATCACGTTTCAGCTTCCACAAGAACCAATGTGGTTCATTCTCGTGGTTTACGAATCACGTTTGAGCTTCCACAAGATCCAATGAGGTTTATTCTCATGTTGCGCATCACATTTGAGCTTCCATAAGAACCAATGAGGTTCATTCTAGTGTTGCGCATCACGTTTGAGCTTCAGCAAGAACCAATGAGGTTCATTCTCATGTGTTACACAGCACGTTTGAACTTCAGCAAGAACCGATGAGGTTCATTCTCATGTGTTACACAGCACGTTTGAACTTCAGCAAGAACCGATGAGGTTTATTCTCATGTGTTACACAGCACGTTTGAGCTTCAGCAAGAACCAATGAGGTTCATTCTCGTGTGTTACGCAGCACGTTTGAGCTTCAGCAAGAACCAATGAGGTTCATTCTCGTGTTACACATCATGTTTAAGCTTCAGCAAGAACCAATGAGGTTCATTCTCATGTGTTACGCATCACGTTTGAGCTTCAGCAAGAACCAATGAGGTTCATTCTCGTGTTACGCATCACATTTGAGCTTCCACAAGAACCAATGAGGTTCATTCTCATGTGTTACGCATCACGTTTGAGCTTCCACAAGAACCAATGACGTTCATTCTCGTGTTACATATCATATTTAAGCTTCAGTAAGAAACCAATGAGCTTCATTCTTATGTGTTACGCAGCAGGTTTTAGCTTCCGCAAGAACCAATGAAGTTCATTCTCGTGTTACGCAGCACGATTGAGCTTCCGCAAGAACCAGTGAGGTTCATTCTCGTGTTACGCAGCACGTTTGAGCTTCAGCAAGAATCAATGAGGTTCATTCTCGTGTTACACATCATGTTTTAGCTTCAACAAGAACCAATGAGGTTCATTCTCGTGTGTTACGCAGCACATTTGAGCTTCAGCAAGAACCAATGAGGTTTATTCTCATGTTACGCAGCACGTTTGAGCTTCAGCAAGAATCAATGAGGTTCATTCTCGTGTTACTTATCAGGTTTGAGCTTCAGCAAGGACCAATGAGGTTCATTCTCGTGTATTACGCATCACGTTTGATCTTCCGCAAGAACCAATGAGGTTCATTCTTGTGTGTTACGCATCACGTTTGAGCTTCAGCAAGAACCAATGAAGTTCATTCTCATGTGTTACACATCACGTTTGAGCTTCCACAAGAACCAATGAGGGTTCATTCTCATGTGTTACGCATCACGTTTGAGCTTCAGCAAGAACCAATGAGGTTCATTCTCATGTGTTACGCAGCACGTTTGAGCTTCAGCAAGAACCAATGAGGTTCATTCTCATATGTTACGTAGCACGTTTAAGCTTCAGCAAAAACCAATGAGGTTTATTCTCTTGTTACGCATCACGTTTGAGCTTTAACAAGAACCAATGAGGTTCATTCTAGTGTTGTGCATCACTTTTGAGCTTCAGCAAGAACCAATGAGGTTCATTCTTGTGTTACGCATCACGTTTGAGCTTCAGCAAGAACCAATGAGGTTCATTCTCGTGTTACGCATCACGTTTGAGCTTCAGCAAGAACCAATGAGGTTCATTCTTGTGTTACGCAGCACGTTTGAGCTTCAGCAAGAACCAATGAGGTTCATTCTCGTGTTACACATCATGTTTGAGCTTCAGCAAGAACCAATGAGGTTCATTCTTATGTGTTATGCAGCACGTTTGAGCTTCTGCAAGAACCAGTGAGGTTCATTCTCGTGTTACGCAGCACGTTTAAGCTTCACCAAGAACCAATGAGGTTCATTCTCATGTGTTACGCAGCACGTTTGAGCTTCAGCAAGAACCAATGAGGTTCATTCTCATGTGTTACACAGCACGTTTGAACTTCCACAAGAACCAATGAGGTTCACTCTCGTGTTACACATCATGTTTGAGCTTCAGCAAGAACCAATGAGGTTTATTCTTATGTGTTACGCAGCATGTTTGAGCTTAAACAAGAACCAATGAGGTTCATTCTCGTGTGTTACGCAGCACGTTTGAGCTTCAGCAAGAACCGATGAGGTTTATTCTCATGTGTTACACAGCACGTTTGAGCTTCTGCAAGAACCAGTGAGGTTCATTCTCGTGTTACGCAGCACGTTTAAGCTTCACCAAGAATCAATGAGGTTCATTCTTGTGTTACGGAGCATGTTTGAGCTTCCGCAAGAACCAATGAAGTGAATTCTCATGTGTTACGCAGCACGTTTGAGCTTCCGCAAGAACCAATGAGGTTCATTCTCATGTGTTACGCAGCATGTTTAAGCTTCAGCAAAAACCAATGAGGTTTATTCTCGTGTTACGCATCACGTTTGAGCTTCCACAAGAACCAGTGAGGTTCATTCTCATGTGTTACACAGCATGTTTGAGCTTCAACAAGAACCAATGAGGTTCATTCTAGTGTTGCGCATCACATTTGAGCTTCAGCAAGAACCAATGAGGTTCATTCTCGTGTTACGCATCACGTTTGAGCTTCAGCGAGAACCAATGAGGTTCATTCTCGTGTTACGCATCATATTTGAGCTTCAGCAAGAACCAATGAGGTTCATTCTCATGTGTTACGCAGCACGTTTGAGCTTCAGCAATAACCAATGAGGTTCATTCTTGTGTTACGCAGCACGTTTGAGCTTCAGCAAGAACCAATGAGGTTCATTCTCGTGTTACACATCATGTTTGAGCTTCAGCAAGAACCAATGAGGTTCATTCTTATGTGTTATGCAGCACGTTTGAGCTTCTGCAAGAACCAGTGAGGTTCATTCTCGTGTTACGCAGCACGTTTAAGCTTCACCAAGAATCAATGAGGTTCATTCTCATGTGTTACGCAGCACGTTTGAGCATCCGCAAGAACCAATGAGGTTCATTCTCGTGTTAGACATCATGTTTGAGCTTCAGCAAGAACCAATGAGGTTCATTCTTATGTGTTATGCAGCACGTTTGAGCTTCTGCAAGAACCAGTGAGGTTCATTCTCGTGTTACGCAGCACGTTTAAGCTTCACCAAGAATCAATGAGGTTCATTCTCATGTGTTACGCAGCACGTTTGAGCGTCCGCAAGAACCAATGAGGTTGATTCTCGTGTTACGCAGCACGTTTGAGCTTCCACAAGATCCGATGAGGTTCATTCTCATGTGTTTATTACATCACTTTTAGCTTCAACAAGAACCAATGAGGTTCATTCTCATGTGTTACACAGCACGTTTGAGATTCCACAAGAACCAATGAGGTTGATTGTCATGTGTTACGCATCACGTTTCAGCTTCCACAAGAACCAATGTGGTTCATTCTCGTGGTTTACGAATCACGTTTGAGCTTCCACAAGATCCAATGAGGTTTATTCTCATGTTGCGCATCACATTTGAGCTTCCATAAGAACCAATGAGGTTCATTCTAGTGTTGCGCATCACGTTTGAGCTTCAGCAAGAACCAATGAGGTTCATTCTCATGTGTTACACAGCACGTTTGAACTTCAGCAAGAACCGATGAGGTTCATTCTCATGTGTTACACAGCACGTTTGAACTTCAGCAAGAACCGATGAGGTTTATTCTCATGTGTTACACAGCACGTTTGAGCTTCAGCAAGAACCAATGAGGTTCATTCTCGTGTGTTACGCAGCACGTTTGAGCTTCAGCAAGAACCAATGAGGTTCATTCTCGTGTTACACATCATGTTTAAGCTTCAGCAAGAACCAATGAGGTTCATTCTCATGTGTTACGCATCACGTTTGAGCTTCAGCAAGAACCAATGAGGTTCATTCTCGTGTTACGCATCACATTTGAGCTTCCACAAGAACCAATGAGGTTCATTCTCATGTGTTACGCATCACGTTTGAGCTTCCACAAGAACCAATGACGTTCATTCTCGTGTTACATATCATATTTAAGCTTCAGTAAGAAACCAATGAGCTTCATTCTTATGTGTTACGCAGCAGGTTTGAGCTTCCGCAAGAACCAATGAAGTTCATTCTCGTGTTACGCAGCACGATTGAGCTTCCGCAAGAACCAGTGAGGTTCATTCTCGTGTTACGCAGCACGTTTGAGCTTCAGCAAGAATCAATGAGGTTCATTCTCGTGTTACACATCATGTTTTAGCTTCAACAAGAACCAATGAGGTTCATTCTCGTGTGTTACGCAGCACATTTGAGCTTTAGCAAGAACCAATGAGGTTTATTCTCATGTTACGCAGCACGTTTGAGCTTCAGCAAGAATCAATGAGGTTCATTCTCGTGTTACTTATCAGGTTTGAGCTTCAGCAAGGACCAATGAGGTTCATTCTCGTGTATTACGCATCACGTTTGATCTTCCGCAAGAACCAATGAGGTTCATTCTTGTGTGTTACGCATCACGTTTGAGCTTCAGCAAGAACCAATGAAGTTCATTCTCATGTGTTACACATCACGTTTGAGCTTCCACAAGAACCAATGAGGTTCATTCTCATGTGTTACGCATCACGTTTGAGCTTCAGCAAGAACCAATGAGGTTCATTCTCATGTGTTACGCAGCACGTTTGAGCTTCAGCAAGAACCAATGAGGTTCATTCTCATATGTTACGTAGCACGTTTAAGCTTCAGCAAAAACCAATGAGGTTTATTCTCTTGTTACGCATCACGTTTGAGCTTTAACAAGAACCAATGAGGTTCATTCTAGTGTTGTGCATCACTTTTGAGCTTCAGCAAGAACCAATGAGGTTCATTCTTGTGTTACGCATCACGTTTGAGCTTCAGCAAGAACCAATGAGGTTCATTCTCGTGTTACGCATCACGTTTGAGCCTCAGCAAGAACCAATGAGGTTCATTCTCATGTTACGCAGCAAGTTTGAGCTTCAACAAGAACCAATGAGGTTCATTCTCGTGTTACACATCATGTTTAAGCTTCAGCAAGAAGCAATGAGGTTCATTCTCGTGTTAAGCATCAAGTTTGAGCTTCAGCAAAAACCAATGAGGTTTATTCTCGTGTTACGCATCACGTTTGAGCTTCCACAAGAACCAATGAGGTTCATTCTCATGTGTTACGCAGCACGTTTAAGCTTCAGCAAAAACCAATGAGGTTTATTCTCTTGTTACGCATCACGTTTGAGCTTCAACAAGAACCAATGAGGTTCATTCTCGTGTGTTACGCAGCACTTTTGAGCTTCAGCAAGAACCAATGAGGTTTATTCTCATGTGTTACGCATCACGTTTGAGATTCAGCAAGAACCAATGAGGTTTATTCTCGTGTTACGCATCAGGTTTGAGCTTCAGCAAGGACCAATGAGGTTCATTCTCGTGTATTACGCATCACGTTTGAGCTTCATTAAGAACCAATGAGGTTCATTCTTGTGTTACGGAGCACGTTTGAGCTTCAGCAAGAACCAATGAGGTTCATTCTTGTGTTACGGAGCATGTTTGAGCTTCCGCAAGAACCAATGAAGTGAATTCTCATGTGTTACGCAGCACGTTTGAGCTTCCGCAAGAACCAATGAGGTTCATTCTCATGTGTTACGCAGCACGTTTGAGCTTCCGCAAGAACCAATGAAGTGAATTCTCATGTGTTACGCAGCACGTTTGAGCTTCCGCAAGAACCAATGAGGTTCATTCTCATGTGTTACGCAGCATGTTTAAGCTTCAGCAAAAACCAATGAGGTTTATTCTCGTGTTACGCATCACGTTTGAGCTTCCACAAGAACCAGTGAGGTTCATTCTCATGTGTTACACAGCATGTTTGAGCTTCAACAAGAACCAATGAGGTTCATTCTAGTGTTGCGCATCACATTTGAGCTTCAGCAAGAACCAATGAGGTTCATTCTCGTGTTACGCATCACGTTTGAGCTTCAGCAAGAACCAATGAGGTTCATTCTCGTGTTACGCATCATATTTGAGCTTCAGCAAGAACCAATGAGGTTCATTCTCATGTGTTACGCAGCACGTTTGAGCTTCAGCAAGAACCAATGAGGTTCATTCTTGTGTTACGCAGCACGTTTGAGCTTCAGCAAGAACCAATGAGGTTCATTCTCGTGTTACGCATCATATTTGAGCTTCAGCAAGAACCAATGAGGTTCATTCTCATGTTACGCATCACTTTTGAGATTCAGCAAGAACCAATGAGGTTTATTTTCGTGTTACACCTCACGTTTGAGCTTCAGCAAGAACCAATGAGGTTCATTCTCGTGTTACGCAGCACGTTTGAGCTTCAGCAAGAACCAATGAGATTCATTCTTGTGTTACGCAGCACATTTGAGCTTCAGCAAGAACCAATGAGGTTCATTCTCGTGTGTTACGCTGCACGTTTGAGCTTCAGCAAGAACCAGTGAGGTTCATTCTCATGTGTTACACATCATGTTTAAGCTTCAGCAAGAACCAATGAGGTTCATTCTCATGTGTTACGCAGCACGTTTGAGCTTCCGCGAGAACCAATGAGGTTCATTCTCATGTGTTACGCAGCACGTTTAAGCTTCCACAAGAACCAATGAGGTTCATTCTCATGTGTTACGCAGCACGTTTGAGCTTCAGCAATAACCAATGAGGTTCATTCTTGTGTTACGCAGCACGTTTGAGCTTCAGCAAGAACCAATGAGGTTCATTCTCGTGTTACACATCATGTTTGAGCTTCAGCAAGATCCAATGAGGTTCATTCTTATGTGTTATGCAGCACGTTTGAGCTTCTGCAAGAACCAGTGAGGTTCATTCTCGTGTTACGCAGCACGTTTAAGCTTCACCAAGAATCAATGAGGTTCATTCTCATGTGTTACGCAGCACGTTTGAGCATCCGCAAGAACCAATGAGGTTCATTCTCGTGTTACACATCATGTTTGAGCTTCAGCAAGAACCAATGAGGTTCATTCTTATGTGTTATGCAGCACGTTTGAGCTTCTGCAAGAACCAGTGAGGTTCATTCTCGTGTTACGCAGCACGTTTAAGCTTCACCAAGAATCAATGAGGTTCATTCTCATGTGTTACGCAGCACGTTTGAGCGTCCGCAAGAACCAATGAGGTTCATTCTCGTGTTACGCAGCACGTTTGAGCTTCCACAAGAACCGATGAGGTTCATTCTCATGTGTTACACAGCACGTTTGAACTTCAGCAAGAACCGATGAGGTTTATTCTCATGTGTTACACAGCACGTTTGAGCTTCCACAAGAACCAATGAGGTTCACTCTCGTGTTACACATCATGTTTGAGCTTCAGCAAGAACCAATGAGGTTCATTCTTATGTGTTATGCAGCATGTTTGAGCTTAAACAAGAACCAATGAGGTTCATTCTTCTGTTACGCAGCACGTTTGAGCTTCCGCAAAAACCAATGAGGTTCATTCTCGTGTTACGCATCACGTTTGAGCTTCAGCAAGAACCAATGAGGTTCATTCTCGTGTTACGCATCACGTTTGAGCTTCAGCAAGAACCAATGAGGTTCATTCTCGTGTTACGCAGCACGTTTGAGCTTCCGTAAGAACCAATGAGGTTCATTCTCGTGTGTTACGCAGCACGTTTGAGCTTCATCAAGAACCAATGAGGTTCATTCTTGTGTTACGGAGCACGTTTGAGCTTCAGCAAGAACCAATGAGGTTCATTCTTGTGTTACGGAGCATGTTTGACCTTCCGCAAGAACCAATGAAGTGAATTCTCATGTGTTACGCAGCACGTTTGAGCTTCCGCAAGAACCAATGAGGTTCATTCTCATGTGTTACGCAGCATGTTTGAGCTTCCGCAAGAACCAATGAAGTGAATTCTCATGTGTTACGCAGCACGTTTGAGCTTCCGCAAGAACCAATGAGGTTCATTCTCATGTGTTACGCAGCATGTTTAAGCTTCAGCAAAAACCAATGAGGTTTATTCTCGTGTTACGCATCACGTTTGAGCTTCCACAAGAACCAGTGAGGTTCATTCTCATGTGTTATACAGCATGTTTGAGCTTCAACAAGAACCAATGAGGTTCATTCTAGCGTTGCGCATCACATTTGAGCTTCAGCAAGAACCAATGAGGTTCATTCTCGTGTTACGCATCACGTTTGAGCTTCAGCAAGAACCAATGAGGTTCATTCTCGTGTTACGCATCATATTTGAGCTTCAGCAAGAACCAATGAGGTTCATTCTCATGTGTTACGCAGCACGTTTGAGCTTCAGCAAGAACCAATGAGGTTAATTCTTGTGTTACGCAGCACGTTTGAGCTTCAGCAAGAACCAATGAGGTTCATTCTCGTGTTACACATCATGTTTGAGCTTCCGCAAGAACCAATGAGGTTCATTCTTATGTGTTATGCAGCACGTTTGAGCTTCTGCAAGAACCAGTGAGGTTCATTCTCGTGTTACGCAGCACGTTTAAGCTTCACCAAGAATCAATGAGGTTCATTCTTGTGTTACGGAGCATGTTTGAGCTTCCGCAAGAATCAATGAAGTGAATTCTCATGTGTTACGCAGCACGTTTGAGCTTCCGCAAGAACCAATGAGGTTTATTCTCATGTGTTACGCAGCACGTTTGAGCTTCCGCAAGAACCAATGAAATGAATTCTCATGTGTTACGCAGCACGTTTGAGCTTCCGCAAGAACCAATGAGGTTCATTCTCATGTGTTACGCAGCACGTTTGAGCTTCAACAAGAACCAATGAGGTTCATTCTATTGTTGCGCATAACATTTGAGCTTCAGCAAGAACCAATGAGGTTCATTCACATGTTACTCATCACGTTTGAGCTTCAGCAAGAACCAATGAGGTTCATTCTCGTGTTACGCATCATATTTGAGCTTCAGCAAGAACCAATGAGGTTCATTCTCATGTGTTACGCAGCACGTTTGAGCTTCAGCAAGAACCAATGAGGTTCATTCTTGTGTTACGCAGCACGTTTGAGCTTCAGCAAGAACCAGTGAGGTTCATTCTCGTGTTACGCAGCACGTTTAAGCTTCACCAAGAACCAATGAGGTTCATTCTCATGTGTTACGCAGCACGTTTGAGCTTCAGCAAGAACCAATGAGATTCATTCTCATGTGTTACACAGCACGTTTGAACTTCCACAAGAACCAATGAGGTTCACTCTCGTGTTACACATCATGTTTGAGCTTCAGCAAGAACCAATGAGGTTTATTCTTATGTGTTACGCAGCATGTTTGAGCTTAAACAAGAACCAATGAGGTTCATTCTCGTGTGTTACGCAGCACGTTTGAGCTTCAGCAAGAACCGATGAGGTTTATTCTCATGTGTTACACAGCACGTTTGAGCTTCTGCAAGAACCAGTGAGGTTCATTCTCGTGTTACGCAGCACGTTTAAGCTTCACCAAGAATCAATGAGGTTCATTCTTGTGTTACGGAGCATGTTTGAGCTTCCGCAAGAACCAATGAAGTGAATTCTCATGTGTTACGCAGCACGTTTGAGCTTCCGCAAGAACCAATGAGGTTCATTCTCATGTGTTACGCAGCACGTTTGAGCTTCCGCAAGAACCAATAAAGTGAATTCTCATGTGTTACGCAGCACGTTTGAGCTTCCGCAAGAACCAATGAGGTTCATTCTCATGTGTTACGCAGCATGTTTAAGCTTCAGCAAAAACCAATGAGGTTTATTCTCGTGTTACGCATCACGTTTGAGCTTCCACAAGAACCAGTGAGGTTCATTCTCATGTGTTACACAGCATGTTTGAGCTTCAACAAGAACCAATGAGGTTCATTCTAGTGTTGCGCATCACATTTGAGCTTCAGCAAGAACCAATGAGGTTCATTCTCGTGTTACGCATCACGTTTGAGCTTCAGCGAGAACCAATGAGGTTCATTCTCGTGTTACGCATCATATTTGAGCTTCAGCAAGAACCAATGAGGTTCATTCTCATGTGTTACGCAGCACGTTTGAGCTTCAGCAATAACCAATGAGGTTCATTCTTGTGTTACGCAGCACGTTTGAGCTTCAGCAAGAACCAATGAGGTTCATTCTCATGTGTTACGCAGCACGTTTGAGCTTCAGCAATAACCAATGAGGTTCATTCTTGTGTTACGCAGCACGTTTGAGCTTCACCAAGAATCAATGAGGTTCATTCTCATGTGTTACGCAGCACGTTTGAGCGTCCGCAAGAACCAATGAGGTTCATTCTCGTGTTAGACATCATGTTTGAGCTTCAGCAAGAACCAATGAGGTTCATTCTTATGTGTTATGCAGCACGTTTGAGCTTCTGCAAGAACCAGTGAGGTTCATTCTCGTGTTACGCAGCACGTTTAAGCTTCACCAAGAATCAATGAGGTTCATTCTCATGTGTTACGCAGCACGTTTGAGCGTCCGCAAGAACCAATGAGGTTGATTCTCGTGTTACGCAGCACGTTTGAGCTTCCACAAGATCCGATGAGGTTCATTCTCATGTGTTTATTACATCACTTTTAGCTTCAACAAGAACCAATGAGGTTCATTCTCATGTGTTACACAGCACGTTTGAGATTCCACAAGAACCAATGAGGTTGATTGTCATGTGTTACGCATCACGTTTCAGCTTCCACAAGAACCAATGTGGTTCATTCTCGTGGTTTACGAATCACGTTTGAGCTTCCACAAGATCCAATGAGGTTTATTCTCATGTTGCGCATCACATTTGAGCTTCCATAAGAACCAATGAGGTTCATTCTAGTGTTGCGCATCACGTTTGAGCTTCAGCAAGAACCAATGAGGTTCATTCTCATGTGTTACACAGCACGTTTGAACTTCAGCAAGAACCGATGAGGTTCATTCTCATGTGTTACACAGCACGTTTGAACTTCAGCAAGAACCGATGAGGTTTATTCTCATGTGTTACACAGCACGTTTGAGCTTCAGCAAGAACCAATGAGGTTCATTCTCGTGTGTTACGCAGCACGTTTGAGCTTCAGCAAGAACCAATGAGGTTCATTCTCGTGTTACACATCATGTTTAAGCTTCAGCAAGAACCAATGAGGTTCATTCTCATGTGTTACGCATCACGTTTGAGCTTCAGCAAGAACCAATGAGGTTCATTCTCGTGTTACGCATCACATTTGAGCTTCCACAAGAACCAATGAGGTTCATTCTCATGTGTTACGCATCACGTTTGAGCTTCCACAAGAACCAATGACGTTCATTCTCGTGTTACATATCATATTTAAGCTTCAGTAAGAAACCAATGAGCTTCATTCTTATGTGTTACGCAGCAGGTTTGAGCTTCCGCAAGAACCAATGAAGTTCATTCTCGTGTTACGCAGCACGATTGAGCTTCCGCAAGAACCAGTGAGGTTCATTCTCGTGTTACGCAGCACGTTTGAGCTTCAGCAAGAATCAATGAGGTTCATTCTCGTGTTACACATCATGTTTTAGCTTCAACAAGAACCAATGAGGTTCATTCTCGTGTGTTACGCAGCACATTTGAGCTTCAGCAAGAACCAATGAGGTTTATTCTCATGTTACGCAGCACGTTTGAGCTTCAGCAAGAATCAATGAGGTTCATTCTCGTGTTACTTATCAGGTTTGAGCTTCAGCAAGGACCAATGAGGTTCATTCTCGTGTATTACGCATCACGTTTGATCTTCCGCAAGAACCAATGAGGTTCATTCTTGTGTGTTACGCATCACGTTTGAGCTTCAGCAAGAACCAATGAAGTTCATTCTCATGTGTTACACATCACGTTTGAGCTTCCACAAGAACCAATGAGGGTTCATTCTCATGTGTTACGCATCACGTTTGAGCTTCAGCAAGAACCAATGAGGTTCATTCTCATGTGTTACGCAGCACGTTTGAGCTTCAGCAAGAACCAATGAGGTTCATTCTCATATGTTACGTAGCACGTTTAAGCTTCAGCAAAAACCAATGAGGTTTATTCTCTTGTTACGCATCACGTTTGAGCTTTAACAAGAACCAATGAGGTTCATTCTAGTGTTGTGCATCACTTTTGAGCTTCAGCAAGAACCAATGAGGTTCATTCTTGTGTTACGCATCACGTTTGAGCTTCAGCAAGAACCAATGAGGTTCATTCTCGTGTTACGCATCACGTTTGAGCTTCAGCAAGAACCAATGAGGTTCATTCTTGTGTTACGCAGCACGTTTGAGCTTCAGCAAGAACCAATGAGGTTCATTCTCGTGTTACACATCATGTTTGAGCTTCAGCAAGAACCAATGAGGTTCATTCTTATGTGTTATGCAGCACGTTTGAGCTTCTGCAAGAACCAGTGAGGTTCATTCTCGTGTTACGCAGCACGTTTAAGCTTCACCAAGAACCAATGAGGTTCATTCTCATGTGTTACGCAGCACGTTTGAGCTTCAGCAAGAACCAATGAGGTTCATTCTCATGTGTTACACAGCACGTTTGAACTTCCACAAGAACCAATGAGGTTCACTCTCGTGTTACACATCATGTTTGAGCTTCAGCAAGAACCAATGAGGTTTATTCTTATGTGTTACGCAGCATGTTTGAGCTTAAACAAGAACCAATGAGGTTCATTCTCGTGTGTTACGCAGCACGTTTGAGCTTCAGCAAGAACCGATGAGGTTTATTCTCATGTGTTACACAGCACGTTTGAGCTTCTGCAAGAACCAGTGAGGTTCATTCTCGTGTTACGCAGCACGTTTAAGCTTCACCAAGAATCAATGAGGTTCATTCTTGTGTTACGGAGCATGTTTGAGCTTCCGCAAGAACCAATGAAGTGAATTCTCATGTGTTACGCAGCACGTTTGAGCTTCCGCAAGAACCAATGAGGTTCATTCTCATGTGTTACGCAGCATGTTTAAGCTTCAGCAAAAACCAATGAGGTTTATTCTCGTGTTACGCATCACGTTTGAGCTTCCACAAGAACCAGTGAGGTTCATTCTCATGTGTTACACAGCATGTTTGAGCTTCAACAAGAACCAATGAGGTTCATTCTAGTGTTGCGCATCACATTTGAGCTTCAGCAAGAACCAATGAGGTTCATTCTCGTGTTACGCATCACGTTTGAGCTTCAGCGAGAACCAATGAGGTTCATTCTCGTGTTACGCATCATATTTGAGCTTCAGCAAGAACCAATGAGGTTCATTCTCATGTGTTACGCAGCACGTTTGAGCTTCAGCAATAACCAATGAGGTTCATTCTTGTGTTACGCAGCACGTTTGAGCTTCAGCAAGAACCAATGAGGTTCATTCTCGTGTTACACATCATGTTTGAGCTTCAGCAAGAACCAATGAGGTTCATTCTTATGTGTTATGCAGCACGTTTGAGCTTCTGCAAGAACCAGTGAGGTTCATTCTCGTGTTACGCAGCACGTTTAAGCTTCACCAAGAATCAATGAGGTTCATTCTCATGTGTTACGCAGCACGTTTGAGCATCCGCAAGAACCAATGAGGTTCATTCTCGTGTTAGACATCATGTTTGAGCTTCAGCAAGAACCAATGAGGTTCATTCTTATGTGTTATGCAGCACGTTTGAGCTTCTGCAAGAACCAGTGAGGTTCATTCTCGTGTTACGCAGCACGTTTAAGCTTCACCAAGAATCAATGAGGTTCATTCTCATGTGTTACGCAGCACGTTTGAGCGTCCGCAAGAACCAATGAGGTTGATTCTCGTGTTACGCAGCACGTTTGAGCTTCCACAAGATCCGATGAGGTTCATTCTCATGTGTTTATTACATCACTTTTAGCTTCAACAAGAACCAATGAGGTTCATTCTCATGTGTTACACAGCACGTTTGAGATTCCACAAGAACCAATGAGGTTGATTGTCATGTGTTACGCATCACGTTTCAGCTTCCACAAGAACCAATGTGGTTCATTCTCGTGGTTTACGAATCACGATTTGAGCTTCCACAAGATCCAATGAGGTTTATTCTCATGTTGCGCATCACATTTGAGCTTCCATAAGAACCAATGAGGTTCATTCTAGTGTTGCGCATCACGTTTGAGCTTCAGCAAGAACCAATGAGGTTCATTCTCATGTGTTACACAGCACGTTTGAACTTCAGCAAGAACCGATGAGGTTCATTCTCATGTGTTACACAGCACGTTTGAACTTCAGCAAGAACCGATGAGGTTTATTCTCATGTGTTACACAGCACGTTTGAGCTTCAGCAAGAACCAATGAGGTTCATTCTCGTGTGTTACGCAGCACGTTTGAGCTTCAGCAAGAACCAATGAGGTTCATTCTCGTGTTACACATCATGTTTAAGCTTCAGCAAGAACCAATGAGGTTCATTCTCATGTGTTACGCATCACGTTTGAGCTTCAGCAAGAACCAATGAGGTTCATTCTCGTGTTACGCATCACATTTGAGCTTCCACAAGAACCAATGAGGTTCATTCTCATGTGTTACGCATCACGTTTGAGCTTCCACAAGAACCAATGACGTTCATTCTCGTGTTACATATCATATTTAAGCTTCAGTAAGAAACCAATGAGCTTCATTCTTATGTGTTACGCAGCAGGTTTGAGCTTCCGCAAGAACCAATGAAGTTCATTCTCGTGTTACGCAGCACGATTGAGCTTCCGCAAGAACCAGTGAGGTTCATTCTCGTGTTACGCAGCACGTTTGAGCTTCAGCAAGAATCAATGAGGTTCATTCTCGTGTTACACATCATGTTTTAGCTTCAACAAGAACCAATGAGGTTCATTCTCGTGTGTTACGCAGCACATTTGAGCTTTAGCAAGAACCAATGAGGTTTATTCTCATGTTACGCAGCACGTTTGAGCTTCAGCAAGAATCAATGAGGTTCATTCTCGTGTTACTTATCAGGTTTGAGCTTCAGCAAGGACCAATGAGGTTCATTCTCGTGTATTACGCATCACGTTTGATCTTCCGCAAGAACCAATGAGGTTCATTCTTGTGTGTTACGCATCACGTTTGAGCTTCAGCAAGAACCAATGAAGTTCATTCTCATGTGTTACACATCACGTTTGAGCTTCCACAAGAACCAATGAGGTTCATTCTCATGTGTTACGCATCACGTTTGAGCTTCAGCAAGAACCAATGAGGTTCATTCTCATGTGTTACGCAGCACGTTTGAGCTTCAGCAAGAACCAATGAGGTTCATTCTCATATGTTACGTAGCACGTTTAAGCTTCAGCAAAAACCAATGAGGTTTATTCTCTTGTTACGCATCACGTTTGAGCTTTAACAAGAACCAATGAGGTTCATTCTAGTGTTGTGCATCACTTTTGAGCTTCAGCAAGAACCAATGAGGTTCATTCTTGTGTTACGCATCACTTTTGAGCTTCAGCAAGAACCAATGAGGTTCATTCTCGTGTTACGCATCACGTTTGAGCCTCAGCAAGAACCAATGAGGTTCATTCTCATGTTACGCAGCAAGTTTGAGCTTCAACAAGAACCAATGAGGTTCATTCTCGTGTTACACATCATGTTTAAGCTTCAGCAAGAAGCAATGAGGTTCATTCTCGTGTTAAGCATCAAGTTTGAGCTTCAGCAAAAACCAATGAGGTTTATTCTCGTGTTACGCATCACGTTTGAGCTTCCACAAGAACCAATGAGGTTCATTCTCATGTGTTACGCAGCACGTTTAAGCTTCAGCAAAAACCAATGAGGTTTATTCTCTTGTTACGCATCACGTTTGAGCTTCAACAAGAACCAATGAGGTTCATTCTCGTGTGTTACGCAGCACTTTTGAGCTTCAGCAAGAACCAATGAGGTTTATTCTCATGTGTTACGCATCACGTTTGAGATTCAGCAAGAACCAATGAGGTTTATTCTCGTGTTACGCATCAGGTTTGAGCTTCAGCAAGGACCAATGAGGTTCATTCTCGTGTATTACGCATCACGTTTGATCTTCCGCAAGAACCAATGAGGTTCATTCTCATGTGTTACGCATCACGTTTGAGCTTCAGCAAGAATCAATGAGGTTCATTCTCGTGTTACACATCATGTTTTAGCTTCAACAAGAACCAATGAGGTTCATTCTCGTGTATTACGCAGCACATTTGAGCTTCAGCAAGAACCAATGAGGTTTATTCTCATGTGTTACGCATCACGTTTGAGATTCAGCAAGAACCAATGAGGTTCATTCTCGTGTTATGCATCAGGTTTGAGCTTCAGCAAGGACCAATGAGGTTCATTCTCGTGTATTACGCATCACGTTTGATCTTCCGCAAGAACCAATGAGGTTCATTCTCGTGTGTTAGGCATCACTTTTGAGCTTCCGCAAGAACCAATGAAGTTCATTCTCATGTCTTACGCAGCACGTTTAAGCTTCAGCAAAACCAATGAGGTTTATTCTCTTGTTACGCATCACGTTTGAGCTTTAACAAGAACCAATGAGGTTCATTCTCGTGGTACGCATCACGTTTGAGCCTCAGCAAGAACAAATGAGGTTCATTCTCGTGTTACGCATCAGGTTTGAGCTTCAGCAAGGACCAATGAGGTTCATTCTCGTGTATTACGCATCACGTTTGATCTTCCGCAAGAACCAATGAGGTTCATTCTCGTGTGTTACGCATCACGTTTGAGCTTCAGCAAGAACCAATGAAGTTCATTCTCATGTGTTACACATCACGTTTGAGCTTCCACAAGAACCAATGAGGTTCATTCTCATGTGTTACGCATCACGTTTGAGCTTCAGCAAGAACCAATGAGGTTCATTCTCATGTGTTACGCAGCACGTTTGAGCTTCAGCAAGAACCAATGAGGTTCATTCTCATGTGTTACGCAGCACGTTTGAGCTTCAGCAAGAACCAATGAGGTTCATTCTCATGTGTTACACAGCACGTTTGAGCTTCAGCAAGAACCAATGAGGTTCATTCTCATGTGTTACGCAGCACGTTTAAGCTTCAGCAAAAACCAATGAGGTTTATTCTCTTGTTACGCATCACCTTTGAGCTTTAACAAGAACCAATGAGGTTCATCCTAGTGTTGTGCATCACTTTTGAGCTTCAGCAAGAACCAATGAGGTTCATTCTTGTGTTACGCATCACGTTTGAGCTTCAGCAAGAACCAATGAGGTTCATTCTCGGGTTACGCATCATGTTTGAGCCTCAGCAAGAACCAATGAGGTTCATTCTCATGTTACGCAGCACGTTTGAGCTTCAACAAGAACCAATGAGGTTCATTCTCGTGTTACACATCATGTTTAAGCTTCAGCAAGAACCAATGAGGTTCATTCTCGTGTTACGCATCAAGTTTGAGCTTCAGCAAGAACCAATAAGGTTCATTCTCGTGTTACGCAGCACGTTTGAGCTTCAGCAAGAACCAATGAGGTTCATTCTCGTGTGTTACGCTGCACGTTTGAGCTTCAGCAAGAACCAGTGAGGTTCATTCTCGTATTACACATCATGTTTAAGCTTCAGCAAGAACCAATGAGGTTCATTCTCATGTGTTACGCAGCACGTTTGAGCTTCCGCGAGAACCAATGAGGTTCATTCTCATGTGTTACGCAGCACGTTTAAGCTTCCACAAGAACCAATGAGGTTCATTCTCATGTGTTACGCAGCACGTTTAAGCTTCAGCAAAAACCAATGAGGTTTATTCTCGTGTTACGCAGCACGTTTGAGCTTCCACAAGAACCAATGAGGTTCATTCTCATGTGTTACGCAGCACGTTTAAGCTTCAGCAAAAACCAATGAGGTTTATTCTCTTGTTACGCATCACGTTTGAGCTTCAGCAAGAACCAATGAGGTTCATTCTTGTGTTACGCAGCACGTTTGAGCTTCAGCAAGAACCAATGAGGTTCATTCTCGTGTGTTACGCTGCACGTTTGAGCTTCAACAAGAACCAGTGAGGTTCATTCTCGTGTTACACATCATGTTTAATCTTCAGCAAGAACCAATGAGGTTCATTCTCGTGTTACGCAGCACGTTTGAGCTTCAACAAGAACCAATGAGGTTCGTTCTAGTGTTACACATCATGTTTAAGCTTCAGCAAGAACCGATGAGGTTCATTCTCATGTGTTACGCAGAACGTTTCAGCTTCAACAAGAACCAATGAAGTTCATTCTCGTGTTACGCAGCACGTTTGAGCTTCAACAAGAACCAATGAGGTTCTTTCTCGTGTTACACATCATGTTTAAGCTTCAGCAAGAACCAATGAGGTTCATTCTCATGTGTTACGCAGCACGTTTCAGCTTCAGCAAGAACCAATGAGGTTCATTCTCGTATTACGCATCACGTTTGAGCTTCAGCAAGAACCAATTAGGTTCATTCTCATGTGTTACGCAGCACGTTTGAGCTTCAGCAAGAACCAATGAGGTTCATTCTCGTGTTACACATCACGTTTGAGCTTCCGCAAGAACCAATGAGGTTTATTCTCTTGTTACGCATCACGTTTGAGCTTCAGCAAGAACCAATGAGGTTCATTCTTGTGTTACGCAGCACGTTTGAGCTTCAGCAAGAACCAATGAGGTTCATTCTCGTGTGTTACGCTGCACGTTTGAGCTTCAACAAGAACCAGTGAGGTTCATTCTCGTGTTACACATCATGTTTAATCTTCAGCAAGAACCAATGAGGTTCATTCTCGTGTTACGCAGCACGTTTGAGCTTCAACAAGAACCAATGAGGTTCGTTCTAGTGTTACACATCATGTTTAAGCTTCAGCAAGAACCGATGAGGTTCATTCTCATGTGTTACGCAGCACGTTTCAGCTTCAACAAGAACCAATGAAGTTCATTCTCGTGTTACGCAGCACGTTTGAGCTTCAACAAGAACCAATGAGGTTCTTTCTCGTGTTACACATCATGTTTAAGCTTCAGCAAGAACCAATGAGGTTCATTCTCATGTGTTACGCAACACGTTTCAGCTTCAGCAAGAACCAATGAGGTTCATTCTCGTATTACGCATCACGTTTGAGCTTCAGCAAGAACCAATGAGGTTCATTCTCATGTGTTACGCAGCACGTTTGAGCTTCAGCAAGAACCAATGAGGTTCATTCTCGTGTTACACATCACGTTTGAGCTTCCGCAAGAACCAATGAGGTTAATTCTCATGTGTTACGCATCACGTTTGAGCTTCCACAAGAACCAATGAGGTTCATTCTCATGTGTTACGCATCACGTTTGAGCTTCAGCAAGAACTAATGAGGTTCATTCTCGTGTTACGCATCACATTTGAGCTTCAGCAAGAACCAATGAGGTTCATTCTCATGTGTTACGCAGCACGTTTGAGCTTCAGCAAGCACCAATGAGGTTCATTCTTGTGTTACGCAGCATGTTTGAGCTTCAGCAAGAACCAATGAGGTTCATACTCGTGTTATACATCATATTTAGGCTTCAGCAAGAACCAATGAAGTTTATTCTCATGTGTTACGCAGCACGTTTGAGCTTCAGCAAGAACCAATGAGGTTCATTCTCGTGTGTTACGCAGCACGTTTGAGCTTCAGCAAGAACCAATGAGGTTCATTCTCGTGTTACACATCATGTTTAAGCTTCAGCAAGAACCAATGAGGTTCATTCTCATGTGTTACGCATCACGTTTGAGCTTCAGCAAGAACCAATGAGGTTCATTCTCGTGTTACGCATCACATTTGAGCTTCCACAAGAACCAATGAGGTTCATTCTCATGTGTTACGCATCACGTTTGAGCTTCCACAAGAACCAATGAGGTTCATTCTTGTGTTACGCAGCACGTTTGAGCTTCAGCAAGAACCAATGACGTTCATTCTCGTGTTACATATCATATTTAAGCTTCAGTAAGAAACCAATGAGGTTCATTCTTATGTGTTACGCAGCAGGTTTGAGCTTCCGCAAGAACCAATGAAGTTCATTCTCGTGTTACGCAGCACGATTGAGCGTCCGCAAGAACCAGTGAGGTTCATTCTCGTGTTACGCAGCACGTTTGAGCTTCAGCAAGAATCAATGAGGTTCATTCTCGTGTTACACATCATGTTTTAGCTTCAACAAGAACCAATGAGGTTCATTCTCGTGTGTTACGCAGCACATTTGAGCTTCAGCAAGAACCAATGAGGTTTATTCTCATGTTACGCAGCACGTTTGAGCTTCAGCAAGAATCAATGAGGTTCATTCTCGTGTTACTTATCAGGTTTGAGCTTCAGCAAGGACCAATGAGGTTCATTCTCGTGTA
This sequence comes from Rhinogobio ventralis, assembly GCA_039654625.1. Classification (NCBI taxonomy): domain Eukaryota; kingdom Metazoa; phylum Chordata; class Actinopteri; order Cypriniformes; family Gobionidae; genus Rhinogobio; species Rhinogobio ventralis. The sequence continues at coordinate 28,658,677 of CM077217.1, read as the reverse complement.
TTACGCATCACGTTTGATCTTCCGCAAGAACCAATGAGGTTCATTCTTGTGTGTTACGCATCACGTTTGAGCTTCAGCAAGAACCAATGAAGTTCATTCTCATGTGTTACGCATCACGTTTGAGCTTCAGCAAGAACCAATGAGGTTCATTCTCATGTGTTACGCATCACGTTTGAGCTTTAACAAGAACCAATGAGGTTCATTCTAGTGTTGTGCATCACTTTTGAGCTTCAGCAAGAACCAATGAGGTTCATTCTTGTGTTACGCATCACGTTTGAGCTTCAGCAAGAACCAATGAGGTTCATTCTCGTGTTACGCATCACGTTTGAGCCTCAGCAAGAACCAATGAGGTTCATTCTCATGTTACGCAGCAAGTTTGAGCTTCAACAAGAACCAATGAGGTTCATTCTCGTGTTACACATCATGTTTAAGCTTCAGCAAGAAGCAATGAGGTTAATTCTCGTGTTAAGCATCAAGTTTGAGCTTCAGCAAGAACCAATAAGGTTCATTCTCGTGTTACGCAGCACGTTTGAGCTTCAGCAAGAACTAATGAGGTTCATTCTTGTGTTACGCAGCACATTTGAGCTTCAGCAAGAACCAATGAGGTTCATTCTCGTGTGTTACGCTGCACGTTTGAGCTTCAGCAAGAACCAATGAGGTTTATTCTCATGTGTTACGCATCACGTTTGATCTTCCGCAAGAACCAATGAGGTTCATTCTCATGTGTTACGCATCACGTTTGAGCTTCAGCAAGAACCAATGAGGTTCATTCTCATGTGTTACGCATCACGTTTGAGCTTCAGCAAGAACCAATGAGGTTTATTCTCGTGTTACGCATCACGTTTGAGCTTCAGCAAGAACCAATGAGGTTCATTCTCATGTTACGCATCACGTTTGAGATTCAGCAAGAACCAATGAGGTTTATTTTCGTGTTACGCATCACGTTTGAGCTTCAGCAAGAACCAATGAGGTTCATTCTCGTGTTACGCAGCACGTTTGAGCTTCAGCAAGAACCAATGAGATTCATTCTTGTGTTACGCAGCACATTTGAGCTTCAGCAAGAACGTTTGAGCTTCCGCGAGAACCAATGAGGTTCATTCTCATGTGTTACGCAGCACGTTTAAGCTTCCACAAGAACCAATTAGGTTCATTCTCATGTGTTACGCAGCACGTTTAAGCTTCAGCAAAAACCAACGAGGTTTATTCTCGTGTTACGCATCACGTTTGAGCTTCCACAAGAACCAATGAGGTTCATTCTCATGTGTTACGCAGCACGTTTAAGCTTCAGCAAAAACCAATGAGGTTTATTCTCTTGTTACGCATCACGTTTGAGCTTCAACAAGAACCAATGAGGTTCATTCTCGTGTGTTACGCAGCACTTTTGACCTTCAGCAAGAACCAATGAGGTTTATTCTCATGTGTTACGCATCACGTTTGAGATTCAGCAAGAACCAATGAGGTTTATTCTCGTGTTACGCATCAGGTTTGAGCTTCAGCAAGGACCAATGAGGTTCATTCTCGTGTATTACGCATCACGTTTGATCTTCCGCAAGAACCAATGAGGTTCATTCTTGTGTTACGCAGCACGTTTGAGCTTCAGCAAGAACCAATGAGGTTCATTCTCGTGTGTTACGCTGCACGTTTGAGCTTCAACAAGAACCAGTGAGGTTCATTCTCGTGTTACACATCATGTTTAATCTTCAGCAAGAACCAATGAGGTTCATTCTCGTGTTACGCAGCACGTTTGAGCTTCAACAAGAACCAATGAGGTTCGTTCTAGTGTTACACATCATGTTTAAGCTTCAGCAAGAACCGATGAGGTTCATTCTCATGTGTTATGCAGCACGTTTCAGCTTCAACAAGAACCAATGAAGTTCATTCTCGCGTTACGCAGCACGTTTGAGCTTCAACAAGAACCAATGAGGTTCTTTCTCGTGTTACACATCATTTTTAAGCTTCAGCAAGAACCAATGAGGTTCATTCTCATGTGTTACGCAGCACGTTTCAGCTTCAGCAAGAACCAATGAGGTTCATTCTCATATTACGCATCACGTTTGAGCTTCAGCAAGAACCAATTAGGTTCATTCTCATGTGTTACGCAGCACGTTTGAGTTTCAGCAAGAACCAATGAGGTTCATTCTCGTGTTACACATCACGTTTGAGCTTCCGCAAGAACCAATGAGGTTTATTCTCTTGTTACGCATCACGTTTGAGCTTCAGCAAGAACCAATGAGGTTCATTCTTGTGTTACGCAGCACGTTTGAGCTTCAGCAAGAACCAATGAGGTTCATTCTCGTGTGTTACGCTGCACGTTTGAGCTTCAACAAGAACCAGTGAGGTTCATTCTCGTGTTACACATCATGTTTAATCTTCAGCAAGAACCAATGAGGTTCATTCTCGTGGTACGCAGCACGTTTGAGCTTCAACAAGAACCAATGAGGTTCGTTCTAGTGTTACACATCATGTTTAAGCTTCAGCAAGAACCGATGAGGTTCATTCTCATGTGTTACGCAGCACGTTTCAGCTTCAACAAGAACCAATGAAGTTCATTCTCGTGTTACGCAGCACGTTTGAGCTTCAACAAGAACCAATGAAGTTCTTTCTCGTGTTACACATCATGTTTAAGCTTCAGCAAGAAACAATGAGGTTCATTCTCATGTGTTACGCAGCACGTTTCAGCTTCAGCAAGAACCAATGAGGTTCATTCTCGTATTACGCATCACGTTTGAGCTTCAGCAAGAACCAATGAGGTTCATTCTCTTGTGTTACGCAGCACGTTTGAGCTTCAGCAAGAACCAATGAGGTTCATTCTCGTGTTACACATCACATTTGAGCTTCCGCAAGAACCAATGAGGTTCATTCTCATGTGTTACGCATCACGTTTGAGCTTCCACAAGAACCAATGAGGTTCATTCTCATGTGTTACGCATCACGTTTGAGCTTCAGCAAGAACTAATGAGGTTCATTCTCGTGTTACGCATCACATTTGAGCTTCAGCAAGAACCAATGAGGTTCATTCTCATGTCTTACGCAGCACGTTTGAGCTTCAGCAAGCACCAATGAGGTTCATTCTTGTGTTACGCAGCATGTTTGAGCTTCAGCAAGAACCAATGAGGTTCATACTCGTGTGTTACGCAGCACGTTTGAGCTTCAGCAAGAACCAATGAGGTTCATTCTCGTGTGTTACGCAGAACGTTTGAGCTTCAGCAAGAACCAATGAGGTTCATTCTCGTGTTACACATCATGTTTAAGCTTCAGCAAGAACCAATGAGGTTCATTCTCATGTGTTGTGCATCACGTTTGAGCTTCAGCAAGAACCAATGAGGTTCATTCTCGTGTTACGCATCACATTTGAGCTTCCACAAGAACCAATGAGGTTTATTCTCATGTGTTACGCATCACGTTTGAGCTTCCACAAGAACCAATGAGGTTCATTCTCATGTGTTACGCAGCACGTTTGAGCTTCAGCAAGCACCAATGAGGTTCATTCTTGTGTTACGCAGCACGTTTGAGCTTCAGCAAGAACCAATGAGGTTCATTCTCGTGTTACATATCATATTTAAGCTTCAGTAAGAATCAATGAGGTTCATTCTTATGTGTTACGCAGCAGGTTTGAACTTCCGCAAGAACCAATGAAGTTCATTCTCGTGTTACGCAGCACGATTGAGCTTCCGCAAGAACCAATGAGGTTCATTCTCGTGTTACGCAGCACGTTTGAGCTTCAGCAAGAACCAATGAGGTTTATTCTCATGTGTTACGCATCACGTTTGAGATTCAGCAAGAACCAATGAGGTTCATTCTCGTGTTACGCATCAGGTTTGAGCTTCAGCAAGGAGCAATGAGGTTCATTCTCGTGTATTACGCATCACGTTTGATCTTCCGCAAGAACCAATGAGGTTCATTCTCGTGTGTTAGGCATCACTTTTGAGCTTCCGCAAGAACCAATGAAGTTCATTCTCATGTCTTACGCAGCACGTTTAAGCTTCAGCAAAAACCAATGAGGTTTATTCTCTTGTTACGCATCACGTTTGAGCTTTAACAAGAACCAATGAGGTTCATTCTAGTGTTACGCATCACGTTTGAGCTTCAGCAAGAACCAATGAGGTTCATTCTCGTGTAACGCATCACGTTTGAGCCTCAGCAAGAACCAATGAGGTTCATTCTCATGTTACGCAGCACGTTTGAGCTTCAGCAAGAATCAATGAGGTTCATTCTCGTGTTACTTATCAGGTTTGAGCTTCAGCAAGGACCAATGAGGTTCATTCTCGTGTATTACGCATCACGTTTGATCTTCCGCAAGAACCAATGAGGTTCATTCTCGTGTGTTACGCATCACGTTTGAGCTTCAGCAAGAACCAATGAAGTTCATTCTCATGTGTTACACATCACGTTTGAGCTTCCACAAGAACCAATGAGGTTCATTCTCATGTGTTACGCATCACGTTTGAGCTTCAGCAAGAACCAATGAGGTTTATTCTCATGTGTTACGCAGCACGTTTGAGCTTCAGCAAGAACCAATGAGGTTCATTCTCATGTGTTACACAGCAAGTTTGAGCTTCAGCAAGAACCAATGAGGTTCATTCTCATATGTTACGCAGCACGTTTAAGCTTCAGCAAAAACCAATGAGGTTTATTCTCTTGTTACGCATCACGTTTGAGCTTTAACAAGAACCAATGAGGTTCATTCTAGTGTTGTGCATCACTTTTGAGCTTCAGCAAGAACCAATGAGGTTCATTCTTGTGTTACGCATCACGTTTGAGCTTCAGCAAGAACCAATGAGGTTCATTCTCGTGTTACGCATCACATTTGAGCCTCAGCAAGAACCAATGAGGTTTATTCTCATGTTACGCAGCACGTTTGAGCTTCAACAAGAACCAATGAGGTTCATTCTCGTGTTACACATCATGTTTAAGCTTCAGCAAGAAGCAATGAGGTTCATTCTCGTGTTACGCATCAAGTTTGAGCTTCAGCAAGAACCAATAAGGTTCATTCTCGTGTTACGCAGCACGTTTGAGCTTCAGCAAGAACTAATGAGGTTCATTCTTGTGTTACGCAGCACATTTGAGCTTCAGCAAGAACCAATGAGGTTCATTCTCGTGTGTTACGCTGCACGTTTGAGCTTCAGCAAGAACCAATGAGGTTTATTCTCATGTGTTACGCATCACGTTTGATCTTCCGCAAGAACCAATGAGGTTCATTCTCATGTGTTACGCATCACGTTTGAGCTTCAGCAAGAACCAATGAGGTTCATTCTCATGTGTTACGCATCACGTTTGAGCTTCAGCAAGAACCAATGAGGTTTATTCTCGTGTTACGCATCACGTTTGAGCTTCAGCAAGAACCAATGAGGTTCATTCTCATGTTACGCATCACGTTTGAGATTCAGCAAGAACCAATGAGGTTTATTTTCGTGTTACGCATCACGTTTGAGCTTCAGCAAGAACCAATGAGGTTCATTCTCGTGTTACGCAGCACGTTTGAGCTTCAGCAAGAACCAATGAGATTCATTCTTGTGTTACGCAGCACATTTGAGCTTCAGCAAGAACCAATGAGGTTCATTCTCGTGTGTTACGCATCACGTTTGAGCTTCAGCAAGAACCAGTGAGGTTCATTCTCATGTGTTACACATCATGTTTAAGCTTCAGCAAGAACCAATGAGGTTCATTCTTGTGTTACGCATCACGTTTGAGCTTCAGCAAGAACCAATGTGGTTCATTCTCATGTGTTACGCAGCACGTTTGAGCTTCAGCAAGCACCAATGAGGTTCATTCTTGTGTTACGCAGCACGTTTGAGCTTCAGCAAGAACCAATGAGGTTCATTCTTGTGTTACGCATCACGTTTGAGCTTCAGCAAGAACCAATGAGGTTCATTCTTGTGTTACGCAGCACGTTTGAGCTTCAGCAAGAACCAATGAGGTTCATTCTCGTGTGTTACGCAGCACGTTTGAGCTTCAGCAAGAATCAATGAGGTTCATTCTCGTGTTACACATCATGTTTAAGCTTCAGCAAGATCCGATGAGGTTCATTCTCATGTGTTTTTCACATCACTTTTAGCTTCAACAAGAACCAATGAGGTTCATTCTCGTGTGTTACGCAGCGCATTTGAGCTTCAGCAAGAACCAATGAGGTTTATTCTCATGTGTTACGCATCACGTTTGAGATTCAGCAAAAACCAATGAGGTTCATTCTCGTGTTACGCATCAGGTTTGAGCTTCAGCAAGGACCAATGAGGTTCATTCTCGTGTGTTAGGCATCACGTTTGAGCTTCCGCAAGAACCAATGAGGTTCATTCTCATGTGTTACGCAGCACGTTTAAGCTTCCACTAGAACCAATGAGGTTCATTCTCATTTGTTACGCAGCACGTTTAAGCTTCAGCAAAAACCAATGAGGTTTATTCTCGTGTTACGCATCACGTTTGAGCTTCCACAAGAACCAATGAGGTTCATTCTCATGTGTTACGCAGCACGTTTAAGCTTCAGTAAAAACCAATGAGGTTTATTCTCTAGTTACGCATCACGTTTGAGCTTCAGCAAGAAACAATGCGGTTCATTCTCGTGTTACGCATCACGTTTGAGCTTCAACAAGAACCAATGAGCTTCATTCTCGTGTTACGCACCACGTTTGAGCTTCAGCAAGAACCAATGAGGTTTATTCTCATGTGTTACGCATTATGTTTGAGCTTCAGCAAGAACCAATGAAGTTCATTCTCATGTGTTACGCATCACGTTTGAGCTTCAGCAAGAACCAATGAAGTTCATTCTCATGTGTTACGCATCACGTTTGAGCTTCAGCAAGATTCAATGAGGTTCATTCACGTGTTACGCATCATGTTTGAGCTTCAGCAAGAACCAATGAGGTTCATTCTCGTGTGTTACGCAGCACGTTTGAGCTTCAGCAAGAACCAATGAGGTTCATTCTCGTGTTACACATCATGTTTAAGCTTCAGCAAGAACCAATGAGGTTCATTCTCGTGTGTTACGCAGCACGTTTGAGCTTCCGCAAGAACCAATGAGGTTCATTCTCGTGTTACGCAGCACGTTTGAGCTTCAGCAAGAACCAATGAGGTTCATTCTTGTGTTACGCAGCACGTTTGAGCTTCTACAAGAACCAATGAGGTTCATTCTCGTGTTACGCAGCACATTTGAGCTTCAGCAAGAACCAATGAGGTTCATTCTTGTGTTACGCAGCACTTTTGAGCTTCAGCAAGAACCAATGAGGTTCATTCTCGTGTTACACATCATGTTTAAGCTTCAGCAAGAACCAATGAGGTTCATTGTCATGTGTTACGCAGCACGTTTAAGCTTCCACAAGAACCAATGAGGTTCATTCTCGTGTTATGCATCACATTTGAGCTTCCACAAGAACCAATGAGGTTCATTCTCGTGTTACACAACACGTTTGAGCTTCCGCAAGAACCAATGAGGTTCATTCTCATGTGTTACGCATCACGTTTGAGCTTCCACAAGAACCAATGAGGTTCATTCTCATGTGTTACGCATCACGTTTGAGCTTCAGCAAGAACCAATGAGGTTCATTCTCGTGTTACGCATCACATTTGAGCTTCAGCAAGAACCAATGAGGTTCATTCTCATGTGTTACACAGCACGTTTGAGCTTCAGCAAGAACCAATGAGGTTCATTCTCGTGTGTTACGCAGCACGTTTGAGCTTCAGCAAGAACCAATGAGGTTCATTCTTGTGTTACGCAGCACGTTTGAGCTTCCGCAAGAACCAATGAGGTTCATTCTCGTGTTTCGCATCACGTTTGTGCTTCCACAAGAACCAATGAGGTTCATTCTCATGTGTTACGCAGCACGTTTAAGCTTCAGCAAAAACCAATGAGGTTTATTCTCTATTTACGCATCACGTTTGAGCTTCAACAAGAACCAATGAGGTTCATTCTAGTGTTGTGCATCACGTTTGAGCTTCAGCAAGAACCAATGAGGTTCATTCTCGTGTTACGCGTCACGTTTGAGCTTCAGCAAGAACCAATGCGGTTCATTCTCGTGTTACGCAGCACGTTTGAGCTTCAACAAGAACCAAGGAGGTTCATTCTCGTGTTACGCACCACGTTTGAGCTTCAGCAAGAACCAATGAGGTTTATTCTCATGTGTTACGCATCACGTTTGAGCTTCAGCAAGATTCAATGAGGTTCATTCTCATGTGTTACGCATCATGTTTGAGCTTCAGCAAGATTCAATGAGGTTCATTCTCATGTGTTACGCATCATGTCTGAGCTTCAGCAAGAACCAATGAGGTTCATTCTCGTGTGTTACGCAGCACGTTTGAGCTTCAGCAAGAACCAATGAGGTTCATTCTCGTGTTACACATCATGTTTAAGCTTCAGCAAGAACCAATGAGGTTTATTCTCATGTGTTACGCATCACGTTTGAGCTTCAGCAAGATTCAATGAGGTTCATTCTCATGTGTTACGCTTCATGTTTGAGCTTCAGCAAGAACCAATGAAGTTCATTCTCATGTGTTACGCATCACGTTTGAGCTTCAGCAAGATTCAATGAGGTTCATTCACGTGTTACGCATCATGTTTGAGCTTCAGCAAGAACCAATGAGGTTCATTCTCGTGTGTTACGCAGCACGTTTGAGCTTCAGCAAGAACCAATGAGGTTCATTCTCGTGTTACACATCATGTTTAAGCTTCAGCAAGAACCAATGAGGTTCATTCTCGTGTGTTACGCAGCACGTTTGAGCTTCCGCAAGAACCAATGAGGTTCATTCTCGTGTTACGCAGCATGTTTGAGCTTCAGCAAGAACCAATGAGGTTCATTCTTGTGTTACGCAGCACTTTTGAGCTTCAGCAAGAACCAATGAGGTTCATTCACGTGTTACGCATCATGTTTGAGCTTCAGCAAGAACCAATGAGGTTCATTCTCGTGTGTTACGCAGCACGTTTGAGCTTCAGCAAGAACCAATGAGGTTCATTCTCGTGTTACACATCATGTTTAAGCTTCAGCAAGAACCAATGAGGTTCATTCTCGTGTGTTACGCAGCACGTTTGAGCTTCCGCAAGAACCAATGAGGTTCATTCTCGTGTTACGCAGCACGTTTGAGCTTCAGCAAGAACCAATGAGGTTCATTCTTGTGTTACGCAGCACGTTTGAGCTTCTACAAGAACCAATGAGGTTCATTCTCGTGTTACGCAGCACATTTGAGCTTCAGCAAGAACCAATGAGGTTCATTCTTGTGTTACGCAGCACTTTTGAGCTTCAGCAAGAACCAATGAGGTTCATTCTCGTGTTACACATCATGTTTAAGCTTCAGCAAGAACCAATGAGGTTCATTGTCATGTGTTACGCAGCACGTTTAAGCTTCCACAAGAACCAATGAGGTTCATTCTCGTGTTATGCATCACATTTGAGCTTCCACAAGAACCAATGAGGTTCATTCTCGTGTTACACAACACGTTTGAGCTTCCGCAAGAACCAATGAGGTTCATTCTCATGTGTTACGCATCACGTTTGAGCTTCCACAAGAACCAATGAGGTTCATTCTCATGTGTTACGCATCACGTTTGAGCTTCAGCAAGAACCAATGAGGTTCATTCTCGTGTTACGCATCACATTTGAGCTTCAGCAAGAACCAATGAGGTTCATTCTCATGTGTTACACAGCACGTTTGAGCTTCAGCAAGAACCAATGAGGTTCATTCTCGTGTGTTACGCAGCACGTTTGAGCTTCAGCAAGAACCAATGAGGTTCATTCTTGTGTTACGCAGCACGTTTGAGCTTCCGCAAGAACCAATGAGGTTCATTCTCGTGTTTCGCATCACGTTTGTGCTTCCACAAGAACCAATGAGGTTCATTCTCATGTGTTACGCAGCACGTTTAAGCTTCAGCAAAAACCAATGAGGTTTATTCTCTATTTACGCATCACGTTTGAGCTTCAACAAGAACCAATGAGGTTCATTCTAGTGTTGTGCATCACGTTTGAGCTTCAGCAAGAACCAATGAGGTTCATTCTCGTGTTACGCGTCACGTTTGAGCTTCAGCAAGAACCAATGCGGTTCATTCTCGTGTTACGCAGCACGTTTGAGCTTCAACAAGAACCAAGGAGGTTCATTCTCGTGTTACGCACCACGTTTGAGCTTCAGCAAGAACCAATGAGGTTTATTCTCATGTGTTACGCATCACGTTTGAGCTTCAGCAAGATTCAATGAGGTTCATTCTCATGTGTTACGCATCATGTTTGAGCTTCAGCAAGATTCAATGAGGTTCATTCTCATGTGTTACGCATCATGTCTGAGCTTCAGCAAGAACCAATGAGGTTCATTCTCGTGTGTTACGCAGCACGTTTGAGCTTCAGCAAGAACCAATGAGGTTCATTCTCGTGTTACACATCATGTTTAAGCTTCAGCAAGAACCAATGAGGTTTATTCTCATGTGTTACGCATCACGTTTGAGCTTCAGCAAGATTCAATGAGGTTCATTCTCATGTGTTACGCTTCATGTTTGAGCTTCAGCAAGAACCAATGAAGTTCATTCTCATGTGTTACGCATCACGTTTGAGCTTCAGCAAGATTCAATGAGGTTCATTCACGTGTTACGCATCATGTTTGAGCTTCAGCAAGAACCAATGAGGTTCATTCTCGTGTGTTACGCAGCACGTTTGAGCTTCAGCAAGAACCAATGAGGTTCATTCTCGTGTTACACATCATGTTTAAGCTTCAGCAAGAACCAATGAGGTTCATTCTCGTGTGTTACGCAGCACGTTTGAGCTTCCGCAAGAACCAATGAGGTTCATTCTCGTGTTACGCAGCATGTTTGAGCTTCAGCAAGAACCAATGAGGTTCATTCTTGTGTTACGCAGCACTTTTGAGCTTCAGCAAGAACCAATGAGGTTCATTCTCGTGTGTTACGCAGCACGTTTGAGCTTCTACAAGAACCAATGAGGTTCATTCTCGTGTTACGCAGCACGTTTGAGCTTCAGAAAAAACCAATGAGGTTTATTTTCGTGTTACGCATCACGTTTGAGCTTCCACAAGAACCAATGAGGTTCATTCTAATGTGTTACGCAGCACGTTTAAGCTTCAGAAAAAACCAATGAGGTTTATTTTCGTGTTACGCATCACGTTTGAGCTTCAACAAAAACCAGTGAGGTTCATTCTAGTGTTGTGCATCACGTTTGAGCTTCAGCAAGAACCAATGAGGTTCATTCTCGTGTTACGCATCACATTTGAGCTTCAGCAAGAACCAATGTGCTTCATTCTCGTGTTACGCATCACATTTGAGCTTCAGCAAGAACCAATGAGGTTCATTCTCGTGTTACGCGTCACGTTTGAGCTTCAACAAGAACCAATGAGGTTAATTCTCGTGTTACCCACCACGTTTGAGCTTCAGCAAGAACCAATGAGGTTCATTCTCGTGTTACGCATCACGTTTGAGCTTCAGCAAGAACCAATGAGGTTCTTTCTCGTGTTACGCATCACATTTGAGCTTCCACAAGAACCAATGAGGTTCATTCTCAAGTTACACAACACGTTTGATCTTCCGCAAGAACCAATGAGGTTCATTCTCATGTGTTACGCATCACATTTGAGCTTCCAGAAGAACCAATGAGGTTCATTCTCATGTGTTACGCATCACGTTTGAGCTTCAGAAAGAACCAATGAGGTTCATTCTCGTGTTACGCATCACATTTGAGCTTCAGCAAGAACCAATGAGGTTCATTCTCATGTGTTACGCAGCACGTTTGAGCTTCAGCAAGCACCAATGAGGTTCATTCTTGTGTTACGCAGCACGTTTGAGCTTCAGCAAGAACCAATGAGGTTCATTCTCGTGTGTTACGCAGCACGTTTGAGCTTCAGCAAGAACCAATGAGGTTCATTCTCGTGTTACGCATCACATTTGAGCTTCCACAAGAACCAATGAGGTTCATTCTCATGTGTTACGCATCACTTTTGAGCTTCCACAAGAACCAATGAGGTTCATTCTCATGTGTTACGCAGTACGTTTGAGCTTCAGCAAGCACCAATGAGGTTCATTCTTGTGTTACGCAGCAAGTTTGAGCTTCAGCAAGAAACAATGAGGTTCATTCTCGTGTGTTACGCAGCACGTTTGAGCTTTAGCAAGAACCAATGAGGTTCATTCTCGTGTTACATATCATATTTAAGCTTCAGCAAGAACCAATGAGGTTCATTCTTATGTGTTACGCAGCACGTTTGAGCTTCCGCAAGAACCAATGAAGTTCATTCTCGTGTTACGCAGCACGTTTGAGCTTCAGCAAGAATCAATGAGGTTCACTCTCGTGTTACACATCATGTTTAAGCTTCAGCAAGATCCGATGAGGTTCATTCTCATGTGTTTTTCACATCACTTTTAGCTTCAACAAGAACCAATGAGGTTCATTCTCGTGTGTTACGCAGCACATTTGAGCTTCAGCAAGAACCAATGAGGTTTATTCTCATGTGTTACGCATCACGTTTGAGCTTCAGCAAGAACCAATGAGGTTCATTCTCGTGTGTTAGGCATCACGTTTGAGCTTCCGCAAGAACCAATGAAGTTCATTCTCATGTCTTACGCAGCACGTTTGAGCTTCAGCAAGAACCAATGAGGTTCATTCTCGTGTTACGCAGCACGTTTAAGCTTCAGCAAAAACCAATGAGGTTTATTCTCTTGTTACGCATCACGTTTGAGCTTTAACAAGAACCAATGAGGTTCATTCTAGTGTTGTGCATCACTTTTGAGCTTCAGCAAGAACCAATGAGGTTCATTCTTGTGTTACGCATCACGTTTGAGATTCAGCAAAAACCAATGAGGTTCATTCTCGTGTTACGCATCAGGTTTGAGCTTCCGCAAGAACCAATGAGGTTCATTCTCATGTGTTACGCAGCACGTTTATGCTTCCACTAGAACCAATGAGGTTCATTCTCATTTGTTACGCAGCACGTTTAAGCTTCAGCAAAAACCAATGAGGTTTATTCTCGTGTTACGCATCACGTTTGAGCTTCCACAAGAACCAATGAGGTTCATTCTCATGTGTTACGCAGCACGTTTAAGCTTCAGCAAAAACCAATGAGGTTTATTCTCTAGTTACGCATCACGTTTGAGCTTCAACAAGAACCAATGAGGTTCATTCTAGTGTTGTGCATCACGTTTGAGCTTCAGCAAGAACCAATGAGGTTCATTCTCGTGTTACGCATCACGTTTGAGCTTCAGCAAGAACCAATGCGGTTCATTCTCGTGTTACGCATCACGTTTGAGCTTCAACAAGAACCAATGAGGTTCATTCTCGTGTGTTAGGCATCACGTTTGAGCTTCCGCAAGAACCAATGAAGTTCATTCTCATGTCTTACGCAGCACGTTTGAGCTTCAGCAAGAACCAATGAGGTTCAGTCTCGTGTTACGCAGCACGTTTAAGCTTCAGCAAAAACCAATGAGGTTTATTCTCTTGTTACGCATCACGTTTGAGCTTTAACAAGAACCAATGAGGTTCATTCTAGTGTTGTGCATCACTTTTGAGCTTCAGCAAGAACCAATGAGCTTCAGCAAGAACCAATGAGGTTCATTCTCACAAGAATGAACCAATTCTTGTGAGAATGAACCAATGAGACTCTCACAAGAATGAACCAATGAGGTTCATTCTTGTGTTACGCATCACGTTTGAGCTTCAGCAAGAACCAATGAGGTTCATTCTTGTGTTATGCATCACGTTTGAGCTTCAGCAAGATTCAATGAGGTTCATTCTCGTGTTACGCATCATGTTTGAGCTTCAGCAAGAACCAATGAGGTTCATTCTCGTGTTACGCATCACGTTTGAGCTTCAGCAAGAACCAATGAGGTTCATTCTCATGTGTTACGCAGCACGTTTGAGCTTCAGCAAGAACCAATGAGGTTCATTCTCGTGTGTTACGCAGCACGTTTGAGCTTCAGCAAGAACCAATGAGGTTCATTCTTGTGTTACGCAGCACGTTTGAGCTTCCGCAAGAACCAATGAGGTTCATTCTCGTGTTTCGCATCACTTTTGAGCTTCCACAAGAACCAATGAGGTTCATTCTCATGTGTTACGCAGCACGTTTAAGCTTAAGCAAAAACCAATGAGGTTTATTCTCTTGTTACGCATCACGTTTGAGCTTTAACAAGAACCAATGAGGTTCATTCTAGTGTTGTGCATCACTTTTGAGCTTCAGCAAGAACCAATGAGGTTCATTCTTGTGTTACGCATCACGTTTGAGCTTCAGCAAGAACCAATGAGGTTCATTCTCATGTGTTACGCAGCACGTTTGAGCTTCAGCAAGCACCAATGAGGTTCATTCTTGTGTTACGCAGCACGTTTGAGCTTCAGCAAGAACCAATGAGGTTCATTCTTGTGTTACGCATCACGTTTGAGCTTCAGCAAGAACCAATGAGGTTCATTCTTGTGTTACGCAGCACGTTTGAGCTTCAGCAAGAACCAATGAGGTTCATTCTCGTGTGTTACGCAGCACGTTTGAGCTTCAGCAAGAATCAATGAGGTTCATTCTCGTGTTACACATCATGTTTAAGCTTCAGCAAGATCCGATGAGGTTCATTCTCATGTGTTTTTCACATCACTTTTAGCTTCAACAAGAACCAATGAGGTTCATTCTCGTGTGTTACGCAGCACATTTGAGCTTCAGCAAGAACCAATGAGGTTTATTCTCATGTGTTACGCATCACGTTTGAGATTCAGCAAAAACCAATGAGGTTCATTCTCGTGTTACGCATCAGGTTTGAGCTTCAGCAAGGACCAATGAGGTTCATTCTCGTGTGTTAGGCATCACGTTTAAGCTTCCGCAAGAACCAATGAGGTTCATTCTCATGTGTTACGCAGCACGTTTAAGCTTCCACTAGAACCAATGAGGTTCATTCTCATTTGTTACGCAGCACGTTTAAGCTTCAGCAAAAACCAATGAGGTTTATTCTCGTGTTACGCATCACGTTTGAGCTTCCACAAGAACCAATGAGGTTCATTCTCATGTGTTACGCAGCACGTTTAAGCTTCAGTAAAAACCAATGAGGTTTATTCTCTAGTTACGCATCACGTTTGAGCTTCAACAAGAACCAATGAGGTTCATTCTAGTGTTGTGCATCACGTTTGAGCTTCAGCAAGAACCAATGAGGTTCATTCTCGTGTTACGCATCACGTTTGAGCTTCAGCAAGAACCAATGCGGTTCATTCTCGTGTTACGCATCACGTTTGAGCTTCAACAAGAACCAATGAGGTTCATTCTCGTGTTACGCACCACGTTTGAGCTTCAGCAAGAACCAATGAGGTTTATTCTCATGTGTTACGCATCATGTTTGAGCTTCAGCAAGAACCAATGAAGTTCATTCTCATGTGTTACGCATCACGTTTGAGCTTCAGCAAGAACCAATGAAGTTCATTCTCATGTGTTACGCATCACGTTTGAGCTTCAGCAAGATTCAATGAGGTTCATTCACGTGTTACGCATCATGTTTGAGCTTCAGCAAGAACCAATGAGGTTCATTCTCGTGTGTTACGCAGCACGTTTGAGCTTCAGCAAGAACCAATGAGGTTCATTCTCGTGTTACACATCATGTTTAAGCTTCAGCAAGAACCAATGAGGTTCATTCTCGTGTGTTACGCAGCACGTTTGAGCTTCCGCAAGAACCAATGAGGTTCATTCTCGTGTTACGCAGCACGTTTGAGCTTCAGCAAGAACCAATGAGGTTCATTCTTGTGTTACGCAGCAAGTTTGAGCTTCTACAAGAACCAATGAGGTTCATTCTCGTGTTACGCAGCACGTTTGAGCTTCAGCAAGAACCAATGAGGTTCATTCTTGTGTTACGCAGCACTTTTGAGCTTCAGCAAGAACCAATGAGGTTCATTCTCGTGTTACACATCATGTTTAAGCTTCAGCAAGAACCAATGAGGTTCATTCTCGTGTGTTACGCAGCACGTTTGAGCTTCAGCAAGAACCAATGAGGTTCATTCTCGTGTTACACATCATGTTTAAGCTTCAGCAAGAACCAATGAGGTTCATTCTCGTGTGTTACGCAGCACGTTTGAGCTTCCGCAAGAACCAATGAGGTTCATTCTCGTGTTACGCAGCACGTTTGAGCTTCAGCAAGAACCAATGAGGTTCATTCTTGTGTTACGCAGCACGTTTGAGCTTCTACAAGAACCAATGAGGTTCATTCTCGTGTTACGCAGCACGTTTGAGCTTCAGCAAGAACCAATGAGGTTCATTCTTGTGTTACGCAGCACTTTTGAGCTTCAGCAAGAACCAATGAGGTTCATTCTCGTGTTACACATCATGTTTAAGCTTCAGCAAGAACCAATGAGGTTCATTGTCATGTGTTACACAGCACGTTTAAGCTTCCACAAGAACCAATGAGGTTCATTCTCGTGTTATGCATCACATTTGAGCTTCCACAAGAACCAATGAGGTTCATTCTCGTGTTACACAACACGTTTGAGCTTCCGCAAGAACCAATGAGGTTCATTCTCATGTGTTACGCATCACGTTTGAGCTTCCACAAGAACCAATGAGGTTCATTCTCATGTGTTACGCAGCACGTTTAAGCTTCAGTAAAAACCAATGAGGTTTATTCTCTAGTTACGCATCACGTTTGAGCTTCAACAAGAACCAATGAGGTTCATTCTAGTGTTGTGCATCACGTTTGAGCTTCAGCAAGAACCAATGAGGTTCATTCTCGTGTTACGCATCACGTTTGAGCTTCAGCATGAACCAATGCGGTTCATTCTCGTGTTACGCATCACGTTTGAGCTTCAACAAGAACCAATGAGGTTCATTCTCGTGTTACGCACCACGTTTGAGCTTCAGCAAGAACCAATGAGGTTTATTCTCATGTGTTACGCATCATGTTTGAGCTTCAGCAAGAACCAATGAAGTTCATTCTCATGTGTTACGCATCACGTTTGAGCTTCAGCAAGAACCAATGAAGTTCATTCTCATGTGTTACGCATCACGTTTGAGCTTCAGCAAGATTCAATGAGGTTCATTCACGTGTTACGCATCATGTTTGAGCTTCAGCAAGAACCAATGAGGTTCATTCTCGTGTGTTACGCAGCACGTTTGAGCTTCAGCAAGAACCAATGAGGTTCATTCTCGTGTTACACATCATGTTTAAGCTTCAGCAAGAACCAATGAGGTTCATTCTCGTGTGTTACGCAGCACGTTTGAGCTTCCGCAAGAACCAATGAGGTTCATTCTCGTGTTACGCAGCACGTTTGAGCTTCAGCAAGAACCAATGAGGTTCATTCTTGTGTTACGCAGCACGTTTGAGCTTCTACAAGAACCAATGAGGTTCATTCTCGTGTTACGCAGCACGTTTGAGCTTCAGCAAGAACCAATGAGGTTCATTCTTGTGTTACGCAGCACTTTTGAGCTTCAGCAAGAACCAATGAGGTTCATTCTCGTGTTACACATCATGTTTAAGCTTCAGCAAGAACCAATGAGGTTCATTCTCGTGTGTTACGCAGCACGTTTGAGCTTCAGCAAGAACCAATGAGGTTCATTCTCGTGTTACACATCATGTTTAAGCTTCAGCAAGAACCAATGAGGTTCATTCTCGTGTGTTACGCAGCACGTTTGAGCTTCCGCAAGAACCAATGAGGTTCATTCTCGTGTTACGCAGCACGTTTGAGCTTCAGCAAGAACCAATGAGGTTCATTCTTGTGTTACGCAGCACGTTTGAGCTTCTACAAGAACCAATGAGGTTCATTCTCGTGTTAGGCAGCACGTTTGAGCTTCAGCAAGAACCAATGAGGTTCATTCTTGTGTTACGCAGCACTTTTGAGCTTCAGCAAGAACCAATGAGGTTCATTCTCGTGTTACGCATCACATTTGAGCTTCCACAAGAACCAATGAGGTTCATTCTCGTGTTACACAACACGTTTGAGCTTCCGCAAGAACCAATGAGGTTCATTCTCATGTGTTACGCATCACGTTTGAGCTTCAGCAAGAACCAATGAGGTTCATTCTCACAAGAATGAACCAATTCTTGTGAGAATGAACCAATGAGACTCTCACAAGAATGAACCAATGAGGTTCATTCTTGTGTTACGCATCACGTTTGAGCTTCAGCAAGAACCAATGAGGTTCATTCTTGTGTTATGCATCACGTTTGAGCTTCAGCAAGATTCAATGAGGTTCATTCTCGTGTTACGCATCATGTTTGAGCTTCAGCAAGAACCAATGAGGTTCATTCTCATGTGTTACGCAGCACGTTTGAGCTTCAGCAAGAACCAATGAGGTTCATTCTTGTGTTACGCAGCACGTTTGAGCTTCCGCAAGAACCAATGAGGTTCATTCTCGTGTTTCGCATCACTTTTGAGCTTCCACAAGAACCAATGAGGTTCATTCTCATGTGTTACGCAGCACGTTTAAGCTTAAGCAAAAACCAATGAGGTTTATTCTCTTGTTACGCATCACGTTTGAGCTTTAACAAGAACCAATGAGGTTCATTCTAGTGTTGTGCATCACTTTTGAGCTTCAGCAAGAACCAATGAGGTTCATTCTTGTGTTACGCATCACGTTTGAGCTTCAGCAAGAACCAATGAGGTTCATTCTCATGTGTTACGCAGCACGTTTGAGCTTCAGCAAGCACCAATGAGGTTCATTCTTGTGTTACGCAGCACGTTTGAGCTTCAGCAAGAACCAATGAGGTTCATTCTTGTGTTACGCATCACGTTTGAGCTTCAGCAAGAACCAATGAGGTTCATTCTTGTGTTACGCAGCACGTTTGAGCTTCAGCAAGAACCAATGAGGTTCATTCTCGTGTGTTACGCAGCACGTTTGAGCTTCAGCAAGAATCAATGAGGTTCATTCTCGTGTTACACATCATGTTTAAGCTTCAGCAAGATCCGATGAGGTTCATTCTCATGTGTTTTTCACATCACTTTTAGCTTCAACAAGAACCAATGAGGTTCATTCTCGTGTGTTACGCAGCACATTTGAGCTTCAGCAAGAACCAATGAGGTTTATTCTCATGTGTTACGCATCACGTTTGAGATTCAGCAAAAACCAATGAGGTTCATTCTCGTGTTACGCATCAGGTTTGAGCTTCAGCAAGGACCAATGAGGTTCATTCTCGTGTGTTAGGCATCACGTTTGAGCTTCCGCAAGAACCAATGAGGTTCATTCTCATGTGTTACGCAGCACGTTTAAGCTTCCACTAGAACCAATGAGGTTCATTCTCATTTGTTACGCAGCACGTTTAAGCTTCAGCAAAAACCAATGAGGTTTATTCTCGTGTTACGCATCACGTTTGAGCTTCCACAAGAACCAATGAGGTTCATTCTCATGTGTTACGCAGCACGTTTAAGCTTCAGTAAAAACCAATGAGGTTTATTCTCTAGTTACGCATCACGTTTGAGCTTCAACAAGAACCAGTGAGGTTCATTCTAGTGTTGTGCATCACGTTTGAGCTTCAGCAAGAACCAATGAGGTTCATTCTCGTGTTACGCATCACGTTTGAGCTTCAGCAAGAACCAATGCGGTTCATTCTCGTGTTACGCATCACGTTTGAGCTTCAACAAGAACCAATGAGGTTCATTCTCGTGTTACGCACCACGTTTGAGCTTCAGCAAGAACCAATGAGGTTTATTCTCATGTGTTACGCATCATGTTTGAGCTTCAGCAAGAACCAATGAAGTTCATTCTCATGTGTTACGCATCACGTTTGAGCTTCAGCAAGAACCAATGAAGTTCATTCTCATGTGTTACGCATCACGTTTGAGCTTCAGCAAGATTCAATGAGGTTCATTCACGCGTTACGCATCATGTTTGAGCTTCAGCAAGAACCAATGAGGTTCATTCTCGTGTGTTACGCAGCACGTTTGAGCTTCAGCAAGAACCAATGAGGTTCATTCTCGTGTTACACATCATGTTTAAGCTTCAGCAAGAACCAATGAGGTTCATTCTCGTGTGTTACGCAGCACGTTTGAGCTTCCGCAAGAACCAATGAGGTTCATTCTCGTGTTACGCAGCACGTTTGAGCTTCAGCAAGAACCAATGAGGTTCATTCTTGTGTTACGCAGCAAGTTTGAGCTTCTACAAGAACCAATGAGGTTCATTCTCGTGTTACGCAGCACGTTTGAGCTTCAGCAAGAACCAATGAGGTTCATTCTTGTGTTACGCAGCACTTTTGAGCTTCAGCAAGAACCAATGAGGTTCATTCTCGTGTTACACATCATGTTTAAGCTTCAGCAAGAACCAATGAGGTTCATTCTCGTGTGTTACGCAGCACGTTTGAGCTTCAGCAAGAACCAATGAGGTTCATTCTCGTGTTACACATCATGTTTAAGCTTCAGCAAGAACCAATGAGGTTCATTCTCGTGTGTTACGCAGCACGTTTGAGCTTCCGCAAGAACCAATGAGGTTCATTCTCGTGTTACGCAGCACGTTTGAGCTTCAGCAAGAACCAATGAGGTTCATTCTTGTGTTACGCAGCACGTTTGAGCTTCTACAAGAACCAATGAGGTTCATTCTCGTGTTACGCAGCACGTTTGAGCTTCAGCAAGAACCAATGAGGTTCATTCTTGTGTTACGCAGCACTTTTGAGCTTCAGCAAGAACCAATGAGGTTCATTCTCGTGTTACACATCATGTTTAAGCTTCAGCAAGAACCAATGAGGTTCATTGTCATGTGTTACGCAGCACGTTTAAGCTTCCACAAGAACCAATGAGGTTCATTCTCGTGTTATGCATCACATTTGAGCTTCCACAAGAACCAATGAGGTTCATTCTCGTGTTACACAACACGTTTGAGCTTCCGCAAGAACCAATGAGGTTCATTCTCATGTGTTACGCATCACGTTTGAGCTTCCACAAGAACCAATGAGGTTCATTCTCATGTGTTACGCAGCACGTTTAAGCTTCAGTAAAAACCAATGAGGTTTATTCTCTAGTTACGCATCACGTTTGAGCTTCAACAAGAACCAATGAGGTTCATTCTAGTGTTGTGCATCACGTTTGAGCTTCAGCAAGAACCAATGAGGTTCATTCTCGTGTTACGCATCACGTTTGAGCTTCAGCAAGAACCAATGCGGTTCATTCTCGTGTTACGCATCACGTTTGAGCTTCAACAAGAACCAATGAGGTTCATTCTCGTGTTACGCACCACGTTTGAGCTTCAGCAAGAACCAATGAGGTTTATTCTCATGTGTTACGCATCATGTTTGAGCTTCAGCAAGAACCAATGAAGTTCATTCTCATGTGTTACGCATCACGTTTGAGCTTCAGCAAGAACCAATGAAGTTCATTCTCATGTGTTACGCATCACGTTTGAGCTTCAGCAAGATTCAATGAGGTTCATTCACGTGTTACGCATCATGTTTGAGCTTCAGCAAGAACCAATGAGGTTCATTCTCGTGTGTTACGCAGCACGTTTGAGCTTCAGCAAGAACCAATGAGGTTCATTCTCGTGTTACACATCATGTTTAAGCTTCAGCAAGAACCAATGAGGTTCATTCTCGTGTGTTACGCAGCACGTTTGAGCTTCCGCAAGAACCAATGAGGTTCATTCTCGTGTTACGCAGCACGTTTGAGCTTCAGCAAGAACCAATGAGGTTCATTCTTGTGTTACGCAGCACGTTTGAGCTTCTACAAGAACCAATGAGGTTCATTCTCGTGTTACGCAGCACGTTTGAGCTTCAGCAAGAACCAATGAGGTTCATTCTTGTGTTACGCAGCACTTTTGAGCTTCAGCAAGAACCAATGAGGTTCATTCTCGTGTTACACATCATGTTTAAGCTTCAGCAAGAACCAATGAGGTTCATTCTCGTGTGTTACGCAGCACGTTTGAGCTTCAGCAAGAACCAATGAGGTTCATTCTCGTGTTACACATCATGTTTAAGCTTCAGCAAGAACCAATGAGGTTCATTCTCGTGTGTTACGCAGCACGTTTGAGCTTCCGCAAGAACCAATGAGGTTCATTCTCGTGTTACGCAGCACGTTTGAGCTTCAGCAAGAACCAATGAGGTTCATTCTTGTGTTACGCAGCACGTTTGAGCTTCTACAAGAACCAATGAGGTTCATTCTCGTGTTAGGCAGCACGTTTGAGCTTCAGCAAGAACCAATGAGGTTCATTCTTGTGTTACGCAGCACTTTTGAGCTTCAGCAAGAACCAATGAGGTTCATTCTCGTGTTACGCATCACATTTGAGCTTCCACAAGAACCAATGAGGTTCATTCTCGTGTTACACAACACGTTTGAGCTTCCGCAAGAACCAATGAGGTTCATTCTCATGTGTTACGCATCACGTTTGAGCTTCCACAAGAACCAATGAGGTTCATTCTCATGTGTTACGCATCACGTTTGAGCTTCAGCAAGAACCAATGAGGTTCATTCTCGTGTTACGCATCACATTTGAGCTTCAGCAAGAACCAATGAGGTTCATTCTCATGTGTTACGCATCACGTTTGAGCTTCCACAAGAACCAATGAGGTTCATTCTCGTGTGTTACGCAGCACGTTTGAGCTTCAGCAAGAACCAATGAGGTTCATTCTTGTGTTACGCAGCACGTTTGAGCTTCCGCAAGAACCAATGAGGTTCATTCTCGTGTTTCGCATCACGTTTGAGCTTCCACAAGAACCAATGAGGTTCATTCTCATGTGTTACGCAGCACGTTTAAGCTTCAGCAAAAACCAATGAGGTTTATTCTCTATTTACGCATCACGTTTGAGCTTCAACAAGAACCAATGAGGTTCATTCTAGTGTTGTGCATCACGTTTGAGCTTCAGCAAGAACCAATGAGGTTCATTCTCGTGTTACGCATCACGTTTGAGCTTCAGCAAGAACCAATGAGGTTCATTCTCGTGTTACGCGTCACGTTTGAGCTTCAGCAAGAACCAATGCGGTTCATTCTCGTGTTACGCAGCACGTTTGAGCTTCAACAAGAACCAAGGAGGTTCATTCTCGTGTTACGCACCACGTTTGAGCTTCAGCAAGAACCAATGAGGTTTATTCTCATGTGTTACGCATCACGTTTGAGCTTCAGCAAGATTCAATGAGGTTCATTCTCATGTGTTACGCATCATGTTTGAGCTTCAGCAAGAACCAATAAAGTTCATTCTCATGTGTTACGCATCACGTTTGAGCTTCAGCAAGATTCAATGAGGTTCATTCTCATGTGTTACGCATCATGTCTGAGCTTCAGCAAGAACCAATGAGGTTCATTCTCGTGTGTTACGCAGCACGTTTGAGCTTCAGCAAGAACCAATGAGGTTCATTCTCGTGTTACACATCATGTTTAAGCTTCAGCAAGAACCAATGAGGTTCATTCTCGTGTGTTACGCAGCACGTTTGAGCTTCCGCAAGAACCAATGAGGTTCATTCTCGTGTTACGCAGCACGTTTGAGCTTCAGCAAGAACCAATGAGGTTCATTCTTGTGTTACGCAGCACGTTTGAGCTTCTACAAGAACCAATGAGGTTCATTCTCGTGTTACGCAGCACGTTTGAGCTTCAGCAAGAACCAATGAGGTTCATTCTTGTGTTACGCAGCACTTTTGAGCTTCAGCAAGAACCAATGAGGTTCATTCTCGTGTTACACATCATGTTTAAGCTTCAGCAAGAACCAATGAGGTTCATTCTCGTGTGTTACGCAGCACGTTTGAGCTTCAGCAAGAACCAATGAGGTTCATTCTCGTGTTACACATCATGTTTAAGCTTCAGCAAGAACCAATGAGGTTCATTCTCGTGTGTTACGCAGCACGTTTGAGCTTCCGCAAGAACCAATGAGGTTCATTCTCGTGTTACGCAGCACGTTTGAGCTTCAGCAAGAACCAATGAGGTTCATTCTTGTGTTACGCAGCACGTTTGAGCTTCTACAAGAACCAATGAGGTTCATTCTCGTGTTAGGCAGCACGTTTGAGCTTCAGCAAGAACCAATGAGGTTCATTCTTGTGTTACGCAGCACTTTTGAGCTTCAGCAAGAACCAATGAGGTTCATTCTCGTGTTACGCATCACATTTGAGCTTCCACAAGAACCAATGAGGTTCATTCTCGTGTTACACAACACGTTTGAGCTTCCGCAAGAACCAATGAGGTTCATTCTCATGTGTTACGCATCACTTTTGAGCTTCCACAAGAACCAATGAGGTTCATTCTCATGTGTTACGCATCACGTTTGAGCTTCAGCAAGAACCAATGAGGTTCATTCTCGTGTTACGCATCACATTTGAGCTTCAGCAAGAACCAATGAGGTTCATTCTCATGTGTTACGCATCACGTTTGAGCTTCCACAAGAACCAATGAGGTTCATTCTCGTGTGTTACGCAGCACGTTTGAGCTTCAGCAAGAACCAATGAGGTTCATTCTTGTGTTACGCAGCACGTTTGAGCTTCCGCAAGAACCAATGAGGTTCATTCTCGTGTTTCGCATCACGTTTGAGCTTCCACAAGAACCAATGAGGTTCATTCTCATGTGTTACGCAGCACGTTTAAGCTTCAGCAAAAACCAATGAGGTTTATTCTCTATTTACGCATCACGTTTGAGCTTCAACAAGAACCAATGAGGTTCATTCTAGTGTTGTGCATCACGTTTGAGCTTCAGCAAGAACCAATGAGGTTCATTCTCGTGTTACGCATCACGTTTGAGCTTCAGCAAGAACCAATGAGGTTCATTCTCGTGTTACGCGTCACGTTTGAGCTTCAGCAAGAACCAATGCGGTTCATTCTCGTGTTACGCAGCACGTTTGAGCTTCAACAAGAACCAAGGAGGTTCATTCTCGTGTTACGCACCACGTTTGAGCTTCAGCAAGAACCAATGAGGTTTATTCTCATGTGTTACGCATCATGTTTGAGCTTCAGCAAGAACCAATAAAGTTCATTCTCATGTGTTACGCATCACGTTTGAGCTTCAGCAAGATTCAATGAGGTTCATTCTCATGTGTTACGCATCATGTCTGAGCTTCAGCAAGAACCAATGAGGTTCATTCTCGTGTGTTACGCAGCACGTTTGAGCTTCAGCAAGAACCAATGAGGTTCATTCTCGTGTTACACATCATGTTTAAGCTTCAGCAAGAACCAATGAGGTTTATTCTCATGTGTTACGCATCACGTTTGAGCTTCAGCAAGATTCAATGAGGTTCATTCTCATGTGTTACGCTTCATGTTTGAGCTTCAGCAAGAACCAATGAAGTTCATTCTCATGTGTTACGCATCACGTTTGAGCTTCAGCAAGATTCAATGAGGTTCATTCTCATGTGTTACGCTTCATGTTTGAGCTTCAGCAAGAACCAATGAAGTTCATTCTCATGTGTTACGCATCACGTTTGAGCTTCAGCAAGATTCAATGAGGTTCATTCACGTGTTACGCATCATGTTTGAGCTTCAGCAAGAACCAATGAGGTTCATTCTCGTGTGTTACGCAGCACGTTTGAGCTTCAGCAAGAACCAATGAGGTTCATTCTCGTGTTACGCAGCACGTTTGAGCTTCAACAAGAACCAAGGAGGTTCATTCTCGTGTTACGCACCACGTTTGAGCTTCAGCAAGAACCAATGAGGTTTATTCTCATGTGTTACGCATCACGTTTGAGCTTCAGCAAGATTCAATGAGGTTCATTCTCATGTGTTACGCATCATGTTTGAGCTTCAGCAAGAACCAATAAAGTTCATTCTCATGTGTTACGCATCACGTTTGAGCTTCAGCAAGATTCAATGAGGTTCATTCTCATGTGTTACGCATCATGTCTGAGCTTCAGCAAGAACCAATGAGGTTCATTCTCGTGTGTTACGCAGCACGTTTGAGCTTCAGCAAGAACCAATGAGGTTCATTCTCGTGTTACACATCATGTTTAAGCTTCAGCAAGAACCAATGAGGTTTATTCTCATGTGTTACGCATCACGTTTGAGCTTCAGCAAGATTCAATGAGGTTCATTCTCATGTGTTACGCTTCATGTTTGAGCTTCAGCAAGAACCAATGAAGTTCATTCTCATGTGTTACGCATCACGTTTGAGCTTCAGCAAGATTCAATGAGGTTCATTCTCATGTGTTACGCTTCATGTTTGAGCTTCAGCAAGAACCAATGAAGTTCATTCTCATGTGTTACGCATCACGTTTGAGCTTCAGCAAGATTCAATGAGGTTCATTCACGTGTTACGTATCATGTTTGAGCTTCAGCAAGAACCAATGAGGTTCATTCTCGTGTGTTACGCAGCACGTTTGAGCTTCAGCAAGAACCAATGAGGTTCATTCTCGTGTTACACATCATGTTTAAGCTTCAGCAAGAACCAATGAGGTTCATTCTCGTGTGTTACGCAGCACGTTTGAGCTTCCGCAAGAACCAATGAGGTTCATTCTCGTGTTACGCAGCATGTTTGAGCTTCAGCAAGAACCAATGAGGTTCATTCTCATGTGTTACGCAGCACTTTTGAGCTTCAGCAAGAACCAATGAGGTTCATTCTCGTGTGTTACGCAGCACGTTTGAGCTTCTACAAGAACCAATGAGGTTCATTCTCGTGTTACGCAGCACGTTTGAGCTTCAGAAAAAACCAATGAGGTTTATTTTTGTGTTACGCATCACGTTTGAGCTTCCACAAGAACCAATGAGGTTCATTCTCATGTGTTACGCAGCACGTTTAAGCTTCAGAAAAAACCAATGAGGTTTATTTTCGTGTTACGCATCACGTTTGAGCTTCAACAAAAACCAATGAGGTTCATTCTAGTGTTGTGCATCACGTTTGAGCTTCAGCAAGAACCAATGAGGTTCATTCTCGTGTTACGCATCACATTTGAGCTTCAGCAAGAACCAATGTGCTTCATTCTCGTGTTACGCATCACATTTGAGCTTCAGCAAGAACCAATGAGGTTCATTCTCGTGTTACGCGTCACGTTTGAGCTTCAACAAGAACCAATGAGGTTCATTCTCGTGTTACCCACCACGTTTGAGCTTCAGCAAGAACCAATGAGGTTCATTCTCGTGTTACGCATCACGTTTGAGCTTCAGCAAGAACCAATGAGGTTCATTCTCGTGTTACGCATCACATTTGAGCTTCCACAAGAACCAATGAGGTTCATTCTCAAGTTACACAACACGTTTGATCTTCCGCAAGAACCAATGAGGTTCATTCTCATGTGTTACGCATCACATTTGAGCTTCCAGAAGAACCAATGAGGTTCATTCTCATGTGTTACGCATCACGTTTGAGCTTCAGCAAGAACCAATGAGGTTCATTCTCGTGTTACGCATCACATTTGAGCTTCAGCAAGAACCAATGAGGTTCATTCTCATGTGTTACGCAGCACGTTTGAGCTTCAGCAAGCACCAATGAGGTTCATTCTTGTGTTACGCAGCACGTTTGAGCTTCAGCAAGAACCAATGAGGTTCATTCTCGTGTGTTACGCAGCACGTTTGAGCTTCAGCAAGAACCAATGAGGTTCATTCTCGTGTTACGCATCACATTTGAGCTTCCACAAGAACCAATGAGGTTCATTCTCATGTGTTACGCATCACTTTTGAGCTTCCACAAGAACCAATGAGGTTCATTCTCATGTGTTACGCAGTACGTTTGAGCTTCAGCAAGAACCAATGAGGTTCATTCTCGTGTGTTACGCAGCACGTTTGAGCTTCAGCAAGAACCAATGAGGTTCATTCTCGTGTTACACATCATGTTTAAGCTTCAGCAAGAACCAATGAGGTTTATTCTCATGTGTTACGCATCACGTTTGAGCTTCAGCAAGATTCAATGAGGTTCATTCTCATGTGTTACGCTTCATGTTTGAGCTTCAGCAAGAACCAATGAAGTTCATTCTCATGTGTTACGCATCACGTTTGAGCTTCAGCAAGATTCAATGAGGTTCATTCTCATGTGTTACGCTTCATGTTTGAGCTTCAGCAAGAACCAATGAAGTTCATTCTCATGTGTTACGCAGTACGTTTGAGCTTCAGCAAGCACCAATGAGGTTCATTCTTGTGTTACGCAGCTAGTTTGAGCTTCAGCAAGAAACAATGAGGTTCATTCTCGTGTGTTACGCAGCACGTTTGAGCTTTAGCAAGAACCAATGAGGTTCATTCTCGTGTTACATATCATATTTAAGCTTCAGCAAGAACCAATGAGGTTCATTCTTATGTGTTACGCAGCACGTTTGAGCTTCCGCAAGAACCAATGAAGTTCATTCTCGTGTTACGCAGCACGTTTGAGCTTCAGCAAGAATCAATGAGGTTCACTCTCATGTTACACATCATGTTTAAGCTTCAGCAAGATCCGATGAGGTTCATTCTCATGTGTTTTTCACATCACTTTTAGCTTCAACAAGAACCAATGAGGTTCATTCTCGTGTGTTAGGCATCACGTTTGAGCTTCCGCAAGAACCAATGAAGTTCATTCTCATGTCTTAAGCAGCACGTTTGAGCTTCAGCAAGAACCAATGAGGTTCATTCTCGTGTTACGCAGCACGTTTAAGCTTCAGCAAAAACCAATGAGGTTTATTCTCTTGTTACGCATCACGTTTGAGCTTTAACAAGAACCAATGAGGTTCATTCTAGTGTTGTGCATCACTTTTGAGCTTCAGCAAGAACCAATGAGGTTCATTCTTGTGTTACGCATCACGTTTGAGCTTCAGCAAGAACCAATGAGGTTCATTCTCATGTGTTACGCAGCACGTTTGAGCTTCAGCAAGAACCAATGAGGTTTATTCTCATGTGTTTCGCATCACGTTTGAGATTCAGCAAAAACCAATGAGGTTCATTCTCGTGTTACGCATCAGGTTTGAGCTTCCGCAAGAACCAATGAGGTTCATTCTCATGTGTTACGCAGCACGTTTATGCTTCCACTAGAACCAATGAGGTTCATTCTCATTTGTTACGCAGCACGTTTAAGCTTCAGCAAAAACCAATGAGGTTTATTCTCGTGTTACGCATCACGTTTGAGCTTCCACAAGAACCAATGAGGTTCATTCTCATGTGTTACGCAGCACGTTTAAGCTTCAGCAAAAACCAATGAGGTTCATTCTCTAGTTACGCATCACGTTTGAGCTTCAACAAGAACCAATGAGGTTCATTCTAGTGTTGTGCATCACGTTTGAGCTTCAGCAAGAACCAATGAGGTTCATTCTCGTGTTACGCATCACGTTTGAGCTTCAGCAAGAACCAATGCGGTTCATTCTCGTGTTACGCATCACGTTTGAGCTTCAACAAGAACCAATGAGGTTCATTCTCGTGTTACGCATCACGTTTGAGCTTCAGCAAGATTCAATGAGGTTCATTCTCATGTGTTACGCATCATGTTTGAGCTTCAGCAAGAACCAATGAAGTTCATTCTCATGTGTTATGCATCACGTTTGAGCTTCAGCAAGATTCAATGAGGTTCATTCTCGTGTTACGCATCATGTTTGAGCTTCAGCAAGAACCAATGAGGTTCATTCTCGTGTGTTACGCAGCACGTTTGAGGTTCAGCAAGAACCAATGAGGTTCATTCTCGTGTTGCGCATCACGTTTGAGCTTCAGCAAGAACCAATGAGGTTCATTCTCATGTGTTACGCAGCACGTTTGAGCTTCAGCAAGAACCAATGAGGTTCATTCTCGTGTGTTACGCAGCACGTTTGAGCTTCAGCAAGAACCAATGAGGTTCATTCTCGTGTTACGCATCACGTTTGAGCTTCAGCAAGAACCAATGAGGTTCATTCTCACAAGAATGAACCAATTCTTGTGAGAATGAACCAATGAGACTCTCACAAGAATGAACCAATGAGGTTCATTCTTGTGTTACGCATCACGTTTGAGCTTCAGCAAGAACCAATGAGGTTCATTCTTGTGTTATGCATCACGTTTGAGCTTCAGCAAGATTCAATGAGGTTCATTCTCGTGTTACGCATCATGTTTGAGCTTCAGCAAGAACCAATGAGGTTCATTCTCGTGTTACGCATCACGTTTGAGCTTCAGCAAGAACCAATGAGGTTCATTCTCATGTGTTACGCAGCCCGTTTGAGCTTCAGCAAGAACCAATGAGGTTCATTCTTGTGTGTTACGCAGCACGTTTGAGCTTCAGCAAGAACCAATGAGGTTCATTCTTGTGTTACGCAGCACGTTTGAGCTTCCGCAAGAACCAATGAGGTTCATTCTCGTGTTTCGCATCACTTTTGAGCTTCCACAAGAACCAATGAGGTTCATTCTCGTGTTACGCATCACATTTGAGCTTCAGCAAGAACCAATGAGGTTCATTCTCATGTGTTACGCAGCACGTTTGAGCTTCAGCAAGCACCAATGAGGTTCATTCTTGTGTTACGCAGCACGTTTGAGCTTCAGCAAGAACCAATGAGGTTCATTCTCGTGTGTTACGCAGCACGTTTGAGCTTCAGCAAGAACCAATGAGGTTCATTCTCGTGTTACGCATCACATTTGAGCTTCCACAAGAACCAATGAGGTTCATTCTCATGTGTTACGCATCACTTTTGAGCTTCCACAAGAACCAATGAGGTTCATTCTCATGTGTTACGCAGTACGTTTGAGCTTCAGCAAGAACCAATGAGGTTCATTCTCGTGTGTTACGCAGCACGTTTGAGCTTCAGCAAGAACCAATGAGGTTCATTCTCGTGTTACACATCATGTTTAAGCTTCAGCAAGAACCAATGAGGTTTATTCTCATGTGTTACGCATCACGTTTGAGCTTCAGCAAGATTCAATGAGGTTCATTCTCATGTGTTACGCTTCATGTTTGAGCTTCAGCAAGAACCAATGAAGTTCATTCTCATGTGTTACGCATCACGTTTGAGCTTCAGCAAGATTCAATGAGGTTCATTCTCATGTGTTACGCTTCATGTTTGAGCTTCAGCAAGAACCAATGAAGTTCATTCTCATGTGTTACGCAGTACGTTTGAGCTTCAGCAAGCACCAATGAGGTTCATTCTTGTGTTACGCAGCTAGTTTGAGCTTCAGCAAGAAACAATGAGGTTCATTCTCGTGTGTTACGCAGCACGTTTGAGCTTTAGCAAGAACCAATGAGGTTCATTCTCGTGTTACATATCATATTTAAGCTTCAGCAAGAACCAATGAGGTTCATTCTTATGTGTTACGCAGCACGTTTGAGCTTCCGCAAGAACCAATGAAGTTCATTCTCGTGTTACGCAGCACGTTTGAGCTTCAGCAAGAATCAATGAGGTTCACTCTCATGTTACACATCATGTTTAAGCTTCAGCAAGATCCGATGAGGTTCATTCTCATGTGTTTTTCACATCACTTTTAGCTTCAACAAGAACCAATGAGGTTCATTCTCGTGTGTTAGGCATCACGTTTGAGCTTCCGCAAGAACCAATGAAGTTCATTCTCATGTCTTAAGCAGCACGTTTGAGCTTCAGCAAGAACCAATGAGGTTCATTCTCGTGTTACGCAGCACGTTTAAGCTTCAGCAAAAACCAATGAGGTTTATTCTCTTGTTACGCATCACGTTTGAGCTTTAACAAGAACCAATGAGGTTCATTCTAGTGTTGTGCATCACTTTTGAGCTTCAGCAAGAACCAATGAGGTTCATTCTTGTGTTACGCATCACGTTTGAGCTTCAGCAAGAACCAATGAGGTTCATTCTCATGTGTTACGCAGCACGTTTGAGCTTCAGCAAGAACCAATGAGGTTTATTCTCATGTGTTTCGCATCACGTTTGAGATTCAGCAAAAACCAATGAGGTTCATTCTCGTGTTACGCATCAGGTTTGAGCTTCCGCAAGAACCAATGAGGTTCATTCTCATGTGTTACGCAGCACGTTTATGCTTCCACTAGAACCAATGAGGTTCATTCTCATTTGTTACGCAGCACGTTTAAGCTTCAGCAAAAACCAATGAGGTTTATTCTCGTGTTACGCATCACGTTTGAGCTTCCACAAGAACCAATGAGGTTCATTCTCATGTGTTACGCAGCACGTTTAAGCTTCAGCAAAAACCAATGAGGTTCATTCTCTAGTTACGCATCACGTTTGAGCTTCAACAAGAACCAATGAGGTTCATTCTAGTGTTGTGCATCACGTTTGAGCTTCAGCAAGAACCAATGAGGTTCATTCTCGTGTTACGCATCACGTTTGAGCTTCAGCAAGAACCAATGCGGTTCATTCTCGTGTTACGCATCACGTTTGAGCTTCAACAAGAACCAATGAGGTTCATTCTCGTGTTACGCATCACGTTTGAGCTTCAGCAAGATTCAATGAGGTTCATTCTCATGTGTTACGCATCATGTTTGAGCTTCAGCAAGAACCAATGAAGTTCATTCTCATGTGTTATGCATCACGTTTGAGCTTCAGCAAGATTCAATGAGGTTCATTCTCGTGTTACGCATCATGTTTGAGCTTCAGCAAGAACCAATGAGGTTCATTCTCGTGTGTTACGCAGCACGTTTGAGGTTCAGCAAGAACCAATGAGGTTCATTCTCGTGTTGCGCATCACGTTTGAGCTTCAGCAAGAACCAATGAGGTTCATTCTCATGTGTTACGCAGCACGTTTGAGCTTCAGCAAGAACCAATGAGGTTCATTCTCGTGTGTTACGCAGCACGTTTGAGCTTCAGCAAGAACCAATGAGGTTCATTCTCGTGTTACGCATCACGTTTGAGCTTCAGCAAGAACCAATGAGGTTCATTCTCACAAGAATGAACCAATTCTTGTGAGAATGAACCAATGAGACTCTCACAAGAATGAACCAATGAGGTTCATTCTTGTGTTACGCATCACGTTTGAGCTTCAGCAAGAACCAATGAGGTTCATTCTTGTGTTATGCATCACGTTTGAGCTTCAGCAAGATTCAATGAGGTTCATTCTCGTGTTACGCATCATGTTTGAGCTTCAGCAAGAACCAATGAGGTTCATTCTCGTGTTACGCATCACGTTTGAGCTTCAGCAAGAACCAATGAGGTTCATTCTCATGTGTTACGCAGCCCGTTTGAGCTTCAGCAAGAACCAATGAGGTTCATTCTTGTGTGTTACGCAGCACGTTTGAGCTTCAGCAAGAACCAATGAGGTTCATTCTTGTGTTACGCAGCACGTTTGAGCTTCCGCAAGAACCAATGAGGTTCATTCTCGTGTTTCGCATCACTTTTGAGCTTCCACAAGAACCAATGAGGTTCATTCTCATGTGTTACGCAGCACGTTTAAGCTTAAGCAAAAACCAATGAGGTTTATTCTCTTGTTACGCATCACGTTTGAGCTTTAACAAAAACCAATGAGGTTCATTCTAGTGTTGTGCATCACGTTTGAGCTTCAGCAAGAACCAATGAGGTTCATTCTCGTGTTACGCATCACATTTGAGCTTCAGCAAGAACCAATGTGCTTCATTCTCGTGTTACGCATCACATTTGAGCTTCAGCAAGAACCAATGAGGTTCATTCTCGTGTTACGCGTCACGTTTGAGCTTCAACAAGAACCAATGAGGTTCATTCTCGTGTTACCCACCACGTTTGAGCTTCAGCAAGAACCAATGAGGTTCATTCTCGTGTTACGCATCACGTTTGAGCTTCAGCAAGAACCAATGAGGTTCATTCTCGTGTTACGCATCACATTTGAGCTTCCACAAGAACCAATGAGGTTCATTCTCAAGTTACACAACACGTTTGATCTTCCGCAAGAACCAATGAGGTTCATTCTCATGTGTTACGCATCACATTTGAGCTTCCAGAAGAACCAATGAGGTTCATTCTCATGTGTTACGCATCACGTTTGAGCTTCAGCAAGAACCAATGAGGTTCATTCTCGTGTTACGCATCACATTTGAGCTTCAGCAAGAACCAATGAGGTTCATTCTCATGTGTTACGCAGCACGTTTGAGCTTCAGCAAGCACCAATGAGGTTCATTCTTGTGTTACGCAGCACGTTTGAGCTTCAGCAAGAACCAATGAGGTTCATTCTCGTGTGTTACGCAGCACGTTTGAGCTTCAGCAAGAACCAATGAGGTTCATTCTCGTGTTACGCATCACATTTGAGCTTCCACAAGAACCAATGAGGTTCATTCTCATGTGTTACGCATCACTTTTGAGCTTCCACAAGAACCAATGAGGTTCATTCTCATGTGTTACGCAGTACGTTTGAGCTTCAGCAAGAACCAATGAGGTTCATTCTCGTGTGTTACGCAGCACGTTTGAGCTTCAGCAAGAACCAATGAGGTTCATTCTCGTGTTACACATCATGTTTAAGCTTCAGCAAGAACCAATGAGGTTTATTCTCATGTGTTACGCATCACGTTTGAGCTTCAGCAAGATTCAATGAGGTTCATTCTCATGTGTTACGCTTCATGTTTGAGCTTCAGCAAGAACCAATGAAGTTCATTCTCATGTGTTACGCATCACGTTTGAGCTTCAGCAAGATTCAATGAGGTTCATTCTCATGTGTTACGCTTCATGTTTGAGCTTCAGCAAGAACCAATGAAGTTCATTCTCATGTGTTACGCAGTACGTTTGAGCTTCAGCAAGCACCAATGAGGTTCATTCTTGTGTTACGCAGCTAGTTTGAGCTTCAGCAAGAAACAATGAGGTTCATTCTCGTGTGTTACGCAGCACGTTTGAGCTTTAGCAAGAACCAATGAGGTTCATTCTCGTGTTACATATCATATTTAAGCTTCAGCAAGAACCAATGAGGTTCATTCTTATGTGTTACGCAGCACGTTTGAGCTTCCGCAAGAACCAATGAAGTTCATTCTCGTGTTACGCAGCACGTTTGAGCTTCAGCAAGAATCAATGAGGTTCACTCTCATGTTACACATCATGTTTAAGCTTCAGCAAGATCCGATGAGGTTCATTCTCATGTGTTTTTCACATCACTTTTAGCTTCAACAAGAACCAATGAGGTTCATTCTCGTGTGTTAGGCATCACGTTTGAGCTTCCGCAAGAACCAATGAAGTTCATTCTCATGTCTTAAGCAGCACGTTTGAGCTTCAGCAAGAACCAATGAGGTTCATTCTCGTGTTACGCAGCACGTTTAAGCTTCAGCAAAAACCAATGAGGTTTATTCTCTTGTTACGCATCACGTTTGAGCTTTAACAAGAACCAATGAGGTTCATTCTAGTGTTGTGCATCACTTTTGAGCTTCAGCAAGAACCAATGAGGTTCATTCTTGTGTTACGCATCACGTTTGAGCTTCAGCAAGAACCAATGAGGTTCATTCTCATGTGTTACGCAGCACGTTTGAGCTTCAGCAAGAACCAATGAGGTTTATTCTCATGTGTTTCGCATCACGTTTGAGATTCAGCAAAAACCAATGAGGTTCATTCTCGTGTTACGCATCAGGTTTGAGCTTCCGCAAGAACCAATGAGGTTCATTCTCATGTGTTACGCAGCACGTTTATGCTTCCACTAGAACCAATGAGGTTCATTCTCATTTGTTACGCAGCACGTTTAAGCTTCAGCAAAAACCAATGAGGTTTATTCTCGTGTTACGCATCACGTTTGAGCTTCCACAAGAACCAATGAGGTTCATTCTCATGTGTTACGCAGCACGTTTAAGCTTCAGCAAAAACCAATGAGGTTCATTCTCTAGTTACGCATCACGTTTGAGCTTCAACAAGAACCAATGAGGTTCATTCTAGTGTTGTGCATCACGTTTGAGCTTCAGCAAGAACCAATGAGGTTCATTCTCGTGTTACGCATCACGTTTGAGCTTCAGCAAGAACCAATGCGGTTCATTCTCGTGTTACGCATCACGTTTGAGCTTCAACAAGAACCAATGAGGTTCATTCTCGTGTTACGCATCACGTTTGAGCTTCAGCAAGATTCAATGAGGTTCATTCTCATGTGTTACGCATCATGTTTGAGCTTCAGCAAGAACCAATGAAGTTCATTCTCATGTGTTATGCATCACGTTTGAGCTTCAGCAAGATTCAATGAGGTTCATTCTCGTGTTACGCATCATGTTTGAGCTTCAGCAAGAACCAATGAGGTTCATTCTCGTGTGTTACGCAGCACGTTTGAGGTTCAGCAAGAACCAATGAGGTTCATTCTCGTGTTGCGCATCACGTTTGAGCTTCAGCAAGAACCAATGAGGTTCATTCTCATGTGTTACGCAGCACGTTTGAGCTTCAGCAAGAACCAATGAGGTTCATTCTCGTGTGTTACGCAGCACGTTTGAGCTTCAGCAAGAACCAATGAGGTTCATTCTCGTGTTACGCATCACGTTTGAGCTTCAGCAAGAACCAATGAGGTTCATTCTCACAAGAATGAACCAATTCTTGTGAGAATGAACCAATGAGACTCTCACAAGAATGAACCAATGAGGTTCATTCTTGTGTTACGCATCACGTTTGAGCTTCAGCAAGAACCAATGAGGTTCATTCTTGTGTTATGCATCACGTTTGAGCTTCAGCAAGATTCAATGAGGTTCATTCTCGTGTTACGCATCATGTTTGAGCTTCAGCAAGAACCAATGAGGTTCATTCTCGTGTTACGCATCACGTTTGAGCTTCAGCAAGAACCAATGAGGTTCATTCTCATGTGTTACGCAGCCCGTTTGAGCTTCAGCAAGAACCAATGAGGTTCATTCTTGTGTGTTACGCAGCACGTTTGAGCTTCAGCAAGAACCAATGAGGTTCATTCTTGTGTTACGCAGCACGTTTGAGCTTCCGCAAGAACCAATGAGGTTCATTCTCGTGTTTCGCATCACTTTTGAGCTTCCACAAGAACCAATGAGGTTCATTCTCATGTGTTACGCAGCACGTTTAAGCTTAAGCAAAAACCAATGAGGTTTATTCTCTTGTTACGCATCACGTTTGAGCTTTAACAAGAACCAATGAGGTTCATTCTAGTGTTGTGCATCACTTTTGAGCTTCAGCAAGAACCAATGAGGTTCATTCTTGTGTTACGCATCACGTTTGAGCTTCAGCAAGAACCAATGAGGTTCATTCTCATGTGTTACGCAGCACGTTTGAGCTTCAGCAAGCACCAATGAGGTTCATTCTTGTGTTACGCAGCACGTTTGAGCTTCAGCAAGAACCAATGAGGTTCATTCTTGTGTTACGCATCACGTTTGAGCTTCAGCAAGAACCAATGAGGTTCATTCTTGTGTTACGCAGCACGTTTGAGCTTCAGCAAGAACCAATGAGGTTCATTCTCGTGTGTTACGCAGCACGTTTGAGCTTCAGCAAGAATCAATGAGGTTCATTCTCGTGTTACACATCATGTTTAAGCTTCAGCAAGATCCGATGAGGTTCATTCTCATGTGTTTTTCACATCACTTTTAGCTTCAACAAGAACCAATGAGGTTCATTCTCGTGTGTTACGCAGCACATTTGAGCTTCAGCAAGAACCAATGAGGTTTATTCTCATGTGTTACGCATCATGTTTGAGATTCAGCAAAAACCAATGAGGTTCATTCTCGTGTTACGCATCAGGTTTGAGCTTCAGCAAGGACCAATGAGGTTCATTCTCGTGTGTTAGGCATCACGTTTGAGCTTCCGCAAGAACCAATGAGGTTCATTCTCATGTGTTACGCAGCACGTTTAAGCTTCCACTAGAACCAATGAGGTTCATTCTCATTTGTTACGCAGCACGTTTAAGCTTCAGCAAAAACCAATGAGGTTTATTCTCGTGTTACGCATCACGTTTGAGCTTCCACAAGAACCAATGAGGTTCATTCTCATGTGTTACGCAGCACGTTTAAGCTTCAGTAAAAACCAATGAGGTTTATTCTCTAGTTACGCATCACGTTTGAGCTTCAACAAGAACCAATGAGGTTCATTCTAGTGTTGTGCATCACGTTTGAGCTTCAGCAAGAACCAATGAGGTTCATTCTCGTGTTACGCATCACGTTTGAGCTTCAGCAAGAAACAATGCGGTTCATTCTCGTGTTACGCATCACGTTTGAGCTTCAACAAGAACCAATGAGGTTCATTCTCGTGTTACGCACCACGTTTGAGCTTAAGCAAGAACCAATGAGGTTTATTCTCATGTGTTACGCATCATGTTTGAGCTTCAGCAAGAACCAATGAAGTTCATTCTCATGTGTTACGCATCACGTTTGAGCTTCAGCAAGAACCAATGAAGTTCATTCTCATGTGTTACGCATCACGTTTGAGCTTCAGCAAGATTCAATGAGGTTCATTCACGTGTTACGCATCATGTTTGAGCTTCAGCAAGAACCAATGAGGTTCATTCTCGTGTGTTACGCAGCACGTTTGAGCTTCAGCAAGAACCAATGAGGTTCATTCTCGTGTTACACATCATGTTTAAGCTTCAGCAAGAACCAATGAGGTTCATTCTCGTGTGTTACGCAGCACGTTTGAGCTTCCGCAAGAACCAATGAGGTTCATTCTCGTGTTACGCAGCACGTTTGAGCTTCAGCAAGAACCAATGAGGTTCATTCTTGTGTTACGCAGCACGTTTGAGCTTCTACAAGAACCAATGAGGTTCATTCTCGTGTTACGCAGCACGTTTGAGCTTCAGCAAGAACCAATGAGGTTCATTCTTGTGTTACGCAGCACTTTTGAGCTTCAGCAAGAACCAATGAGGTTCATTCTCGTGTTACACATCATGTTTAAGCTTCAGCAAGAACCAATGAGGTTCATTGTCATGTGTTACGCAGCACGTTTAAGCTTCCACAAGAACCAATGAGGTTCATTCTCGTGTTATGCATCACATTTGAGCTTCCACAAGAACCAATGAGGTTCATTCTCGTGTTACACAACACGTTTGAGCTTCCGCAAGAACCAATGAGGTTCATTCTCATGTGTTACGCATCACGTTTGAGCTTCCACAAGAACCAATGAGGTTCATTCTCATGTGTTACGCATCACGTTTGAGCTTCAGCAAGAACCAATGAGGTTCATTCTCGTGTTACGCATCACATTTGAGCTTCAGCAAGAACCAATGAGGTTCATTCTCATGTGTTACACAGCACGTTTGAGCTTCAGCAAGAACCAATGAGGTTCATTCTCGTGTGTTACGCAGCACGTTTGAGCTTCAGCAAGAACCAATGAGGTTCATTCTTGTGTTACGCAGCACGTTTGAGCTTCCGCAAGAACCAATGAGGTTCATTCTCGTGTTTCGCATCACGTTTGAGCTTCCACAAGAACCAATGAGGTTCATTCTCATGTGTTACGCAGCACGTTTAAGCTTCAGCAAAAACCAATGAGGTTTATTCTCTATTTACGCATCACGTTTGAGCTTCAACAAGAACCAATGAGGTTCATTCTAGTGTTGTGCATCACGTTTGAGCTTCAGCAAGAACCAATGAGGTTCATTCTCGTGTTACGCATCACGTTTGAGCTTCAGCAAGAACCAATGAGGTTCATTCTCGTGTTACGCGTCACGTTTGAGCTTCAGCAAGAACCAATGCGGTTCATTCTCGTGTTACGCAGCACGTTTGAGCTTCAACAAGAACCAAGGAGGTTCATTCTCGTGTTACGCACCACGTTTGAGCTTCAGCAAGAACCAATGAGGTTTATTCTCATGTGTTACGCATCACGTTTGAGCTTCAGCAAGATTCAATGAGGTTCATTCTCATGTGTTACGCATCATGTTTGAGCTTCAGCAAGAACCAATAAAGTTCATTCTCATGTGTTACGCATCACGTTTGAGCTTCAGCAAGATTCAATGAGGTTCATTCTCATGTGTTACGCATCATGTCTGAGCTTCAGCAAGAACCAATGAGGTTCATTCTCGTGTGTTACGCAGCACGTTTGAGCTTCAGCAAGAACCAATGAGGTTCATTCTCGTGTTACACATCATGTTTAAGCTTCAGCAAGAACCAATGAGGTTTATTCTCATGTGTTACGCATCACGTTTGAGCTTCAGCAAGATTCAATGAGGTTCATTCTCATGTGTTACGCATCATGTTTGAGCTTCAGCAAGAACCAATGAAGTTCATTCTCATGTGTTACGCATCACGTTTGAGCTTCAGCAAGATTCAATGAGGTTCATTCACGTGTTACGCATCATGTTTGAGCTTCAGCAAGAACCAATGAGGTTCATTCTCGTGTGTTACGCAGCACGTTTGAGCTTCAGCAAGAACCAATGAAGTTCATTCTCGTGTTACACATCATGTTTAAGCTTCAGCAAGAACCAATGAGGTTCATTCTCGTGTGTTACGCAGCACGTTTGAGCTTCCGCAAGAACCAATGAGGTTCATTCTCGTGTTACGCAGCACGTTTGAGCTTCAGCAAGAACCAATGAGGTTCATTCTTGTGTTACGCAGCACTTTTGAGCTTCAGCAAGAACCAATGAGGTTCATTCTCGTGTGTTACGCAGCACGTTTGAGCTTCTACAAGAACCAATGAGGTTCATTCTCGTGTTACGCAGCACGTTTGAGCTTCAGCAAGAACCAATGAGGTTCATTCTTGTGTTACGCAGCACTTTTGAGCTTCAGCAAGAACCAATGAGGTTCATTCTCGTGTTACACATCATGTTTAAGCTTCAGCAAGAACCAATGAGGTTCATTCTCATGTGTTACGCAGCACGTTTAAGCTTCCACAAGAACCAATGAGGTTCATTCTCGTGTTACGCATCACATTTGAGCTTCCACAAGAACCAATGAGGTTAATTCTCGTGTTACACAACACGTTTGAGCTTCCGCAAGAACCAATGAGGTTCATTCTCATGTGTTACGCATCACGTTTGAGCTTCCATAAGAACCAATGAGGTTCATTCTCATGTGTTACGCATCACGTTTGAGCTTCAGCAAGAACCAATGAGGTTCATTCTCATGTGTTACGCAGCACGTTTGAGCTTCAGCAAGCACCAATGAGGTTCATTCTTGTGTTACGCAGCACGTTTGATTTTCAGCAAGAACCAATGAGGTTCATTCTCGTGTGTTACGCAGCACGTTTGAGCTTCAGCAAGAACCAATGAGGTTCATTCTCATGTGTTACGCATCACTTTTGAGCTTCCACAAGAACCAATGAGGTGCATTCTCATGTGTTACGCATCACGTTTGAGCTTCAGCAAGAACCAATGAGCTTCATTCTCGTGTTACGCATCACATTTGAGCTTCCACAAGAACCAATGAGGTTCATTCTCATGTGTTACGCATCACGTTTGAGCTTCCACAAGAACCAATGAGGTTCATTCTCATGTGTTACGCAGTACGTTTGAGCTTCAGCAAGCACCAATGAGGTTCATTCTTGTGTTACGCAGCAAGTTTGAGCTTCAGCAAGAACCAATGAGGTTCATTCTCGTGTGTTACGCAGCACGTTTGAGCTTTAGCAAGAACCAATGAGGTTCATTCTCGTGTTACATATCATATTTAAGCTTCAGCAAGAACCAATGAGGTTCATTCTTATATGTTACGCAGCACGTTTGAGCTTCCGCAAGAACCAATGAAGTTCATTCTCGTGTTACGCAGCACGTTTGAGCTTCAGCAAGAATCAATGAGGTTCATTCTCGTGTTACACATCATGTTTAAGCTTCAGCAAGATCCGATGAGGTTCATTCTCATGTGTTTTTCACATCACTTTTAGCTTCAACAAGATCCAATGAGGTTCATTCTCGTGTGTTACGCAGCACATTTGAGCTTCAGCAAGAACCAATGAGGTTTATTCTCATGTGTTACGCATCACGTTTGAGCTTCAGCAAGAACCAATGTGGTTCATTCTCGTGTTACGCATCAGGTTTGAGCTTCAGCAAGGACCAATGAGGTTCATTCTCGTGTGTTAGGCATCACGTTTAAGCTTCCGCAAGAACCAATGAAGTTCATTCTCATGTCTTACGCAGCACGTTTGAGCTTCAGCAAAAACCAATGAGGTTCATTCTCATGTGTTACGCAGCACATTTGAGCTTCAGCAAGAACCAATGAGGTTTATTCTCATGTGTTACGCATCACGTTTGAGCTTCAGCAAGATTCAATGAGGTTCATTCTCATGTGTTAGGCATCATGTTTAAGCTTCAGCAAGAACCAATGAAGTTCATTCTCATGTGTTATTCATCACGTTTGAGCTTCAGCAAGATTCAATGAGGTTCATTCTCGTGTTACGCATCATGTTTGAGCTTCAGCAAGAACCAATGAGGTTCATTCTCGTGTGTTACGCAGCACGTTTGAGCTTCAGCAAGAACCAATGAGGTTCATTCTTGTGTTACGCATCACGTTTGAGCTTCAGCAAGAACCAATGAGGTTCATTCTCATGTGTTACGCAGCACGTTTGAGCTTCAGCAAGAACCAATGAGGTTCATTCTCGTGTGTTACGCAGCACGTTTGAGCTTCAGCAAGAACCAATGAGGTTCATTCTTGTGTTACGCAGCACGTTTGAGCTTCCGCAAGAACCAATGAGGTTCATTCTCATGTGTTACGCAGCACGTTTAAGCTTCCACAAGAACCAATGAGGTTCATTCTCATGTGTTACGCAGCACGTTTAAGCTTCAGCAAAAACCAATGAGGTTTATTCTCTAGTTACGCATCACGTTTGAGCTTCAACAAGAACCAATGAGGTTCATTCTAGTGTT
The DNA here is from genome assembly GCA_039654625.1 of Rhinogobio ventralis. Classification (NCBI taxonomy): domain Eukaryota; kingdom Metazoa; phylum Chordata; class Actinopteri; order Cypriniformes; family Gobionidae; genus Rhinogobio; species Rhinogobio ventralis. The sequence continues at coordinate 28,616,385 of CM077217.1, read as the reverse complement.
GTGCATCACGTTTGAGCTTCAGCAAGAACCAATGAGGTTCATTCTCGTGTTACGCATCACGTTTGAGCTTCAGCAAGAACCAATGAGGTTCATTCTCGTGTTACGCATCACGTTTGAGCTTCAGCAAGAACCAATGCGGTTCATTCTCGTGTTACGCATCACGTTTGAGCTTCAACAAGAACCAATGAGGTTCATTCTCGTGTTACGCACCACGTTTGAGCTTCAGCAAGAACCAATGAGGTTTATTCTCATGTGTTACGCATCACGTTTGAGCTTCAGCAAGATTCAATGAGGTTCATTCTCATGTGTTACGCATCATGTTTGAGCTTCAGCAAGAACCAATGAAGTTCATTCTCATGTGTTACGCATCACGTTTGAGCTTCAGCAAGATTCAATGAGGTTCATTCTCATGTGTTACGCATCATGTCTGAGCTTCAGCAAGAACCAATGAGGTTCATTCTCGTGTGTTACGCAGCACGTTTGAGCTTCAGCAAGAACCAATGAGGTTCATTCTCGTGTTACACATCATGTTTAAGCTTCCGCAAGAACCAATGAGGTTCATTCTCGTGTGTTACGCAGCACGTTTGAGCTTCCGCAAGAACCAATGAGGTTCATTCTCGTGTTACGCATCACTTTTGAGCTTCAGCAAGAACCAGTGAGGTTCATTCTCATGTGTTACGCAGCACGTTTGAGCTTTAGCAAGAACCAATGAGGTTCATTCTTATGTGTTACGCAGCACGTTTGAGCTTCCGCAAGAACCAATGAGGTTCATTCTTGTGTTACGCAGCACGTTTGAGCTTCCGCAAGAACCAATGAGGTTCATTCTCGTGTTTCGCATCACGTTTGAGCTTCCACAAGAACCAATGAGGTTCATTCTCGTGTTACGCACCACGTTTGAGCTTCAGCAAGAACCAATGAGGTTTATTCTCATGTGTTACGCATCACGTTTGAGCTTCAGCAAGAACCAATGAGGTTCATTCTCGTGTTACGCATCACGTTTGAGCTTCAGCAAGAACCAATGAGGTTCATTCTCGTGTTACGCATCACGTTTGAGCTTCAGCAAGACCCAATGCGGTTCATTCTCGTGTTACGCATCACGTTTGAGCTTCAACAAGAACCAATGAGGTTCATTCTCGTGTTACGCACCACGTTTGAGCTTCAGCAAGAACCAATGAGGTTTATTCTCATGTGTTACGCATCACGTTTGAGCTTCAGCAAGATTCAATGAGGTTCATTCTCATGTGTTACGCATCATGTTTGAGCTTCAGCAAGAACCAATGAAGTTCATTCTCATGTGTTACGCATCACGTTTGAGCTTCAGCAAGATTCAATGAGGTTCATTCTCATGTGTTACGCATCATGTCTGAGCTTCAGCAAGAACCAATGAGGTTCATTCTCGTGTGTTACGCAGCACGTCTGAGCTTCAGCAAGAACCAATGAGGTTCATTCTCGTGTTACACATCATGTTTAAGCTTCCGCAAGAACCAATGAGGTTCATTCTCGTGTGTTACGCAGCACGTTTGAGCTTCCGCAAGAACCAATGAGGTTCATTCTCGTGTTACGCATCACTTTTGAGCTTCAGCAAGAACCAGTGAGGTTCATTCTCATGTGTTACGCAGCACGTTTGAGCTTTAGCAAGAACCAATGAGGTTCATTCTTATGTGTTACGCAGCACGTTTGAGGTTCCGCAAGAACCAATGAGGTTCATTCTTGTGTTACGCAGCACGTTTGAGCTTCCGCAAGAACCAATGAGGTTCATTCTCGTGTTTCGCATCACGTTTGAGCTTCCACAAGAACCAATGAGGTTCATTCTCGTGTTACGCACCACGTTTGAGCTTCAGCAAGAACCAATGAGGTTCATTCTCATGTGTTACGCATCACGTTTGAGCTTCAGCAAGATTCAATGAGGTTCATTCTCATGTGTTACGCATCATGTTTGAGCTTCAGCAAGAACCAATGAAGTTCATTCTCATGTGTTACGCATCACGTTTGAGCTTCAGCAAGATTCAATGAGGTTCATTCTCATGTGTTACGCATCATGTCTGAGCTTCAGCAAGAACCAATGAGGTTCATTCTCATGTGTTACGCAGCACGTTTGAGCTTCAGCAAGAACCAATGAGGTTCATTCTCATGTGTTACACAGCACATTCGAGCTTCAGCAAGAACCAATGAGGTTCATTCTCGTGTGTTACGCAGCACGTTTGAGCTTCAGCAAGAACCAATGAGGTTCATTCTCGTGTTACACATCATGTTTAAGCTTCAGCAAGAACCAATGAGGTTCATTCTCGTGTGTTACGCAGCACGTTTGAGCTTCCGCAAGAACCAATGAGGTTCATTCTCGTGTTACACAACACGTTTGAGCTTCCGCAAGAACCAATGAGGTTCATTCTCATGTGTTACGCATCACGTTTGAGCTTCCACAAGAACCAATGAGGTTCATTCTCATGTGTTACGCATCACGTTTGAGCTTCAGCAAGAACCAATGAGGTTCATTCTCGTGTTACGCATCACATTTGAGCTTCAGCAAGAACCAATGAGGTTCATTCTCATGTGTTACACAGCACGTTTGAGCTTCAGCAAGAACCAATGAGGTTCATTCTCGTGTGTTACGCAGCACGTTTGAGCTTCAGCAAGAACCAATGAGGTTCATTCTTGTGTTACGCAGCACGTTTGAGCTTCCGCAAGAACCAATGAGGTTCATTCTCGTGTTTCGCATCACGTTTGAGCTTCCACAAGAACCAATGAGGTTCATTCTCATGTGTTACGCATCACGTTTAAGCTTCAGCAAAAACCAATGAGGTTTATTCTCTATTTACGCATCACGTTTGAGCTTCAACAAGAACTAATGAGGTTCATTCTAGTGTTGTGCATCACGTTTGAGCTTCAGCAAGAACCAATGAGGTTCATTCTCGTGTTACGCACCACGTTTGAGCTTCAGCAAGAACCAATGAGGTTTATTCTCATGTGTTACGCATCTCGTTTGAGCTTCAGCAAGAACCAATGAGGTTCATTCTCGTGTTACGCATCACGTTTGAGCTTCAGCAAGAACCAATGAGGTTCATTCTCGTGTTACGCATCACGTTTGAGCTTCAGCAAGAACCAATGCGGTTCATTCTCGTGTTACGCATCACGTTTGAGCTTCAACAAGAACCAATGAGGTTCATTCTCGTGTTACGCACCACGTTTGAGCTTCAGCAAGAACCAATGAGGTTTATTCTCATGTGTTACGCATCACGTTTGAGCTTCAGCAAGATTCAATGAGGTTCATTCTCATGTGTTACGCATCATGTTTGAGCTTCAGCAAGAACCAATGAAGTTCATTCTCATGTGTTACGCATCACGTTTGAGCTTCAGCAAGATTCAATGAGGTTCATTCTCATGTGTTACGCATCATGTCTGAGCTTCAGCAAGAACCAATGAGGTTCATTCTCGTGTGTTACGCAGCACGTCTGAGCTTCAGCAAGAACCAATGAGGTTCATTCTCGTGTTACACATCATGTTTAAGCTTCCGCAAGAACCAATGAGGTTCATTCTCGTGTGTTACGCAGCACGTTTGAGCTTCCGCAAGAACCAATGAGGTTCATTCTCGTGTTACGCATCACTTTTGAGCTTCAGCAAGAACCAGTGAGGTTCATTCTCATGTGTTACGCAGCACGTTTGAGCTTTAGCAAGAACCAATGAGGTTCATTCTTATGTGTTACGCAGCACGTTTGAGGTTCCGCAAGAACCAATGAGGTTCATTCTTGTGTTACGCAGCACGTTTGAGCTTCCGCAAGAACCAATGAGGTTCATTCTCGTGTTTCGCATCACGTTTGAGCTTCCACAAGAACCAATGAGGTTCATTCTCGTGTTACGCACCACGTTTGAGCTTCAGCAAGAACCAATGAGGTTCATTCTCATGTGTTACGCATCACGTTTGAGCTTCAGCAAGATTCAATGAGGTTCATTCTCATGTGTTACGCATCATGTTTGAGCTTCAGCAAGAACCAATGAAGTTCATTCTCATGTGTTACGCATCACGTTTGAGCTTCAGCAAGATTCAATGAGGTTCATTCTCATGTGTTACGCATCATGTCTGAGCTTCAGCAAGAACCAATGAGGTTCATTCTCATGTGTTACGCAGCACGTTTGAGCTTCAGCAAGAACCAATGAGGTTCATTCTCATGTGTTACACAGCACATTCGAGCTTCAGCAAGAACCAATGAGGTTCATTCTCGTGTGTTACGCAGCACGTTTGAGCTTCAGCAAGAACCAATGAGGTTCATTCTCGTGTTACACATCATGTTTAAGCTTCAGCAAGAACCAATGAGGTTCATTCTCGTGTGTTACGCAGCACGTTTGAGCTTCCGCAAGAACCAATGAGGTTCATTCTCGTGTTACACAACACGTTTGAGCTTCCGCAAGAACCAATGAGGTTCATTCTCATGTGTTACGCATCACGTTTGAGCTTCCACAAGAACCAATGAGGTTCATTCTCATGTGTTACGCATCACGTTTGAGCTTCAGCAAGAACCAATGAGGTTCATTCTCGTGTTACGCATCACATTTGAGCTTCAGCAAGAACCAATGAGGTTCATTCTCATGTGTTACACAGCACGTTTGAGCTTCAGCAAGAACCAATGAGGTTCATTCTCGTGTGTTACGCAGCACGTTTGAGCTTCAGCAAGAACCAATGAGGTTCATTCTTGTGTTACGCAGCACGTTTGAGCTTCCGCAAGAACCAATGAGGTTCATTCTCGTGTTTCGCATCACGTTTGAGCTTCCACAAGAACCAATGAGGTTCATTCTCATGTGTTACGCATCACGTTTAAGCTTCAGCAAAAACCAATGAGGTTTATTCTCTATTTACGCATCACGTTTGAGCTTCAACAAGAACCAATGAGGTTCATTCTAGTGTTGTGCATCACGTTTGAGCTTCAGCAAGAACCAATGAGGTTCATTCTCGTGTTACGCATCACGTTTGAGCTTCAGCAAGAACCAATGAGGTTCATTCTCGTGTTACGCGTCACGTTTGAGCTTCAGCAAGAACCAATGCGGTTCATTCTCGTGTTACGCAGCACGTTTGAGCTTCAACAAGAACCAAGGAGGTTCATTCTCGTGTTACGCACCACGTTTGAGCTTCAGCAAGAACCAATGAGGTTTATTCTCATGTGTTACGCATCACGTTTGAGCTTCAGCAAGATTCAATGAGGTTCATTCTCATGTGTTACGCATCATGTTTGAGCTTCAGCAAGAACCAATAAAGTTCATTCTCATGTGTTACGCATCACGTTTGAGCTTCAGCAAGATTCAATGAGGTTCATTCTCATGTGTTACGCATCATGTCTGAGCTTCAGCAAGAACCAATGAGGTTCATTCTCGTGTGTTACGCAGCACGTTTGAGCTTCAGCAAGAACCAATGAGGTTCATTCTCGTGTTACACATCATGTTTAAGCTTCAGCAAGAACCAATGAGGTTTATTCTCATGTGTTACGCATCACGTTTGAGCTTCAGCAAGATTCAATGAGGTTCATTCTCATGTGTTACGCATCATGTTTGAGCTTCAGCAAGAACCAATGAAGTTCATTCTCATGTGTTACGCATCACGTTTGAGCTTCAGCAAGATTCAATGAGGTTCATTCACGTGTTACGCATCATGTTTGAGCTTCAGCAAGAACCAATGAGGTTCATTCTCGTGTGTTACGCAGCACGTTTGAGCTTCAGCAAGAACCAATGAGGTTCATTCTCGTGTTACACATCATGTTTAAGCTTCAGCAAGAACCAATGAGGTTCATTCTCGTGTGTTACGCAGCACGTTTGAGCTTCCGCAAGAACCAATGAGGTTCATTCTCGTGTTACGCAGCACGTTTGAGCTTCAGCAAGAACCAATGAGGTTCATTCTTGTGTTACGCAGCACTTTTGAGCTTCAGCAAGAACCAATGATGTTCATTCTCGTGTGTTACGCAGCACGTTTGAGCTTCTACAAGAACCAATGAGGTTCATTCTCGTGTTACGCAGCACGTTTGAGCTTCAGCAAGAACCAATGAGGTTCATTCTTGTGTTACGCAGCACTTTTGAGCTTCAGCAAGAACCAATGAGGTTCATTCTCGTGTTACACGTCATGTTTAAGCTTCAGCAAGAACCAATGAGGTTCATTCTCATGTGTTACGCAGCACGTTTAAGCTTCCACAAGAACCAATGAGGTTCATTCTCGTGTTACGCATCACATTTGAGCTTCCACAAGAACCAATGAGGTTAATTCTCGTGTTACACAACACGTTTGAGCTTCCGCAAGAACCAATGAGGTTCATTCTCATGTGTTACGCATCACGTTTGAGCTTCCACAAGAACCAATGAGGTTCATTCTCATGTGTTACGCATCACGTTTGAGCTTCAGCAAGAACCAATGAGGTTCATTCTCATGTGTTACGCAGCACATTTGAGCTTCAGCAAGCACCAATGAGGTTCATTCTTGTGTTACGCAGCACGTTTGATTTTCAGCAAGAACCAATGAGGTTCATTCTCGTGTGTTACGCAGCACGTTTGAGCTTCAGCAAGAACCAATGAGGTTCATTCTCATGTGTTACGCATCACATTTGAGCTTCCACAAGAACCAATGAGGTTCATTCTCATGTGTTACGCATCACGTTTGAGCTTCCACAAGAACCAATGAGGTTCATTCTCATGTGTTACGCAGTATGTTTGAGCTTCAGCAAGCACCAATGAGGTTCATTCTTGTGTTACGCAGCAAGTTTGAGCTTCAGCAAGAACCAATGAGGTTCATTCTCGTGTGTTACGCAGCACGTTTGAGCTTTAGCAAGAACCAATGAGGTTCATTCTCGTGTTACATATCATATTTAAGCTTCAGCAAGAACCAATGAGGTTCATTCTTATATGTTACGCAGCACGTTTGAGCTTCCGCAAGAACCAATGAAGTTCATTCTCGTGTTACGCAGCACGTTTGAGCTTCAGCAAGAATCAATGAGGTTCATTCTCGTGTTACACATCATGTTTAAGCTTCAGCAAGATCCGATGAGGTTCATTCTCATGTGTTTTTCACATCACTTTTAGCTTCAACAAGATCCAATGAGGTTCATTCTCGTGTGTTACGCAGCACATTTGAGCTTTAGCAAGAACCAATGAGGTTTATTCTCATGTGTTACGCATCACGTTTGAGCTTCAGCAAGAACCAATGTGGTTCATTCTCGTGTTACGCATCAGGTTTGAGCTTCAGCAAGGACCAATGAGGTTCATTCTCGTGTGTTAGGCATCACGTTTGAGCTTCCGCAAGAACCAATGAAGTTCATTCTCATGTCTTACGCAGCACGTTTGAGCTTCAGCAAAAACCAATGAGGTTCATTCTCATGTGTTACGCAGCACATTTGAGCTTCAGCAAGAACCAATGAGGTTTATTCTCATGTGTTACGCATCACGTTTGAGCTTCAGCAAGATTCAATGAGGTTCATTCTCATGTGTTAGGCATCATGTTTAAGCTTCAGCAAGAACCAATGAAGTTCATTCTCATGTGTTATTCATCACGTTTGAGCTTCAGCAAGATTCAATGAGGTTCATTCTCATGTGTTACGCATCATGTTTGAGCTTCAGCAAGAACCAATGAAGTTCATTCTCATGTGTTACGCATCACGTTTGAGCTTCAGCAAGATTCAATGAGGTTCATTCACGTGTTACGCATCATGTTTGAGCTTCAGCAAGAACCAATGAGGTTCATTCTCGTGTGTTACGCAGCACGTTTGAGCTTCAGCAAGAACCAATGAGGTTCATTCTCGTGTTACACATCATGTTTAAGCTTCAGCAAGAACCAATGAGGTTCATTCTCGTGTGTTACGCAGCACGTTTGAGCTTCCGCAAGAACCAATGAGGTTCATTCTCGTGTTACGCAGCACGTTTGAGCTTCAGCAAGAACCAATGAGGTTCATTCTTGTGTTACGCAGCACTTTTGAGCTTCAGCAAGAACCAATGATGTTCATTCTCGTGTGTTACGCAGCACGTTTGAGCTTCTACAAGAACCAATGAGGTTCATTCTCGTGTTACGCAGCACGTTTGAGCTTCAGCAAGAACCAATGAGGTTCATTCTTGTGTTACGCAGCACTTTTGAGCTTCAGCAAGAACCAATGAGGTTCATTCTCGTGTTACACGTCATGTTTAAGCTTCAGCAAGAACCAATGAGGTTCATTCTCATGTGTTACGCAGCACGTTTAAGCTTCCACAAGAACCAATGAGGTTCATTCTCGTGTTACGCATCACATTTGAGCTTCCACAAGAACCAATGAGGTTAATTCTCGTGTTACACAACACGTTTGAGCTTCCGCAAGAACCAATGAGGTTCATTCTCATGTGTTACGCATCACGTTTGAGCTTCCACAAGAACCAATGAGGTTCATTCTCATGTGTTACGCATCACGTTTGAGCTTCAGCAAGAACCAATGAGGTTCATTCTCATGTGTTACGCAGCACATTTGAGCTTCAGCAAGCACCAATGAGGTTCATTCTTGTGTTACGCAGCACGTTTGATTTTCAGCAAGAACCAATGAGGTTCATTCTCGTGTGTTACGCAGCACGTTTGAGCTTCAGCAAGAACCAATGAGGTTCATTCTCATGTGTTACGCATCACATTTGAGCTTCCACAAGAACCAATGAGGTTCATTCTCATGTGTTACGCATCACGTTTGAGCTTCCACAAGAACCAATGAGGTTCATTCTCATGTGTTACGCAGTATGTTTGAGCTTCAGCAAGCACCAATGAGGTTCATTCTTGTGTTACGCAGCAAGTTTGAGCTTCAGCAAGAACCAATGAGGTTCATTCTCGTGTGTTACGCAGCACGTTTGAGCTTTAGCAAGAACCAATGAGGTTCATTCTCGTGTTACATATCATATTTAAGCTTCAGCAAGAACCAATGAGGTTCATTCTTATATGTTACGCAGCACGTTTGAGCTTCCGCAAGAACCAATGAAGTTCATTCTCGTGTTACGCAGCACGTTTGAGCTTCAGCAAGAATCAATGAGGTTCATTCTCGTGTTACACATCATGTTTAAGCTTCAGCAAGATCCGATGAGGTTCATTCTCATGTGTTTTTCACATCACTTTTAGCTTCAACAAGATCCAATGAGGTTCATTCTCGTGTGTTACGCAGCACATTTGAGCTTTAGCAAGAACCAATGAGGTTTATTCTCATGTGTTACGCATCACGTTTGAGCTTCAGCAAGAACCAATGTGGTTCATTCTCGTGTTACGCATCAGGTTTGAGCTTCAGCAAGGACCAATGAGGTTCATTCTCGTGTGTTAGGCATCACGTTTGAGCTTCCGCAAGAACCAATGAAGTTCATTCTCATGTCTTACGCAGCACGTTTGAGCTTCAGCAAAAACCAATGAGGTTCATTCTCATGTGTTACGCAGCACATTTGAGCTTCAGCAAGAACCAATGAGGTTTATTCTCATGTGTTACGCATCACGTTTGAGCTTCAGCAAGATTCAATGAGGTTCATTCTCATGTGTTAGGCATCATGTTTAAGCTTCAGCAAGAACCAATGAAGTTCATTCTCATGTGTTATTCATCACGTTTGAGCTTCAGCAAGATTCAATGAGGTTCATTCTCGTGTTACGCATCATGTTTGAGCTTCAGCAAGAACCAATGAGGTTCATTCTCGTGTGTTACGCAGCACGTTTGAGCTTCAGCAAGAACCAATGAGGTTCATTCTTGTGTTACGCATCACGTTTGAGCTTCAGCAAGAACCAATGAGGTTCATTCTCATGTGTTACGCAGCACGTTTGAGCTTCAGCAAGAACCAATGAGGTTCATTCTCGTGTGTTACGCAGCACGTTTGAGCTTCAGCAAGAACCAATGAGGTTCATTCTTGTGTTACGCAGCACGTTTGAGCTTCCGCAAGAACCAATGAGGTTCATTCTCGTGTTTCGCATCACGTTTGAGCTTCCACAAGAACCAATGAGGTTCATTCTCATGTGTTACGCAGCACGTTTAAGCTTCAGCAAGCACCAATGAGGTTCATTCTTGTGTTACGCAGCACGTTTGATTTTCAGCAAGAACCAATGAGGTTCATTCTCGTGTGTTACGCAGCACGTTTGAGCTTCAGCAAGAACCAATGAGGTTCATTCTCATGTGTTACGCATCACTTTTGAGCTTCCACAAGAACCAATGAGGTGCATTCTCATGTGTTACGCATCACGTTTGAGCTTCAGCAAGAACCAATGAGCTTCATTCTCGTGTTACGCATCACATTTGAGCTTCCACAAGAACCAATGAGGTTCATTCTCATGTGTTACGCATCACGTTTGAGCTTCCACAAGAACCAATGAGGTTCATTCTCATGTGTTACGCAGTACGTTTGAGCTTCAGCAAGCACCAATGAGGTTCATTCTTGTGTTACGCAGCAAGTTTGAGCTTCAGCAAGAACCAATGAGGTTCATTCTCGTGTGTTACATATCATATTTAAGCTTCAGCAAGAACCAATGAGGTTCATTCTTATATGTTACGCAGCACGTTTGAGCTTCCGCAAGAACCAATGAAGTTCATTCTCGTGTTACGCAGCACGTTTGAGCTTCAGCAAGAATCAATGAGGTTCATTCTCGTGTTACACATCATGTTTAAGCTTCAGCAAGATCTGATGAGGTTCATTCTCATGTGTTTTTCACATCACTTTTAGCTTCAACAAGATCCAATGAGGTTCATTCTCGTGTGTTACGCAGCACATTTGAGCTTCAGCAAGAACCAATGAGGTTTATTCTCATGTGTTACGCATCACGTTTGAGCTTCAGCAAGAACCAATGTGGTTCATTCTCGTGTTACGCATCAGGTTTGAGCTTCAGCAAGGACCAATGAGGTTCATTCTAGTGTGTTAGGCATCACGTTTGAGCTTCCGCAAGAACCAATGAAGTTCATTCTCATGTCTTACGCAGCACGTTTGAGCTTCAGCAAAAACCAATGAGGTTCATTCTCATGTGTTACGCAGCACATTTGAGCTTCAGCAAGAACCAATGAGGTTTATTCTCATGTGTTACGCATCACGTTTGAGCTTCAGCAAGATTCAATGAGGTTCATTCTCATGTGTTAGGCATCATGTTTAAGCTTCAGCAAGAACCAATGAAGTTCATTCTCATGTGTTATTCATCACGTTTGAGCTTCAGCAAGATTCAATGAGGTTCATTCTCGTGTTACGCATCATGTTTGAGCTTCAGCAAGAACCAATGAGGTTCATTCTCGTGTGTTACGCAGCACGTTTGAGCTTCAGCAAGAACCAATGAGGTTCATTCTTGTGTTACGCATCACGTTTGAGCTTCAGCAAGAACCAATGAGGTTCATTCTCATGTGTTACGCAGCACGTTTGAGCTTCAGCAAGAACCAATGAGGTTCATTCTCGTGTGTTACGCAGCACGTTTGAGCTTCAGCAAGAACCAATGAGGTTCATTCTTGTGTTACGCAGCACGTTTGAGCTTCCGCAAGAACCAATGAGGTTCATTCTCGTGTTTCGCATCACGTTTGAGCTTCCACAAGAACCAATGAGGTTCATTCTCGTGTTACACATCATGTTTAAGCTTCAGCAAGATCTGATGAGGTTCATTCTCATGTGTTTTTCACATCACTTTTAGCTTCAACAAGATCCAATGAGGTTCATTCTTGTGTGTTACGCAGCACATTTGAGCTTCAGCAAGAACCAATGAGGTTTATTCTCATGTGTTACGCATCACGTTTGAGCTTCAGCAAGAACCAATGTGGTTCATTCTCGTGTTACGCATCAGGTTTGAGCTTCAGCAAGGACCAATGAGGTTCATTCTAGTGTGTTAGGCATCACGTTTGAGCTTCCGCAAGAACCAATGAAGTTCATTCTCATGTCTTACGCAGCACGTTTGAGCTTCAGCAAAAACCAATGAGGTTCATTCTCATGTGTTACGCAGCACATTTGAGCTTCAGCAAGAACCAATGAGGTTTATTCTCATGTGTTACGCATCACGTTTGAGCTTCAGCAAGATTCAATGAGGTTCATTCTCATGTGTTAGGCATCATGTTTAAGCTTCAGCAAGAACCAATGAAGTTCATTCTCATGTGTTATTCATCACGTTTGAGCTTCAGCAAGATTCAATGAGGTTCATTCTCGTGTTACGCATCATGTTTGAGCTTCAGCAAGAACCAATGAGGTTCATTCTCGTGTGTTACGCAACACGTTTGAGCTTCAGCAAGAACCAATGAGGTTCATTCTTGTGTTACGCATCACGTTTGAGCTTCAGCAAGAACCAATGAGGTTCATTCTCATGTGTTACGCAGCACGTTTGAACTTCAGCAAGAACCAATGAGGTTCATTCTCGTGTGTTACGCAGCACGTTTGAGCTTCAGCAAGAACCAATGAGGTTCATTCTTGTGTTACGCAGCACGTTTGAGCTTCCGCAAGAACCAATGAGGTTCATTCTCGTGTTTCGCATCACGTTTGAGCTTCCACAAGAACCAATGAGGTTCATTCTCATGTGTTACGCAGCACGTTTAAGCTTCAGCAAAAACCAATGAGGTTTATTCTCTAGTTACGCATCACGTTTGAGCTTCAACAAGAACCAATGAGGTTCATTCTAGTGTTGTGCATCACGTTTGAGCTTCAGCAAGAACCAATGAGGTTCATTCTCGTGTTACGCATCACGTTTGAGCTTCAGCAAGAACCAATGAGGTTCATTCTCGTGTTACGCGTCACGTTTGAGCTTCAACAAGAACCAATGAGGTTCATTCTCGTGTTACGCACCACGTTTGAGCTTCAGCAAGAACCAATGAGGTTTATTCTCATGTGTTACGCAGCACGTTTAAGCTTCAGCAAGCACCAATGAGGTTCATTCTTGTGTTACGCAGCACGTTTGATTTTCAGCAAGCACCAATGAGGTTCATTCTTGTGTTACGCAGCACGTTTGATTTTCAGCAAGAACCAATGAGGTTCATTCTCGTGTGTTACGCAGCACGTTTGAGCTTCCACAAGAACCAATGAGGTTCATTCTCATGTGTTACGCATCACGTTTGAGCTTCAGCAAGAACCAATGAGGTTCATTCTCGTGTTACGCAGCACGTTTGAGCTTCAGCAAGAACCAATGAGGTTCATTCTTGTGTTACGCAGCACTTTTGAGCTTCAGCAAGAACCAATGATGTTCATTCTCGTCTGTTACGCAGCACGTTTGAGCTTCTACAAGAACCAATGAGGTTCATTCTCGTGTTACGCAGCACGTTTGAGCTTCAGCAAGAACCAATGAGGTTCATTCTTGTGTTACGCAGCACTTTTGAGCTTCAGCAAGAACCAATGAGGTTCATTCTCGTGTTACACATCATGTTTAAGCTTCCACAAGAACCAATGAGGTTCATTCTCGTGTTACGCATCACATTTGAGCTTCCACAAGAACCAATGAGGTTAATTCTCGTGTTACACAACACGTTTGAGCTTCCGCAAGAACCAATGAGGTTCATTCTCATGTGTTACGCATCACGTTTGAGCTTCCACAAGAACCAATGAGGTTCATTCTCATGTGTTACGCATCACGTTTGAGCTTCAGCAAGAACCAATGAGGTTCATTCTCATGTGTTACGCAGCACATTTGAGCTTCAGCAAGCACCAATGAGGTTCATTCTTGTGTTACGCAGCACGTTTGATTTTCAGCAAGAACCAATGAGGTTCATTCTCGTGTGTTACGCAGCACGTTTGAGCTTCAGCAAGAACCAATGAGGTTCATTCTCATGTGTTACGCATCACATTTGAGCTTCCACAAGAACCAATGAGGTTCATTCTCATGTGTTACGCATCACGTTTGAGCTTCCACAAGAACCAATGAGGTTCATTCTCATGTGTTACGCAGTATGTTTGAGCTTCAGCAAGCACCAATGAGGTTCATTCTTGTGTTACGCAGCAAGTTTGAGCTTCAGCAAGAACCAATGAGGTTCATTCTCGTGTGTTACGCAGCACGTTTGAGCTTTAGCAAGAACCAATGAGGTTCATTCTCGTGTTACATATCATATTTAAGCTTCAGCAAGAACCAATGAGGTTCATTCTTATATGTTACGCAGCACGTTTGAGCTTCCGCAAGAACCAATGAAGTTCATTCTCGTGTTACGCAGCACGTTTGAGCTTCAGCAAGAATCAATGAGGTTCATTCTCGTGTTACACATCACTTTTAGCTTCAACAAGATCCAATGAGGTTCATTCTCGTGTGTTACGCAGCACATTTGAGCTTTAGCAAGAACCAATGAGGTTTATTCTCATGTGTTACGCATCACGTTTGAGCTTCAGCAAGAACCAATGTGGTTCATTCTCGTGTTACGCATCAGGTTTGAGCTTCAGCAAGGACCAATGAGGTTCATTCTCGTGTGTTAGGCATCACGTTTGAGCTTCCGCAAGAACCAATGAAGTTCATTCTCATGTCTTACGCAGCACGTTTGAGCTTCAGCAAAAACCAATGAGGTTCATTCTCATGTGTTACGCAGCACATTTGAGCTTCAGCAAGAACCAATGAGGTTTATTCTCATGTGTTACGCATCACGTTTGAGCTTCAGCAAGATTCAATGAGGTTCATTCTCATGTGTTAGGCATCATGTTTAAGCTTCAGCAAGAACCAATGAAGTTCATTCTCATGTGTTATTCATCACGTTTGAGCTTCAGCAAGATTCAATGAGGTTCATTCTCGTGTTACGCATCATGTTTGAGCTTCAGCAAGAACCAATGAGGTTCATTCTCGTGTGTTACGCAGCACGTTTGAGCTTCAGCAAGAACCAATGAGGTTCATTCTTGTGTTACGCATCACGTTTGAGCTTCAGCAAGAACCAATGAGGTTCATTCTCATGTGTTACGCAGCACGTTTGAGCTTCAGCAAGAACCAATGAGGTTCATTCTCGTGTGTTACGCAGCACGTTTGAGCTTCAGCAAGAACCAATGAGGTTCATTCTTGTGTTACGCAGCACGTTTGAGCTTCCGCAAGAACCAATGAGGTTCATTCTCGTGTTTCGCATCACGTTTGAGCTTCCACAAGAACCAATGAGGTTCATTCTCATGTGTTACGCAGCACGTTTAAGCTTCAGCAAGCACCAATGAGGTTCATTCTTGTGTTACGCAGCACGTTTGATTTTCAGCAAGAACCAATGAGGTTCATTCTCGTGTGTTACGCAGCACGTTTGAGCTTCAGCAAGAACCAATGAGGTTCATTCTCATGTGTTACGCATCACTTTTGAGCTTCCACAAGAACCAATGAGGTGCATTCTCATGTGTTACGCATCACGTTTGAGCTTCAGCAAGAACCAATGAGCTTCATTCTCGTGTTACGCATCACATTTGAGCTTCCACAAGAACCAATGAGGTTCATTCTCATGTGTTACGCATCACGTTTGAGCTTCCACAAGAACCAATGAGGTTCATTCTCATGTGTTACGCAGTACGTTTGAGCTTCAGCAAGCACCAATGAGGTTCATTCTTGTGTTACGCAGCAAGTTTGAGCTTCAGCAAGAACCAATGAGGTTCATTCTCGTGTGTTACATATCATATTTAAGCTTCAGCAAGAACCAATGAGGTTCATTCTTATATGTTACGCAGCACGTTTGAGCTTCCGCAAGAACCAATGAAGTTCATTCTCGTGTTACGCAGCACGTTTGAGCTTCAGCAAGAATCAATGAGGTTCATTCTCGTGTTACACATCATGTTTAAGCTTCAGCAAGATCTGATGAGGTTCATTCTCATGTGTTTTTCACATCACTTTTAGCTTCAACAAGATCCAATGAGGTTCATTCTCGTGTGTTACGCAGCACATTTGAGCTTCAGCAAGAACCAATGAGGTTTATTCTCATGTGTTACGCATCACGTTTGAGCTTCAGCAAGAACCAATGTGGTTCATTCTCGTGTTACGCATCAGGTTTGAGCTTCAGCAAGGACCAATGAGGTTCATTCTAGTGTGTTAGGCATCACGTTTGAGCTTCCGCAAGAACCAATGAAGTTCATTCTCATGTCTTACGCAGCACGTTTGAGCTTCAGCAAAAACCAATGAGGTTCATTCTCATGTGTTACGCAGCACATTTGAGCTTCAGCAAGAACCAATGAGGTTTATTCTCATGTGTTACGCATCACGTTTGAGCTTCAGCAAGATTCAATGAGGTTCATTCTCATGTGTTAGGCATCATGTTTAAGCTTCAGCAAGAACCAATGAAGTTCATTCTCATGTGTTATTCATCACGTTTGAGCTTCAGCAAGATTCAATGAGGTTCATTCTCGTGTTACGCATCATGTTTGAGCTTCAGCAAGAACCAATGAGGTTCATTCTCGTGTGTTACGCAGCACGTTTGAGCTTCAGCAAGAACCAATGAGGTTCATTCTTGTGTTACGCATCACGTTTGAGCTTCAGCAAGAACCAATGAGGTTCATTCTCATGTGTTACGCAGCACGTTTGAGCTTCAGCAAGAACCAATGAGGTTCATTCTCGTGTGTTACGCAGCACGTTTGAGCTTCAGCAAGAACCAATGAGGTTCATTCTTGTGTTACGC
Organism: Rhinogobio ventralis; assembly: GCA_039654625.1. Classification (NCBI taxonomy): domain Eukaryota; kingdom Metazoa; phylum Chordata; class Actinopteri; order Cypriniformes; family Gobionidae; genus Rhinogobio; species Rhinogobio ventralis. Next base: position 28,599,889 of record CM077217.1, on the reverse strand, counting down.
AGCACGTTTGAGCTTCCGCAAGAACCAATGAGGTTCATTCTCGTGTTTCGCATCACGTTTGAGCTTCCACAAGAACCAATGAGGTTCATTCTCGTGTTACACATCATGTTTAAGCTTCAGCAAGATCTGATGAGGTTCATTCTCATGTGTTTTTCACATCACTTTTAGCTTCAACAAGATCCAATGAGGTTCATTCTTGTGTGTTACGCAGCACATTTGAGCTTCAGCAAGAACCAATGAGGTTTATTCTCATGTGTTACGCATCACGTTTGAGCTTCAGCAAGAACCAATGTGGTTCATTCTCGTGTTACGCATCAGGTTTGAGCTTCAGCAAGGACCAATGAGGTTCATTCTAGTGTGTTAGGCATCACGTTTGAGCTTCCGCAAGAACCAATGAAGTTCATTCTCATGTCTTACGCAGCACGTTTGAGCTTCAGCAAAAACCAATGAGGTTCATTCTCATGTGTTACGCAGCACATTTGAGCTTCAGCAAGAACCAATGAGGTTTATTCTCATGTGTTACGCATCACGTTTGAGCTTCAGCAAGATTCAATGAGGTTCATTCTCATGTGTTAGGCATCATGTTTAAGCTTCAGCAAGAACCAATGAAGTTCATTCTCATGTGTTATTCATCACGTTTGAGCTTCAGCAAGATTCAATGAGGTTCATTCTCGTGTTACGCATCATGTTTGAGCTTCAGCAAGAACCAATGAGGTTCATTCTCGTGTGTTACGCAACACGTTTGAGCTTCAGCAAGAACCAATGAGGTTCATTCTTGTGTTACGCATCACGTTTGAGCTTCAGCAAGAACCAATGAGGTTCATTCTCATGTGTTACGCAGCACGTTTGAGCTTCAGCAAGAACCAATGAGGTTCATTCTCGTGTGTTACGCAGCACGTTTGAGCTTCAGCAAGAACCAATGAGGTTCATTCTTGTGTTACGCAGCACGTTTGAGCTTCCGCAAGAACCAATGAGGTTCATTCTCGTGTTTCGCATCACGTTTGAGCTTCCACAAGAACCAATGAGGTTCATTCTCATGTGTTACGCAGCACGTTTAAGCTTCAGCAAAAACCAATGAGGTTTATTCTCTAGTTACGCATCACGTTTGAGCTTCAACAAGAACCAATGAGGTTCATTCTAGTGTTGTGCATCACGTTTGAGCTTCAGCAAGAACCAATGAGGTTCATTCTCGTGTTACGCATCACGTTTGAGCTTCAGCAAGAACCAATGAGGTTCATTCTCGTGTTACGCGTCACGTTTGAGCTTCAACAAGAACCAATGAGGTTCATTCTCGTGTTACGCACCACGTTTGAGCTTCAGCAAGAACCAATGAGGTTTATTCTCATGTGTTACGCAGCACGTTTAAGCTTCAGCAAGCACCAATGAGGTTCATTCTTGTGTTACGCAGCACGTTTGATTTTCAGCAAGCACCAATGAGGTTCATTCTTGTTTTACGCAGCACGTTTGATTTTCAGCAAGAACCAATGAGGTTCATTCTCGTGTGTTACGCAGCACGTTTGAGCTTCAGCAAGAACCAATGAGGTTCATTCTCATGTGTTACGCATCACTTTTGAGCTTCCACAAGAACCAATGAGGTGCATTCTCATGTGTTACGCATCACGTTTGAGCTTCAGCAAGAACCAATGAGCTTCATTCTCGTGTTACGCATCACATTTGAGCTTCCACAAGAACCAATGAGGTTCATTCTCATGTGTTACGCATCACGTTTGAGCTTCCACAAGAACCAATGAGGTTCATTCTCATGTGTTATGCAGTACGTTTGAGCTTCAGCAAGCACCAATGAGGTTCATTCTTGTGTTACGCAGCAAGTTTGAGCTTCAGCAAGAACCAATGAGGTTCATTCTCGTGTGTTACGCAGCACGTTTGAGCTTTAGCAAGAACCAATGAGGTTCATTCTCGTGTTACATATCATATTTAAGCTTCAGCAAGAACCAATGAGGTTCATTCTTATATGTTACGCAGCACGTTTGAGCTTCCGCAAGAACCAATGAAGTTCATTCTCGTGTTCCGCAGCACGTTTGAGCTTCAGCAAGAATCAATGAGGTTCATTCTCGTGTTACACATCATGTTTAAGCTTCAGCAAGATCCGATGAGGTTCATTCTCATGTGTTTTTCACATCACTTTTAGCTTCAACAAGATCCAATGAGGTTCATTCTCGTGTGTTACGCAGCACATTTGAGCTTCAGCAAGAACCAATGAGGTTTATTCTCATGTGTTACGCATCACGTTTGAGCTTCAGCAAGAACCAATGTGGTTCATTCTCGTGTTACGCATCAGGTTTGAGCTTCAGCAAGGACCAATGAGGTTCATTCTCGTGTTACGCATCACATTTGAGCTTCCACAAGAACCAATGAGGTTCATTCTCGTGTGTTAGGCATCACGTTTGAGCTTCCGCAAGAACCAATGAAGTTCATTCTCATGTCTTACGCAGCACGTTTGAGCTTCAGCAAAAACCAATGAGGTTCATTCTCATGTGTTACGCAGCACATTTGAGCTTCAGCAAGAACCAATGAGGTTTATTCTCATGTGTTACGCATCACGTTTGAGCTTCAGCAAGATTCAATGAGGTTCATTCTCATGTGTTAGGCATCATGTTTAAGCTTCAGCAAGAACCAATGAAGTTCATTCTCATGTGTTATTCATCACGTTTGAGCTTCAGCAAGATTCAATGAGGTTCATTCTCGTGTTACGCATCATGTTTGAGCTTCAGCAAGAACCAATGAGGTTCATTCTCGTGTGTTACGCAGCACGTTTGAGCTTCAGCAAGAACCAATGAGGTTCATTCTTGTGTTACGCATCACGTTTGAGCTTCAGCAAGAACCAATGAGGTTCATTCTCATGTGTTACGCAGCACGTTTGAGCTTCAGCAAGAACCAATGAGGTTCATTCTCGTGTGTTACGCAGCACGTTTGAGCTTCAGCAAGAACCAATGAGGTTCATTCTTGTGTTACGCAGCACGTTTGAGCTTCCGCAAGAACCAATGAGGTTCATTCTCGTGTTTCGCATCACGTTTGAGCTTCCACAAGAACCAATGAGGTTCATTCTCATGTGTTACGCAGCACGTTTAAGCTTCAGCAAGCACCAATGAGGTTCATTCTTGTGTTACGCAGCACGTTTGATTTTCAGCAAGAACCAATGAGGTTCATTCTCGTGTGTTACGCAGCACGTTTGAGCTTCAGCAAGAACCAATGAGGTTCATTCTCATGTGTTACGCATCACTTTTGAGCTTCCACAAGAACCAATGAGGTGCATTCTCATGTGTTACGCATCACGTTTGAGCTTCAGCAAGAACCAATGAGCTTCATTCTCGTGTTACGCATCACATTTGAGCTTCCACAAGAACCAATGAGGTTCATTCTCATGTGTTACGCATCACGTTTGAGCTTCCACAAGAACCAATGAGGTTCATTCTCATGTGTTACGCAGTACGTTTGAGCTTCAGCAAGCACCAATGAGGTTCATTCTTGTGTTACGCAGCAAGTTTGAGCTTCAGCAAGAACCAATGAGGTTCATTCTCGTGTGTTACATATCATATTTAAGCTTCAGCAAGAACCAATGAGGTTCATTCTTATATGTTACGCAGCACGTTTGAGCTTCCGCAAGAACCAATGAAGTTCATTCTCGTGTTACGCAGCACGTTTGAGCTTCAGCAAGAATCAATGAGGTTCATTCTCGTGTTACACATCATGTTTAAGCTTCAGCAAGATCTGATGAGGTTCATTCTCATGTGTTTTTCACATCACTTTTAGCTTCAACAAGATCCAATGAGGTTCATTCTCGTGTGTTACGCAGCACATTTGAGCTTCAGCAAGAACCAATGAGGTTTATTCTCATGTGTTACGCATCACGTTTGAGCTTCAGCAAGAACCAATGTGGTTCATTCTCGTGTTACGCATCAGGTTTGAGCTTCAGCAAGGACCAATGAGGTTCATTCTAGTGTGTTAGGCATCACGTTTGAGCTTCCGCAAGAACCAATGAAGTTCATTCTCATGTCTTACGCAGCACGTTTGAGCTTCAGCAAAAACCAATGAGGTTCATTCTCATGTGTTACGCAGCACATTTGAGCTTCAGCAAGAACCAATGAGGTTTATTCTCATGTGTTACGCATCACGTTTGAGCTTCAGCAAGATTCAATGAGGTTCATTCTCATGTGTTAGGCATCATGTTTAAGCTTCAGCAAGAACCAATGAAGTTCATTCTCATGTGTTATTCATCACGTTTGAGCTTCAGCAAGATTCAATGAGGTTCATTCTCGTGTTACGCATCATGTTTGAGCTTCAGCAAGAACCAATGAGGTTCATTCTCGTGTGTTACGCAGCACGTTTGAGCTTCAGCAAGAACCAATGAGGTTCATTCTTGTGTTACGCATCACGTTTGAGCTTCAGCAAGAACCAATGAGGTTCATTCTCATGTGTTACGCAGCACGTTTGAGCTTCAGCAAGAACCAATGAGGTTCATTCTCGTGTGTTACGCAGCACGTTTGAGCTTCAGCAAGAACCAATGAGGTTCATTCTTGTGTTACGCAGCACGTTTGAGCTTCCGCAAGAACCAATGAGGTTCATTCTCGTGTTTCGCATCACGTTTGAGCTTCCACAAGAACCAATGAGGTTCATTCTCGTGTTACACATCATGTTTAAGCTTCAGCAAGATCTGATGAGGTTCATTCTCATGTGTTTTTCACATCACTTTTAGCTTCAACAAGATCCAATGAGGTTCATTCTTGTGTGTTACGCAGCACATTTGAGCTTCAGCAAGAACCAATGAGGTTTATTCTCATGTGTTACGCATCACGTTTGAGCTTCAGCAAGAACCAATGTGGTTCATTCTCGTGTTACGCATCAGGTTTGAGCTTCAGCAAGGACCAATGAGGTTCATTCTAGTGTGTTAGGCATCACGTTTGAGCTTCCGCAAGAACCAATGAAGTTCATTCTCATGTCTTACGCAGCACGTTTGAGCTTCAGCAAAAACCAATGAGGTTCATTCTCATGTGTTACGCAGCACATTTGAGCTTCAGCAAGAACCAATGAGGTTTATTCTCATGTGTTACGCATCACGTTTGAGCTTCAGCAAGATTCAATGAGGTTCATTCTCATGTGTTAGGCATCATGTTTAAGCTTCAGCAAGAACCAATGAAGTTCATTCTCATGTGTTATTCATCACGTTTGAGCTTCAGCAAGATTCAATGAGGTTCATTCTCGTGTTACGCATCATGTTTGAGCTTCAGCAAGAACCAATGAGGTTCATTCTCGTGTGTTACGCAACACGTTTGAGCTTCAGCAAGAACCAATGAGGTTCATTCTTGTGTTACGCATCACGTTTGAGCTTCAGCAAGAACCAATGAGGTTCATTCTCATGTGTTACGCAGCACGTTTGAGCTTCAGCAAGAACCAATGAGGTTCATTCTCGTGTGTTACGCAGCACGTTTGAGCTTCAGCAAGAACCAATGAGGTTCATTCTTGTGTTACGCAGCACGTTTGAGCTTCCGCAAGAACCAATGAGGTTCATTCTCGTGTTTCGCATCACGTTTGAGCTTCCACAAGAACCAATGAGGTTCATTCTCATGTGTTACGCAGCACGTTTAAGCTTCAGCAAAAACCAATGAGGTTTATTCTCTAGTTACGCATCACGTTTGAGCTTCAACAAGAACCAATGAGGTTCATTCTAGTGTTGTGCATCACGTTTGAGCTTCAGCAAGAACCAATGAGGTTCATTCTCGTGTTACGCATCACGTTTGAGCTTCAGCAAGAACCAATGAGGTTCATTCTCGTGTGTTACGCAGCACGTTTGAGCTTCAGCAAGAACCAATGAGGTTCATTCTCGTGTTACGCATCATGTTTGAGCTTCAGCAAGAACCAATGAGGTTCATTCTCGTGTGTTACGCAGCACGTTTGAGCTTCAGCAAGAACCAATGAGGTTCATTCTTGTGTTACGCATCACGTTTGAGCTTCAGCAAGAACCAATGAGGTTCATTCTCATGTGTTACGCAGCACGTTTGAGCTTCAGCAAGAACCAATGAGGTTCATTCTCGTGTGTTACGCAGCACGTTTGAGCTTCAGCAAGAACCAATGAGGTTCATTCTTGTGTTACGCAGCACGTTTGAGCTTCCGCAAGAACCAATGAGGTTCATTCTCGTGTTTCGCATCACGTTTGAGCTTCCACAAGAACCAATGAGGTTCATTCTCGTGTTACACATCATGTTTAAGCTTCAGCAAGATCTGATGAGGTTCATTCTCATGTGTTTTTCACATCACTTTTAGCTTCAACAAGATCCAATGAGGTTCATTCTTGTGTGTTACGCAGCACATTTGAGCTTCAGCAAGAACCAATGAGGTTTATTCTCATGTGTTACGCATCACGTTTGAGCTTCAGCAAGAACCAATGTGGTTCATTCTCGTGTTACGCATCAGGTTTGAGCTTCAGCAAGGACCAATGAGGTTCATTCTAGTGTGTTAGGCATCACGTTTGAGCTTCCGCAAGAACCAATGAAGTTCATTCTCATGTCTTACGCAGCACGTTTGAGCTTCAGCAAAAACCAATGAGGTTCATTCTCATGTGTTACGCAGCACATTTGAGCTTCAGCAAGAACCAATGAGGTTTATTCTCATGTGTTACGCATCACGTTTGAGCTTCAGCAAGATTCAATGAGGTTCATTCTCATGTGTTAGGCATCATGTTTAAGCTTCAGCAAGAACCAATGAAGTTCATTCTCATGTGTTATTCATCACGTTTGAGCTTCAGCAAGATTCAATGAGGTTCATTCTCGTGTTACGCATCATGTTTGAGCTTCAGCAAGAACCAATGAGGTTCATTCTCGTGTGTTACGCAACACGTTTGAGCTTCAGCAAGAACCAATGAGGTTCATTCTTGTGTTACGCATCACGTTTGAGCTTCAGCAAGAACCAATGAGGTTCATTCTCATGTGTTACGCAGCACGTTTGAGCTTCAGCAAGAACCAATGAGGTTCATTCTCGTGTGTTACGCAGCACGTTTGAGCTTCAGCAAGAACCAATGAGGTTCATTCTTGTGTTACGCAGCACGTTTGAGCTTCCGCAAGAACCAATGAGGTTCATTCTCGTGTTTCGCATCACGTTTGAGCTTCCACAAGAACCAATGAGGTTCATTCTCATGTGTTACGCAGCACGTTTAAGCTTCAGCAAAAACCAATGAGGTTTATTCTCTAGTTACGCATCACGTTTGAGCTTCAACAAGAACCAATGAGGTTCATTCTAGTGTTGTGCATCACGTTTGAGCTTCAGCAAGAACCAATGAGGTTCATTCTCGTGTTACGCATCACGTTTGAGCTTCAGCAAGAACCAATGAGGTTCATTCTCGTGTTACGCGTCACGTTTGAGCTTCAACAAGAACCAATGAGGTTCATTCTCGTGTTACGCACCACGTTTGAGCTTCAGCAAGAACCAATGAGGTTTATTCTCATGTGTTACGCAGCACGTTTAAGCTTCAGCAAGCACCAATGAGGTTCATTCTTGTGTTACGCAGCACGTTTGATTTTCAGCAAGCACCAATGAGGTTCATTCTTGTTTTACGCAGCACGTTTGATTTTCAGCAAGAACCAATGAGGTTCATTCTCGTGTGTTACGCAGCACGTTTGAGCTTCAGCAAGAACCAATGAGGTTCATTCTCATGTGTTACGCATCACTTTTGAGCTTCCACAAGAACCAATGAGGTGCATTCTCATGTGTTACGCATCACGTTTGAGCTTCAGCAAGAACCAATGAGCTTCATTCTCGTGTTACGCATCACATTTGAGCTTCCACAAGAACCAATGAGGTTCATTCTCATGTGTTACGCATCACGTTTGAGCTTCCACAAGAACCAATGAGGTTCATTCTCATGTGTTATGCAGTACGTTTGAGCTTCAGCAAGCACCAATGAGGTTCATTCTTGTGTTACGCAGCAAGTTTGAGCTTCAGCAAGAACCAATGAGGTTCATTCTCGTGTGTTACGCAGCACGTTTGAGCTTTAGCAAGAACCAATGAGGTTCATTCTCGTGTTACATATCATATTTAAGCTTCAGCAAGAACCAATGAGGTTCATTCTTATATGTTACGCAGCACGTTTGAGCTTCCGCAAGAACCAATGAAGTTCATTCTCGTGTTCCGCAGCACGTTTGAGCTTCAGCAAGAATCAATGAGGTTCATTCTCGTGTTACACATCATGTTTAAGCTTCAGCAAGATCCGATGAGGTTCATTCTCATGTGTTTTTCACATCACTTTTAGCTTCAACAAGATCCAATGAGGTTCATTCTCGTGTGTTACGCAGCACATTTGAGCTTCAGCAAGAACCAATGAGGTTTATTCTCATGTGTTACGCATCACGTTTGAGCTTCAGCAAGAACCAATGTGGTTCATTCTCGTGTTACGCATCAGGTTTGAGCTTCAGCAAGGACCAATGAGGTTCATTCTCGTGTTACGCATCACATTTGAGCTTCCACAAGAACCAATGAGGTTCATTCTCATGTGTTACGCATCACGTTTGAGCTTCCACAAGAACCAATGAGGTTCATTCTCATGTGTTACGCAGTACGTTTGAGCTTCAGCAAGCACCAATGAGGTTCATTCTTGTGTTACGCAGCAAGTTTGAGCTTCAGCAAGAACCAATGAGGTTCATTCTCGTGTGTTACATATCATATTTAAGCTTCAGCAAGAACCAATGAGGTTCATTCTTATATGTTACGCAGCACGTTTGAGCTTCCGCAAGAACCAATGAAGTTCATTCTCGTGTTACACAGCACGTTTGAGCTTCAGCAAGAATCAATGAGGTTAATTCTCGTGTTACACATCATGTTTAAGCTTCAGCAAGATCTGATGAGGTTCATTCTCGTGTGTTACGCAGCACATTTGAGCTTCAGCAAGAACCAATGAGGTTTATTCTCATGTGTTACGCATCACGTTTGAGCTTCAGCAAGAACCAATGTGGTTCATTCTCGTGTTACGCATCAGGTTTGAGCTTCAGCAAGGACCAATGAGGTTCATTCTCGTGTGTTAGGCATCACGTTTGAGCTTCCGCAAGAACCAATGAAGTTCATTCTCATGTCTTACGCAGCACGTTTGAGCTTCAGCAAAAACCAATGAGGTTCATTCTCATGTGTTACGCAGCACATTTGAGCTTCAGCAAGAACCAATGAGGTTTATTCTCATGTGTTACGCATCACGTTTGAGCTTCAGCAAGATTCAATGAGGTTCATTCTCATGTGTTAGGCATCATGTTTAAGCTTCAGCAAGAACCAATGAAGTTCATTCTCATGTGTTATTCATCACGTTTGAGCTTCAGCAAGATTCAATGAGGTTCATTCTCGTGTTACGCATCATGTTTGAGCTTCAGCAAGAACCAATGAGGTTCATTCTCGTGTGTTACGCAGCACGTTTGAGCTTCAGCAAGAACCAATGAGGTTCATTCTTGTGTTACGCATCACGTTTGAGCTTCAGCAAGAACCAATGAGGTTCATTCTCATGTGTTACGCAGCACGTTTGAGCTTCAGCAAGAACCAATGAGGTTCATTCTCGTGTGTTACGCAGCACGTTTGAGCTTCAGCAAGAACCAATGAGGTTCATTCTTGTGTTACGCAGCACGTTTGAGCTTCCGCAAGAACCAATGAGGTTCATTCTCGTGTTTCGCATCACGTTTGAGCTTCCACAAGAACCAATGAGGTTCATTCTCATGTGTTACGCAGCACGTTTAAGCTTCAGCAAAAACCAATGAGGTTTATTCTCTAGTTACGCATCACGTTTGAGCTTCAACAAGAACCAATGAGGTTCATTCTAGTGTTGTGCATCACGTTTGAGCTTCAGCAAGAACCAATGAGGTTCATTCTCGTGTTACGCATCACGTTTGAGCTTCAGCAAGAACCAATGAGGTTCATTCTCGTGTTACGCATCACGTTTGAGCTTCAGCAAGAACCAATGCGGTTCATTCTCGTGTTACGCGTCACGTTTGAGCTTCAACAAGAACCAATGAGGTTCATTCTCGTGTTACGCACCACGTTTGAGCTTCAGCAAGAACCAATGAGGTTTATTCTCATGTGTTACGCAGCACGTTTAAGCTTCAGCAAGCACCAATGAGGTTCATTCTTGTGTTACGCAGCACGTTTGATTTTCAGCAAGCACCAATGAGGTTCATTCTTGTGTTACGCAGCACGTTTGATTTTCAGCAAGAACCAATGAGGTTCATTCTCGTGTGTTACGCGGCACGTTTGAGCTTCAGCAAGAACCAATGAGGTTCATTCTCATGTGTTACGCATCACTTTTGAGCTTCCACAAGAACCAATGAGGTGCATTCTCATGTGTTACGCATCACGTTTGAGCTTCAGCAAGAACCAATGAGCTTCATTCTCGTGTTACGCATCACATTTGAGCTTCAGCAAGAACCAATGAGGTTCATTCTTGTGTTACGCATCACGTTTGAGCTTCAGCAAGAACCAATGAGGTTCATTCTCATGTGTTACGCAGCACGTTTGAGCTTCAGCAAGAACCAATGAGGTTCATTCTCGTGTGTTACGCAGCACGTTTGAGCTTCAGCAAGAACCAATGAGGTTCATTCTTGTGTTACGCAGCACGTTTGAGCTTCCGCAAGAACCAATGAGGTTCATTCTCGTGTTTCGCATCACGTTTGAGCTTCCACAAGAACCAATGAGGTTCATTCTCATGTGTTACGCAGCACGTTTAAGCTTCAGCAAAAACCAATGAGGTTTATTCTCTAGTTACGCATCACGTTTGAGCTTCAACAAGAACCAATGAGGTTCATTCTAGTGTTGTGCATCACGTTTGAGCTTCAGCAAGAACCAATGAGGTTCATTCTCGTGTTACGCATCACGTTTGAGCTTCAGCAAGAACCAATGAGGTTCATTCTCGTGTTACGCATCACGTTTGAGCTTCAGCAAGAACCAATGCGGTTCATTCTCGTGTTACGCGTCACGTTTGAGCTTCAACAAGAACCAATGAGGTTCATTCTCGTGTTACGCACCACGTTTGAGCTTCAGCAAGAACCAATGAGGTTTATTCTCATGTGTTACGCATCACGTTTGAGCTTCAGCAAGATTCAATGAGGTTCATTCTCATGTGTTACGCATCATGTTTGAGCTTCAGCAAGAACCAATGAAGTTCATTCTCATGTGTTACGCATCACGTTTGAGCTTCAGCAAGATTCAATGAGGTTCATTCTCATGTGTTACGCATCATGTCTGAGCTTCAGCAAGAACCAATGAGGTTCATTCTCGTGTGTTACGCAGCACGTTTGAGCTTCAGCAAGAACCAATGAGGTTCATTCTCGTGTTACACATCATGTTTAAGCTTCCGCAAGAACCAATGAGGTTCATTCTCGTGTGTTACGCAGCACGTTTGAGCTTCCGCAAGAACCAATGAGGTTCATTCTCGTGTTACGCATCACTTTTGAGCTTCAGCAAGAACCAGTGAGGTTCATTCTCATGTGTTACGCAGCACGTTTGAGCTTTAGCAAGAACCAATGAGGTTCATTCTTATGTGTTACGCAGCACGTTTGAGCTTCCGCAAGAACCAATGAGGTTCATTCTTGTGTTACGCAGCACGTTTGAGCTTCCGCAAGAACCAATGAGGTTCATTCTCGTGTTTCGCATCACGTTTGAGCTTCCACAAGAACCAATGAGGTTCATTTTCGTGTTACGCACCACGTTTGAGCTTCAGCAAGAACCAATGAGGTTTATTCTCATGTGTTACGCATCACGTTTGAGCTTCAGCAAGAACCAATGAGGTTCATTCTCGTGTTACGCATCACGTTTGAGCTTCAGCAAGAACCAATGAGGTTCATTCTCGTGTTACGCATCACGTTTGAGCTTCAACAAGAACCAATGAGGTTCATTCTCGTGTTACGCACCACGTTTGAGCTTCAGCAAGAACCAATGAGGTTTATTCTCATGTGTTACGCATCACGTTTGAGCTTCAGCAAGATTCAATGAGGTTCATTCTCATGTGTTACGCATCATGTTTGAGCTTCAGCAAGAACCAATGAAGTTCATTCTCATGTGTTACGCATCACGTTTGAGCTTCAGCAAGATTCAATGAGGTTCATTCTCATTTGTTACGCATCATGTCTGAGCTTCAGCAAGAACCAATGAGGTTCATTCTCGTGTGTTACGCAGCACGTTTGAGCTTCAGCAAGAACCAATGAGGTTCATTCTCGTGTTACACATCATGTTTAAGCTTCCGCAAGAACCAATGAGGTTCATTCTCGTGTGTTACGCAGCACGTTTGAGCTTCCGCAAGAACCAATGAGGTTCATTCTCGTGTTACGCATCACTTTTGAGCTTCAGCAAGAACCAGTGAGGTTCATTCTTATGTGTTACGCAGCACGTTTGAGGTTCCGCAAGAACCAATGAGGTTCATTCTTGTGTTACGCAGCACGTTTGAGCTTCCGCAAGAACCAATGAGGTTCATTCTCGTGTTTCGCATCACGTTTGAGCTTCCACAAGAACCAATGAGGTTCATTCTCGTGTTACGCACCACGTTTGAGCTTCAGCAAGAACCAATGAGGTTCATTCTCATGTGTTACGCATCACGTTTGAGCTTCAGCAAGATTCAATGAGGTTCATTCTCATGTGTTACGCATCATGTTTGAGCTTCAGCAAGAACCAATGAAGTTCATTCTCATGTGTTACGCATCACGTTTGAGCTTCAGCAAGATTCAATGAGGTTCATTCTCATGTGTTACGCATCATGTCTGAGCTCCAGCAAGAACCAATGAGGTTCATTCTCATGTGTTACGCAGCACGTTTGAGCTTCAGCAAGAACCAATGAGGTTCATTCTCATGTGTTACACAGCACATTCGAGCTTCAGCAAGAACCAATGAGGTTCATTCTTATGTGTTACGCAGCACGTTTGAGCTTCCGCAAGAACCAATGAGGTTCATTCTCGTGTGTTACGCAGCACGTTTGAGCTTCAGCAAGAACCAATGAGGTTCATTCTTGTGTTACGCAGCACGTTTGAGCTTCAGCAAGAACCAATGAGGTTCATTCTTGTGTTACGCAGCACTTTTGATCTTCAGCAAGAACCAGTGAGGTTCATTCTCGTGTTACACATCATGTTTAAGCTTCAGCAAGAACCAATGAGGTTCATTCTCATGTGTTATGCAACACGTTTGAGCTTCAGCAAGAACCAATGAGGTTCATTCTCATGTGTTACATAGCACGTTTGAGCTTCCGCAAGAACCAATGAGGTTCATTCTCATGTGTTACGCATCACGTTTGAGCTTCAGCAAGATTCAATGAGGTTCATTCTCATGTGTTACGCATCATGTTTGAGCTTCAGCAAGAACCAATAAAGTTCATTCTCATGTGTTACGCATCACGTTTGAGCTTCAGCAAGATTCAATGAGGTTCATTCTCATGTGTTACGCATCATGTCTGAGCTTCAGCAAGAACCAATGAGGTTCATTCTCGTGTGTTACGCAGCACGTTTGAGCTTCAGCAAGAACCAATGAGGTTCATTCTCGTGTTACACATCATGTTTAAGCTTCAGCAAGAACCAATGAGGTTTATTCTCATGTGTTACGCATCACGTTTGAGCTTCAGCAAGATTCAATGAGGTTCATTCTCATGTGTTACGCATAATGTTTGAGCTTCAGCAAGAACCAATGAAGTTCATTCTCATGTGTTACGCATCACGTTTGAGCTTCAGCAAGATTCAATGAGGTTCATTCACGTGTTACGCATCATGTTTGAGCTTCAGCAAGAACCAATGAGGTTCATTCTCGTGTGTTACGCAGCACGTTTGAGCTTCAGCAAGAACCAATGAGGTTCATTCTCGTGTGACACATCATGTTTAAGCTTCAGCAAGAACCAATGAGGTTCATTCTCGTGTGTTACGCAGCACGTTTGAGCTTCCGCAAGAACCAATGAGGTTCATTCTCGTGTTACGCAGCACGTTTGAGCTTCAGCAAGAACCAATGAGGTTCATTCTTGTGTTACGCAGCACTTTTGAGCTTCAGCAAGAACCAATGAGGTTCATTCTCGTGTGTTACGCAGCACGTTTGAGCTTCAGCAAGAACCAATGAGGTTCATTCTCGTGTTACACATCATGTTTAAGCTTCAGCAAGAACCAATGAGGTTCATTCTCATGTGTTACGCAGCACGTTTAAGCTTCCACAAGAACCAATGAGGTTCATTCTCGTGTTACGCATCACATTTGAGCTTCCACAAGAACCAATGAGGTTAATTCTCGTGTTACACAACACGTTTGAGCTTCCGCAAGAACCAATGAGGTTCATTCTCATGTGTTACGCATCACGTTTGAGCTTCCACAAGAACCAATGAGGTTCATTCTCATGTGTTACGCATCACGTTTGAGCTTCAGCAAGAACCAATGAGGTTCATTCTTGTGTTACGCAGCACGTTTGATTTTCAGCAAGAACCAATGAGGTTCATTCTCGTGTGTTACGCAGCACGTTTGAGCTTCAGCAAGAACCAATGAGGTTCATTCTCATGTGTTACGCATCACTTTTGAGCTTCCACAAGAACCAATGAGGTGCATTCTCATGTGTTACGCATCACGTTTGAGCTTCAGCAAGAACCAATGAGGTTCATTCTCGTGTTACGCATCACATTTGAGCTTCCACAAGAACCAATGAGGTTCATTCTCATGTGTTACGCATCACGTTTGAGCTTCCACAAGAACCAATGAGGTTCATTCTCATGTGTTACGCAGTATGTTTGAGCTTCAGCAAGCACCAATGAGGTTCATTCTTGTGTTACGCAGCAAGTTTGAGCTTCAGCAAGAACCAATGAGGTTCATTCTCGTGTGTTACGCAGCACGTTTGAGCTTTAGCAAGAACCAATGAGGTTCATTCTCGTGTTACATATCATATTTAAGCTTCAGCAAGAACCAATGAGGTTCATTCTTATATGTTACGCAGCACGTTTGAGCTTCCGCAAGAACCAATGAAGTTCATTCTCGTGTTACGCAGCACGTTTGAGCTTCAGCAAGAATCAATGAGGTTCATTCTCGTGTTACACATCATGTTTAAGCTTCAGCAAGATCCGATGAGGTTCATTCTCATGTGTTTTTCACATCACTTTTAGCTTCAACAAGATCCAATGAGGTTCATTCTCGTGTGTTACGCAGCACATTTGAGCTTCAGCAAGAACCAATGAGGTTTATTCTCATGTGTTACACATCACGTTTGAGCTTCAGCAAGAACCAATGTGGTTCATTCTCGTGTTACGCATCAGGTTTGAGCTTCAGCAAGGACCAATGAGGTTCATTCTCGTGTGTTAGGCATCACGTTTGAGCTTCCGCAAGAACCAATGAAGTTCATTCTCATGTCTTACGCAGCACGTTTGAGCTTCAGCAAAAACCAATGAGGTTCATTCTCATGTGTTACGCAGCACATTTGAGCTTCAGCAAGAACCAATGAGGTTTATTCTCATGTGTTACGCATCACGTTTGAGCTTCAGCAAGATTCAATGAGGTTCATTCTCATGTGTTAGGCATCATGTTTAAGCTTCAGCAAGAACCAATGAAGTTCATTCTCATGTGTTATTCATCACGTTTGAGCTTCAGCAAGATTCAATGAGGTTCATTCTCGTGTTACGCATCATGTTTGAGCTTCAGCAAGAACCAATGAGGTTCATTCTCGTGTTACACATCATGTTTAAGCTTCAGCAAGAACCAATGAGGTTTATTCTCATGTGTTACGCATCACGTTTGAGCTTCAGCAAGATTCAATGAGGTTCATTCTCATGTGTTACGCATCATGTTTGAGCTTCAGCAAGAACCAATGAAGTTCATTCTCATGTGTTACGCATCACGTTTGAGCTTCAGCAAGATTCAATGAGGTTCATTCACGTGTTACGCATCATGTTTGAGCTTCAGCAAGAACCAATGAGGTTCATTCTCGTGTGTTACGCAGCACGTTTGAGCTTCAGCAAGAACCAATGAGGTTCATTCTCGTGTTACACATCATGTTTAAGCTTCAGCAAGAACCAATGAGGTTCATTCTCGTGTGTTACGCAGCACGTTTGAGCTTCCGCAAGAACCAATGAGGTTCATTCTCGTGTTACGCAGCACGTTTGAGCTTCAGCAAGAACCAATGAGGTTCATTCTTGTGTTACGCAGCACTTTTGATCTTCAGCAAGAACCAATGAGGTTCATTCTCGTGTGTTACGCAGCACGTTTGAGCTTCTACAAGAACCAATGAGGTTCATTCTCGTGTTACGCAGCACGTTTGAGCTTCAGCAAGAACCAATGAGGTTCATTCTTGTGTTACGCAGCACTTTTGAGCTTCAGCAAGAACCAATGAGGTTCATTCTCGTGTTACACATCATGTTTAAGCTTCAGCAAGAACCAATGAGGTTCATTCTCATGTGTTACGCAGCACGTTTAAGCTTCCACAAGAACCAATGAGGTTCATTCTCGTGTTACGCATCACATTTGAGCTTCCACAAGAACCAATGAGGTTAATTCTCGTGTTACACAACACGTTTGAGCTTCCGCAAGAACCAATGAGGTTCATTCTCATGTGTTACGCATCACGTTTGAGCTTCCACAAGAACCAATGAGGTTCATTCTCATGTGTTACGCATCACGTTTGAGCTTCAGCAAGAACCAATGAGGTTCATTCTTGTGTTACGCAGCACGTTTGATTTTCAGCAAGAACCAATGAGGTTCATTCTCGTGTGTTACGCAGCACGTTTGAGCTTCAGCAAGAACCAATGAGGTTCATTCTCATGTGTTACGCATCACTTTTGAGCTTCCACAAGAACCAATGAGGTGCATTCTCATGTGTTACGCATCACGTTTGAGCTTCAGCAAGAACCAATGAGGTTCATTCTCGTGTTACGCATCACATTTGAGCTTCCACAAGAACCAATGAGGTTCATTCTCATGTGTTACGCATCACGTTTGAGCTTCCACAAGAACCAATGAGGTTCATTCTCATGTGTTACGCAGTACGTTTGAGCTTCAGCAAGCACCAATGAGGTTCATTCTTGTGTTACGCAGCAAGTTTGAGCTTCAGCAAGAACCAATGAGGTTCATTCTCGTGTGTTACGCAGCACGTTTGAGCTTTAGCAAGAACCAATGAGGTTCATTCTCGTGTTACATATCATATTTAAGCTTCAGCAAGAACCAATGAGGTTCATTCTTATATGTTACGCAGCACGTTTGAGCTTCCGCAAGAACCAATGAAGTTCATTCTCGTGTTACGCAGCACGTTTGAGCTTCAGCAAGAATCAATGAGGTTCATTCTCGTGTTACACATCATGTTTAAGCTTCAGCAAGATCCGATGAGGTTCATTCTCGTGTGTTACGCAGCACATTTGAGCTTCAGCAAGAACCAATGAGGTTTATTCTCATGTGTTACACATCACGTTTGAGCTTCAGCAAGAACCAATGTGGTTCATTCTCGTGTTACGCATCAGGTTTGAGCTTCAGCAAGGACCAATGAGGTTCATTCTCGTGTGTTAGGCATCACGTTTGAGCTTCCGCAAGAACCAATGAAGTTCATTCTCATGTCTTACGCAGCACGTTTGAGCTTCAGCAAAAACCAATGAGGTTCATTCTCATGTGTTACGCAGCACATTTGAGCTTCAGCAAGAACCAATGAGGTTCATTCTCATGTGTTACACATCAAGTTTGAGCTTCAGCAAGAACCAATGTGGTTCATTCTCGTGTTACGCATCAGGTTTGAGCTTCAGCAAGGACCAATGAGGTTCATTCTCGTGTGTTAGGCATCACGTTTGAGCTTCCGCAAGAACCAATGAAGTTCATTCTCATGTCTTACGCAGCACGTTTGAGCTTCAGCACAAACCAATGAGGTTCATTCTCATGTGTTACGCAGCACATTTGAGCTTCAGCAAGAACCAATGAGGTTTATTCTCATGTGTTACGCATCACGTTTGAGCTTCAGCAAGATTCAATGAGGTTCATTCTCATGTGTTAGGCATCATGTTTAAGCTTCAGCAAGAACCAATGAAGTTCATTCTCATGTGTTATTCATCACGTTTGAGCTTCAGCAAGATTCAATGAGGTTCATTCTCGTGTTACGCATCATATTTGAGCTTCAGCAAGAACCAATGAGGTTCATTCTCGTGTTACACATCATGTTTAAGCTTCAGCAAGAACCAATGAGGTTTATTCTCATGTGTTACGCATCACGTTTGAGCTTCAGCAAGATTCAATGAGGTTCATTCTCATGTGTTACGCATCATGTTTGAGCTTCAGCAAGAACCAATGAAGTTCATTCTCATGTGTTACGCATCACGTTTGAGCTTCAGCAAGATTCAATGAGGTTCATTCACGTGTTACGCATCATGTTTGAGCTTCAGCAAGAACCAATGAGGTTCATTCTCGTGTGTTACGCAGCACGTTTGAGCTTCAGCAAGAACCAATGAGGTTCATTCTCGTGTGTTACGCAGCACGTTTGAGCTTCAGCAAGAACCAATGAGGTTCATTCTCGTGTGTTACGCAGCACGTTTGAGCTTCCGCAAGAACCAATGAGGTTCATTCTCGTGTTACGCAGCACGTTTGAGCTTCAGCAAGAACCAATGAGGTTCATTCTTGTGTTACGCAGCACTTTTGAGCTTCAGCAAGAACCAATGAGGTTCATTCTCGTGTGTTACGCAGCACGTTTGAGCTTCTACAAGAACCAATGAGGTTCATTCTCGTGTTACGCAGCACGTTTGAGCTTCAGCAAGAACCAATGAGGTTCATTCTTGTGTTACGCAGCACTTTTGAGCTTCAGCAAGAACCAATGAGGTTCATTCTCGTGTTACACATCATGTTTAAGCTTCAGCAAGAACCAATGAGGTTCATTCTCATGTGTTACGCAGCACGTTTAAGCTTCAGCAAGAACCAATGAGGTTCATTCTCATGTGTTACGCAGCACGTTTAAGCTTCCACAAGAACCAATGAAGTTCATTCTCGTGTTACGCAGCACGTTTGAGCTTCAGCAAGAATCAATGAGGTTCATTCTCGTGTTACACATCATGTTTAAGCTTCAGCAAGATCCGATGAGGTTCATTCTCGTGTGTTACGCAGCACATTTGAGCTTCAGCAAGAACCAATGAGGTTTATTCTCATGTGTTACACATCACGTTTGAGCTTCAGCAAGAACCAATGTGGTTCATTCTCGTGTTACGCATCAGGTTTGAGCTTCAGCAAGGACCAATGAGGTTCATTCTCGTGTGTTAGGCATCACGTTTGAGCTTCCGCAAGAACCAATGAAGTTCATTCTCATGTCTTACGCAGCACGTTTGAGCTTCAGCAAAAACCAATGAGGTTCATTCTCATGTGTTACGCAGCACATTTGAGCTTCAGCAAGAACCAATGAGGTTCATTCTCATGTGTTACACATCAAGTTTGAGCTTCAGCAAGAACCAATGTGGTTCATTCTCGTGTTACGCATCAGGTTTGAGCTTCAGCAAGGACCAATGAGGTTCATTCTCGTGTGTTAGGCATCACGTTTGAGCTTCCGCAAGAACCAATGAAGTTCATTCTCATGTCTTACGCAGCACGTTTGAGCTTCAGCACAAACCAATGAGGTTCATTCTCATGTGTTACGCAGCACATTTGAGCTTCAGCAAGAACCAATGAGGTTTATTCTCATGTGTTACGCATCACGTTTGAGCTTCAGCAAGATTCAATGAGGTTCATTCTCATGTGTTAGGCATCATGTTTAAGCTTCAGCAAGAACCAATGAAGTTCATTCTCATGTGTTATTCATCACGTTTGAGCTTCAGCAAGATTCAATGAGGTTCATTCTCGTGTTACGCATCATATTTGAGCTTCAGCAAGAACCAATGAGGTTCATTCTCGTGTTACACATCATGTTTAAGCTTCAGCAAGAACCAATGAGGTTTATTCTCATGTGTTACGCATCACGTTTGAGCTTCAGCAAGATTCAATGAGGTTCATTCTCATGTGTTACGCATCATGTTTGAGCTTCAGCAAGAACCAATGAAGTTCATTCTCATGTGTTACGCATCACGTTTGAGCTTCAGCAAGATTCAATGAGGTTCATTCACGTGTTACGCATCATGTTTGAGCTTCAGCAAGAACCAATGAGGTTCATTCTCGTGTGTTACGCAGCACGTTTGAGCTTCAGCAAGAACCAATGAGGTTCATTCTCGTGTGTTACGCAGCACGTTTGAGCTTCAGCAAGAACCAATGAGGTTCATTCTCGTGTGTTACGCAGCACGTTTGAGCTTCCGCAAGAACCAATGAGGTTCATTCTCGTGTTACGCAGCACGTTTGAGCTTCAGCAAGAACCAATGAGGTTCATTCTTGTGTTACGCAGCACTTTTGAGCTTCAGCAAGAACCAATGAGGTTCATTCTCGTGTGTTACGCAGCACGTTTGAGCTTCTACAAGAACCAATGAGGTTCATTCTCGTGTTACGCAGCACGTTTGAGCTTCAGCAAGAACCAATGAGGTTCATTCTTGTGTTACGCAGCACTTTTGAGCTTCAGCAAGAACCAATGAGGTTCATTCTCGTGTTACACATCATGTTTAAGCTTCAGCAAGAACCAATGAGGTTCATTCTCATGTGTTACGCAGCACGTTTAAGCTTCAGCAAGAACCAATGAGGTTCATTCTCATGTGTTACGCAGCACGTTTAAGCTTCCACAAGAACCAATGAGGTTCATTCTCGTGTTACGCATCACATTTGAGCTTCCACAAGAACCAATGAGGTTAATTCTCGTGTTACACAACACGTTTGAGCTTCAGCAAGAACCAATGAGGTTCATTCTCGTGTTACGCATCACATTTGAGCTTCCACAAGAACCAATGAGGTTCATTCTCATGTGTTACGCATCACGTTTGAGCTTCCACAAGAACCAATGAGGTTCATTCTCATGTGTTACGCAGTACGTTTGAGCTTCAGCAAGCACCAATGAGGTTCATTCTTGTGTTACGCAGCAAGTTTGAGCTTCAGCAAGAACCAATGAGGTTCATTCTCGTGTGTTACGCAGCACGTTTGAGCTTTAGCAAGAACCAATGAGGTTCATTCTCGTGTTACATATCATATTTAAGCTTCAGCAAGAACCAATGAGGTTCATTCTTATATGTTACGCAGCACTTTTGAGCTTCCGCAAGAACCAATGAAGTTCATTCTCGTGTTACGCAGCACGTTTGAGCTTCAGCAAGAATCAATGAGGTTCATTCTCGTGTTACACATCATGTTTAAGCTTCAGCAAGATCCGATGAGGTTCATTCTCATGTGTTTTTCACATCACTTTTAGCTTCAACAAGATCCAATGAGGTTCATTCTCGTGTGTTACGCAGCACATTTGAGCTTCAGCAAGAACCAATGAGGTTTATTCTCATGTGTTACACATCACGTTTGAGCTTCAGCAAGAACCAATGTGGTTCATTCTCGTGTTACGCATCAGGTTTGAGCTTCAGCAAGAACCAATGAGGTTCATTCTCGTGTGTTAGGCATCACGTTTGAGCTTCCGCAAGAACCAATGAAGTTCATTCTCATGTCTTACGCAGCACGTTTGAGCTTCAGCAAAAACCAATGAGGTTCATTCTCGTGTTACATATCATATTTAAGCTTCAGCAAGAACCAATGAGGTTCATTCTTATATGTTACGCAGCACTTTTGAGCTTCCGCAAGAACCAATGAGGTTCATTCTCGTGTGTTACGCAGCACGTTTGAGCTTCAGCAAGAATCAATGAGGTTCATTCTCGTGTTACGCATCACGTTTGAGCTTCAGCAAGAACCAATGAGGTTCATTCTCATGTGTTACGCAGCACGTTTGAGCTTCAGCAAGAACCAATGAGGTTCATTCTCGTGTGTTACGCAGCACGTTTGAGCTTCAGCAAGAACCAATGAGGTTCATTCTTGTGTTACGCAGCACGTTTGAGCTTCCGCAAGAACCAATGAGGTTCATTCTCGTGTTTCGCATCACGTTTGAGCTTCCACAAGAACCAATGAGGTTCATTCTCATGTGTTACGCAGCACGTTTAAGCTTCAGCAAAAACCAATGAGGTTTATTCTCTAGTTACGCATCACGTTTGAGCTTCAACAAGAACCAATGAGGTTCATTCTAGTGTTGTGCATCACGTTTGAGCTTCAGCAAGAACCAATGAGGTTCATTCTCGTGTTACGCATCACGTTTGAGCTTCAGCAAGAACCAATGCGGTTCATTCTCGTGTTACGCATCACGTTTGAGCTTCAACAAGAACCAATGAGGTTCATTCTCGTGTTACGCACCACGTTTGAGCTTCAGCAAGAACCAATGAGGTTTATTCTCATGTGTTACGCATCACGTTTGAGCTTCAGCAAGATTCAATGAGGTTCATTCTCATGTGTTACGCATCATGTTTGAGCTTCAGCAAGAACCAATGAAGTTCATTCTCATGTGTTACGCATCACGTTTGAGCTTCAGCAAGATTCAATGAGGTTCATTCTCATGTGTTACGCAGCACGTTTGAGCTTTAGCAAGAACCAATGAGGTTCATTCTTATGTGTTACGCAGCACGTTTGAGCTTCCGCAAGAACCAATGAGGTTCATTCTTGTGTTACGCAGCACGTTTGAGCTTCCGCAAGAACCAATGAGGTTCATTCTCGTGTTTCGCATCACGTTTGAGCTTCCACAAGAACCAATGAGGTTCATTCTCGTGTTACGCACCACGTTTGAGCTTCAGCAAGAACCAATGAGGTTTATTCTCATGTGTTACGCATCACGTTTGAGCTTCAGCAAGAACCAATGAGGTTCATTCTCGTGTTACGCATCACGTTTGAGCTTCAGCAAGAACCAATGAGGTTCATTCTCGTGTTACGCATCACGTTTGAGCTTCAGCAAGAACCAATGCGGTTCATTCTCGTGTTACGCATCACGTTTGAGCTTCAACAAGAACCAATGAGGTTCATTCTCGTGTTACGCACCACGTTTGAGCTTCAGCAAGAACCAATGAGGTTTATTCTCATGTGTTACGCATCACGTTTGAGCTTCAGCAAGATTCAATGAGGTTCATTCTCATGTGTTACGCATCATGTTTGAGCTTCAGCAAGAACCAATGAAGTTCATTCTCATGTGTTACGCATCACGTTTGAGCTTCAGCAAGATTCAATGAGGTTCATTCTCATGTGTTACGCATCATGTCTGAGCTTCAGCAAGAACCAATGAGGTTCATTCTCGTGTGTTACGCAGCACGTTTGAGCTTCAGCAAGAACCAATGAGGTTCATTCTCGTGTTACACATCATGTTTAAGCTTCCGCAAGAACCAATGAGGTTCATTCTCGTGTGTTACGCAGCACGTTTGAGCTTCCGCAAGAACCAATGAGGTTCATTCTCGTGTTACGCATCACTTTTGAGCTTCAGCAAGAACCAGTGAGGTTCATTCTCATGTGTTACGCAGCACGTTTGAGCTTTAGCAAGAACCAATGAGGTTCATTCTTATGTGTTACGCAGCACGTTTGAGGTTCCGCAAGAACCAATGAGGTTCATTCTTGTGTTACGCAGCACGTTTGAGCTTCCGCAAGAACCAATGAGGTTCATTCTCGTGTTTCGCATCACGTTTGAGCTTCCACAAGAACCAATGAGGTTCATTCTCGTGTTACGCACCACGTTTGAGCTTCAGCAAGAACCAATGAGGTTCATTCTCATGTGTTACGCATCACGTTTGAGCTTCAGCAAGATTCAATGAGGTTCATTCTCATGTGTTACGCATCATGTTTGAGCTTCAGCAAGAACCAATGAAGTTCATTCTCATGTGTTACGCATCACGTTTGAGCTTCAGCAAGATTCAATGAGGTTCATTCTCATGTGTTACGCATCATGTCTGAGCTTCAGCAAGAACCAATGAGGTTCATTCTCATGTGTTACGCAGCACGTTTGAGCTTCAGCAAGAACCAATGAGGTTCATTCTCATGTGTTACACAGCACATTCGAGCTTCAGCAAGAACCAATGAGGTTCATTCTTATGTGTTACGCAGCACGTTTGAGCTTCCGCAAGAACCAATGAGGTTCATTCTCGTGTGTTACGCAGCACGTTTGAGCTTCAGCAAGAACCAATGAGGTTCATTCTTGTGTTACGCAGCACGTTTGAGCTTCAGCAAGAACCAATGAGGTTCATTCTTGTGTTACGCAGCACGTTTGAGCTTCAGCAAAAACCAATGAGGTTCATTCTTGTGTTACGCAGCACTTTTGATCTTCAGCAAGAACCAGTGAGTTTCATTCTCGTGTTACACATCTTGTTTAAGCTTCAGCAAGAACCAATGAGGTTCATTCTCATGTCTTACATAGCACGTTTGAGCTTCCGCAAGAACCAATGAGGTTCATTCTCATGTGTTACGCAGCACGTTTAAGCTTCCACAAGAACCAATGAGGTTCATTCTCATGTGTTACGCAGCACGTTTAAGCTTCAGCAAAAACCAATGAGGTTTATTTTCGTGTTACGCATCACGTTTGAGCTTCCACAAGAACCAATGAGGTTCATTCTCATGTGTTACGCAGCACGTTTAAGCTTCAGAAAAAAACAATGAGGTTCATTCTAGTGTTGTGCATCACGTTTGAGCTTCAGCAAGAACCAATGAGGTTCATTCTCGTGTGTTAGGCATCACGTTTGAGCTTCCGCAAGAACCAATGAGGTTCATTCTCATGTGTTACGCAGCACGTTTAAGCTTCCACAAGAACCATTGAGGTTCATTCTCATTTGTTACGCAGCACGTTTAAGCTTCAGCAAAAACCAATGAGGTTTATTCTCGTGTTACGCATCACGTTTGAGCTTCCACAAG
The DNA here is from genome assembly GCA_039654625.1 of Rhinogobio ventralis. NCBI lineage: Eukaryota > Metazoa > Chordata > Actinopteri > Cypriniformes > Gobionidae > Rhinogobio > Rhinogobio ventralis. The sequence goes on along the minus strand of CM077217.1, from coordinate 28,575,137 downwards.
AACCAATGAGGTTCATTCTCATGTGTTACGCAGCACGTTTAAGCTTCAGCAAAAACCAATGAGGTTTATTCTCTAGTTACACATCATGTTTAAGCTTCCGCAAGAACCAATGAGGTTCATTCTCGTGTGTTACGCAGCACGTTTGAGCTTCCGCAAGAACCAATGAGGTTCATTCTCGTGTTACGCATCACTTTTGAGCTTCAGCAAGAACCAATGAGGTTCATTCTCATGTGTTACGCAGCACGTTTGAGCTTTAGCAAGAACCAATGAGGTTCATTCTTATGTGTTACGCAGCACGTTTAAGCTTCCGCAAGAACCAATGAGGTTCATTCTTGTGTTACGCAGCACGTTTGAGCTTCCGCAAGAACCAATGAGGTTCATTCTTGTGTTACGCATCACTTTTGAGCTTCAGCAAGAACCAATGAGGTTCATTCTCATGTGTTACGCAGCACGTTTGAGCTTTAGCAAGAACCAATGAGGTTCATTCTTATGTGTTACGCATCATGTTTGAGCTTCAGCAAGAACCAATGATGTTTATTCTCATGTGTTATGCATCACGTTTGAGCTTTAGCAAGAACCAATGAGGTTCTTTCTTATGTGTTACGCAGCACCTTTGAGCTTCCGCAAGAACCAATGAGGTTCATTCTTGTGTTACGCAGCACGTTTGAGCTTCCGCAAGAACCAATGAGGTTCATTCTCGTGTTTCGCATCACGTTTGAGCTTCCACAAGAACCAATGAGGTTCATTCTCGTGTTACGCACCACGTTTGAGCTTCAGCAAGAACCAATAAAGGTTTATTCTCATGTGTTACGCATCACGTTTGAGCTTCAGCAAGATTCAATGAGGTTCATTCTCATGTGTTACGCATCATGTTTGAGCTTCAGCAAGAACCAATGAAGTTCATTCTCATGTGTTACGCATCACGTTTGAGCTTCAGCAAGATTCAATGAGGTTCATTCTCATGTGTTACGCATCATGTCTGAGCTTCAGCAAGAACCAATGAGGTTCATTCTCGTGTGTTACGCAGCACGTTTGAGCTTCAGCAAGAACCAATGAGGTTCATTCTCGTGTTACACATCATGTTTAAGCTTCCGCAAGAACCAATGAGGTTCATTCTCGTGTGTTACGCAGCACGTTTGAGTTTCCGCAAGAACCAATGAGGTTCATTCTCGTGTTACGCATCACTTTTGAGCTTCAGCAAGAACCAATGAGGTTCATTCTCATGTGTTACGCAGCACTTTTGAGCTTCCGCAAGAACCAATGAGGTTCATTCTCGTGTTACGCATCACTTTTGAGCTTCAGCAAGAACCAATGAGGTTCATTCTCATGTGTTACGCAGCACGTTTGAGCTTTAGCAAGAACCAATGAGGTTCATTCTTATGTGTTACGCAGCACGTTTGAGCTTCCGCAAGAACCAATGAGGTTCATTCTTGTGTTACGCAGCACGTTTGAGCTTCCGCAAGAACCAATGAGGTTCATTCTCGTGTTTCGCATCACGTTTGAGCTTCCACAAGAACCAATGAGGTTCATTCTCGTGTTACGCACCACGTTTGAGCTTCAGCAAGAACCAATGAGGTTTATTCTCATGTGTTACGCATCACGTTTGAGCTTCAGCAAGATTCAATGAGGTTCATTCTCATGTGTTACGCATCATGTTTGAGCTTCAGCAAGAACCAATGAAGTTCATTCTCATGTGTTACGCATCACGTTTGAGCTTCAGCAAGATTCAATGAGGTTCATTCTCATGTGTTACGCATCATGTCTGAGCTTCAGCAAGAACCAATGAGGTTCATTCTCGTGTGTTACGCAGCACGTTTGAGCTTCAGCAAGAACCAATGAGGTTCATTCTTGTGTTACGCAGCACTTTTGATCTTCAGCAAGAACCAGTGAGGTTCATTCTCGTGTTACACATCATGTTTAAGCTTCAGCAAGAACCAATGAGGTTCATTCTCATGTGTTATGCAACACGTTTGAGCTTCAGCAAGAACCAATGAGGTTCATTCTCATGTGTTACATAGCACGTTTGAGCTTCCGCAAGAACCAATGAGGTTCATTCTCATGTGTTACGCAGCACGTTTAAGCTTCCACAAGAACCAATGAGGTTCATTCTCATGTGTTACGCAGCACGTTTAAGCTTCAGCAAAAACCAATGAGGTTTATTTTCGTGTTACGCATCACGTTTGAGCTTCCACAAGAACCAATGAGGTTCATTCTCATGTGTTACGCAGCACGTTTAAGCTTCAGAAAAAACCAATGAGGTTTATTTTCGTGTTTCGCATCACGTTTGAGCTTCAACAAAAACCAATGAGGTTCATTCTAGTGTTGTGCATCACGTTTGAGCTTCAGCAAGAACCAATGAGGTTTATTCTCATGTGTTACGCATCACGTTTGAGATTCAGCAAAAACCAATGAGGTTCATTCTCGTGTTACGCATCAGGTTTGAGCTTCAGCAAGGACCAATGAGGTTCATTCTCGTGTGTTAGGCATCACGTTTGAGCTTCCGCAAGAACCAATGAGGTTCATTCTCATGTGTTACGCAGCACGTTTAAGCTTCCACAAGAACCAATGAGGTTTATTCTCGTGTTACGCATCACGTTTGAGCTTCCACAAGAACCAATGAGGTTTATTCTCTAGTTACACATCATGTTTAAGCTTCCGCAAGAGCCAATGAGGTTCATTCTCGTGTGTTACGCAGCACGTTTGAGCTTCCGCAAGAACCAATGAGGTTCATTCTCGTGTTACGCATCACTTTTGAGCTTCAGCAAGAACCAGTGAGGTTCATTCTCATGTGTTACGCAGCACGTTTGAGCTTTAGCAAGAACCAATGAGGTTCATTCTTATGTGTTACGCAGCACGTTTGAGCTTCCGCAAGAACCAATGAGGTTCATTCTTGTGTTACGCAGCACGTTTGAGCTTCCGCAAGAACCAATGAGGTTCATTCTCGTGTTACGCATCACTTTTGAGCTTCAGCAAGAACCAATGAGGTTCATTCTCATGTGTTACGCAGCACGTTTGAGCTTTAGCAAGAACCAATGAGGTTCATTCTTATGTGTTACGCATCATGTTTGAGCTTCAGCAAGAACCAATGAGGTTTATTCTCATGTGTTACGCATCACGTTTGAGCTTTAGCAAGAACCAATGAGGTTCTTTCTTATGTGTTACGCAGCACGTTTGAGCTTCCGCAAGAACCAATGAGGTTCATTCTTGTGTTACGCAGCACGTTTGAGCTTCCGCAAGAACCAATGAGGTTCATTCTCGTGTTTCGCATCACTTTTGAGCTTCCACAAGAACCAATGAGGTTCATTCTCGTGTTACGCACCACGTTTGAGCTTCAGCAAGAACCAATAAAGATTTATTCTCATGTGTTACGCATCACGTTTGAGCTTCAGCAAGATTCAATGAGGTTCATTCTCATGTGTTACGCATCATGTTTGAGCTTCAGCAAGAACCAATGAAGTTCATTCTCATGTGTTACGCATCACGTTTGAGCTTCAGCAAGATTCAATGAGGTTCATTCTCATGTGTTACGCATCATGTCTGAGCTTCAGCAAGATTCAATGAGGTTCATTCTCATGTGTTACGCAGCACGTTTGAGCTTCAGCAAGAACCAATGAGGTTCATTCTCGTGTTACACATCATGTTTAAGCTTCCGCAAGAACCAATGAGGTTCATTCTCGTGTGTTACGCAGCACGTTTGAGCTTCCGCAAGAACCAATGAGGTTCATTCTCGTGTTACGCATCACTTTTGAGCTTCAGCAAGAACCAATGAGGTTCATTCTCATGTGTTACGCAGCACTTTTGAGCTTCCGCAAGAACCAATGAGGTTCATTCTCGTGTTACGCATCACTTTTGAGCTTCAGCAAGAACCAATGAGGTTCATTCTCATGTGTTACGCAGCACGTTTGAGCTTTAGCAAGAACCAATGAGGTTCATTCTTATGTGTTACGCAGCACGTTTGAGCTTCCGCAAGAACCAATGAGGTTCATTCTTGTGTTACGCAGCACGTTTGAGATTCCGCAAGAACCAATGAGGTTCATTCTCGTGTTTCGCAGCACGTTTAAGCTTCCACAAGAACCAATGAGGTTCATTCTCATGTGTTACGCAGCACGTTTAAGCTTCAGCAAAAACCAATGAGGTTTATTTTCGTGTTACGCATCACGTTTGAGCTTCCACAAGAACCAATGAGGTTCATTCTCATGTGTTACGCAGCACGTTTAAGCTTCAGAAAAAACCAATGAGGTTTATTTTCGTGTTTCGCATCACGTTTGAGCTTCAACAAAAACCAATGAGGTTCATTCTAGTGTTGTGCATCACGTTTGAGCTTCAGCAAGAACCAATGAGGTTTATTCTCATGTGTTACGCATCACGTTTGAGATTCAGCAAAAACCAATGAGGTTCATTCTCGTGTTACGCATCAGGTTTGAGCTTCAGCAAGGACCAATGAGGTTCATTCTCGTGTGTTAGGCATCACGTTTGAGCTTCCGCAAGAACAAATGAGGTTCATTCTCATGTGTTACGCAGCACGTTTAAGCTTCCACAAGAACCAATGAAGTTCATTCTCATTTGTTACGCAGCACGTTTAAGCTTCAGCAAAAACTAATGAGGTTTATTCTCGTGTTACGCATCACGTTTGAGCTTCCACAAGAACCAATGAGGTTCATTCTCATGTGTTACGCAGCACGTTTAAGCTTCAGCAAAAACCAATGAGGTTTATTCTCTAGTTACACATCATGTTTAAGCTTCCGCAAGAGCCAATGAGGTTCATTCTCGTGTGTTACGCAGCACGTTTGAGCTTCCGCAAGAACCAATGAGGTTCATTCTCGTGTTACGCATCACTTTTGAGCTTCAGCAAGAACCAGTGAGGTTCATTCTCATGTGTTACGCAGCACGTTTGAGCTTTAGCAAGAACCAATGAGGTTCATTCTTATGTGTTACGCAGCACGTTTGAGCTTCCGCAAGAACCAATGAGGTTCATTCTTGTGTTACGCAGCACGTTTGAGCTTCCGCAAGAACCAATGAGGTTCATTCTCGTGTTACGCATCACTTTTGAGCTTCAGCAAGAACCAATGAGGTTCATTCTCATGTGTTACGCAGCACGTTTGAGCTTTAGCAAGAACCAATGAGGTTCATTCTTATGTGTTACGCATCATGTTTGAGCTTCAGCAAGAACCAATGAGGTTTATTCTCATGTGTTACGCATCACGTTTGAGCTTTAGCAAGAACCAATGAGGTTCTTTCTTATGTGTTACGCAGCACGTTTGAGCTTCCGCAAGAACCAATGAGGTTCATTCTTGTGTTACGCAGCACGTTTGAGCTTCCGCAAGAACCAATGAGGTTCATTCTCGTGTTTCGCATCACGTTTGAGCTTCCACAAGAACCAATGAGGTTCATTCTCGTGTTACGCACCACGTTTGAGCTTCAGCAAGAACCAATAAAGGTTTATTCTCATGTGTTACGCATCACGTTTGAGCTTCAGCAAGATTCAATGAGGTTCATTCTCATGTTACGCAGCACGTTTGAGCTTCAGCAAGAACCAATGAGGTTCATTCTCGTGTTACACATCATGTTTAAGCTTCCGCAAGAACCAATGAGGTTCATTCTCGTGTGTTACGCAGCACGTTTGAGCTTCAGCAAGAACCAATGAGGTTCATTCTCGTGTTACGTATCACTTTTGAGCTTCAGCAAGAACCAATGAGGTTCATTCTCATGTGTTACGCAGCACTTTTGAGCTTCCGCAAGAACCAATGAGGTTCATTCTCGTGTTACGCATCACTTTTGAGCTTCAGCAAGAACCAATGAGGTTCATTCTCATGTGTTACGCAGCACGTTTGAGCTTTAGCAAGAACCAATGAGGTTCATTCTTATGTGTTACGCAGCACGTTTGAGCTTCCGCAAGAACCAATGAGGTTCATTCTTGTGTTACGCAGCACGTTTGAGATTCCGCAAGAACCAATGAGGTTCATTCTCGTGTTTCGCATCACGTTTGAGCTTCCACAAGAACCAATGAGGTTCATTCTCGTGTTACGCACCACGTTTGAGCTTCAGCAAGAACCAATGAGGTTTATTCTCATGTGTTACGCAGCACATTTGAGCTTCAGCAAGAACCAATGAGGTTCATTCTCGTGTTACGCATCACGTTTGAGCCTCAGCAAGAACCAATGAGGTTCCTTCTCATGTTACGCAGCACGTTTAAGCTTCAGCAAAAACCAATGAGGTTTATTCTCTTGTTACGCATCACGTTTGAGCTTTAACAAGAACCAATGAGGTTCATTCTAGTGTTGTGCATCACTTTTGAGCTTCAGCAAGAACCAATGAGGTTCATTCTCATGTGTTACGCAGCACGTTTGAGCTTCCGCAAGAACCAATGAGGTTCATTCTCGTGTGTTACGCAGCACGTTTGAGCTTCAGCAAGAACCAATGAGGTTCATTCTTGTGTTACGCAGCACGTTTGAGCTTCAGCAAGAACCAATGAGGTTCATTCTCGTGTTTCGCATCACGTTTGAGCTTCAGCAAGAACCAATGAGGTTCATTCTCATGTGTTACACAGCACGTTTGAGCTTCCACAAGAACCAATGAGGTTCATTCTTATGTGTTACGCAGCACGTTTGAGCTTCCGCAAGAACCAATGAGGTTCATTCTCGTGTGTTACGCAGCACGTTTGAGCTTCAGCAAGAACCAATGAGGTTCATTCTTGTGTTACGCAGCACTTTTGATCTTCAGCAAGAACCAGTGAGGTTCATTCTCGTGTTACACATCATGTTTGAGCTTCCACAAGAACCAATGAGGTTCATTCTTATGTGTTATGCAACACGTTTGAGCTTCAGCAAGAACCAATGAGGTTCATTCTCATGTGTTACATAGCACGTTTGAGCTTCCGCAAGAACCAATGAGGTTCATTCTCATGTGTTACGCAGCACGTTTAAGCTTCAGCAAAAACCAATGAGGTTTATTTTCGTGTTACGCATCACGTTTGAGCTTCCACAAGAACCAATGAGGTTCATTCTCATGTGTTACGCAGCACGTTTAAGCTTCAGAAAAAACCAATGAGGTTTATTTTCGTGTTACGCATCACGTTTGAGCTTCAACAAAAACCAATGAGGTTCATTCTAGTGTTGTGCATCACGTTTGAGCTTCAGCAAGAACCAATGAGGTTTATTCTCATGTGTTACGCATCACGTTTGAGATTCAGCAAAAACCAATGAGGTTCATTCTCGTGTTACGCATCAGGTTTGAGCTTCAGCAAGGACCAATGAGGTTCATTCTCGTGTGTTAGGCATCACGTTTGAGCTTCCGCAAGAACCAATGAGGTTCATTCTCATGTGTTACACAGCACGTTTAAGCTTCCACAAGAACCGATGAGGTTCATTCTCATTTGTTACGCAGCACGTTTAAGCTTCAGCAAAAACCAATGAGGTTTATTCTCGTGTTACGCATCACGTTTGAGCTTCCACAAGAACCAATGAGGTTCATTCTCATGTGTTACGCAGCACGTTTAAGCTTCAGCAAAAACCAATGAGGTTTATTCTCTAGTTACGCATCACGTTTGAGCTTCAACAAGAACCAATGAGGTTCATTCTAGTGTTGTGCATCACGTTTGAGCTTCAGCAAGAACCAATGAGGTTCATTCTCGTGTTACGCATCACGTTTGAGCTTCAGCAAGAACCAATGAGGTTCATTCTCGTGTTACGCATCACATTTGAGCTTCCAAAAGAACCAATGAGGTTCATTCTCATGTGTTACGCATCACGTTTGAGCTTCCACAAGAACCAATGAGGTTCATTCTCATGTGTTACGCAGTACGTTTGAGCTTCAGCAAGCACCAATGAGGTTCATTCTTGTGTTACGCAGCAAGTTTGAGCTTCAGCAAGAACCAATGAGGTTCATTCTCGTGTGTTACGCAGCACGTTTGAGCTTTAGCAAGAACCAATGAGGTTCATTCCCTTGTGTTACATATCATATTTAAGCTTCAGCAAGAACCAATGAGGTTCATTCTCGTGTTACGCATCAGGTTTGAGCTTCAGCAAGGACCAATGAGGTTCATTCTCGTGTGTTAGGCATCACGTTTGAGCTTCCGCAAGAACCAATGAGGTTCATTCTCATGTGTTACGCAGCACGTTTAAGCTTCCACAAAAACCAATGAGGTTCATTCTCATTTGTTACGCAGCACGTTTAAGCTTCAGCAAAAACCAATGAGGTTTATTCTCGTGTTACGCATCACGTTTGAGCTTCCACAAGAACCAATGAGGTTCATTCTCATGTGTTACGCAGCACTTTTGAGCTTCCGCAAGAACCAATGAGGTTCATTCTCGTGTTACGCATCACTTTTGAGCTTCAGCAAGAACCAATGAGGTTCATTCTCATGTGTTACGCAGCACGTTTGAGCTTTAGCAAGAACCAATGAGGTTCATTCTTATGTGTTACGCAGCACGTTTGAGCTTCCGCAAGAACCAATGAGGTTCATTCTTGTGTTACGCAGCACGTTTGAGATTCCGCAAGAACCAATGAGGTTCATTCTCGTGTTTCGCAGCACGTTTAAGCTTCCACAAGAACCAATGAGGTTCATTCTCATGTGTTACGCAGCACGTTTAAGCTTCAGCAAAAACCAATGAGGTTTATTTTCGTGTTACGCATCACGTTTGAGCTTCCACAAGAACCAATGAGGTTCATTCTCATGTGTTACGCAGCACGTTTAAGCTTCAGAAAAAACCAATGAGGTTTATTTTCGTGTTTCGCATCACGTTTGAGCTTCAACAAAAACCAATGAGGTTCATTCTAGTGTTGTGCATCACGTTTGAGCTTCAGCAAGAACCAATGAGGTTTATTCTCATGTGTTACGCATCACGTTTGAGATTCAGCAAAAACCAATGAGGTTCATTCTCGTGTTACGCATCAGGTTTGAGCTTCAGCAAGGACCAATGAGGTTCATTCTCGTGTGTTAGGCATCACGTTTGAGCTTCCGCAAGAACAAATGAGGTTCATTCTCATGTGTTACGCAGCACGTTTAAGCTTCCACAAGAACCAATGAAGTTCATTCTCATTTGTTACGCAGCACGTTTAAGCTTCAGCAAAAACTAATGAGGTTTATTCTCGTGTTACGCATCACGTTTGAGCTTCCACAAGAACCAATGAGGTTCATTCTCATGTGTTACGCAGCACGTTTAAGCTTCAGCAAAAACCAATGAGGTTTATTCTCTAGTTACACATCATGTTTAAGCTTCCGCAAGAGCCAATGAGGTTCATTCTCGTGTGTTACGCAGCACGTTTGAGCTTCCGCAAGAACCAATGAGGTTCATTCTCGTGTTACGCATCACTTTTGAGCTTCAGCAAGAACCAGTGAGGTTCATTCTCATGTGTTACGCAGCACGTTTGAGCTTTAGCAAGAACCAATGAGGTTCATTCTTATGTGTTACGCAGCACGTTTGAGCTTCCGCAAGAACCAATGAGGTTCATTCTTGTGTTACGCAGCACGTTTGAGCTTCCGCAAGAACCAATGAGGTTCATTCTCGTGTTACGCATCACTTTTGAGCTTCAGCAAGAACCAATGAGGTTCATTCTCATGTGTTACGCAGCACGTTTGAGCTTTAGCAAGAACCAATGAGGTTCATTCTTATGTGTTACGCATCATGTTTGAGCTTCAGCAAGAACCAATGAGGTTTATTCTCATGTGTTACGCATCACGTTTGAGCTTTAGCAAGAACCAATGAGGTTCTTTCTTATGTGTTACGCAGCACGTTTGAGCTTCCGCAAGAACCAATGAGGTTCATTCTTGTGTTACGCAGCACGTTTGAGCTTCCGCAAGAACCAATGAGGTTCATTCTCGTGTTTCGCATCACGTTTGAGCTTCCACAAGAACCAATGAGGTTCATTCTCGTGTTACGCACCACGTTTGAGCTTCAGCAAGAACCAATAAAGGTTTATTCTCATGTGTTACGCATCACGTTTGAGCTTCAGCAAGATTCAATGAGGTTCATTCTCATGTTACGCAGCACGTTTGAGCTTCAGCAAGAACCAATGAGGTTCATTCTCGTGTTACACATCATGTTTAAGCTTCCGCAAGAACCAATGAGGTTCATTCTCGTGTGTTACGCAGCACGTTTGAGCTTCAGCAAGAACCAATGAGGTTCATTCTCGTGTTACGTATCACTTTTGAGCTTCAGCAAGAACCAATGAGGTTCATTCTCATGTGTTACGCAGCACTTTTGAGCTTCCGCAAGAACCAATGAGGTTCATTCTCGTGTTACGCATCACTTTTGAGCTTCAGCAAGAACCAATGAGGTTCATTCTCATGTGTTACGCAGCACGTTTGAGCTTTAGCAAGAACCAATGAGGTTCATTCTTATGTGTTACGCAGCACGTTTGAGCTTCCGCAAGAACCAATGAGGTTCATTCTTGTGTTACGCAGCACGTTTGAGATTCCGCAAGAACCAATGAGGTTCATTCTCGTGTTTCGCATCACGTTTGAGCTTCCACAAGAACCAATGAGGTTCATTCTCGTGTTACGCACCACGTTTGAGCTTCAGCAAGAACCAATGAGGTTTATTCTCATGTGTTACGCAGCACATTTGAGCTTCAGCAAGAACCAATGAGGTTCATTCTCGTGTTACGCATCACGTTTGAGCCTCAGCAAGAACCAATGAGGTTCCTTCTCATGTTACGCAGCACGTTTAAGCTTCAGCAAAAACCAATGAGGTTTATTCTCTTGTTACGCATCACGTTTGAGCTTTAACAAGAACCAATGAGGTTCATTCTAGTGTTGTGCATCACTTTTGAGCTTCAGCAAGAACCAATGAGGTTCATTCTCATGTGTTACGCAGCACGTTTGAGCTTCCGCAAGAACCAATGAGGTTCATTCTCGTGTGTTACGCAGCACGTTTGAGCTTCAGCAAGAACCAATGAGGTTCATTCTTGTGTTACGCAGCACGTTTGAGCTTCAGCAAGAACCAATGAGGTTCATTCTCGTGTTTCGCATCACGTTTGAGCTTCAGCAAGAACCAATGAGGTTCATTCTCATGTGTTACACAGCACGTTTGAGCTTCCACAAGAACCAATGAGGTTCATTCTTATGTGTTACGCAGCACGTTTGAGCTTCCGCAAGAACCAATGAGGTTCATTCTCGTGTGTTACGCAGCACGTTTGAGCTTCAGCAAGAACCAATGAGGTTCATTCTTGTGTTACGCAGCACTTTTGATCTTCAGCAAGAACCAGTGAGGTTCATTCTCGTGTTACACATCATGTTTGAGCTTCCACAAGAACCAATGAGGTTCATTCTTATGTGTTATGCAACACGTTTGAGCTTCAGCAAGAACCAATGAGGTTCATTCTCATGTGTTACATAGCACGTTTGAGCTTCCGCAAGAACCAATGAGGTTCATTCTCATGTGTTACGCAGCACGTTTAAGCTTCAGCAAAAACCAATGAGGTTTATTTTCGTGTTACGCATCACGTTTGAGCTTCCACAAGAACCAATGAGGTTCATTCTCATGTGTTACGCAGCACGTTTAAGCTTCAGAAAAAACCAATGAGGTTTATTTTCGTGTTACGCATCACGTTTGAGCTTCAACAAAAACCAATGAGGTTCATTCTAGTGTTGTGCATCACGTTTGAGCTTCAGCAAGAACCAATGAGGTTTATTCTCATGTGTTACGCATCACGTTTGAGATTCAGCAAAAACCAATGAGGTTCATTCTCGTGTTACGCATCAGGTTTGAGCTTCAGCAAGGACCAATGAGGTTCATTCTCGTGTGTTAGGCATCACGTTTGAGCTTCCGCAAGAACCAATGAGGTTCATTCTCATGTGTTACACAGCACGTTTAAGCTTCCACAAGAACCGATGAGGTTCATTCTCATTTGTTACGCAGCACGTTTAAGCTTCAGCAAAAACCAATGAGGTTTATTCTCGTGTTACGCATCACGTTTGAGCTTCCACAAGAACCAATGAGGTTCATTCTCATGTGTTACGCAGCACGTTTAAGCTTCAGCAAAAACCAATGAGGTTTATTCTCTAGTTACGCATCACGTTTGAGCTTCAACAAGAACCAATGAGGTTCATTCTAGTGTTGTGCATCACGTTTGAGCTTCAGCAAGAACCAATGAGGTTCATTCTCGTGTTACGCATCACGTTTGAGCTTCAGCAAGAACCAATGAGGTTCATTCTCGTGTTACGCATCACATTTGAGCTTCCAAAAGAACCAATGAGGTTCATTCTCATGTGTTACGCATCACGTTTGAGCTTCCACAAGAACCAATGAGGTTCATTCTCATGTGTTACGCAGTACGTTTGAGCTTCAGCAAGCACCAATGAGGTTCATTCTTGTGTTACGCAGCAAGTTTGAGCTTCAGCAAGAACCAATGAGGTTCATTCTCGTGTGTTACGCAGCACGTTTGAGCTTTAGCAAGAACCAATGAGGTTCATTCCCTTGTGTTACATATCATATTTAAGCTTCAGCAAGAACCAATGAGGTTCATTCTCGTGTTACGCATCAGGTTTGAGCTTCAGCAAGGACCAATGAGGTTCATTCTCGTGTGTTAGGCATCACGTTTGAGCTTCCGCAAGAACCAATGAGGTTCATTCTCATGTGTTACGCAGCACGTTTAAGCTTCCACAAAAACCAATGAGGTTCATTCTCATTTGTTACGCAGCACGTTTAAGCTTCAGCAAAAACCAATGAGGTTTATTCTCGTGTTACGCATCACGTTTGAGCTTCCACAAGAACCAATGAGGTTCATTCTCATGTGTTACGCAGCACGTTTAAGCTTCAGCAAAAACCAATGAGGTTTATTCTCTAGTTACGCATCACGTTTGAGCTTCAACAAGAACCAATGAGGTTCATTCTAGTGTTGTGCATCACGTTTGAGCTTCAGCAAGAACCAATGAGGTTAATTCTCGTGTTATGCATCACGTTTGAGCTTCAGCAAGAACCAATGAGGTTCATTCTCGTGTTACGCATCACATTTGAGCTTCCACAAGAACCAATGCGGTTCATTCTCATGTGTTACGCATCACGTTTGAGCTTCCACAAGAACCAATGAGGTTCATTCTCATGTGTTACGCAGTACGTTTGAGCTTCAGCAAGCACCAATGAGGTTCATTCTTGTGTTACGCAGCAAGTTTGAGCTTTAGCAAGAACCAATGAGGTTCATTCTCGTGTGTTACGCAGCACGTTTGAGCTTTAGCAAGAACCAATGAGGTTCATTCTCGTGTTACATATCATATTTAAGCTTCAGCAAGAACCAATGAGGTTCATTCTTATGTGTTACGCAGCACGTTTGAGCTTCCGCAAGAACCAATGAGGTTCATTCTCGTGTTACACATCATGTTTAAGCTTCAGCAAGATCCGATGAGGTTCATTCTCATGTGTTTTTCACATCACTTTTAGCTTCAACAAGATCCAATGAGGTTCATTCTCGTGTGTTACGCAGCACATTTGAGCTTCAGCAAGAACCAATGAGGTTTATTCTCATGTGTTACGCATCACGTTTGAGCTTCAGCAAGAACCAATGAGGTTCATTCTCGTGTTACGCATCAGGTTTGAGCTTCAGCAAGGACCAATGAGGTTCATTCTCGTGTGTTAGGCATCACGTTTGAGCTTCAGCCAAAACCAATGAGGTTCATTCTCATGTGTTACGCAGCACATTTGAGCTTCAGCAAGAACCAATGAGGTTCATTCTCGTGTTACGCATCACGTTTGAGCCTCAGCAAGAACCAATGAGGTTCCTTCTCATGTTACGCAGCACGTTTAAGCTTCAGCAAAAACCAATGAGGTTTATTCTCTTGTTACGCATCACGTTTGAGCTTTAACAAGAACCAATGAGGTTCATTCTAGTGTTGTGCATCACTTTTGAGCTTCAGCAAGAACCAATGAGGTTCATTCTCATGTGTTACGCAGCACGTTTGAGCTTCCGCAAGAACCAATGAGGTTCATTCTCGTGTGTTACGCAGCACGTTTGAGCTTCAGCAAGAACCAATGAGGTTCATTCTTGTGTTACGCAGCACGTTTGAGCTTCAGCAAGAACCAATGAGGTTCATTCTCGTGTTTCGAATCACGTTTGACCTTCAGCAAGAACCAATGAGGTTCATTCTCATGTGTAACACAGCACGTTTGAGCTTCCACAAGAACCAATGAGGTTCATTCTTATGTGTTACGCAGCACGTTTGAGCTTCCGCAAGAACCAATGAGGTTCATTCTCGTGTGTTACGCAGCACGTTTGAGCTTCAGCAAGAACCAATGAGGTTCATTCTTGTGTTACGCAGCACTTTTGATCTTCAGCAAGAACCAGTGAGGTTCATTCTCGTGTTACACATCATGTTTGAGCTTCCACAAGAACCAATGAGGTTCATTCTTATGTGTTATGCAACACGTTTGAGCTTCAGCAAGAACCAATGAGGTTCATTCTCATGTGTTACATAGCACGTTTGAGCTTCCGCAAGAACCAATGAGGTTCATTCTCATGTGTTACGCAGCACGTTTAAGCTTCAGCAAAAACCAATGAGGTATATTTTCGTGTTACGCATCACGTTTGAGCTTCCACAAGAACCAATGAGGTTCATTCTCATGTGTTACGCAGCACGTTTAAGCTTCAGAAAAAACCAATGAGGTTTATTTTCGTGTTACGCATCACGTTTGAGCTTCAACAAAAACCAATGAGGTTCATTCTAGTGTTGTGCATCACGTTTGAGCTTCAGCAAGAACCAATGAGGTTTATTCTCATGTGTTACGCATCACGTTTGAGATTCAGCAAAAACCAATGAGGTTCCTTCTCATGTTACGCAGCACGTTTAAGCTTCAGCAAAAACCAATGAGGTTTATTCTCTTGTTACGCATCACGTTTGAGCTTTAACAAGAACCAATGAGGTTCATTCTAGTGTTGTGCATCACTTTTGAGCTTCAGCAAGAACCAATGAGGTTCATTCTCATGTGTTACGCAGCACGTTTGAGCTTCCGCAAGAACCAATGAGGTTCATTCTCGTGTGTTACGCAGCACGTTTGAGCTTCAGCAAGAACCAATGAGGTTCATTCTTGTGTTACGCAGCACGTTTGAGCTTCAGCAAGAACCAATGAGGTTCATTCTCGTGTTTCGAATCACGTTTGACCTTCAGCAAGAACCAATGAGGTTCATTCTCATGTGTAACACAGCACGTTTGAGCTTCCACAAGAACCAATGAGGTTCATTCTTATGTGTTACGCAGCACGTTTGAGCTTCCGCAAGAACCAATGAGGTTCATTCTCGTGTGTTACGCAGCACGTTTGAGCTTCAGCAAGAACCAATGAGGTTCATTCTTGTGTTACGCAGCACTTTTGATCTTCAGCAAGAACCAGTGAGGTTCATTCTCGTGTTACACATCATGTTTGAGCTTCCACAAGAACCAATGAGGTTCATTCTTATGTGTTATGCAACACGTTTGAGCTTCAGCAAGAACCAATGAGGTTCATTCTCATGTGTTACATAGCACGTTTGAGCTTCCGCAAGAACCAATGAGGTTCATTCTCATGTGTTACGCAGCACGTTTAAGCTTCAGCAAAAACCAATGAGGTATATTTTCGTGTTACGCATCACGTTTGAGCTTCCACAAGAACCAATGAGGTTCATTCTCATGTGTTACGCAGCACGTTTAAGCTTCAGAAAAAACCAATGAGGTTTATTTTCGTGTTACGCATCACGTTTGAGCTTCAACAAAAACCAATGAGGTTCATTCTAGTGTTGTGCATCACGTTTGAGCTTCAGCAAGAACCAATGAGGTTTATTCTCATGTGTTACGCATCACGTTTGAGATTCAGCAAAAACCAATGAGGTTCATTCTCGTGTTACGCATCAGGTTTGAGCTTCAGCAAGGACCAATGAGGTTCATTCTCGTGTGTTAGGCATCACGTTTGAGCTTCCGCAAGAACCAATGAGGTTCATTCTCATGTGTTACGCAGCACGTTTAAGCTTCCACAAGAACCGATGAGGTTCATTCTCATTTGTTACGCAGCACGTTTAAGCTTCAGCAAAAACCAATGAGGTTTATTCTCGTGTTACGCATCACGTTTGAGCTTCCACAAGAACCAATGAGGTTCATTCTCATGTGTTACGCAGCACGTTTAAGCTTCAGCAAAAACCAATGAGGTTTATTCTCTAGTTACGCATCACGTTTGAGCATCAACAAGAACCAATGAGGTTCATTCTAGTGTTGTGCATCACGTTTGAGCTTCAGCAAGAACCAATGAGGTTCATTCTCGTGTTACGCATCACGTTTGAGCTTCAGCAAGAACCAATGAGGTTCATTCTCGTGTTACGCATCACATTTGAGCTTCCACAAGAACCAATGAGGTTCATTCTCATGTGTTACGCATCACGTTTGAGCTTCCACAAGAACCAATGAGGTTCATTCTCATGTGTTACGCAGTACGTTTGAGCTTCAGCAAGCACCAATGAGGTTCATTCTTGTGTTACGCAGCAAGTTTGAGCTTCAGCAAGAACCAATGAGGTTCATTCTCGTGTGTTACGCAGCACGTTTGAGCTTTAGCAAGAACCAATGAGGTTCATTCTCGTGTTACATATCATATTTAAGCTTCAGCAAGAACCAATGAGGTTCATTCTTATGTGTTACGCAGCACGTTTGAGCTTCCGCAAGAACCAATGAAGTTCATTCTCGTGTTACGCAGCACGTTTGAGCTTCAGCAAGAATCAATGAGGTTCATTCTCGTGTTACACATCATGTTTAAGCTTCAGCAAGAACCAATGAGGTTCATTCTCGTGTGTTACGCAGCACATTTGAGCTTCAGCAAGAACCAATGAGGTTTATTCTCATGTGTTACGCATCACGTTTGAGCTTCAGCAAGAACCAATGAGGTTCATTCTCGTGTTACGCATCAGGTTTGAGCTTCAGCAAGGACCAATGAGGTTCATTCTCGTGTGTTAGGCATCACGTTTGAGCTTCAGCAAAAACCAATGAGGTTCATTCTCATGTGTTACGCAGCACATTTGAGCTTCAGCAAGAACCAATGAGGTTCATTCTCGTGTTACGCATCACGTTTGAGCCTCAGCAAGAACCAATGAGGTTCATTCTCATGTTACGCAGCACGTTTAAGCTTCAGCAAAAACCAATGAGGTTTATTCTCTTGTTACGCATCACGTTTGAGCTTTAACAAGAACCAATGAGGTTCATTCTAGTGTTGTGCATCACTTTTGAGCTTCAGCAAGAACCAATGAGGTTCATTCTCGTGTTACGCATCACGTTTGAGCTTCAGCAAGAACCAATGAGGTTCATTCTCATGTGTTACGCAGCACGTTTGAGCTTCAGCAAGAACCAATGAGGTTCATTCTCGTGTGTTACGCAGCACGTTTGAGCTTCAGCAAGAACCAATGAGGTTCATTCTCGTGTGTTACGCAGCACGTTTGAGCTTCAGCAAGAACCAATGAGGTTCATTCTTATGTGTTACGCAGCACGTTTGAGCTTCAGCAAGAACCAATGAGGTTCATTCTCGTGTTACGCATCACGTTTGAGCTTCAGCAAGAACCAATGAGGTTCATTCTCGTGTTACGCGTCACGTTTGAGCTTCAGCAAGAACCAATGCGGTTCATTCTCGTGTTACGCATCACGTTTGAGCTTCAACAAGAACCAATGAGGTTCATTCTCGTGTTACGCATCACGTTTGAGCTTCAGCAAGAACCAATGAGGTTCATTCTCATGTGTTACGCAGCACGTTTGAGCTTCAGCAAGAACCAATGAGGTTCATTCTCGTGTGTTACGCAGCACGTTTGAGCTTCAGCAAGAACCAATGAGGTTTATTCTCATGTGTTACGCATCACGTTTGAGCTTCAGCAAGAACCAATGAGGTTCATTCTCGTGTTACGCATCAGGTTTGAGCTTCAGCAAGGACCAATGAGGTTCATTCTCGTGTGTTAGGCATCACGTTTGAGCTTCAGCCAAAACCAATGAGGTTCATTCTCATGTGTTACGCAGCACATTTGAGCTTCAGCAAGAACCAATGAGGTTCATTCTCGTGTTACGCATCACGTTTGAGCCTCAGCAAGAACCAATGAGGTTCCTTCTCATGTTACGCAGCACGTTTAAGCTTCAGCAAAAACCAATGAGGTTTATTCTCTTGTTACGCATCACGTTTGAGCTTTAACAAGAACCAATGAGGTTCATTCTAGTGTTGTGCATCACTTTTGAGCTTCAGCAAGAACCAATGAGGTTCATTCTCATGTGTTACGCAGCACGTTTGAGCTTCCGCAAGAACCAATGAGGTTCATTCTCGTGTGTTACGCAGCACGTTTGAGCTTCAGCAAGAACCAATGAGGTTCATTCTTGTGTTACGCAGCACGTTTGAGCTTCAGCAAGAACCAATGAGGTTCATTCTCGTGTTTCGCATCACGTTTGAGCTTCAGCAAGAACCAATGAGGTTCATTCTCATGTGTTACACAGCACGTTTGAGCTTCCACAAGAACCAATGAGGTTCATTCTTATGTGTTACGCAGCACGTTTGAGCTTCCGCAAGAACCAATGAGGTTCATTCTCGTGTGTTACGCAGCACGTTTGAGCTTCAGCAAGAACCAATGAGGTTCATTCTTGTGTTACGCAGCACTTTTGATCTTCAGCAAGAACCAGTGAGGTTCATTCTCGTGTTACACATCATGTTTGAGCTTCCACAAGAACCAATGAGGTTCATTCTTATGTGTTATGCAACACGTTTGAGCTTCAGCAAGAACCAATGAGGTTCATTCTCATGTGTTACATAGCACGTTTGAGCTTCCGCAAGAACCAATGAGGTTCATTCTCATGTGTTACGCAGCACGTTTAAGCTTCAGCAAAAACCAATGAGGTTTATTTTCGTGTTACGCATCACGTTTGAGCTTCCACAAGAACCAATGAGGTTCATTCTCATGTGTTACGCAGCACGTTTAAGCTTCAGAAAAAACCAATGAGGTTTATTTTCGTGTTACGCATCACGTTTGAGCTTCAACAAAAACCAATGAGGTTCATTCTAGTGTTGTGCATCACGTTTGAGCTTCAGCAAGAACCAATGAGGTTTATTCTCATGTGTTACGCATCACGTTTGAGATTCAGCAAAAACCAATGAGGTTCATTCTCGTGTTACGCATCAGGTTTGAGCTTCAGCAAGGACCAATGAGGTTCATTCTCGTGTGTTAGGCATCACGTTTGAGCTTCCGCAAGAACCAATGAGGTTCATTCTCATGTGTTACGCAGCACGTTTAAGCTTCCACAAGAACCGATGAGGTTCATTCTCGTGTTACGCATCACGTTTGAGCTTCAGCAAGAACCAATGAGGTTCATTCTCGTGTGTTACGCAGCACGTTTGAGCTTCAGCAAGAACCAATGAGGTTCATTCTTATGTGTTACGCAGCACGTTTGAGCTTCAGCAAGAACCAATGAGGTTCATTCTCGTGTTACGCATCACGTTTGAGCTTCAGCAAGAACCAATGAGGTTCATTCTCGTGTTACGCGTCACGTTTGAGCTTCAGCAAGAACCAATGCGGTTCATTCTCGTGTTACGCATCACGTTTGAGCTTCAACAAGAACCAATGAGGTTCATTCTCGTGTTACGCACCACGTTTGAGCTTCAACAAGAACCAATGAGGTTCATTCTCGTGTTACGCATCACGTTTGAGCTTCAGCAAGAACCAATGAGGTTCATTCTCATGTGTTACGCAGCACGTTTGAGCTTCAGCAAGAACCAATGAGGTTCATTCTCGTGTGTTACGCAGCACGTTTGAGCTTCAGCAAGAACCAATGAGGTTCATTCTCGTGTGTTACGCAGCACGTTTGAGCTTCAGCAAGAACCAATGAGGTTCATTCTTATGTGTTACGCAGCACGTTTGAGCTTCAGCAAGAACCAATGAGGTTCATTCTCGTGTTACGCGTCACGTTTGAGCTTCAGCAAGAACCAATGCGGTTCATTCTCGTGTTACGCATCACGTTTGAGCTTCAACAAGAACCAATGAGGTTCATTCTCGTGTTACGCACCACGTTTGAGCTTCAACAAGAACCAATGAGGTTCATTCTCGTGTTACGCATCACGTTTGAGCTTCAGCAAGAACCAATGAGGTTCATTCTCATGTGTTACGCAGCACGTTTGAGCTTCAGCAAGAACCAATGAGGTTCATTCTTATGTGTTACGCAGAACGTTTGAGCTTCAGCAAGATTCAATGAGGTTCATTCTCATGTGTTAGGCATCATGTTTGAGCTTCAGCAAGAACCAATAAAGTTCATTCTCATGTGTTATTCATCACGTTTGAGCTTCAGCAAGATTCAATGAGGTTCATTCTCGTGTTACGCATCATGTTTGAGCTTCAGCAAGAACCAATGAGGTTCATTCTCGTGTGTTACGCAGCACGTTTGAGCTTCAGCAAGAACCAATGAGGTTCATTCTCGTGTTACGCATCACGTTTGAGCTTCAGCAAGAACCAATGAGGTTCATTCTCATGTGTTACGCAGCACGTTTGAGCTTCAGCA
The DNA here is from genome assembly GCA_039654625.1 of Rhinogobio ventralis. Lineage (NCBI taxonomy): Eukaryota > Metazoa > Chordata > Actinopteri > Cypriniformes > Gobionidae > Rhinogobio > Rhinogobio ventralis. Next base: position 28,554,679 of record CM077217.1, on the reverse strand, counting down.
AGAACCAATGAGGTTCATTCTCGTGTGTTACGCAGCACGTTTGAGCTTCAGCAAGAACCAATGAGGTTCATTCTTGTGTTACGCAGCACGTTTGAGCTTCCGTAAGAACCAATGAGGTTCATTCTCGTGTTTCGCATCACGTTTGAGCTTCCACAAGAACCAATGAGGTTCATTCTCATGTGTTACGCAGCACGTTTAAGCTTCAGCAAAAACCAATGAGGTTTATTCTCTAGTTACGCATCACGTTTGAGCTTTAACAAGAACCAATGAGGTTCATTCTAGTGTTGTGCATCACGTTTGAGCTTCAGCAAGAACCAATGAGGTTCATTCTCGTGTTACGCATCACGTTTGAGCTTCAGCAAGAACCAATGAGGTTCATTCTCGTGTTACGCGTCACGTTTGAGCTTCAGCAAGAACCAATGCGGTTCATTCTCGTGTTACGCATCACGTTTGAGCTTCAACAAGAACCAATGAGGTTCATTCTCGTGTTACGCACCACGTTTGAGCTTCAGCAAGAACCAATGAGGTTTATTCTCATGTGTTACGCATCACGTTTGAGCTTCAGCAAGATTCAATGAGGTTCATTCTCATGTGTTACGCATCATGTTTGAGCTTCAGCAAGAACCAATGAAGTTCCTTCTCATGTGTTACGCATCACGTTTGAGCTTCAGCAAGATTCAATGAGGTTCATTCTCATGTGTTACGCATCATGTCTGAGCTTCAGCAAGAACCAATGAGGTTCATTCTCGTGTGTTACGCAGCACGTTTGAGCTTCAGCAAGAACCAATGAGGTTCATTCTCGTGTTACACATCATGTTTAAGCTTCCGCAAGAACCAATGAGGTTCATTCTTGTGTGTTACGCAGCACGTTTGAGCTTCCGCAAGAACCAATGAGGTTCATTCTCGTGTTACGCATCACTTTTGAGCTTCAGCAAGAACCAATGAGGTTCATTCTCATGTGTTACGCAGCACGTTTGAGCTTTAGCAAGAACCAATGAGGTTCATTCTTATGTGTTACGCAGCACGTTTGAGCTTCCGCAAGAACCAATGAGGTTCATTCTCGTGTGTTACGCAGCACGTTTGAGCTTCAGCAAGAACCAATGAGGTTCATTCTTGTGTTACGCAGCACGTTTGAGCTTCAGCAAGAACCAATGAGGTTCATTCTCGTGTTTCGCATCACGTTTGAGCTTCAGCAAGAACCAATGAGGTTCATTCTCATGTGTTATGCAGCACGTTTGAGCTTCAGCAAGAACCAATGAGGTTCATTCTCATGTGTTACACAGCACATTTGAGCTTCAGCAAGAACCAATGAGGTTCATTCTTATGTGTTACGCAGCACGTTTGAGCTTCCGCAAGAACCAATGAGGTTCATTCTCGTGTGTTACGCAGCACGTTTGAGCTTCAGCAAGAACCAATGAGGTTCATTCTTGTGTTACGCAGCACGTTTGAGCTTCAGCAAGAACCAATGAGGTTCATTCTTGTGTTACGCAGCACTTTTGATCTTCAGCAAGAACCAGTGAGGTTCATTCTCGTGTTACACATCATGTTTAAGCTTCAGCAAGAACCAATGAGGTTCATTCTCATGTGTTATGCAACACGTTTGAGCTTCAGCAAGAACCAATGAGGTTCATTCTCATGTGTTACATAGCACGTTTGAGCTTCCGCAAGAACCAATGAGGTTCATTCTCATGTGTTACGCAGCACGTTTAAGCTTCCACAAGAACCAATGAGGTTCATTCTCATGTGTTACGCAGCACGTTTAAGCTTCAGCAAAAACCAATGAGGTTTATTTTCGTGTTACGCATCACGTTTGAGCTTCCACAAGAACCAATGAGGTTCATTCTCATGTGTTACGCAGCACGTTTAAGCTTCAGCAAAAACCAATGAGGTTTATTCTCTAGTTACGCATCACGTTTGAGCTTCAACAAGAACCAATGAGGTTCATTCTAGTGTTGTGCATCACGTTTGAGCTTCAGCAAGAACCAATGAAGTTTATTCTCATGTGTTACGCATCACGTTTGAGATTCAGCAAAAACCAATGAGGTTCATTCTCGTGTTACGCATCAGGTTTGAGCTTCAGCAAGGACCAATGAGGTTCATTCTCGTGTGTTAGGCATCACGTTTGAGCTTCCGCAAGAACCAATGAGGTTCATTCTCATGTGTTACGCAGCACGTTTAAGCTTCCACAAGAACCAATGAGGTTCATTCTCATTTGTTACGCAGCACGTTTAAGCTTCAGCAAAAACCAATGAGGTTTATTCTCGTGTTACGCATCACGTTTGAGCTTCCACAAGAACCAATGAGGTTCATTCTCATGTGTTACGCAGCACGTTTGAGCTTCAGCAAGAACCAATGAGGTTCATTCTCGTGTGTTACGCAGCACGTTTGAGCTTCAGCAAGAACCAATGAGGTTCATTCTTGTGTTACGCAGCACGTTTGAGCTTCCGTAAGAATCAATGAGGTTCATTCTCGTGTTTCGCATCACGTTTGAGCTTCCACAAGAACCAATGAGGTTCATTCTCATGTGTTACGCAGCACGTTTAAGCTTCAGCAAAAACCAATGAGGTTTATTCTCTAGTTACGCATCACGTTTGAGCTTCAACAAGAACCAATGAGGTTCATTCTAGTGTTGTGCATCACGTTTGAGCTTCAGCAAGAACCAATGAGGTTCATTCTCGTGTTACGCATCACGTTTGAGCTTCAGCAAGAACCAATGAGGTTCATTCTCGTGTTACGCATCACATTTGAGCTTCCACAAGAACCAATGAGGTTCATTCTCATGTGTTACGCATCACGTTTGAGCTTCCACAAGAACCAATGAGGTTCATTCTCTTGTGTTACGCAGTACGTTTGAGCTTCAGCAAGCACCAATGAGGTTCATTCTTGTGTTACGCAGCAAGTTTGAGCTTCAGCAAGAACCAATGAGGTTCATTCTCGTGTGTTATGCAGCACGTTTGAGCTTTAGCAAGAACCAATGAGGTTCATTCTCGTGTTACATATCATATTTAAGCTTCAGCAAGAACCAATGAGGTTCATTCTTATGTGTTACGCAGCACGTTTGAGCTTCCGCAAGAACCAATGAAGTTCATTCTCGTGTTACGCAGCACGTTTGAGCTTCAGCAAGAATCAATGAGGTTCATTCTCGTGTTACACATCATGTTTAAGCTTCAGCAAGAACCAATGAGGTTCATTCTCGTGTGTTACGCAGCACATTTGAGCTTCAGCAAGAACCAATGAGGTTTATTCTCATGTGTTACGCATCACGTTTGAGCTTCAGCAAGAACCAATGAGGTTCATTCTCGTGTTACGCATCAGGTTTGAGCTTCAGCAAGGACCAATGAGGTTCATTCTCGTGTGTTAGGCATCTTGTTTGAGCTTCAGCAAAAACCAATGAGGTTCATTCTCATGTGTTACGCAGCACATTTGAGCTTCAGCAAGAACCAATGAGGTTCATTCTCGTGTTACGCATCACGTTTGAGCCTCAGCAAGAACCAATGAGGTTCATTCTCATGTTACGCAGCACGTTTAAGCTTCAGCAAAAACCAATGAGGTTTATTCTCTTGTTACGCATCACGTTTGAGCTTTAACAAGAACCAATGAGGTTCATTCTAGTGTTGTGCATCACTTTTGAGCTTCAGCAAGAACCAATGAGGTTCATTCTCGTGTTACGCATCACGTTTGAGCTTCAGCAAGAACCAATGAGGTTCATTCTCATGTGTTACGCAGCACGTTTGAGCTTCAGCAAGAACCAATGAGGTTCATTCTCGTGTGTTACGCAGCACGTTTGAGCTTCAGCAAGAACCAATGAGGTTCATTCTCGTGTGTTACGCAGCACGTTTGAGCTTCAGCAAGAACCAATGAGGTTCATTCTTATGTGTTACGCAGCACGTTTGAGCTTCAGCAAGAACCAATGAGGTTCATTCTCGTGTTACGCATCACGTTTGAGCTTCAGCAAGAACCAATGAGGTTCATTCTCGTGTTACGCGTCACGTTTGAGCTTCAGCAAGAACCAATGCGGTTCATTCTCGTGTTACGCATCACGTTTGAGCTTCAACAAGAACCAATGAGGTTCATTCTCGTGTTACGCACCACGTTTGAGCTTCAACAAGAACCAATGAGGTTCATTCTCGTGTTACGCATCACGTTTGAGCTTCAGCAAGAACCAATGAGGTTCATTCTCATGTGTTACGCAGCACGTTTGAGCTTCAGCAAGAACCAATGAGGTTCATTCTCGTGTGTTACGCAGCACGTTTGAGCTTCAGCAAGAACCAATGAGGTTCATTCTCGTGTGTTACGCAGCACGTTTGAGCTTCAGCAAGAACCAATGAGGTTCATTCTTATGTGTTACGCAGCACGTTTGAGCTTCAGCAAGAACCAATGAGGTTCATTCTCGTGTTACGCGTCACGTTTGAGCTTCAGCAAGAACCAATGCGGTTCATTCTCGTGTTACGCATCACGTTTGAGCTTCAACAAGAACCAATGAGGTTCATTCTCGTGTTACGCACCACGTTTGAGCTTCAACAAGAACCAATGAGGTTCATTCTCGTGTTACGCATCACGTTTGAGCTTCAGCAAGAACCAATGAGGTTCATTCTCATGTGTTACGCAGCACGTTTGAGCTTCAGCAAGAACCAATGAGGTTCATTCTTATGTGTTACGCAGAACGTTTGAGCTTCAGCAAGATTCAATGAGGTTCATTCTCATGTGTTAGGCATCATGTTTGAGCTTCAGCAAGAACCAATAAAGTTCATTCTCATGTGTTATTCATCACGTTTGAGCTTCAGCAAGATTCAATGAGGTTCATTCTCGTGTTACGCATCATGTTTGAGCTTCAGCAAGAACCAATGAGGTTCATTCTCGTGTGTTACGCAGCACGTTTGAGCTTCAGCAAGAACCAATGAGGTTCATTCTCGTGTTACGCATCACGTTTGAGCTTCAGCAAGAACCAATGAGGTTCATTCTCATGTGTTACGCAGCACGTTTGAGCTTCAGCAAGAACCAATGAGGTTCATTCTCGTGTGTTACGCAGCACGTTTGAGCTTCAGCAAGAACCAATGAGGTTCATTCTTGTGTTACGCAGCACGTTTGAGCTTCCGTAAGAACCAATGAGGTTCATTCTCGTGTTTCGCATCACGTTTGAGCTTCCACAAGAACCAATGAGGTTCATTCTCATGTGTTACGCAGCACGTTTAAGCTTCAGCAAAAACCAATGAGGTTTATTCTCTAGTTACGCATCACGTTTGAGCTTTAACAAGAACCAATGAGGTTCATTCTAGTGTTGTGCATCACGTTTGAGCTTCAGCAAGAACCAATGAGGTTCATTCTCGTGTTACGCATCACGTTTGAGCTTCAGCAAGAACCAATGAGGTTCATTCTCGTGTTACGCGTCACGTTTGAGCTTCAGCAAGAACCAATGCGGTTCATTCTCGTGTTACGCATCACGTTTGAGCTTCAACAAGAACCAATGAGGTTCATTCTCGTGTTACGCACCACGTTTGAGCTTCAGCAAGAACCAATGAGGTTTATTCTCATGTGTTACGCATCACGTTTGAGCTTCAGCAAGATTCAATGAGGTTCATTCTCATGTGTTACGCATCATGTTTGAGCTTCAGCAAGAACCAATGAAGTTCCTTCTCATGTGTTACGCATCACGTTTGAGCTTCAGCAAGATTCAATGAGGTTCATTCTCATGTGTTACGCATCATGTCTGAGCTTCAGCAAGAACCAATGAGGTTCATTCTCGTGTGTTACGCAGCACGTTTGAGCTTCAGCAAGAACCAATGAGGTTCATTCTCGTGTTACACATCATGTTTAAGCTTCCGCAAGAACCAATGAGGTTCATTCTCGTGTGTTACGCAGCACGTTTGAGCTTCCGCAAGAACCAATGAGGTTCATTCTCGTGTTACGCATCACTTTTGAGCTTCAGCAAGAACCAATGAGGTTCATTCTCATGTGTTACGCAGCACGTTTGAGCTTTAGCAAGAACCAATGAGGTTCATTCTTATGTGTTACGCAGCACGTTTGAGCTTCCGCAAGAACCAATGAGGTTCATTCTCGTGTGTTACGCAGCACGTTTGAGCTTCAGCAAGAACCAATGAGGTTCATTCTTGTGTGTTAGGCATCATGTTTGAGCTTCAGCAAAAACCAATGAGGTTCATTCTCATGTGTTACGCAGCACATTTGAGCTTCAGCAAGAACCAATGAGGTTCATTCTCGTGTTACGCATCACGTTTGAGCCTCAGCAAGAACCAATGAGGTTCATTCTCATGTTACGCAGCACGTTTAAGCTTCAGCAAAAACCAATGAGGTTTATTCTCTTGTTACGCATCACGTTTGAGCTTTAACAAGAACCAATGAGGTTCATTCTAGTGTTGTGCATCACTTTTGAGCTTCAGCAAGAACCAATGAGGTTCATTCTCGTGTTACGCATCACGTTTGAGCTTCAGCAAGAACCAATGAGGTTCATTCTCATGTGTTACGCAGCACGTTTGAGCTTCAGCAAGAACCAATGAGGTTCATTCTCGTGTGTTACGCAGCACGTTTGAGCTTCAGCAAGAACCAATGAGGTTCATTCTCGTGTGCTACGCAGCACGTTTGAGCTTCAGCAAGAACCAATGAGGTTCATTCTTATGTGTTACGCAGCACGTTTGAGCTTCAGCAAGAACCAATGAGGTTCATTCTCGTGTTACGCATCACGTTTGAGCTTCAGCAAGAACCAATGAGGTTCATTCTCGTGTTACGCGTCACGTTTGAGCTTCAGCAAGAACCAATGCGGTTCATTCTCGTGTTACGCATCACGTTTGAGCTTCAACAAGAACCAATGAGGTTCATTCTCGTGTTACGCACCACGTTTGAGCTTCAACAAGAACCAATGAGGTTCATTCTCGTGTTACGCATCACGTTTGAGCTTCAGCAAGAACCAATGAGGTTCATTCTCATGTGTTACGCAGCACGTTTGAGCTTCAGCAAGAACCAATGAGGTTCATTCTCGTGTGTTACGCAGCACGTTTGAGCTTCAGCAAGAACCAATGAGGTTCATTCTCGTGTGTTACGCAGCACGTTTGAGCTTCAGCAAGAACCAATGAGGTTCATTCTTATGTGTTACGCAGCACGTTTGAGCTTCAGCAAGAACCAATGAGGTTCATTCTCGTGTTACGCGTCACGTTTGAGCTTCAGCAAGAACCAATGCGGTTCATTCTCGTGTTACGCATCACGTTTGAGCTTCAACAAGAACCAATGAGGTTCATTCTCGTGTTACGCACCACGTTTGAGCTTCAACAAGAACCAATGAGGTTCATTCTCGTGTTACGCATCACGTTTGAGCTTCAGCAAGAACCAATGAGGTTCATTCTCATGTGTTACGCAGCACGTTTGAGCTTCAGCAAGAACCAATGAGGTTCATTCTTATGTGTTACGCAGAACGTTTGAGCTTCAGCAAGATTCAATGAGGTTCATTCTCATGTGTTAGGCATCATGTTTGAGCTTCAGCAAGAACCAATAAAGTTCATTCTCATGTGTTATTCATCACGTTTGAGCTTCAGCAAGATTCAATGAGGTTCATTCTCGTGTTACGCATCATGTTTGAGCTTCAGCAAGAACCAATGAGGTTCATTCTCGTGTGTTACGCAGCACGTTTGAGCTTCAGCAAGAACCAATGAGGTTCATTCTCATGTGTTACGCATCACGTTTGAGCTTCAGCAAGAACCAATGAGGTTCATTCTCATGTGTTACGCAGCACGTTTGAGCTTCAGCAAGAACCAATGAGGTTCATTCTCGTGTGTTACGCAGCACGTTTGAGCTTCAGCAAGAACCAATGAGGTTCATTCTTGTGTTACGCAGCACGTTTGAGCTTCCGTAAGAACCAATGAGGTTCATTCTCGTGTTTCGCATCACGTTTGAGCTTCCACAAGAACCAATGAGGTTCATTCTCATGTGTTACGCAGCACGTTTAAGCTTCAGCAAAAACCAATGAGGTTTATTCTCTAGTTACGCATCACGTTTGAGCTTTAACAAGAACCAATGAGGTTCATTCTAGTGTTGTGCATCACGTTTGAGCTTCAGCAAGAACCAATGAGGTTCATTCTCGTGTTACGCATCACGTTTGAGCTTCAGCAAGAACCCATGAGGTTCATTCTCGTGTTACGCGTCACGTTTGAGCTTCAGCAAGAACCAATGCGGTTCATTCTCGTGTTACGCATCACGTTTGAGCTTCAACAAGAACCAATGAGGTTCATTCTCGTGTTACGCACCACGTTTGAGCTTCAGCAAGAACCAATGAGGTTTATTCTCATGTGTTACGCATCACGTTTGAGCTTCAGCAAGATTCAATGAGGTTCATTCTCATGTGTTACGCATCATGTTTGAGCTTCAGCAAGAACCAATGAAGTTCCTTCTCATGTGTTACGCATCACGTTTGAGCTTCAGCAAGATTCAATGAGGTTCATTCTCATGTGTTATGCATCATGTCTGAGCTTCAGCAAGAACCAATGAGGTTCATTCTCGTGTGTTACGCAGCACGTTTGAGCTTCAGCAAGAACCAATGAGGTTCATTCTCGTGTTACACATCATGTTTAAGCTTCCGCAAGAACCAATGAGGTTCATTCTCGTGTGTTACGCAGCACGTTTGAGCTTCCGCAAGAACCAATGAGGTTCATTCTCGTGTTACGCATCACTTTTGAGCTTCAGCAAGAACCAATGAGGTTCATTCTCATGTGTTACGCAGCACGTTTGAGCTTTAGCAAGAACCAATGAGGTTCATTCTTATGTGTTACGCAGCACGTTTGAGCTTCCGCAAGAACCAATGAGGTTCATTCTCGTGTGTTACGCAGCACGTTTGAGCTTCAGCAAGAACCAATGAGGTTCATTCTTGTGTTACGCAGCACGTTTGAGCTTCAGCAAGAACCAATGAGGTTCATTCTCGTGTTTCGCATCACGTTTGAGCTTCAGCAAGAACCAATGAGGTTCATTCTCATGTGTTATGCAGCACGTTTGAGCTTCAGCAAGAACCAATGAGGTTCATTCTCATGTGTTACACAGCACATTTGAGCTTCAGCAAGAACCAATGAGGTTCATTCTTATGTGTTACGCAGCACGTTTGAGCTTCCGCAAGAACCAATGAGGTTCATTCTCGTGTGTTACGCAGCACGTTTGAGCTTCAGCAAGAACCAATGAGGTTCATTCTTGTGTTACGCAGCACGTTTGAGCTTCAGCAAGAACCAATGAGGTTCATTCTTGTGTTACGCAGCACTTTTGATCTTCAGCAAGAACCAGTGAGGTTCATTCTCGTGTTACACATCATGTTTAAGCTTCAGCAAGAACCAATGAGGTTCATTCTCATGTGTTACATAGCACGTTTGAGCTTCCGCAAGAACCAATGAGGTTCATTCTCATGTGTTACGCAGCACGTTTAAGCTTCCACAAGAACCAATGAGGTTCATTCTCATGTGTTACGCAGCACGTTTGAGCTTCAGCAAGAACCAATGAGGTTCATTCTTGTGTTACGCAGCACGTTTGAGCTTCAGCAAGAACCAATGAGGTTCATTCTTGTGTTACGCAGCACTTTTGATCTTCAGCAAGAACCAGTGAGGTTCATTCTCATGTGTTATGCAACACGTTTGAGCTTCAGCAAGAACCAATGAGGTTCATTCTCATGTGTTACATAGCACGTTTGAGCTTCCGCAAGAACCAATGAGGTTCATTCTCATGTGTTACGCAGCACGTTTAAGCTTCCACAAGAACCAATGAGGTTCATTCTCATGTGTTACGCAGCACGTTTAAGCTTCAGCAAAAACCAATGAGGTTTATTTTCGTGTTACGCATCACGTTTGAGCTTCCACAAGAACCAATGAGGTTCATTCTCATGTGTTACGCAGCACGTTTAAGCTTCAGCAAAAACCAATGAGGTTTATTCTCTAGTTACGCATCACGTTTGAGCTTCAACAAGAACCAATGAGGTTCATTCTAGTGTTGTGCATCACTTTTGAGCTTCAGCAAGAACCAATGAGGTTTATTCTCATGTGTTACGCATCACGTTTGAGATTCAGCAAAAACCAATGAGGTTCATTCTCGTGTTACGCATCAGGTTTGAGCTTCAGCAAGGACCAATGAGGTTCATTCTCGTGTGTTAGGCATCACGTTTGAGCTTCCGCAAGAACCAATGAGGTTCATTCTCATGTGTTACGCAGCACGTTTAAGCTTCCACAAGAACCAATGAGGTTCATTCTCATTTGTTACGCAGCACGTTTAAGCTTCAGCAAAAACCAATGAGGTTTATTCTCGTGTTACGCATCACGTTTGAGCTTCCACAAGAACCAATGAGGTTCATTCTCATGTGTTACGCAGCACGTTTGAGCTTCAGCAAGAACCAATGAGGTTCATTCTCGTGTGTTACGCAGCACGTTTGAGCTTCAGCAAGAACCAATGAGGTTCATTCTTGTGTTACGCAGCACGTTTGAGCTTCCGTAAGAACCAATGAGGTTCATTCTCGTGTTTCGCATCACGTTTGAGCTTCCACAAGAACCAATGAGGTTCATTCTCATGTGTTACGCAGCACGTTTAAGCTTCAGCAAAAACCAATGAGGTTTATTCTCTAGTTACGCATCACGTTTGAGCTTCAACAAGAACCAATGAGGTTCATTCTAGTGTTGTGCATCACGTTTGAGCTTCAGCAAGAACCAATGAGGTTCATTCTCGTGTTACGCATCACGTTTGAGCTTCAGCAAGAACCAATGAGGTTCATTCTCGTGTTACGCATCACATTTGAGCTTCCACAAGAACCAATGAGGTTCATTCTCATGTGTTACGCATCACGTTTGAGCTTCCACAAGAACCAATGAGGTTCATTCTCTTGTGTTACGCAGTACGTTTGAGCTTCAGCAAGCACCAATGAGGTTCATTCTTGTGTTACGCAGCAAGTTTGAGCTTCAGCAAGAACCAATGAGGTTCATTCTCGTGTGTTACGCAGCACGTTTGAGCTTTAGCAAGAACCAATGAGGTTCATTCTCGTGTTACATATCATATTTAAGCTTCAGCAAGAACCAATGAGGTTCATTCTTATGTGTTACGCAGCACGTTTGAGCTTCCGCAAGAACCAATGAAGTTCATTCTCGTGTTACGCAGCACGTTTGAGCTTCAGCAAGAATCAATGAGGTTCATTCTCGTGTTACACATCATGTTTAAGCTTCAGCAAGAACCAATGAGGTTCATTCTCGTGTGTTACGCAGCACATTTGAGCTTCAGCAAGAACCAATGAGGTTTATTCTCATGTGTTACGCATCACGTTTGAGCTTCAGCAAGAACCAATGAGGTTCATTCTCGTGTTACGCATCAGGTTTGAGCTTCAGCAAGGACCAATGAGGTTCATTCTCGTGTGTTAGGCATCATGTTTGAGCTTCAGCAAAAACCAATGAGGTTCATTCTCATGTGTTACGCAGCACATTTGAGCTTCAGCAAGAACCAATGAGGTTCATTCTCGTGTTACGCATCACGTTTGAGCCTCAGCAAGAACCAATGAGGTTCATTCTCATGTTACGCAGCACGTTTAAGCTTCAGCAAAAACCAATGAGGTTTATTCTCTTGTTACGCATCACGTTTGAGCTTTAACAAGAACCAATGAGGTTCATTCTAGTGTTGTGCATCACTTTTGAGCTTCAGCAAGAACCAATGAGGTTCATTCTCGTGTTACGCATCACGTTTGAGCTTCAGCAAGAACCAATGAGGTTCATTCTCATGTGTTACGCAGCACGTTTGAGCTTCAGCAAGAACCAATGAGGTTCATTCTCGTGTGTTACGCAGCACGTTTGAGCTTCAGCAAGAACCAATGAGGTTCATTCTCGTGTGTTACGCAGCACGTTTGAGCTTCAGCAAGAACCAATGAGGTTCATTCTTATGTGTTACGCAGCACGTTTGAGCTTCAGCAAGAACCAATGAGGTTCATTCTCGTGTTACGCATCACGTTTGAGCTTCAGCAAGAACCAATGAGGTTCATTCTCGTGTTACGCGTCACGTTTGAGCTTCAGCAAGAACCAATGCGGTTCATTCTCGTGTTACGCATCACGTTTGAGCTTCAACAAGAACCAATGAGGTTCATTCTCGTGTTACGCACCACGTTTGAGCTTCAACAAGAACCAATGAGGTTCATTCTCGTGTTACGCATCACGTTTGAGCTTCAGCAAGAACCAATGAGGTTCATTCTCATGTGTTACGCAGCACGTTTGAGCTTCAGCAAGAACCAATGAGGTTCATTCTCGTGTGTTACGCAGCACGTTTGAGCTTCAGCAGGAACCAATGAGGTTCATTCTCGTGTGTTACGCAGCACGTTTGAGCTTCAGCAAGAACCAATGAGGTTCATTCTTATGTGTTACGCAGCACGTTTGAGCTTCAGCAAGAACCAATGAGGTTCATTCTCGTGTTACGCGTCACGTTTGAGCTTCAGCAAGAACCAATGCGGTTCATTCTCGTGTTACGCATCACGTTTGAGCTTCAACAAGAACCAATGAGGTTCATTCTCGTGTTACGCACCACGTTTGAGCTTCAACAAGAACCAATGAGGTTCATTCTCGTGTTACGCATCACGTTTGAGCTTCAGCAAGAACCAATGAGGTTCATTCTCATGTGTTACGCAGCACGTTTGAGCTTCAGCAAGAACCAATGAGGTTCATTCTTATGTGTTACGCAGAACGTTTGAGCTTCAGCAAGATTCAATGAGGTTCATTCTCATGTGTTAGGCATCATGTTTGAGCTTCAGCAAGAACCAATAAAGTTCATTCTCATGTGTTATTCATCACGTTTGAGCTTCAGCAAGATTCAATGAGGTTCATTCTCGTGTTACGCATCATGTTTGAGCTTCAGCAAGAACCAATGAGGTTCATTCTCGTGTGTTACGCAGCACGTTTGAGCTTCAGCAAGAACCAATGAGGTTCATTCTCGTGTTACGCATCACGTTTGAGCTTCAGCAAGAACCAATGAGGTTCATTCTCATGTGTTACGCAGCACGTTTGAGCTTCAGCAAGAACCAATGAGGTTCATTCTCGTGTGTTACGCAGCACGTTTGAGCTTCAGCAAGAACCAATGAGGTTCATTCTTGTGTTACGCAGCACGTTTGAGCTTCCGTAAGAACCAATGAGGTTCATTCTCGTGTTTCGCATCACGTTTGAGCTTCCACAAGAACCAATGAGGTTCATTCTCATGTGTTACGCAGCACGTTTAAGCTTCAGCAAAAACCAATGAGGTTTATTCTCTAGTTACGCATCACGTTTGAGCTTTAACAAGAACCAATGAGGTTCATTCTAGTGTTGTGCATCACGTTTGAGCTTCAGCAAGAACCAATGAGGTTCATTCTCGTGTTACGCATCACGTTTGAGCTTCAGCAAGAACCAATGAGGTTCATTCTCGTGTTACGCGTCACGTTTGAGCTTCAGCAAGAACCAATGCGGTTCATTCTCGTGTTACGCATCACGTTTGAGCTTCAACAAGAACCAATGAGGTTCATTCTCGTGTTACGCACCACGTTTGAGCTTCAGCAAGAACCAATGAGGTTTATTCTCATGTGTTACGCATCACGTTTGAGCTTCAGCAAGATTCAATGAGGTTCATTCTCATGTGTTACGCATCATGTTTGAGCTTCAGCAAGAACCAATGAAGTTCCTTCTCATGTGTTACGCATCACGTTTGAGCTTCAGCAAGATTCAATGAGGTTCATTCTCATGTGTTACGCATCATGTCTGAGCTTCAGCAAGAACCAATGAGGTTCATTCTCGTGTGTTACGCAGCACGTTTGAGCTTCAGCAAGAACCAATGAGGTTCATTCTCGTGTTACACATCATGTTTAAGCTTCCGCAAGAACCAATGAGGTTCATTCTCGTGTGTTACGCAGCACGTTTGAGCTTCCGCAAGAACCAATGAGGTTCATTCTCGTGTTACGCATCACTTTTGAGCTTCAGCAAGAACCAATGAGGTTCATTCTCATGTGTTACGCAGCACGTTTGAGCTTTAGCAAGAACCAATGAGGTTCATTCTTATGTGTTACGCAGCACGTTTGAGCTTCCGCAAGAACCAATGAGGTTCATTCTCGTGTGTTACGCAGCACGTTTGAGCTTCAGCAAGAACCAATGAGGTTCATTCTTGTGTTACGCAGCACGTTTGAGCTTCAGCAAGAACCAATGAGGTTCATTCTCGTGTTTCGCATCACGTTTGAGCTTCAGCAAGAACCAATGAGGTTCATTCTCATGTGTTATGCAGCACGTTTGAGCTTCAGCAAGAACCAATGAGGTTCATTCTCATGTGTTACACAGCACATTTGAGCTTCAGCAAGAACCAATGAGGTTCATTCTTATGTGTTACGCAGCACGTTTGAGCTTCCGCAAGAACCAATGAGGTTCATTCTCGTGTGTTACGCAGCACGTTTGAGCTTCAGCAAGAACCAATGAGGTTCATTCTTGTGTTACGCAGCACGTTTGAGCTTCAGCAAGAACCAATGAGGTTCATTCTTGTGTTACGCAGCACTTTTGATCTTCAGCAAGAACCAGTGAGGTTCATTCTCGTGTTACACATCATGTTTAAGCTTCAGCAAGAACCAATGAGGTTCATTCTCATGTGTTATGCAACACGTTTGAGCTTCAGCAAGAACCAATGAGGTTCATTCTCATGTGTTACATAGCACGTTTGAGCTTCCGCAAGAACCAATGAGGTTCATTCTCATGTGTTACGCAGCACGTTTAAGCTTCCACAAGAACCAATGAGGTTCATTCTCATGTGTTACGCAGCACGTTTAAGCTTCAGCAAAAACCAATGAGGTTTATTTTCGTGTTACGCATCACGTTTGAGCTTCCACAAGAACCAATGAGGTTCATTCTCATGTGTTACGCAGCACGTTTAAGCTTCAGCAAAAACCAATGAGGTTTATTCTCTAGTTACGCATCACGTTTGAGCTTCAACAAGAACCAATGAGGTTCATTCTAGTGTTGTGCATCACGTTTGAGCTTCAGCAAGAACCAATGAGGTTTATTCTCATGTGTTACGCATCACGTTTGAGATTCAGCAAAAACCAATGAGGTTCATTCTCGTGTTACGCATCAGGTTTGAGCTTCAGCAAGGACCAATGAGGTTCATTCTCGTGTGTTAGGCATCACGTTTGAGCTTCCGCAAGAACCAATGAGGTTCATTCTCATGTGTTACGCAGCACGTTTAAGCTTCCACAAGAACCAATGAGGTTCATTCTCATTTGTTACGCAGCACGTTTAAGCTTCAGCAAAAACCAATGAGGTTTATTCTCGTGTTACGCATCACGTTTGAGCTTCCACAAGAACCAATGAGGTTCATTCTCATGTGTTACGCAGCACGTTTGAGCTTCAGCAAGAACCAATGAGGTTCATTCTCGTGTGTTACGCAGCACGTTTGAGCTTCAGCAAGAACCAATGAGGTTCATTCTTGTGTTACGCAGCACGTTTGAGCTTCCGTAAGAACCAATGAGGTTCATTCTCGTGTTTCGCATCACGTTTGAGCTTCCACAAGAACCAATGAGGTTCATTCTCATGTGTTACGCAGCACGTTTAAGCTTCAGCAAAAACCAATGAGGTTTATTCTCTAGTTACGCATCACGTTTGAGCTTCAACAAGAACCAATGAGGTTCATTCTAGTGTTGTGCATCACGTTTGAGCTTCAGCAAGAACCAATGAGGTTCATTCTCGTGTTACGCATCACGTTTGAGCTTCAGCAAGAACCAATGAGGTTCATTCTCGTGTTACGCGTCACGTTTGAGCTTCAGCAAGAACCAATGCGGTTCATTCTCGTGTTACGCATCACGTTTGAGCTTCAACAAGAACCAATGAGGTTCATTCTCGTGTTACGCACCACGTTTGAGCTTCAGCAAGAACCAATGAGGTTTATTCTCATGTGTTACGCATCACGTTTGAGCTTCAGCAAGATTCAATGAGGTTCATTCTCATGTGTTACGCATCATGTTTGAGCTTCAGCAAGAACCAATGAAGTTCATTCTCATGTGTTACGCATCACGTTTGAGCTTCAGCAAGATTCAATGAGGTTCATTCTCATGTGTTACGCATCATGTCTGAGCTTCAGCAAGAACCAATGAGGTTCATTCTCGTGTGTTACGCAGCACGTTTGAGCTTCAGCAAGAACCAATGAGGTTCATTCTCGTGTTACACATCATGTTTAAGCTTCCGCAAGAACCAATGAGGTTCATTCTCGTGTGTTACGCAGCACGTTTGAGCTTCCGCAAGAACCAATGAGGTTCATTCTCGTGTTACGCATCACTTTTGAGCTTCAGCAAGAACCAATGAGGTTCATTCTCATGTGTTACGCAGCACGTTTGAGCTTTAGCAAGAACCAATGAGGTTCATTCTTATGTGTTACGCAGCACGTTTGAGCTTCCGCAAGAACCAATGAGGTTCATTCTCGTGTGTTACGCAGCACGTTTGAGCTTCAGCAAGAACCAATGAGGTTCATTCTTGTGTTACGCAGCACGTTTGAGCTTCAGCAAGAACCAATGAGGTTCATTCTCGTGTTTCGCATCACGTTTGAGCTTCAGCAAGAACCAATGAGGATCATTCTCATGTGTTATGCAGCACGTTTGAGCTTCAGCAAGAACCAATGAGGTTCATTCTCATGTGTTACACAGCACATTTGAGCTTCAGCAAGAACCAATGAGGTTCATTCTTATGTGTTACGCAGCACGTTTGAGCTTCCGCAAGAACCAATGAGGTTCATTCTCGTGTGTTACGCAGCACGTTTGAGCTTCAGCAAGAACCAATGAGGTTCATTCTTGTGTTACGCAGCACGTTTGAGCTTCAGCAAGAACCAATGAGGTTCATTCTTGTGTTACGCAGCACTTTTGATCTTCAGCAAGAACCAGTGAGGTTCATTCTCGTGTTACACATCATGTTTAAGCTTCAGCAAGAACCAATGAGGTTCATTCTCATGTGTTATGCAACACGTTTGAGCTTCAGCAAGAACCAATGAGGTTCATTCTCATGTGTTACATAGCACGTTTGAGCTTCCGCAAGAACCAATGAGGTTCATTCTCATGTGTTACGCAGCACGTTTAAGCTTCCACAAGAACCAATGAGGTTCATTCTCATGTGTTACGCAGCACGTTTAAGCTTCAGCAAAAACCAATGAGGTTTATTTTCGTGTTACGCATCACGTTTAAGCTTCCACAAGAACCAATGAGGTTCATTCTCATGTGTTACGCAGCACGTTTAAGCTTCAGCAAAAACCAATGAGGTTTATTCTCTAGTTACGCATCACGTTTGAGCTTCAACAAGAACCAATGAGGTTCATTCTAGTGTTGTGCATCACGTTTGAGCTTCAGCAAGAACCAATGAGGTTTATTCTCATGTGTTACGCATCACGTTTGAGATTCAGCAAAAACCAATGAGGTTCATTCTCGTGTTACGCATCAGGTTTGAGCTTCAGCAAGGACCAATGAGGTTCATTCTCGTGTGTTAGGCATCACGTTTGAGCTTCCGCAAGAACCAATGAGGTTCATTCTCATGTGTTACGCAGCACGATTAAGCTTCCACAAGAACCAATGAGGTTCATTCTCATTTGTTACGCAGCACGTTTAAGCTTCAGCAAAAACCACTGAGGTTTATTCTCGTGTTACGCATCACGTTTGAGCTTCCACAAGAACCAATGAGGTTCATTCTCATGTGTTACGCAGCACGTTTAAGCTTCAGCAAAAACCAATGAGGTTTATTCTCTAGTTACGCATCACGTTTGAGCTTCAACAAGAACCAATGAGGTTCATTCTAGTGTTGTGCATCACGTTTGAGCTTCAGCAAGAACCAATGAGGTTCATTCTCGTGTTACGCATCACGTTTGAGCTTCAGCAAGAACCAATGAGGTTCATTCTCGTGTTACGAGTCACGTTTGAGCTTCAGCAAGAACCAATGCGGTTCATTCTCGTGTTACGCATCTTGTTTGAGCTTCAACAAGAACCAATGAGGTTCATTCTCGTGTTACGCACCATGTTTGAGCTTCAGCAGGAACCAATGAGGTTTATTCTCATGTGTTACGCATCACGTTTGAGCTTCAGCAAGATTCAATGAGGTTCATTCTCATGTGTTACGCATCATGTTTGAGCTTCAGCAAGAACCAATGAAGTTCATTCTCATGTGTTATGCATCAAGTTTGAGCTTTAGCAAGATTCAATGAGGTTCATTCTCGTGTTACGCATCATGTTTGAGCTTCAGCAAGAACCAATGAGGTTCATTCTCGTGTGTTACGCAGCACGTTTGAGCTTCAGTAAGAACCAATGAGGGTTATTCTCGTGTTACGCATCACGTTTCAGCTTCAGCAAGAACCAATGAGGTTCATTCTCATGTGTTACGCAGCACGTTTGAGCTTCAGCAAGAACCAATGAGGTTCATTCTTATGTGTTCCGCAGCACGTTTGAGCTTCCGCAAGAACCAATGAGGTTCATTCTCGTGTGTTACGCAGCACGTTTGAGCTTCAGCAAGAACCAATGAGGTTCATTCTTGTGTTACGCATCACGTTTGAGCTTCCGCAAGAACCAATGAGGTTCATTCTCGTGTTTCGCATCACGTTTGAGCTTCCACAAGAACCAATGAGGTTCATTCTCATGTGTTACGCAGCACGTTTAAGCTTCAGCAAAAACCAATGAGGTTTATTTTCTAGTTACGCATCACGTTTGAGCTTCAACAAGAACCAATGAGGTTCATTCTAGTGTTGTGCATCACGTTTGAGCTTCAGCAAGAACCAATGAGGTTCATTCTCGTGTTACGCATCTCGTTTGAGCTTCAGCAAGAACCAATGAGGTTCATTCTCGTGTTACGCGTCACGTTTGAGCTTCAGCAAGAACCAATGCGGTTCATTCTCGTGTTACGCATCACGTTTGAGCTTCAACAAGAACCAATGAGGTTTATTCTCATGTGTTACGCATCACGTTTGAGCTTCAGCAAGATTCAACGAGGTTCATTCTCATGTGTTACGCATCATGTTTGAGCTTCAGCAAGAACCAATGAAGTTCATTCTCATGTGTTACGCATCACGTTTGAGCTTCAGCAAGATTCAATGAGGTTCATTCTCATGTGTTACGCATCATGTCTGAGCTTCAGCAAGAACCAATGAGGTTCATTCTCGTGTGTTACGCAGCACGTTTGAGCTTCAGCAAGAACCAATGAGGTTCATTCTCGTGTTACACATCATGTTTAAGCTTCAGCAAGAACCAATGAGGTTTATTCTCATGTGTTACGCATCACGTTTGAGCTTTAGCAAGATTCAATGAGGTTCATTCTCATGTGTTACACATCATGTTTGAGCTTCAGCAAGAACCAATGAAGTTCATTCTCATGTGTTACGCATCACGTTTGAGCTTCAGCAAGATTCAATGAGGTTCATTCTCGTGTTACGCATCATGTTTGAGCTTCAGCAAGAACCAATGAGGTTCATTCTCGTGTGTTACGCAGCACGTTTGAGCTTCAGCAAGATCCAATGAGGTTCATTCTCGTGTTACACATCATGTTTAAGCTTCAGCAAGAACCAATGAGGTTCATTCTCGTGTGTTACGCAGCACGTTTGAGCTTCCGCAAGAACCAATGAGGTTCATTCTCGTGTTACGCAGCACGTTTGAGCTTCAGCAAGAACCAATGAGGTTCATTCTTGTGTTACGCAGCACTTTTGAGCTTCAGCAAGAACCAATGAGGTTCATTCTCGTGTGTTACGCAGCACTTTTGAGCTTCTACAAGAACCAATGAGGTTCATTCTCGTGTTACGCACCACGTTTGAGCTTCAGCAAGAACCAATGAGGTTCATTCTTGTGTTACGCAGCACTTTTGAGCTTCAGCAAGAACCAATGAGGTTCATTCTCGTGTGTTACGCAGCACTTTTGAGCTTCTACAAGAACCAATGATGTTCATTCTTGTGTTACGCAGCACTTTTGAGCTTCAGCAAGGTTCAATGAGGTTCATTCTCATGTGTTACGCATCATGTTTGAGCTTCAGCAAGAACCAATGAAGTTCATTCTCATGTGTTATTCATCACGTTTGAGCTTCAGCAAGAACCAATGAGGTTCATTCTCGTGTTACATATCATATTTAAGCTTCAACAAGAACCAATGAGGTTCATTCTCGTGTGTTTTACGCAGCACATTTGAGCTTCAGCAAGAACCAATGAGGTTTATTCTCATGTGTTACGCATCACATTTGAGATTCAGCAAGAACCAGTGAGGTTCATTCCCTTGTTACGCATCAGGTTTGAGCTTCAGCAAGGACCAATGAGGTTCATTCTCGTGTATTACGCATCACGTTTGATCTTCCGCAAGAACCAATGAGGTTCATTCTCGTGTGTTACGCAGCACGTTTGAGCTTCCGCAAGAACCAATGAGGTTCATTCTCGTGTTACGCATCACTTTTTAGCTTCAGCAAGAACCAATGAGGTTCATTCTCATGTGTTACGCAGCACGTTTGAGCTTTAGCAAGAACCAATGAGGTTCATTCTTATGTGTTACGCAGCACGTTTGAGCTTCCGCAAGAACCATTGAGGTTCATTCTCGTGTGTTACGCAGCACATTTGAGCTTCAGCAAGAACCAATGAGGTTCATTCTTGTGTTACGCAGCACGTTTGAGCTTCCGCAAGAACCAATGAGGTTCATTCTCGTGTTTCGCATCACGTTTGAGCTTCAGCAGAACCAATGAGGTTCATTCTCATGTGTTACGCAGCACGTTTGAGCTTCAGCAAGAACCAATGAGGTTCATTCTTATGTGTTACGCAGCACGTTTGAGCTTCCGCAAGAACCAATGAGGTTCATTCTCGTGTGTTACGCAGCACGTTTGAGCTTCAGCAAGAACCAATGAGGTTCATTCTTGTGTTACGCAGCACTTTTGATCTTCAGCAAGAACCAGTGAGGTTCATTCTCGTGTTACACATCATGTTTAAGCTTCAGCAAGAACCAATGAGGTTCATTCTCATGTGTTATGCAACACGTTTGAGCTTCCGCAAGAACCAATGAGGTTCATTCTCATGTGTTACATAGCACGTTTGAGCTTCCGCAAGAACCAATGAGGTTCATTCTCATGTGTTACGCAGCACGTTTAAACTTCCACAAGAACCAATGAGGTTCATTCTCGTGTTACGCACCACGTTTGAGCTTCAGCAAGGTTCAATGAAGTTCATTCTCATGTGTTATTCATCACGTTTGAGCTTCAGCAAGAACCGATGAGGTTCATTCTCATGTGTTTTTCACATCACTTTTAGCTTCAACAAGAACCAATGAGGTTCATTCTCGTGTGTTTTACGCAGCACATTTGAGCTTCAGCAAGAACCAATGAGGTTTATTCTCATGTGTTACGCATCACATTTGAGATTCAGCAAGAACCAGTGAGGTTCATTCTCTTGTTACGCATCAGGTTTGAGCTTCAGCAAGAACCAATGAGGTTCATTCTCGTGTGTTACGCAGCACGTTTGAGCTTCCGCAAGAACCAATGAGGTTCATTCTCGTGTTACGCATCACTTTTGAGCTTCAGCAAGAACCAATGAGGTTCATTCTCGTGTTACGCATCTCGTTTGAGCTTCAGCAAGAACCAATGAGGTTCATTCTCGTGTTACGCGTCACGTTTGAGCTTCAGCAAGAACCAATGCGGTTCATTCTCGTGTTACGCATCACGTTTGAGCTTCAGCAAGATTCAACGAGGTTCATTCTCATGTGTTACGCATCATGTTTGAGCTTCAGCAAGAACCAATGAAGTTCATTCTCATGTGTTACGCATCACGTTTGAGCTTCAGCAAGATTCAATGAGGTTCATTCTCATGTGTTACGCATCATGTCTGAGCTTCAGCAAGAACCAATGAGGTTCATTCTCGTGTGTTACGCAGCACGTTTGAGCTTCAGCAAGAACCAATGAGGTTCATTCTCGTGTTACACATCATGTTTAAGCTTCAGCAAGAACCAATGAGGTTTATTCTCATGTGTTACGCATCACGTTTGAGCTTTAGCAAGATTCAATGAGGTTCATTCTCATGTGTTACGCATCATGTTTGAGCTTCAGCAAGAACCAATGAAGTTCATTCTCATGTGTTACGCATCACGTTTGAGCTTCAGCAAGATTCAATGAGGTTCATTCTCGTGTTACGCATCATGTTTGAGCTTCAGCAAGAACCAATGAGGTTCATTCTCGTGTGTTACGCAGCACGTTTGAGCTTCAGCAAGATCCAATGAGGTTCATTCTCGTGTTACACATCATGTTTAAGCTTCAGCAAGAACCAATGAGGTTCATTCTCGTGTGTTACGCAGCACGTTTGAGCTTCCGCAAGAACCAATGAGGTTCATTCTCGTGTTACGCAGCACGTTTGAGCTTCAGCAAGAACCAATGAGGTTCATTCTTGTGTTACGCAGCACTTTTGAGCTTCAGTAAGAACCAATGACGTTCATTCTCGTGTGTTACGCAGCACGTTTGAGCTTCTACAAGAACCAATGAGGTTCATTCTCGTGTTACGCAGCACGTTTGAGCTTCAGCAAGAACCAATGATGTTCATTCTTGTGTTACGCAGCACTTTTGAGCTTCAGCAAGAACCAATGAGGTTCATTCTCGTGTGTTACGCTGCACGTTTGAGCTTCAAAAAGAACCAGTAAGGTTCATTCTCGTGTTACACATCATGTTTAAGCTTCAGCAAGAACCAATGAGGTTCATTCTCATGTGTTACGCAGCACGTTTAAGCTTCCACAAGAACCAATGAGGTTCATTCTCATTTGTTACGCAGCACGTTTAAGCTTCAGCAAAAACCAATGAGGTTTACTCTCGTGTTACGCATCACGTTTGAGCTTCCACAAGAACCAATGAGGTTCATTCTCATGTGTTACGCAGCACGTTTAAGCTTCAGCAAAAACCAATGAAGTTTATTCTCTAGTTACGCATCACGTTTGAGCTTCAACAAGAACCAATGAGGTTCATTCTAGTGTTGTGCATCACGTTTGAGCTTCAGCAAGAACCAATGAGGTTCATTCTCGTGTTATGCATCACGTTTGAGCTTCAGCAAGAACCAATGAGGTTCATTCTCGTGTTACGCGTCACGTTTGAGCTTCAGCAAGAACCAATGCGGTTCATTCTCGTGTTACGCACCACGTTTGAGCTTCAGCAAGAACCAATGAGGTTTATTCTCATGTGTTACGCATCACGTTTGAGCTTCAGCAAGAACCAATGAAGTTCATTCTCATGTGTTATTCATCACGTTTGAGCTTCAGCAAGAACCAATGAGGTTCATTCTCGTGTTACATATCATATTTAAGCTTCAACAAGAACCAATGAGGTTCATTCTCGTGTGTTTTACGCAGCACATTTGAGATTCAGCAAGAACCAGTGAGGTTCATTCTCTTGTTACGCATCAGGTTTGAGCTTCAGCAAGGACCAATGAGGTTCATTCTCGTGTATTACGCATCACGTTTGATCTTCAGCAAGAACCAATGAGGTTCATTCTCGTGTGTTACGCAGCACGTTTGAGCTTCCGCAAGAACCAATGAGGTTCATTCTCGTGTTACGCATCACTTTTGAGCTTCAGCAAGAACCAATGAGGTTCATTCTCATGTGTTACGCAGCACGTTTGAGCTTTAGCAAGAACCAATGAGGTTCATTCTTGTGTTACGCAGCACGTTTGAGCTTCCGCAAGAACCAATGAGGTTCATTCTCGTGTTTCGCATCACGTTTGAGCTTCAGCAAGAACCAATGAGGTTCATTCTCATGTGTTACGCAGCACGTTTGAGCTTCAGCAAGAACCAATGAGGTTCATTCTTATGTGTTACGCAGCACGTTTGAGCTTCCGCAAGAACCAATGAGGTTCATTCTCGTGTGTTACGCAGCACGTTTGAGCTTCAGCAAGAACCAATGAGGTTCATTCTTGTGTTACGCAGCACTTTTGATCTTCAGCAAGAACCAGTGAGGCTCATTCTCGTGTTACACATCATGTTTAAGCTTCAGCAAGAACCAATGAGTTTCATTCTCATGTGTTATGCAACACGTTTGAGCTTCCGCAAGAACCAATGAGGTTCATTCTCATGTGTTACATAGCACGTTTGAGCTTTCGCAAGAACCAATGAGGTTCATTCTCATGTGTTACGCAGCACGTTTAAACTTCCACAAGAACCAATGAGGTTCATTCTCGTGTTACGCACCACGTTTGAGCTTCAGCAAGGTTCAATGAAGTTCATTCTCATGTGTTATTCATCACGTTTGAGCTTCAGCAAGAACCGATGAGGTTCATTCTCATGTGTTTTTCACATCACTTTTAGCTTCAACAAGAACCAATGAGGTTCATTCTCGTGTGTTTTACGCAGCACATTTGAGCTTCAGCAAGAACCAATGAGGTTTATTCTCATGTGTTACGCATCACATTTGAGATTCAGCAAGAACCAGTGAGGTTCATTCTCTTGTTACGCATCAGGTTTGAGCTTCAGCAAGATTCAACGAGGTTCATTCTCGTGTGTTACGCAGCACGTTTGAGCTTCAGCAAGAACCAATGAGGTTCATTCTCGTGTTACACATCATGTTTAAGCTTCAGCAAGAACCAATGAGGTTTATTCTCATGTGTTACGCATCACGTTTGAGCTTTAGCAAGATTCAATGAGGTTCATTCTCATGTGTTACGCATCATGTTTGAGCTTCAGCAAGAACCAATGAAGTTCATTCTCATGTGTTACGCATCATGTCTGAGCTTCAGCAAGAACCAATGAGGTTCATTCTCGTGTGTTACGCAGCACGTTTGAGCTTCAGCAAGAACCAATGAGGTTCATTCTCGTGTTACACATCATGTTTAAGCTTCAGCAAGAACCAATGAGGTTTATTCTCATGTGTTACGCATCACGTTTGAGCTTTAGCAAGATTCAATGAGGTTCATTCTCATGTGTTACGCATCATGTTTGAGCTTCAGCAAGAACCAATGAAGTTCATTCTCATGTGTTACGCATCACGTTTGAGCTTCAGCAAGATTCAATGAGGTTCATTCTCGTGTTACGCATCATGTTTGAGCTTCAGCAAGAACCAATGAGGTTCATTCTCGTGTGTTACGCAGCACGTTTGAGCTTCAGCAAGATCCAATGAGGTTCATTCTCGTGTTACACATCATGTTTAAGCTTCAGCAAGAACCAATGAGGTTCATTCTCGTGCGTTACGCAGCACGTTTGAGCTTCCGCAAGAACCAATGAGGTTCATTCTCGTGTTACGCAGCACGTTTGAGCTTCAGCAAGAACCAATGAGGTTCATTCTTGTGTTACGCAGCACTTTTGAGCTTCAGCAAGAACCAATGACGTTCATTCTCGTGTGTTACGCAGCACGTTTGAGCTTCTACAAGAACCAATGAGGTTCATTCTCGTGTTACGCAGCACGTTTGAGCTTCAGCAAGAACCAATGATGTTCATTCTTGTGTTACGCAGCACTTTTGAGCTTCAGCAAGAACCAATGAGGTTCATTCTCGTGTGTTACGCTGCACGTTTGAGCTTCAAAAAGAACCAGTAAGGTTCATTCTCGTGTTACACATCATGTTTAAGCTTCAGCAAGAACCAATGAGGTTCATTCTCATGTGTTACGCAGCACGTTTAAGCTTCCACAAGAACCAATGAGGTTCATTCTCATTTGTTACGCAGCACGTTTAAGCTTCAGCAAAAACCAATGAGGTTTACTCTCGTGTTACGCATCACGTTTGAGCTTCCACAAGAACCAATGAGGTTCATTCTCATGTGTTACGCAGCACGTTTAAGCTTCAGCAAAAACCAATGAAGTTTATTCTCTAGTTACGCATCACTTTTGAGCTTCAACAAGAACCAATGAGGTTCATTCTAGTGTTGTGCATCACGTTTGAGCTTCAGCAAGAACCAATGAGGTTCATTCTCGTGTTATGCATCACGTTTGAGCTTCAGCAAGAACCAATGAGGTTCATTCTCGTGTTACGCGTCACGTTTGAGCTTCAGCAAGAACCAATGCGGTTCATTCTCGTGTTACGCACCACGTTTGAGCTTCAGCAAGAACCAATGAGGTTTATTCTCATGTGTTACGCATCACGTTTGAGCTTCAGCAAGAACCAATGAAGTTCATTCTCATGTGTTATTCATCACGTTTGAGCTTCAGCAAGAACCAATGAGGTTCATTCTCGTGTTACATATCATATTTAAGCTTCAACAAGAACCAATGAGGTTCATTCTCGTGTGTTTTACGCAGCACATTTGAGCTTCAGCAAGAACCAATGAGGTTTATTCTCATGTGTTACGCATCACATTTGAGATTCAGCAAGAACCAGTGAGGTTCATTCTCTTGTTACGCATCAGGTTTGAGCTTCAGCAAGGACCAATGAGGTTCATTCTCGTGTATTACGCATCACGTTTGATCTTCCGCAAGAACCAATGAGGTTCATTCTCGTGTGTTACGCAGCACGTTTGAGCTTCCGCAAGAACCAATGAGGTTCATTCTCGTGTTACGCATCACTTTTGAGCTTCAGCAAGAACCAATGAGGTTCATTCTCATGTGTTACGCAGCACGTTTGAGCTTTAGCAAGAACCAATGAGGTTCATTCTTGTGTTACGCAGCACGTTTGAGCTTCCGCAAGAACCAATGAGGTTCATTCTCGTGTTTCGCATCACGTTTGAGCTTCAGCAAGAACCAATGAGGTTCATTCTCATGTGTTACGCAGCACGTTTGAGCTTCAGCAAGAACCAATGAGGTTCATTCTTATGTGTTACGCAGCACGTTTGAGCTTCCGCAAGAACCAATGAGGTTCATTGTCGTGTGTTACGCAGCACGTTTGAGCTTCAGCAAGAACCAATGAGGTTCATTCTTGTGTTACGCAGCACTTTTGATCTTCAGCAAGAACCAGTGAGGCTCATTCTCGTGTTACACATCATGTTTAAGCTTCAGCAAGAACCAATGAGGTTCATTCTCATGTGTTATGCAACACGTTTGAGCTTCCGCAAGAACCAATGAGGTTCATTCTCATGTGTTACATAGCACGTTTGAGCTTCCGCAAGAACCAATGAGGTTCATTCTCATGTGTTACGCAGCACGTTTAAACTTCCACAAGAACCAATGAGGTTCATTCTCGTGTTACGCACCACGTTTGAGCTTCAGCAAGGTTCAATGAAGTTCATTCTCATGTGTTATTCATCACGTTTGAGCTTCAGCAAGAACCGATGAGGTTCATTCTCATGTGTTTTTCACAT
The DNA here is from genome assembly GCA_039654625.1 of Rhinogobio ventralis. Taxonomy (NCBI): domain Eukaryota; kingdom Metazoa; phylum Chordata; class Actinopteri; order Cypriniformes; family Gobionidae; genus Rhinogobio; species Rhinogobio ventralis. Next base: position 28,527,504 of record CM077217.1, on the reverse strand, counting down.
CACTTTTAGCTTCAACAAGAACCAATGAGGTTCATTCTCGTGTGTTTTACGCAGCACATTTGAGCTTCAGCAAGAACCAATGAGGTTTATTCTCATGTGTTACGCATCACATTTGAGATTCAGCAAGAACCAGTGAGGTTCATTCTCTTGTTACGCATCAGGTTTGAGCTTCAGCAAGAACCAATGAGGTTCATTCTCGTGTGTTACGCAGCACGTTTGAGCTTCCGCAAGAACCAATGAGGTTCATTCTCGTGTTACGCATCACTTTTGAGCTTCAGCAAGAAATAATGAGGTTCATTCTCATGTGTTACGCAGCACGTTTGAGCTTCAGCAAGATTCAATGAGGTTCATTCTCGTGTTACGCATCATGTTTGAGCTTCAGCAAGAACCAATGAGGTTCATTCTCGTGTGTTACGCAGCACGTTTGAGCTTCAGCAAGATCCAATGAGGTTCATTCTCGTGTTACACATCATGTTTAAGCTTCAGCAAGAACCAATGAGGTTCATTCTCGTGTGTTACGCAGCACGTTTGAGCTTCAGCAAGATCCAATGAGGTTCATTCTCGTGTTACACATCATGTTTAAGCTTCAGCAAGAACCAATGAGGTTCATTCTCGTGTGTTACGCAGCACGTTTGAGCTTCCGCAAGAACCAATGAGGTTCATTCTCGTGTTACGCAGCACGTTTGAGCTTCAGCAAGAACCAATGAGGTTCATTCTTGTGTTACGCAGCACTTTTGAGCTTCAGCAAGAACCAATGAGGTTCATTCTCGTGTGTTACGCAGCACGTTTGAGCTTCTACAAGAACCAATGAGGTTCATTCTCGTGTTACGCAGCACGTTTGAGCTTCAGCAAGAACCAATGATGTTCATTCTTGTGTTACGCAGCACTTTTGAGCTTCAGCAAGAACCAATGAGGTTCATTCTCGTGTGTTACGCTGCACGTTTGAGCTTCAAAAAGAACCAGTAAGGTTCATTCTCGTGTTACACATCATGTTTAAGCTTCAGCAAGAACCAATGAGGTTCATTCTCATGTGTTACGCAGCACGTTTAAGCTTCCACAAGAACCAATGAGGTTCATTCTCATTTGTTACGCAGCACGTTTAAGCTTCAGCAAAAACCAATGAGGTTTACTCTCGTGTTACGCATCACGTTTGAGCTTCCACAAGAACCAATGAGGTTCATTCTCATGTGTTACGCAGCACGTTTAAGCTTCAGCAAAAACCAATGAAGTTTATTCTCTAGTTACGCATCACGTTTGAGCTTCAACAAGAACCAATGAGGTTCATTCTAGTGTTGTGCATCACGTTTGAGCTTCAGCAAGAACCAATGAGGTTCATTCTCGTGTTATGCATCACGTTTGAGCTTCAGCAAGAACCAATGAGGTTCATTCTCGTGTTACGCGTCACGTTTGAGCTTCAGCAAGAACCAATGCGGTTCATTCTCGTGTTACGCATCACGTTTGAGCTTCAACAAGAACCAATGAGGTTCATTCTCGTGTTACGCACCACGTTTGAGCTTCAGCAAGAACCAATGAGGTTTATTCTCATGTGTTACGCATCACGTTTGAGCTTCAGCAAGGTTCAATGAGGTTCATTCTCATGTGTTACGCATCATGTTTGAGCTTCAGCAAGAACCAATGAAGTTCATTCTCATGTGTTATTCATCACGTTTGAGCTTCAGCAAGAACCAATGAGGTTCATTCTCGTGTTACATATCATATTTAAGCTTCAACAAGAACCAATGAGGTTCATTCTCGTGTGTTTTACGCAGCACATTTGAGCTTCAGCAAGAACCAATGAGGTTTATTCTCATGTGTTTCGCATCACATTTGAGATTCAGCAAGAACCAGTGAGGTTCATTCTCTTGTTACGCATCAGGTTTGAGCTTCAGCAAGGACCAATGAGGTTCATTCTCGTGTATTACGCATCACGTTTGATCTTCCGCAAGAACCAATGAGGTTCATTCTCGTGTGTTACGCAGCACGTTTGAGCTTCCGCAAGAACCAATGAGGTTCATTCTCGTGTTACGCATCACTTTTGAGCTTCAGAAAGAACCAATGAGGTTCATTCTCATGTGTTACGCAGCACGTTTGAGCTTTAGCAAGAACCAATGAGGTTCATTCTTGTGTTACGCAGCACGTTTGAGCTTCCGCAAGAACCAATGAGGTTCATTCTCGTGTTTCGCATCACGTTTGAGCTTCAGCAAGAACCAATGAGGTTCATTCTCATGTGTTACGCAGCACGTTTGAGCTTCAGCAAGAACCAATGAGGTTCATTCTTATGTGTTACGCAGCACGTTTGAGCTTCCGCAAGAACCAATGAGGTTCATTCTCGTGTGTTACGCAGCACGTTTGAGCTTCAGCAAGAACCAATGAGGTTCATTCTTGTGTTACGCAGCACTTTTGATCTTCAGCAAGAACCAGTGAGGCTCATTCTCGTGTTACACATCATGTTTAAGCTTCAGCAAGAACCAATGAGGTTCATTCTCATGTGTTATGCAACACGTTTGAGCTTCCGCAAGAACCAATGAGGTTCATTCTCATGTGTTACATAGCACGTTTGAGCTTCCGCAAGAACCAATGAGGTTCATTCTCATGTGTTACGCAGCACGTTTAAACTTCCACAAGAACCAATGAGGTTCATTCTCGTGTTACGCACCACGTTTGAGCTTCAGCAAGGTTCAATGAAGTTCATTCTCATGTGTTATTCATCACGTTTGAGCTTCAGCAAGAACCGATGAGGTTCATTCTCATGTGTTTTTCACATCACTTTTAGCTTCAACAAGAACCAATGAGGTTCATTCTCGTGTGTTTTACGCAGCACATTTGAGCTTCAGCAAGAACCAATGAGGTTTATTCTCATGTGTTACGCATCACATTTGAGATTCAGCAAGAACCAGTGAGGTTCATTCTCTTGTTACGCATCAGGTTTGAGCTTCAGCAAGAACCAATGAGGTTCATTCTCGTGTGTTACGCAGCACGTTTGAGCTTCCGCAAGAACCAATGAGGTTCATTCTCGTGTTACGCATCACTTTTGAGCTTCAGCAAGAACCAATGAGGTTCATTCTCATGTGTTACGCAGCACGTTTGAGCTTTAGCAAGAACCAATGAGGTTCATTCTTATGTGTTACGCAGCACGTTTGAGCTTCCGCAAGAACCAATGAGGTTCATTCTCGTGTGTTACGCAGCACGTTTGAGCTTCAGCAAGATCCAATGAGGTTCATTCTCGTGTTACACATCATGTTTAAGCTTCAGCAAGAACCAATGAGGTTCATTCTCGTGTGTTACGCAGCACGTTTGAGCTTCAGCAAGATCCAATGAGGTTCATTCTCGTGTTACACATCATGTTTAAGCTTCAGCAAGAACCAATGAGGTTCATTCTCGTGTGTTACGCAGCACGTTTGAGCTTCCGCAAGAACCAATGAGGTTCATTCTCGTGTTACGCAGCACGTTTGAGCTTCAGCAAGAACCAATGAGGTTCATTCTTGTGTTACGCAGCACTTTTGAGCTTCAGCAAGAACCAATGAGGTTCATTCTCGTGTGTTACGCAGCACGTTTGAGCTTCTACAAGAACCAATGAGGTTCATTCTCGTGTTACGCAGCACGTTTGAGCTTCAGCAAGAACCAATGATGTTCATTCTTGTGTTACGCAGCACTTTTGAGCTTCAGCAAGAACCAATGAGGTTCATTCTCGTGTGTTACGCTGCACGTTTGAGCTTCAAAAAGAACCAGTAAGGTTCATTCTCGTGTTACACATCATGTTTAAGCTTCAGCAAGAACCAATGAGGTTCATTCTCATGTGTTACGCAGCACGTTTAAGCTTCCACAAGAACCAATGAGGTTCATTCTCATTTGTTACGCAGCACGTTTAAGCTTCAGCAAAAACCAATGAGGTTTACTCTCGTGTTACGCATCACGTTTGAGCTTCCACAAGAACCAATGAGGTTCATTCTCATGTGTTACGCAGCACGTTTAAGCTTCAGCAAAAACCAATGAAGTTTATTCTCTAGTTACGCATCACGTTTGAGCTTCAACAAGAACCAATGAGGTTCATTCTAGTGTTGTGCATCACGTTTGAGCTTCAGCAAGAACCAATGAGGTTCATTCTCGTGTTATGCATCACGTTTGAGCTTCAGCAAGAACCAATGAGGTTCATTCTCGTGTTACGCATCACGTTTGAGCTTCAGCAAGAACCAATGCGGTTCATTCTCGTGTTACGCATCACGTTTGAGCTTCAACAAGAACCAATGAGGTTCATTCTCGTGTTACGCACCACGTTTGAGCTTCAGCAAGAACCAATGAGGTTTATTCTCATGTGTTACGCATCACGTTTGAGCTTCAGCAAGGTTCAATGAGGTTCATTCTCATGTGTTACGCATCATGTTTGAGCTTCAGCAAGAACCAATGAAGTTCATTCTCATGTGTTATTCATCACGTTTGAGCTTCAGCAAGAACCAATGAGGTTCATTCTCGTGTTACATATCATATTTAAGCTTCAACAAGAACCAATGAGGTTCATTCTCGTGTGTTTTACGCAGCACATTTGAGCTTCAGCAAGAACCAATGAGGTTTATTCTCATGTGTTACGCATCACATTTGAGATTCAGCAAGAACCAGTGAGGTTCATTCTCTTGTTACGCATCAGGTTTGAGCTTCAGCAAGGACCAATGAGGTTCATTCTCGTGTATTACGCATCACGTTTGATCTTCCGCAAGAACCAATGAGGTTCATTCTCGTGTGTTACGCAGCACGTTTGAGCTTCCGCAAGAACCAATGAGGTTCATTCTCGTGTTACGCATCACTTTTGAGCTTCAGCAAGAACCAATGAGGTTCATTCTCATGTGTTACGCAGCACGTTTGAGCTTTAGCAAGAACCAATGAGGTTCATTCTTGTGTTACGCAGCACGTTTGAGCTTCCGCAAGAACCAATGAGGTTCATTCTCGTGTTTCGCATCACGTTTGAGCTTCAGCAAGAACCAATGAGGTTCATTCTCATGTGTTACGCAGCACGTTTGAGCTTCAGCAAGAACCAATGAGGTTCATTCTTATGTGTTACGCAGCACGTTTGAGCTTCCGCAAGAACCAATGAGGTTCATTCTCGTGTGTTACGCAGCACGTTTGAGCTTCAGCAAGAACCAATGAGGTTCATTCTTGTGTTACGCAGCACTTTTGATCTTCAGCAAGAACCAGTGAGGCTCATTCTCGTGTTACACATCATGTTTAAGCTTCGGCAAGAACCAATGAGGTTCATTCTCATGTGTTATGCAACACGTTTGAGCTTCCGCAAGAACCAATGAGGTTCATTCTCATGTGTTACATAGCACGTTTGAGCTTCCGCAAGAACCAATGAGGTTCATTCTCATGTGTTACGCAGCACGTTTAAACTTCCACAAGAACCAATGAGGTTCATTCTCGTGTTACGCACCACGTTTGAGCTTCAGCAAGGTTCAATGAAGTTCATTCTCATGTGTTATTCATCACGTTTGAGCTTCAGCAAGAACCGATGAGGTTCATTCTCATGTGTTTTTCACATCACTTTTAGCTTCAACAAGAACCAATGAGGTTCATTCTCGTGTGTTTTACGCAGCACATTTGAGCTTCAGCAAGAACCAATGAGGTTTATTCTCATGTGTTACGCATCACATTTGAGATTCAGCAAGAACCAGTGAGGTTCATTCTCTTGTTACGCATCAGGTTTGAGCTTCAGCAAGAACCAATGAGGTTCATTCTCGTGTGCTACGCAGCACGTTTGAGCTTCCGCAAGAACCAATGAGGTTCATTCTCGTGTTACGCATCACTTTTGAGCTTCAGCAAGAACCAATGAGGTTCATTCTCATGTGTTACGCAGCACGTTTAAGCTTTAGCAAGAACCAATGAGGTTCATTCTTATGTGTTACGCAGCACGTTTGAGCTTCCGCAAGAACCAATGAGGTTCATTCTCGTGTGTTACGCAGCACGTTTGAGCTTCAGCAAGAACCAATGAGGTTCATTCTTGTGTTACGCAGCACGTTTGAGCTTCCGCAAGAACCAATGAGGTTCATTCCCGTGTGTTACGCAGCACGTTTGAGCTTCAGCAAGAACCAATGAGGTTCATTCTCGTGTTACACATCATGTTTAAGCTTCAGCAAGAACCAATGAGGTTTATTCTCATGTGTTACGCATCACGTTTGAGCTTTAGCAAGATTCAATGAGGTTCATTCTCATGTGTTACGCATCATGTTTGAGCTTCAGCAAGAACCAATGAAGTTCATTCTCATGTGTTACGCATCACGTTTGAGCTTCAGCAAGATTCAATGAGGTTCATTCTCGTGTTACGCATCATGTTTGAGCTTCAGCAAGAACCAATGAGGTTCATTCTCGTGTGTTACGCAGCACGTTTGAGCTTCAGCAAGATCCAATGAGGTTCATTCTCGTGTTACGCATCATGTTTGAGCTTCAGCAAGAACCAATGAGGTTCATTCTCGTGTGTTACGCAGCACGTTTGAGCTTCCGCAAGAACCAATGAGGTTCATTCTCGTGTTACGCATCACTTTTGAGCTTCAGAAAGAACCAATGAGGTTCATTCTCATGTGTTACGCAGCACGTTTGAGCTTTAGCAAGAACCAATGAGGTTCATTCTTGTGTTACGCAGCACGTTTGAGCTTCCGCAAGAACCAATGAGGTTCATTCTCGTGTTTCGCATCACGTTTGAGCTTCAGCAAGAACCAATGAGGTTCATTCTCATGTGTTACGCAGCACGTTTGAGCTTCAGCAAGAACCAATGAGGTTCATTCTTATGTGTTACGCAGCACGTTTGAGCTTCCGCAAGAACCAATGAGGTTCATTCTCGTGTGTTACGCAGCACGTTTGAGCTTCAGCAAGAACCAATGAGGTTCATTCTTGTGTTACGCAGCACTTTTGATCTTCAGCAAGAACCAGTGAGGCTCATTCTCGTGTTACACATCATGTTTAAGCTTCAGCAAGAACCAATGAGGTTCATTCTCATGTGTTATGCAACACGTTTGAGCTTCCGCAAGAACCAATGAGGTTCATTCTCATGTGTTACATAGCACGTTTGAGCTTCCGCAAGAACCAATGAGGTTCATTCTCATGTGTTACGCAGCACGTTTAAACTTCCACAAGAACCAATGAGGTTCATTCTCGTGTTACGCACCACGTTTGAGCTTCAGCAAGGTTCAATGAAGTTCATTCTCATGTGTTATTCATCACGTTTGAGCTTCAGCAAGAACCGATGAGGTTCATTCTCATGTGTTTTTCACATCACTTTTAGCTTCAACAAGAACCAATGAGGTTCATTCTCGTGTGTTTTACGCAGCACATTTGAGCTTCAGCAAGAACCAATGAGGTTTATTCTCATGTGTTACGCATCACATTTGAGATTCAGCAAGAACCAGTGAGGTTCATTCTCTTGTTACGCATCAGGTTTGAGCTTCAGCAAGAACCAATGAGGTTCATTCTCGTGTGTTACGCAGCACGTTTGAGCTTCCGCAAGAACCAATGAGGTTCATTCTCGTGTTACGCATCACTTTTGAGCTTCAGCAAGAACCAATGAGGTTCATTCTCATGTGTTACGCAGCACGTTTGAGCTTTAGCAAGAACCAATGAGGTTCATTCTTATGTGTTACGCAGCACGTTTGAGCTTCCGCAAGAACCAATGAGGTTCATTCTCGTGTGTTACGCAGCACGTTTGAGCTTCAGCAAGATCCAATGAGGTTCATTCTCGTGTTACACATCATGTTTAAGCTTCAGCAAGAACCAATGAGGTTCATTCTCGTGTGTTACGCAGCACGTTTGAGCTTCAGCAAGATCCAATGAGGTTCATTCTCGTGTTACACATCATGTTTAAGCTTCAGCAAGAACCAATGAGGTTCATTCTCGTGTGTTACGCAGCACGTTTGAGCTTCCGCAAGAACCAATGAGGTTCATTCTCGTGTTACGCAGCACGTTTGAGCTTCAGCAAGAACCAATGAGGTTCATTCTTGTGTTACGCAGCACTTTTGAGCTTCAGCAAGAACCAATGAGGTTCATTCTCGTGTGTTACGCAGCACGTTTGAGCTTCTACAAGAACCAATGAGGTTCATTCTCGTGTTACGCAGCACGTTTGAGCTTCAGCAAGAACCAATGATGTTCATTCTTGTGTTACGCAGCACTTTTGAGCTTCAGCAAGAACCAATGAGGTTCATTCTCGTGTGTTACGCTGCACGTTTGAGCTTCAAAAAGAACCAGTAAGGTTCATTCTCGTGTTACACATCATGTTTAAGCTTCAGCAAGAACCAATGAGGTTCATTCTCATGTGTTACGCAGCACGTTTAAGCTTCCACAAGAACCAATGAGGTTCATTCTCATTTGTTACGCAGCACGTTTAAGCTTCAGCAAAAACCAATGAGGTTTACTCTCGTGTTACGCATCACGTTTGAGCTTCCACAAGAACCAATGAGGTTCATTCTCATGTGTTACGCAGCACGTTTAAGCTTCAGCAAAAACCAATGAAGTTTATTCTCTAGTTACGCATCACGTTTGAGCTTCAACAAGAACCAATGAGGTTCATTCTAGTGTTGTGCATCACGTTTGAGCTTCAGCAAGAACCAATGAGGTTCATTCTCGTGTTATGCATCACGTTTGAGCTTCAGCAAGAACCAATGAGGTTCATTCTCGTGTTACGCATCACGTTTGAGCTTCAGCAAGAACCAATGCGGTTCATTCTCGTGTTACGCATCACGTTTGAGCTTCAACAAGAACCAATGAGGTTCATTCTCGTGTTACGCACCACGTTTGAGCTTCAGCAAGAACCAATGAGGTTTATTCTCATGTGTTACGCATCACGTTTGAGCTTCAGCAAGGTTCAATGAGGTTCATTCTCATGTGTTACGCATCATGTTTGAGCTTCAGCAAGAACCAATGAAGTTCATTCTCATGTGTTATTCATCACGTTTGAGCTTCAGCAAGAACCAATGAGGTTCATTCTCGTGTTACATATCATATTTAAGCTTCAACAAGAACCAATGAGGTTCATTCTCGTGTGTTTTACGCAGCACATTTGAGCTTCAGCAAGAACCAATGAGGTTTATTCTCATGTGTTACGCATCACATTTGAGATTCAGCAAGAACCAGTGAGGTTCATTCTCTTGTTACGCATCAGGTTTGAGCTTCAGCAAGGACCAATGAGGTTCATTCTCGTGTATTACGCATCACGTTTGATCTTCCGCAAGAACCAATGAGGTTCATTCTCGTGTGTTACGCAGCACGTTTGAGCTTCCGCAAGAACCAATGAGGTTCATTCTCGTGTTACGCATCACTTTTGAGCTTCAGCAAGAACCAATGAGGTTCATTCTCATGTGTTACGCAGCACGTTTGAGCTTTAGCAAGAACCAATGAGGTTCATTCTTGTGTTACGCAGCACGTTTGAGCTTCCGCAAGAACCAATGAGGTTCATTCTCGTGTTTCGCATCACGTTTGAGCTTCAGCAAGAACCAATGAGGTTCATTCTCATGTGTTACGCAGCACGTTTGAGCTTCAGCAAGAACCAATGAGGTTCATTCTTATGTGTTACGCAGCACGTTTGAGCTTCCGCAAGAACCAATGAGGTTCATTCTCGTGTGTTACGCAGCACGTTTGAGCTTCAGCAAGAACCAATGAGGTTCATTCTTGTGTTACGCAGCACTTTTGATCTTCAGCAAGAACCAGTGAGGCTCATTCTCGTGTTACACATCATGTTTAAGCTTCGGCAAGAACCAATGAGGTTCATTCTCATGTGTTATGCAACACGTTTGAGCTTCCGCAAGAACCAATGAGGTTCATTCTCATGTGTTACATAGCACGTTTGAGCTTCCGCAAGAACCAATGAGGTTCATTCTCATGTGTTACGCAGCACGTTTAAACTTCCACAAGAACCAATGAGGTTCATTCTCGTGTTACGCACCACGTTTGAGCTTCAGCAAGGTTCAATGAAGTTCATTCTCATGTGTTATTCATCACGTTTGAGCTTCAGCAAGAACCGATGAGGTTCATTCTCATGTGTTTTTCACATCACTTTTAGCTTCAACAAGAACCAATGAGGTTCATTCTCGTGTGTTTTACGCAGCACATTTGAGCTTCAGCAAGAACCAATGAGGTTTATTCTCATGTGTTACGCATCACATTTGAGATTCAGCAAGAACCAGTGAGGTTCATTCTCTTGTTACGCATCAGGTTTGAGCTTCAGCAAGAACCAATGAGGTTCATTCTCGTGTGCTACGCAGCACGTTTGAGCTTCCGCAAGAACCAATGAGGTTCATTCTCGTGTTACGCATCACTTTTGAGCTTCAGCAAGAACCAATGAGGTTCATTCTCATGTGTTACGCAGCACGTTTAAGCTTTAGCAAGAACCAATGAGGTTCATTCTTATGTGTTACGCAGCACGTTTGAGCTTCCGCAAGAACCAATGAGGTTCATTCTCGTGTGTTACGCAGCACGTTTGAGCTTCAGCAAGAACCAATGAGGTTCATTCTTGTGTTACGCAGCACGTTTGAGCTTCCGCAAGAACCAATGAGGTTCATTCCCGTGTGTTACGCAGCACGTTTGAGCTTCAGCAAGAACCAATGAGGTTCATTCTCGTGTTACACATCATGTTTAAGCTTCAGCAAGAACCAATGAGGTTTATTCTCATGTGTTACGCATCACGTTTGAGCTTTAGCAAGATTCAATGAGGTTCATTCTCATGTGTTACGCATCATGTTTGAGCTTCAGCAAGAACCAATGAAGTTCATTCTCATGTGTTACGCATCACGTTTGAGCTTCAGCAAGATTCAATGAGGTTCATTCTCGTGTTACGCATCATGTTTGAGCTTCAGCAAGAACCAATGAGGTTCATTCTCGTGTGTTACGCAGCACGTTTGAGCTTCAGCAAGATCCAATGAGGTTCATTCTCGTGTTACACATCATGTTTAAGCTTCAGCAAGAACCAATGAGGTTCATTCTCGTGTGTTACGCAGCACGTTTGAGCTTCCGCAAGAACCAATGAGGTTCATTCTCGTGTTACGCAGCACGTTTGAGCTTCAGCAAGAACCAATGAGGTTCATTCTTGTGTTACGCAGCACTTTTGAGCTTCAGCAAGAACCAATGACGTTCATTCTCGTGTGTTACGCAGCACGTTTGAGCTTCTACAAGAACCAATGAGGTTCATTCTCGTGTTACGCAGCACGTTTGAGCTTCAGCAAGAACCAATGATGTTCATTCTTGTGTTACGCAGCACTTTTGAGCTTCAGCAAGAACCAAAGAGGTTCATTCTCGTGTGTTACGCTGCACGTTTGAGCTTCAAAAAGAACCAGTAAGGTTCATTCTCGTGTTACACATCATGTTTAAGCTTCAGCAAGAACCAATGAGGTTCATTCTCATGTGTTACGCAGCACGTTTAAGCTTCCACAAGAACCAATGAGGTTCATTCTCATTTGTTACGCAGCACGTTTAAGCTTCAGCAAAAACCAATGAGGTTTACTCTCGTGTTACGCATCACGTTTGAGCTTCCACAAGAACCAATGAGGTTCATTCTCATGTGTTACGCAGCACGTTTAAGCTTCAGCAAAAACCAATGAAGTTTATTCTCTAGTTACGCATCACGTTTGAGCTTCAACAAGAACCAATGAGGTTCATTCTAGTGTTGTGCATCACGTTTGAGCTTCAGCAAGAACCAATGAGGTTCATTCTCGTGTTATGCATCACGTTTGAGCTTCAGCAAGAACCAATGAGGTTCATTCTCGTGTTACGCGTCACGTTTGAGCTTCAGCAAGAACCAATGCGGTTCATTCTCGTGTTACGCACCACGTTTGAGCTTCAGCAAGAACCAATGAGGTTTATTCTCATGTGTTACGCATCACGTTTGAGCTTCAGCAAGAACCAATGAAGTTCATTCTCATGTGTTATTCATCACGTTTGAGCTTCAGCAAGAACCAATGAGGTTCATTCTCGTGTTACATATCATATTTAAGCTTCAACAAGAACCAATGAGGTTCATTCTCGTGTGTTTTACGCAGCACATTTGAGCTTCAGCAAGAACCAATGAGGTTTATTCTCATGTGTTACGCATCACATTTGAGATTCAGCAAGAACCAGTGAGGTTCATTCTCTTGTTACGCATCAGGTTTGAGCTTCAGCAAGGACCAATGAGGTTCATTCTCGTGTATTACGCATCACGTTTGATCTTCCGCAAGAACCAATGAGGTTCATTCTCGTGTGTTACGCAGCACGTTTGAGCTTCCGCAAGAACCAATGAGGTTCATTCTCGTGTTACGCATCACTTTTGAGCTTCAGCAAGAACCAATGAGGTTCATTCTCATGTGTTACGCAGCACGTTTGAGCTTTAGCAAGAACCAATGAGGTTCATTCTTGTGTTACGCAGCACGTTTGAGCTTCCGCAAGAACCAATGAGGTTCATTCTCGTGTTTCGCATCACGTTTGAGCTTCAGCAAGAACCAATGAGGTTCATTCTCATGTGTTACGCAGCACGTTTGAGCTTCAGCAAGAACCAATGAGGTTCATTCTTATGTGTTACGCAGCACGTTTGAGCTTCCGCAAGAACCAATGAGGTTCATTCTCGTGTGTTACGCAGCACGTTTGAGCTTCAGCAAGAACCAATGAGGTTCATTCTTGTGTTACGCAGCACTTTTGATCTTCAGCAAGAACCAGTGAGGCTCATTCTCGTGTTACACATCATGTTTAAGCTTCAGCAAGAACCAATAAGTTTCATTCTCATGTGTTATGCAACACGTTTGAGCTTCCGCAAGAACCAATGAGGTTCATTCTCATGTGTTACATAGCACGTTTGAGCTTCCGCAAGAACCAATGAGGTTCATTCTCATGTGTTACGCAGCACGTTTAAACTTCCACAAGAACCAATGAGGTTCATTCTCGTGTTACGCACCACGTTTGAGCTTCAGCAAGGTTCAATGAAGTTCATTCTCATGTGTTATTCATCACGTTTGAGCTTCAGCAAGAACCGATGAGGTTCATTCTCATGTGTTTTTCACATCACTTTTAGCTTCAACAAGAACCAATGAGGTTCATTCTCGTGTGTTTTACGCAGCACATTTGAGCTTCAGCAAGAACCAATGAGGTTTATTCTCATGTGTTACGCATCACATTTGAGATTCAGCAAGAACCAGTGAGGTTCATTCTCTTGTTACGCATCAGGTTTGAGCTTCAGCAAGATTCAACGAGGTTCATTCTCGTGTGTTACGCAGCACGTTTGAGCTTCAGCAAGAACCAATGAGGTTCATTCTCGTGTTACACATCATGTTTAAGCTTCAGCAAGAACCAATGAGGTTTATTCTCATGTGTTACGCATCACGTTTGAGCTTTAGCAAGATTCAATGAGGTTCATTCTCATGTGTTACGCATCATGTTTGAGCTTCAGCAAGAACCAATGAAGTTCATTCTCATGTGTTACGCATCATGTCTGAGCTTCAGCAAGAACCAATGAGGTTCATTCTCGTGTGTTACGCAGCACGTTTGAGCTTCAGCAAGAACCAATGAGGTTCATTCTCGTGTTACACATCATGTTTAAGCTTCAGCAAGAACCAATGAGGTTTATTCTCATGTGTTACGCATCACGTTTGAGCTTTAGCAAGATTCAATGAGGTTCATTCTCATGTGTTACGCATCATGTTTGAGCTTCAGCAAGAACCAATGAAGTTCATTCTCATGTGTTACGCATCACGTTTGAGCTTCAGCAAGATTCAATGAGGTTCATTCTCGTGTTACGCATCATGTTTGAGCTTCAGCAAGAACCAATGAGGTTCATTCTCGTGTGTTACGCAGCACGTTTGAGCTTCAGCAAGATCCAATGAGGTTCATTCTCGTGTTACACATCATGTTTAAGCTTCAGCAAGAACCAATGAGGTTCATTCTCGTGCGTTACGCAGCACGTTTGAGCTTCCGCAAGAACCAATGAGGTTCATTCTCGTGTTACGCAGCACGTTTGAGCTTCAGCAAGAACCAATGAGGTTCATTCTTGTGTTACGCAGCACTTTTGAGCTTCAGCAAGAACCAATGACGTTCATTCTCGTGTGTTACGCAGCACGTTTGAGCTTCTACAAGAACCAATGAGGTTCATTCTCGTGTTACGCAGCACGTTTGAGCTTCAGCAAGAACCAATGATGTTCATTCTTGTGTTACGCAGCACTTTTGAGCTTCAGCAAGAACCAATGAGGTTCATTCTCGTGTGTTACGCTGCACGTTTGAGCTTCAAAAAGAACCAGTAAGGTTCATTCTCGTGTTACACATCATGTTTAAGCTTCAGCAAGAACCAATGAGGTTCATTCTCATGTGTTACGCAGCACGTTTAAGCTTCCACAAGAACCAATGAGGTTCATTCTCATTTGTTACGCAGCACGTTTAAGCTTCAGCAAAAACCAATGAGGTTTACTCTCGTGTTACGCATCACGTTTGAGCTTCCACAAGAACCAATGAGGTTCATTCTCATGTGTTACGCAGCACGTTTAAGCTTCAGCAAAAACCAATGAAGTTTATTCTCTAGTTACGCATCACGTTTGAGCTTCAACAAGAACCAATGAGGTTCATTCTAGTGTTGTGCATCACGTTTGAGCTTCAGCAAGAACCAATGAGGTTCATTCTCGTGTTATGCATCACGTTTGAGCTTCAGCAAGAACCAATGAGGTTCATTCTCGTGTTACGCGTCACGTTTGAGCTTCAGCAAGAACCAATGCGGTTCATTCTCGTGTTACGCACCACGTTTGAGCTTCAGCAAGAACCAATGAGGTTTATTCTCATGTGTTACGCATCACGTTTGAGCTTCAGCAAGAACCAATGAAGTTCATTCTCATGTGTTATTCATCACGTTTGAGCTTCAGCAAGAACCAATGAGGTTCATTCTCGTGTTACATATCATATTTAAGCTTCAACAAGAACCAATGAGGTTCATTCTCGTGTGTTTTACGCAGCACATTTGAGCTTCAGCAAGAACCAATGAGGTTTATTCTCATGTGTTACGCATCACATTTGAGATTCAGCAAGAACCAGTGAGGTTCATTCTCTTGTTACGCATCAGGTTTGAGCTTCAGCAAGGACCAATGAGGTTCATTCTCGTGTA
This sequence comes from Rhinogobio ventralis, assembly GCA_039654625.1. Classification (NCBI taxonomy): domain Eukaryota; kingdom Metazoa; phylum Chordata; class Actinopteri; order Cypriniformes; family Gobionidae; genus Rhinogobio; species Rhinogobio ventralis. The sequence continues at coordinate 28,512,425 of CM077217.1, read as the reverse complement.
TTACGCATCACGTTTGATCTTCCGCAAGAACCAATGAGGTTCATTCTCGTGTGTTACGCAGCACGTTTGAGCTTCCGCAAGAACCAATGAGGTTCATTCTCGTGTTACGCATCACTTTTGAGCTTCAGCAAGAACCAATGAGGTTCATTCTCATGTGTTACGCAGCACGTTTGAGCTTTAGCAAGAACCAATGAGGTTCATTCTTGTGTTACGCAGCACGTTTGAGCTTCCGCAAGAACCAATGAGGTTCATTCTCGTGTTTCGCATCACGTTTGAGCTTCAGCAAGAACCAATGAGGTTCATTCTCATGTGTTACGCAGCACGTTTGAGCTTCAGCAAGAACCAATGAGGTTCATTCTTATGTGTTACGCAGCACGTTTGAGCTTCCTCAAGAACCAATGAGGTTCATTGTCGTGTGTTACGCAGCACTTTTGATCTTCAGCAAGAACCAGTGAGGCTCATTCTCGTGTTACACATCATGTTTAAGCTTCAGCAAGAACCAATGAGGTTCATTCTCATGTGTTATGCAACACGTTTGAGCTTCCGCAAGAACCAATGAGGTTCATTCTCATGTGTTACATAGCACGTTTGAGCTTCCGCAAGAACCAATGAGGTTCATTCTCATGTGTTACGCAGCACGTTTAAACTTCCACAAGAACCAATGAGGTTCATTCTCGTGTTACGCACCACGTTTGAGCTTCAGCAAGGTTCAATGAAGTTCATTCTCATGTGTTATTCATCACGTTTGAGCTTCAGCAAGAACCGATGAGGTTCATTCTCATGTGTTTTTCACATCACTTTTAGCTTCAACAAGAACCAATGAGGTTCATTCTCGTGTGTTTTACGCAGCACATTTGAGCTTCAGCAAGAACCAATGAGGTTTATTCTCATGTGTTACGCATCACATTTGAGATTCAGCAAGAACCAGTGAGGTTCATTCTCTTGTTACGCATCAGGTTTGAGCTTCAGCAAGAACCAATGAGGTTCATTCTCGTGTGTTACGCAGCACGTTTGAGCTTCCGCAAGAACCAATGAGGTTCATTCTCGTGTTACGCATCACTTTTGAGCTTCAGCAAGAAATAATGAGGTTCATTCTCATGTGTTACGCAGCACGTTTGAGCTTCAGCAAGATTCAATGAGGTTCATTCTCGTGTTACGCATCATGTTTGAGCTTCAGCAAGAACCAATGAGGTTCATTCTCGTGTGTTACGCAGCACGTTTGAGCTTCAGCAAGATCCAATGAGGTTCATTCTCGTGTTACACATCATGTTTAAGCTTCAGCAAGAACCAATGAGGTTCATTCTCGTGTGTTACGCAGCACGTTTGAGCTTCAGCAAGATCCAATGAGGTTCATTCTCGTGTTACACATCATGTTTAAGCTTCAGCAAGAACCAATGAGGTTCATTCTCGTGTGTTACGCAGCACGTTTGAGCTTCCGCAAGAACCAATGAGGTTCATTCTCGTGTTACGCAGCACGTTTGAGCTTCAGCAAGAACCAATGAGGTTCATTCTTGTGTTACGCAGCACTTTTGAGCTTCAGCAAGAACCAATGAGGTTCATTCTCGTGTGTTACGCAGCACGTTTGAGCTTCTACAAGAACCAATGAGGTTCATTCTCGTGTTACGCAGCACGTTTGAGCTTCAGCAAGAACCAATGATGTTCATTCTTGTGTTACGCAGCACTTTTGAGCTTCAGCAAGAACCAATGAGGTTCATTCTCGTGTGTTACGCTGCACGTTTGAGCTTCAAAAAGAACCAGTAAGGTTCATTCTCGTGTTACACATCATGTTTAAGCTTCAGCAAGAACCAATGAGGTTCATTCTCATGTGTTACGCAGCACGTTTAAGCTTCCACAAGAACCAATGAGGTTCATTCTCATTTGTTACGCAGCACGTTTAAGCTTCAGCAAAAACCAATGAGGTTTACTCTCGTGTTACGCATCACGTTTGAGCTTCCACAAGAACCAATGAGGTTCATTCTCATGTGTTACGCAGCACGTTTAAGCTTCAGCAAAAACCAATGAAGTTTATTCTCTAGTTACGCATCACGTTTGAGCTTCAACAAGAACCAATGAGGTTCATTCTAGTGTTGTGCATCACGTTTGAGCTTCAGCAAGAACCAATGAGGTTCATTCTCGTGTTATGCATCACGTTTGAGCTTCAGCAAGAACCAATGAGGTTCATTCTCGTGTTACGCGTCACGTTTGAGCTTCAGCAAGAACCAATGCGGTTCATTCTCGTGTTACGCATCACGTTTGAGCTTCAACAAGAACCAATGAGGTTCATTCTCGTGTTACGCACCACGTTTGAGCTTCAGCAAGAACCAATGAGGTTTATTCTCATGTGTTACGCATCACGTTTGAGCTTCAGCAAGGTTCAATGAGGTTCATTCTCATGTGTTACGCATCATGTTTGAGCTTCAGCAAGAACCAATGAAGTTCATTCTCATGTGTTATTCATCACGTTTGAGCTTCAGCAAGAACCAATGAGGTTCATTCTCGTGTTACATATCATATTTAAGCTTCAACAAGAACCAATGAGGTTCATTCTCGTGTGTTTTACGCAGCACATTTGAGCTTCAGCAAGAACCAATGAGGTTTATTCTCATGTGTTACGCATCAAATTTGAGATTCAGCAAGAACCAGTGAGGTTCATTCTCTTGTTACGCATCAGGTTTGAGCTTCAGCAAGGACCAATGAGGTTCATTCTCGTGTATTACGCATCACGTTTGATCTTCCGCAAGAACCAATGAGGTTCATTCTCGTGTGTTACGCAGCACGTTTGAGCTTCCGCAAGAACCAATGAGGTTCATTCTCGTGTTACGCATCACTTTTGAGCTTCAGCAAGAACCAATGAGGTTCATTCTCATGTGTTACGCAGCACGTTTGAGCTTTAGCAAGAACCAATGAGGTTCATTCTTGTGTTACGCAGCACGTTTGAGCTTCCGCAAGAACCAATGAGGTTCATTCTCGTGTTTCGCATCACGTTTGAGCTTCAGCAAGAACCAATGAGGTTCATTCTCATGTGTTACGCAGCACGTTTGAGCTTCAGCAAGAACCAATGAGGTTCATTCTTATGTGTTACGCAGCACGTTTGAGCTTCCGCAAGAACCAATGAGGTTCATTCTCGTGTGTTACGCAGCACGTTTGAGCTTCAGCAAGAACCAATGAGGTTCATTCTTGTGTTACGCAGCACTTTTGATCTTCAGCAAGAACCAGTGAGGCTCATTCTCGTGTTACACATCATGTTTAAGCTTCAGCAAGAACCAATGAGGTTCATTCTCATGTGTTATGCAACACGTTTGAGCTTCCGCAAGAACCAATGAGGTTCATTCTCATGTGTTACATAGCACGTTTGAGCTTCCGCAAGAACCAATGAGGTTCATTCTCATGTGTTACGCAGCACGTTTAAACTTCCACAAGAACCAATGAGGTTCATTCTCGTGTTACGCACCACGTTTGAGCTTCAGCAAGGTTCAATGAAGTTCATTCTCATGTGTTATTCATCACGTTTGAGCTTCAGCAAGAACCGATGAGGTTCATTCTCATGTGTTTTTCACATCACTTTTAGCTTCAACAAGAACCAATGAGGTTCATTCTCGTGTGTTTTACGCAGCACATTTGAGCTTCAGCAAGAACCAATGAGGTTTATTCTCATGTGTTACGCATCACATTTGAGATTCAGCAAGAACCAGTGAGGTTCATTCTCTTGTTACGCATCAGGTTTGAGCTTCAGCAAGAACCAATGAGGTTCATTCTCGTGTGTTACGCAGCACGTTTGAGCTTCCGCAAGAACCAATGAGGTTCATTCTCGTGTTACGCATCACTTTTGAGCTTCAGCAAGAACCAATGAGGTTCATTCTCATGTGTTACGCAGCACGTTTGAGCTTTAGCAAGAACCAATGAGGTTCATTCTTATGTGTTACGCAGCACGTTTGAGCTTCCGCAAGAACCAATGAGGTTCATTCTCGTGTGTTACGCAGCACGTTTGAGCTTCAGCAAGAACCAATGAGGTTCATTCTTGTGTTACGCAGCACGTTTGAGCTTCCGCAAGAACCAATGAGGTTCATTCTCGTGTTTCGCATCACGTTTGAGCTTCAGCAAGAACCAATGAGGTTCATTCTTATGTGTTACGCAGCACGTTTGAGCTTCAGCAAGAACCAATGAGGTTCATTCTTATGTGTTACGCAGCACGTTTGAGCTCCCGCAAGAACCAATGAGGTTCATTCTCGTGTGTTACGCAGCACTTTTGAGCTTCAGCAAGAACCAATGAGTTTCATTCTTGTGTTACGCAGCACTTTTGATCTTCAGCAAGAACCAGTGAGGTTCATTCTCGTGTTACACATCATGTTTAAGCTTCAGCAAGAACCAATGAGGTTCATTCTCATGTGTTACATAGCACGTTTCAGCTTCCGCAAGAACCAATGAGGTTCATTCTTGTGTTACGCATCACTTTTGAGCTTCAGCAAGAACCAATGAGGTTCATTCTCGTGTTACGCGTCACGTTTGAGCTTCAGCAAGAACCAATGCGGTTCATTCTCGTGTTACGCATCACGTTTGAGCTTCAACAAGAACCAATGAGGTTTATTCTCATGTGTTACATAGCACGTTTCAGCTTCCGCAAGAACCAATGAGGTTCATTCTTGTGTTACGCATCACTTTTGAGCTTCAGCAAGAACCAATGAGGTTCATTCTCGTGTTACGCATCTCGTTTGAGCTTCAGCAAGAACCAATGAGGTTCATTCTCGTGTTACGCGTCACGTTTGAGCTTCAGCAAGAACCAATGCGGTTCATTCTCGTGTTACGCATCACGTTTGAGCTTCAACAAGAACCAATGAGGTTTATTCTCATGTGTTACGCATCACGTTTGAGCTTCAGCAAGATTCAACGAGGTTCATTCTCATGTGTTACGCATCATGTTTGAGCTTCAGCAAGAACCAATGAAGTTCATTCTCATGTGTTACGCATCACGTTTGAGCTTCAGCAAGATTCAATGAGGTTCATTCTCATGTGTTACGCATCATGTCTGAGCTTCAGCAAGAACCAATGAGGTTCATTCTCGTGTGTTACGCAGCACGTTTGAGCTTCAGCAAGAACCAATGAGGTTCATTCTCGTGTTACACATCATGTTTAAGCTTCAGCAAGAACCAATGAGGTTTATTCTCATGTGTTACGCATCACGTTTGAGCTTTAGCAAGATTCAATAAGGTTCATTCTCGTGTTACGCATCATGTTTGAGCTTCAGCAAGAACCAATGAGGTTCATTCTCGTGTGTTACGCAGCACGTTTGAGCTTCAGCAAGATCCAATGAGGTTCATTCTCGTGTTACACATCATGTTTAAGCTTCAGCAAGAACCAATGAGGTTCATTCTCGTGTGTTACGCAGCACGTTTGAGCTTCAGCAAGAACCAATGAGGTTTATTCTCGTGTTACGCAGCACGTTTGAGCTTCAGCAAGAACCAATGAGGTTCATTCTTGTGTTACGCAGCACTTTTGAGCTTCAGCAAGAACCAATGAGGTTCATTCTCGTGTGTTACGCAACACGTTTGAGCTTCTACAAGAACCAATGAGGTTCATTCTCGTGTTACGCAGCACGTTTGAGCTTCAGCAAGAACCAATGATGTTCATTCTTGTGTTACGCAGCGCTTTTGAGCTTCAGCAAGAACCAATGAGGTTCATTCTCGTGTGTTACGCTGCACGTTTGAGCTTCAAAAAGAACCAGTAAGGTTCATTCTCGTGTTACACATCATGTTTAAGCTTCAGCAAGAACCAATGAGGTTCATTCTCATGTGTTACGCAGCACGTTTAAGCTTCCACAAGAACCAATGAGGTTCATTCTCATTTGTTACGCAGCACGTTTAAGCTTCAGCAAAAACCAATGAGGTTTACTCTCGTGTTACGCATCACGTTTGAGCTTCCACAAGAACCAATGAGGTTCATTCTCATGTGTTACGCAGCACGTTTAAGCTTCAGCAAAAACCAATGAGGTTTATTCTAGTGTTGTGCATCACGTTTGAGCTTCAACAAGAACCAATGAGGTTCATTCTAGTGTTGTGCATCACGTTTGAGCTTCAGCAAGAACCAATGAGGTTCATTCTCGTGTTATGCATCACGTTTGAGCTTCAGCAAGAACCAATGAGGTTCATTCTCGTGTTACGCGTCACGTTTGAGCTTCAGCAAGAACCAATGCGGTTCATTCTCGTGTTACGCACCACGTTTGAGCTTCAACAAGAACCAATGAGGTTCATTCTCGTGTTACGCACCACGTTTGAGCTTCAGCAAGAACCAATGAGGTTTATTCTCATGTGTTACGCATCACTTTTGAGCTTCAGCAAGGTTCAATGAGGTTTATTCTCATGTGTTACGCATCATGTTTGAGCTTCAGCAAGAACCAATGAAGTTCATTCTCATGTGTTATTCATCACGTTTGAGCTTCAGCAAGAACCAATGAGGTTCATTCTCGTGTTACATATCATATTTAAGCTTCAACAAGAACCAATGAGGTTCATTCTCGTGTGTTTTACGCAGCACATTTGAGCTTCAGCAAGAACCAATGAGGTTTATTCTCATGTGTTACGCATCACATTTGAGATTCAGCAAGAACCAGTGACGTTCATTCTCTTGTTACGCATCAGGTTTGAGCTTCAGCAAGGACCAATGAGGTTCATTCTCGTGTATTACGCATCACGTTTGATCTTCCGCAAGAACCAATGAGGTTCATTCTCGTGTGTTACGCAGCACGTTTGAGCTTCCGCAAGAACCAATGAGGTTCATTCTCGTGTTACGCATCACTTTTGAGCTTCAGCAAGAACCAATGAGGTTCATTCTCATGTGTTACGCAGCACGTTTGAGCTTTAGCAAGAACCAATGAGGTTCATTCTTATGTGTTACGCAGCACGTTTGAGCTTCCGCAAGAACCAATGAGGTTCATTCTCGTGTGTTACGCAGCACGTTTGAGCTTCAGCAAGAACCAATGAGGTTCATTCTTGTGTTACGCAGCACGTTTGAGCTTCCGCAAGAACCAATAAGGTTCATTCTCGTGTTTCGCATCACGTTTGAGCTTCAGCAAGAACCAATGAGGTTCATTCTCATGTGTTACGCAGCACGTTTGAGCTTCAGCAAGAACCAATGAGGTTCATTCTTATGTGTTATGCAGCACGTTTGAGCTTCCGCAAGAACCAATGAGGTTCATTCTCGTGTGTTACGCAGCACGTTTGAGCTTCAGCAAGAACCAATGAGGTTCATTCTTGTGTTACGCAGCACTTTTGATCTTCAGCAAGAACCAGTGAGGTTCATTCTCGTGTTACACATCATGTTTAAGCTTCAGCAAGAACCAATGAGGTTCATTCTCATGTGTTATGCAACACGTTTGAGCTTCCGCAAGAACCAATGAGGTTCATTCTCATGTGTTACATAGCACGTTTGAGCTTCCGCAAGAACCAATGAGGTTCATTCTCATGTGTTACGCAGCACGTTTAAACTTCCACAAGAACCAATGAGGTTCATTCTCGTGTTACGCACCACGTTTGAGCTTCAGCAAGGTTCAATGAAGTTCATTCTCATGTGTTATTCATCACGTTTGAGCTTCAGCAAGAACCGATGAGGTTCATTCTCATGTGTTTTTCACATCACTTTTAGCTTCAACAAGAACCAATGAGGTTCATTCTCGTGTGTTTTACGCAGCACATTTGAGCTTCAGCAAGAACCAATGAGGTTTATTCTCATGTGTTACGCATCACATTTGAGATTCAGCAAGAACCAGTGAGGTTCATTCTCTTGTTACGCATCAGGTTTGAGCTTCAGCAAGAACCAATGAGGTTCATTCTCGTGTGTTACGCAGCACGTTTGAGCTTCCGCAAGAACCAATGAGGTTCATTCTCGTGTTACGCATCACTTTTGAGCTTCAGCAAGAACCAATGAGGTTCATTCTCATGTGTTACGCAGCACGTTTGAGCTTTAGCAAGAACCAATGAGGTTCATTCTTATGTGTTACGCAGCACGTTTGAGCTTCCGCAAGAACCAATGAGGTTCATTCTCGTGTGTTACGCAGCACGTTTGAGCTTCAGCAAGAGCCAATGAGGTTCATTCTTGTGTTACGCAGCACGTTTGAGCTTCCGCAAGAACCAATGAGGTTCATTCTCGTGTTTCGCATCACGTTTGAGCTTCAGCAAGAACCAATGAGGTTCATTCTCATGTGTTAAGCAGCACGTTTGAGCTTCAGCAAGCACCAATGAGGTTCATTCTTGTGTTACGCAGCACGTTTGAGCTTCAGCAAGAACCAATGAGGTTCATTCTCGTGTGTTACGCAGCACGTTTGAGCTTCAGCAAGCACCAATGAGGTTCATTCTTGTGTTACGCAGCACGTTTGAGCTTCAGCAAGAACCAATGAGGTTCATTCTCGTGTGTTACGCAGCACGTTTGAGCTTTAGCAAGAACCAATGAGGTTCATTCTCGTGTTACATATCATATTTAAGCTTCAATAAGAACCAATGAGGTTCATTCTTATGCGTTACGCAGCACGTTTGAGCTTCCGCAAAAACCAATGAAGTTCATTCTCGTGTTACGCAGCACGTTTGAGCTTCAGCAAGAATCAATGAGGTTCATTCTTGTGTTACACATCATGTTTAAGCTTCAGCAAGATCCGATGAGGTTCATTCTCATGTGTTTTTCACATCACTTTTAGCTTCAACAAGAACCAATGAGGTTCATTCTCGTGTGTTACGCAGCACATTTGAGCTTCAGCAAGAACCAATGAGGTTTATTCTCATGTGTTACGCATCACATTTGAGATTCAGCAAAAACCAATGAGGTTCATTCTCGTGTTACGCATCAGGTTTGAGCTTCAGCAAGGACCAATGAGGTTCATTCTCGTGTATTAGGCATCACGTTTGAGCTTCCGCAAGAACCAATGAAGTTCATTCTCATGTCTTACGCAGCACGTTTGAGCTTTAGCAAAAACCAATGAGTTTCATTCTCATGTGTTACGCAGCACATTTGAGCTTCAGCAAGAACCAATGAGGTTCATTCTCGTGTTACGCATCACGTTTAAGCTTTAACAAGAACCAATGAGGTTCATTCTAGTGTTGTGCATCACTTTTGAGCTTCAGCAAGAACCAATGAGGTTCATTCTTGTGTTACGCATCACGTTTGAGCTTCAGCAAGAACCAATGAGGTTCATTCTCATGTGTTATGCATCATGTTTGAGCTTCAGCAAGAACCAATGAGGTTCATTCTCGTGTGTTACGCAGCACGTTTGAGCTTCAGCAAGATCCAATGAGGTTCATTCTCGTGTTGTGCATCACTTTTGAGCTTCAGCAAGAACCAATGAGGTTCATTCTTGTGTTACGCATCACATTTGAGATTCAGCAAAAACCAATGAGGTTCATTCTCGTGTTACGCATCACTTTTGAGCTTCAGCAAGAACCAATGAGGTTCATTCTCATGTGTTACGCAGCACGTTTGAGCTTCAGCAAGATTCAATGAGGTTCATTCTCGTGTTACGCATCATGTTTGAGCTTCAGCAAGAACCAATGAGGTTCATTCTCGTGTGTTACGCAGCACGTTTGAGCTTCAGCAAGATCCAATGAGGTTCATTCTCGTGTTACACATCATGTTTAAGCTTCAGCAAGAACCAATGAGGTTCATTCTCGTGTGTTACGCAGCACGTTTGAGCTTCAGCAAGATCCAATGAGGTTCATTCTCGTGTTACACATCATGTTTAAGCTTCAGCAAGAACCAATGAGGTTCATTCTCGTGTGTTACGCAGCACGTTTGAGCTTCCGCAAGAACCAATGAGGTTCATTCTCGTGTTACGCAGCACGTTTGAGCTTCAGCAAGAACCAATGAGGTTCATTCTTGTGTTACGCAGCACTTTTGAGCTTCAGCAAGAACCAATGAGGTTCATTCTCGTGTGTTACGCAGCACGTTTGAGCTTCTACAAGAACCAATGAGGTTCATTCTCGTGTTACGCAGCACGTTTGAGCTTCAGCAAGAACCAATGATGTTCATTCTTGTGTTACGCAGCACTTTTGAGCTTCAGCAAGAACCAATGAGGTTCATTCTCGTGTGTTACGCTGCACGTTTGAGCTTCAAAAAGAACCAGTAAGGTTCATTCTCGTGTTACACATCATGTTTAAGCTTCAGCAAGAACCAATGAGGTTCATTCTCATGTGTTACGCAGCACGTTTAAGCTTCCACAAGAACCAATGAGGTTCATTCTCATTTGTTACGCAGCACGTTTAAGCTTCAGCAAAAACCAATGAGGTTTACTCTCGTGTTACGCATCACGTTTGAGCTTCCACAAGAACCAATGAGGTTCATTCTCATGTGTTACGCAGCACGTTTAAGCTTCAGCAAAAACCAATGAAGTTTATTCTCTAGTTACGCATCACGTTTGAGCTTCAACAAGAACCAATGAGGTTCATTCTAGTGTTGTGCATCACGTTTGAGCTTCAGCAAGAACCAATGAGGTTCATTCTCGTGTTATGCATCACGTTTGAGCTTCAGCAAGAACCAATGAGGTTCATTCTCGTGTTACGCGTCACGTTTGAGCTTCAGCAAGAACCAATGCGGTTCATTCTCGTGTTACGCATCACGTTTGAGCTTCAACAAGAACCAATGAGGTTCATTCTCGTGTTACGCACCACGTTTGAGCTTCAGCAAGAACCAATGAGGTTTATTCTCATGTGTTACGCATCACGTTTGAGCTTCAGCAAGGTTCAATGAGGTTCATTCTCATGTGTTACGCATCATGTTTGAGCTTCAGCAAGAACCAATGAAGTTCATTCTCATGTGTTATTCATCACGTTTGAGCTTCAGCAAGAACCAATGAGGTTCATTCTCGTGTTACATATCATATTTAAGCTTCAACAAGAACCAATGAGGTTCATTCTCGTGTGTTTTACGCAGCACATTTGAGCTTCAGCAAGAACCAATGAGGTTTATTCTCATGTGTTACGCATCACATTTGAGATTCAGCAAGAACCAGTGAGGTTCATTCTCTTGTTACGCATCAGGTTTGAGCTTCAGCAAGGACCAATGAGGTTCATTCTCGTGTATTACGCATCACGTTTGATCTTCCGCAAGAACCAATGAGGTTCATTCTCGTGTGTTACGCAGCACGTTTGAGCTTCCGCAAGAACCAATGAGGTTCATTCTCGTGTTACGCATCACTTTTGAGCTTCAGCAAGAACCAATGAGGTTCATTCTCATGTGTTACGCAGCACGTTTGAGCTTTAGCAAGAACCAATGAGGTTCATTCTTGTGTTACGCAGCACGTTTGAGCTTCGGCAAGAACCAATGAGGTTCATTCTCGTGTTTCGCATCACGTTTGAGCTTCAGCAAGAACCAATGAGGTTCATTCTCATGTGTTACGCAGCACGTTTGAGCTTCAGCAAGAACCAATGAGGTTCATTCTTATGTGTTACGCAGCACGTTTGAGCTTCCGCAAGAACCAATGAGGTTCATTGTCGTGTGTTACGCAGCACGTTTGAGCTTCAGCAAGAACCAATGAGGTTCATTCTTGTGTTACGCAGCACTTTTGATCTTCAGCAAGAACCAGTGAGGCTCATTCTCGTGTTACACATCATGTTTAAGCTTCAGCAAGAACCAATGAGGTTCATTCTCATGTGTTATGCAACACGTTTGAGCTTCCGCAAGAACCAATGAGGTTCATTCTCATGTGTTACATAGCACGTTTGAGCTTCCGCAAGAACCAATGAGGTTCATTCTCATGTGTTACGCAGCACGTTTAAACTTCCACAAGAACCAATGAGGTTCATTCTCGTGTTACGCACCACGTTTGAGCTTCAGCAAGGTTCAATGAAGTTCATTCTCATGTGTTATTCATCACGTTTGAGCTTCAGCAAGAACCGATGAGGTTCATTCTCATGTGTTTTTCACATCACTTTTAGCTTCAACAAGAACCAATGAGGTTCATTCTCGTGTGTTTTACGCAGCACATTTGAGCTTCAGCAAGAACCAATGAGGTTTATTCTCATGTGTTACGCATCACATTTGAGATTCAGCAAGAACCAGTGAGGTTCATTCTCTTGTTACGCATCAGGTTTGAGCTTCAGCAAGAACCAATGAGGTTCATTCTCGTGTGTTACGCAGCACGTTTGAGCTTCCGCAAGAACCAATGAGGTTCATTCTCGTGTTACGCATCACTTTTGAGCTTCAGCAAGAACCAATGAGGTTCATTCTCATGTGTTACGCAGCACGTTTGAGCTTTAGCAAGAACCAATGAGGTTCATTCTTATGTGTTACGCAGCACGTTTGAGCTTCCGCAAGAACCAATGAGGTTCATTCTCGTGTGTTACGCAGCACGTTTGAGCTTCAGCAAGAACCAATGAGGTTCATTCTTGTGTTACGCAGCACGTTTGAGCTTCCGCAAGAACCAATGAGGTTCATTCTCGTGTTTCGCATCACGTTTGAGCTTCAGCAAGAACCAATGAGGTTCATTCTTATGTGTTACGCAGCACGTTTGAGCTTCAGCAAGAACCAATGAGGTTCATTCTTATGTGTTACGCAGCACGTTTGAGCTCCCGCAAGAACCAATGAGGTTCATTCTCGTGTGTTACGCAGCACGTTTGAGCTTCAGCAAGAACCAATGAGTTTCATTCTTGTGTTACGCAGCACTTTTGATCTTCAGCAAGAACCAGTGAGGTTCATTCTCGTGTTACACATCATGTTTAAGCTTCAGCAAGAACCAATGAGGTTCATTCTCATATGTTATGCAACACGTTTGAGCTTCCGCAAGAACCAATGAGGTTCATTCTCATGTGTTACATAGCACGTTTGAGCTTCCGCAAGAACCAATGAGGTTCATTCTTGTGTTACGCATCACTTTTGAGCTTCAGCAAGAACCAATGAGGTTCATTCTCGTGTTACGCATCTCGTTTGAGCTTCAGCAAGAACCAATGAGGTTCATTCTCGTGTTACGCGTCACGTTTGAGCTTCAGCAAGAACCAATGCGGTTCATTCTCGTGTTACGCATCACGTTTGAGCTTCAACAAGAACCAATGAGGTTTATTCTCATGTGTTACGCATCACGTTTGAGCTTCAGCAAGATTCAACGAGGTTCATTCTCATGTGTTACGCATCATGTTTGAGCTTCAGCAAGAACCAATGAAGTTCATTCTCATGTGTTACGCATCACGTTTGAGCTTCAGCAAGATTCAATGAGGTTCATTCTCATGTGTTACGCATCATGTCTGAGCTTCAGCAAGAACCAATGAGGTTCATTCTCGTGTGTTACGCAGCACGTTTGAGCTTCAGCAAGAACCAATGAGGTTCATTCTCGTGTTACACATCATGTTTAAGCTTCAGCAAGAACCAATGAGGTTTATTCTCATGTGATACGCATCACGTTTGAGCTTTAGCAAGATTCAATGAGGTTCATTCTCATGTGTTACGCATCATGTTTGAGCTTCAGCAAGAACCAATGAAGTTCATTCTCATGTGTTACGCATCACGTTTGAGCTTCAGCAAGATTCAATGAGGTTCATTCTCGTGTTACGCATCATGTTTGAGCTTCAGCAAGAACCAATGAGGTTCATTCTCGTGTGTTACGCAGCACGTTTGAGCTTCAGCAAGATCCAATGAGGTTCATTCTCGTGTTACACATCATGTTTAAGCTTCAGCAAGAACCAATGAGGTTCATTCTCGTGTGTTACGCAGCACGTTTGAGCTTCAGCAAGAACCAATGAGGTTCATTCTCGTATTACGCAGCACGTTTGAGCTTCAGCAAGAACCAATGAGGTTCATTCTTGTGTTACGCAGCACTTTTGAGCTTCTACAAGAACCAATGAGGTTCATTCTCGTGTTACGCAGCACGTTTGAGCTTCAGCAAGAACCAATGATGTTCATTCTTGTGTTACGCAGCACTTTTGAGCTTCAGCAAGAACCAATGAGGTTCATTCTCGTGTGTTACGCTGCACGTTTGAGCTTCAAAAAGAACCAGTAAGGTTCATTCTCGTGTTACACATCATGTTTAAGCTTCAGCAAGAACCAATGAGGTTCATTCTCATGTGTTACGCAGCACGTTTAAGCTTCCACAAGAACCAATGAGGTTCATTCTCATTTGTTACGCAGCACGTTTAAGCTTCAGCAAAAACCAATGAGGTTTACTCTCGTGTTACGCATCACGTTTGAGCTTCCACAAGAACCAATGAGGTTCATTCTCATGTGTTACGCAGCACGTTTAAGCTTCAGCAAAAACCAATGAGGTTTATTCTCTAGTTACGCATCACGTTTGAGTTTCAACAAGAACCAATGAGGTTCATTCTAGTGTTGTGCATCACGTTTGAGCTTCAGCAAGAACCAATGAGGTTCATTCTCGTGTTATGCATCACGTTTGAGCTTCAGCAAGAACCAATGAGGTTCATTCTCGTGTTACGCGTCACGTTTGAGCTTCAGCAAGAACCAATGAGGTTCATTCTTATGTGTTACGCAGCACGTTTGAGCTTCCGCAAGAACCAATGAGGTTCATTGTCGTGTGTTACGCAGCACGTTTGAGCTTCAGCAAGAACCAATGAGGTTCATTCTTGTGTTACGCAGCACTTTTGATCTTCAGCAAGAACCAGTGAGGCTCATTCTCGTGTTACACATCATGTTTAAGCTTCAGCAAGAACCAATGAGGTTCATTCTCATGTGTTATGCAACACGTTTGAGCTTCCGCAAGAACCAATGAGGTTCATTCTCATGTGTTACATAGCACGTTTGAGCTTCCGCAAGAACCAATGAGGTTCATTCTCATGTGTTACGCAGCACGTTTAAACTTCCACAAGAACCAATGAGGTTCATTCTCGTGTTACGCACCACGTTTGAGCTTCAGCAAGGTTCAATGAAGTTCATTCTCATGTGTTATTCATCACGTTTGAGCTTCAGCAAGAACCGATGAGGTTCATTCTCATGTGTTTTTCACATCACTTTTAGCTTCAACAAGAACCAATGAGGTTCATTCTCGTGTGTTTTACGCAGCACATTTGAGCTTCAGCAAGAACCAATGAGGTTTATTCTCATGTGTTACGCATCACATTTGAGATTCAGCAAGAACCAGTGAGGTTCATTCTCTTGTTACGCATCAGGTTTGAGCTTCAGCAAGAACCAATGAGGTTCATTCTCGTGTGTTACGCAGCACGTTTGAGCTTCCGCAAGAACCAATGAGGTTCATTCTCGTGTTACGCATCACTTTTGAGCTTCAGCAAGAACCAATGAGGTTCATTCTCATGTGTTACGCAGCACGTTTGAGCTTTAGCAAGAACCAATGAGGTTCATTCTTATGTGTTACGCAGCACGTTTGAGCTTCCGCAAGAACCAATGAGGTTCATTCTCGTGTGTTACGCAGCACGTTTGAGCTTCAGCAAGAACCAATGAGGTTCATTCTTGTGTTACGCAGCACGTTTGAGCTTCCGCAAGAACCAATGAGGTTCATTCTCGTGTTTCGCATCACGTTTGAGCTTCAGCAAGAACCAATGAGGTTCATTCTTATGTGTTACGCAGCACGTTTGAGCTTCAGCAAGAACCAATGAGGTTCATTCTTATGTGTTACGCAGCACGTTTGAGCTCCCGCAAGAACCAATGAGGTTCATTCTCTTGTGTTACGCAGCACGTTTGAGCTTCAGCAAGAACCAATGAGTTTCATTCTTGTGTTACGCAGCACTTTTGATCTTCAGCAAGAACCAGTGAGGTTCATTCTCGTGTTACACATCATGTTTAAGCTTCAGCAAGAACCAATGAGGTTCATTCTCATATGTTATGCAACACGTTTGAGCTTCCGCAAGAACCAATGAGGTTCATTCTCATGTGTTACATAGCACGTTTGAGCTTCCGCAAGAACCAATGAGGTTCATTCTTGTGTTACGCATCACTTTTGAGCTTCAGCAAGAACCAATGAGGTTCATTCTCGTGTTACGCATCTCGTTTGAGCTTCAGCAAGAACCAATGAGGTTCATTCTCGTGTTACGCGTCACGTTTGAGCTTCAGCAAGAACCAATGCGGTTCATTCTCGTGTTACGCATCACGTTTGAGCTTCAACAAGAACCAATGAGGTTTATTCTCATGTGTTACGCATCACGTTTGAGCTTCAGCAAGATTCAACGAGGTTCATTCTCATGTGTTACGCATCATGTTTGAGCTTCAGCAAGAACCAATGAAGTTCATTCTCATGTGTTACGCATCACGTTTGAGCTTCAGCAAGATTCAATGAGGTTCATTCTCATGTGTTACGCATCATGTCTGAGCTTCAGCAAGAACCAATGAGGTTCATTCTCGTGTGTTACGCAGCACGTTTGAGCTTCAGCAAGAACCAATGAGGTTCATTCTCGTGTTACACATCATGTTTAAGCTTCAGCAAGAACCAATGAGGTTTATTCTCATGTGATACGCATCACGTTTGAGCTTTAGCAAGATTCAATGAGGTTCATTCTCATGTGTTACGCATCATGTTTGAGCTTCAGCAAGAACCAATGAAGTTCATTCTCATGTGTTACGCATCACGTTTGAGCTTCAGCAAGATTCAATGAGGTTCATTCTCGTGTTACGCATCATGTTTGAGCTTCAGCAAGAACCAATGAGGTTCATTCTCGTGTGTTACGCAGCACGTTTGAGCTTCAGCAAGATCCAATGAGGTTCATTCTCGTGTTACACATCATGTTTAAGCTTCAGCAAGAACCAATGAGGTTCATTCTCGTGTGTTACGCAGCACGTTTGAGCTTCAGCAAGAACCAATGAGGTTCATTCTCGTATTACGCAGCACGTTTGAGCTTCAGCAAGAACCAATGAGGTTCATTCTTGTGTTACGCAGCACTTTTGAGCTTCAGCAAGAACCAATGAGGTTCATTCTCGTGTGTTACGCATCACGTTTGAGCTTCAACAAGAACCAATGAGGTTCATTCTCGTGTTACGCACCACGTTTGAGCTTCAGCAAGAACCAATGAGGTTTATTCTCATGTGTTACGCATCACTTTTGAGCTTCAGCAAGAACCAATGAAGTTCATTCTCATGTGTTACGCATCACGTTTGAGCTTCAGCAAGATTCAATGAGGTTCATTCTCGTGTTACGCATCATGTTTGAGCTTCAGCAAGAACCAATGAGGTTCATTCTCGTGTGTTACGCAGCACGTTTGAGCTTCAGCAAGATCCAATGAGGTTCATTCTCGTGTTACACATCATGTTTAAGCTTCAGCAAGAACCAATGAGGTTCATTCTCGTGTGTTACGCAGCACGTTTGAGCTTCAGCAAGAACCAATGAGGTTCATTCTCGTATTACGCAGCACGTTTGAGCTTCAGCAAGAACCAATGAGGTTCATTCTTGTGTTACGCAGCACTTTTGAGCTTCAGCAAGAACCAATGAGGTTCATTCTCGTGTGTTACGCAGCACGTTTGAGCTTCTACAAGAACCAATGAGGTTCATTCTCGTGTTACGCGGCACGTTTGAGCTTCAGCAAGAACCAATGATGTTCATTCTTGTGTTACGCAGCACTTTTGAGCTTCAGCAAGAACCAATGAGGTTCATTCTCGTGTGTTACGCTGCACGTTTGAGCTTCAAAAAGAACCAGTAAGGTTCATTCTCGTGTTACACATCATGTTTAAGCTTCAGCAAGAACCAATGAGGTTCATTCTCATGTGTTACGCAGCACGTTTAAGCTTCCACAAGAACCAATGAGGTTCATTCTCATTTGTTACGCAGCACGTTTAAGCTTCAGCAAAAACCAATGAGGTTTACTCTCGTGTTACGCATCACGTTTGAGCTTCCACAAGAACCAATGAGGTTCATTCTCATGTGTTACGCAGCACGTTTAAGCTTCAGCAAAAACCAATGAGGTTTATTCTCTAGTTACGCATCACGTTTGAGTTTCAACAAGAACCAATGAGGTTCATTCTAGTGTTGTGCATCACGTTTGAGCTTCAGCAAGAACCAATGAGGTTCATTCTCGTGTTATGCATCACGTTTGAGCTTCAGCAAGAACCAATGAGGTTCATTCTCGTGTTACGCGTCACGTTTGAGCTTCAGCAAGAACCAATGCGGTTCATTCTCGTGTTACGCATCACGTTTGAGCTTCAACAAGAACCAGTAAGGTTCATTCTCGTGTTACACATCATGTTTAAGCTTCAGCAAGAACCAATGAGGTTCATTCTCATGTGTTACGCAGCACGTTTAAGCTTCCACAAGAACCAATGAGGTTCATTCTCATTTGTTACGCAGCACGTTTAAGCTTCAGCAAAAACCAATGAGGTTTACTCTCGTGTTACGCATCACGTTTGAGCTTCCACAAGAACCAATGAGGTTCATTCTCATGTGTTACGCAGCACGTTTAAGCTTCAGCAAAAACCAATTAGGTTTATTCTCTAGTTACGCATCACGTTTGAGCTTCAACAAGAACCAATGAGGTTCATTCTAGTGTTGTGCATCACGTTTGAGCTTCAGCAAGAACCAATGAGGTTCATTCTCGTGTTATGCATCACGTTTGAGCTTCAGCAAGAACCAATGAGGTTCATTCTCGTGTTACGCGTCACGTTTGAGCTTCAGCAAGAACCAATGCGGTTCATTCTCGTGTTACGCATCACGTTTGAGCTTCAACAAGAACCAATGAGGTTCATTCTCGTGTTACGCACCACGTTTGAGCTTCAGCAAGAACCAATGAGGTTTATTCTCATGTGTTACGCATCACTTTTGAGCTTCAGCAAGGTTCAATGAGGTTTATTCTCATGTGTTACGCATCATGTTTGAGCTTCAGCAAGAACCAATGAAGTTCATTCTCATGTGTTATTCATCACGTTTGAGCTTCAGCAAGAACCAATGAGGTTCATTCTCGTGTTACATATCATATTTAAGCTTCAACAAGAACCAATGAGGTTCATTCTCGTGTGTTTTACGCAGCACATTTGAGCTTCAGCAAGAACCAATGAGGTTTATTCTCATGTGTTACGCATCACATTTGAGATTCAGCAAGAACCAGTGAGGTTCATTCTCTTGTTACGCATCAGGTTTGAGCTTCAGCAAGGACCAATGAGGTTCATTCTCGTGTATTACGCATCACGTTTGATCTTCCGCAAGAACCAATGAGGTTCATTCTCGTGTGTTACGCAGCACGTTTGAGCTTCCGCAAGAACCAATGAGGTTCATTCTCGTGTTACGCATCACTTTTGAGCTTCAGCAAGAACCAATGAGGTTCATTCTCATGTGTTACGCAGCACGTTTGAGCTTTAGCAAGAACCAATGAGGTTCATTCTTATGTGTTACGCAGCACGTTTGAGCTTCCGCAAGAACCAATGAGGTTCATTCTCGTGTGTTACGCAGCACGTTTGAGCTTCAGCAAGAACCAATGAGGTTCATTCTTGTGTTACGCAGCACGTTTGAGCTTCCGCAAGAACCAATAAGGTTCATTCTCGAGTTTCGCATCACGTTTGAGCTTCAGCAAGAACCAATGAGGTTCATTCTCATGTGTTACGCAGCACGTTTGAGCTTCAGCAAGAACCAATGAGGTTCATTCTTATGTGTTACGCAGCACGTTTGAGCTTCCGCAAGAACCAATGAGGTTCATTCTCGTGTGTTACGCAGCACGTTTGAGCTTCAGCAAGAACCAATGAGGTTCATTCTTGTGTTACGCAGCACTTTTGATCTTCAGCAAGAACCAGTGAGGTTCATTCTCGTGTTACACATCATGTTTAAGCTTCAGCAAGAACCAATGAGGTTCATTCTCATGTGTTATGCAACACGTTTGAGCTTCCGCAAGAACCAATGAGGTTCATTCTCATGTGTTACATAGCACGTTTGAGCTTCCGCAAGAACCAATGAGGTTCATTCTCATGTGTTACGCAGCACGTTTAAACTTCCACAAGAACCAATGAGGTTCATTCTCGTGTTACGCACCACGTTTGAGCTTCAGCAAGGTTCAATGAAGTTCATTCTCATGTGTTATTCATCACGTTTGAGCTTCAGCAAGAACCGATGAGGTTCATTCTCATGTGTTTTTCACATCACTTTTAGCTTCAACAAGAACCAATGAGGTTCATTCTCGTGTGTTTTACGCAGCACATTTGAGCTTCAGCAAGAACCAATGAGGTTTATTCTCATGTGTTACGCATCACATTTGAGATTCAGCAAGAACCAGTGAGGTTCATTCTCTTGTTACGCATCAGGTTTGAGCTTCAGCAAGAACCAATGAGGTTCATTCTCGTGTGTTACGCAGCACGTTTGAGCTTCCGCAAGAACCAATGAGGTTCATTCTCGTGTTACGCATCACTTTTGAGCTTCAGCAAGAACCAATGAGGTTCATTCTCATGTGTTACGCAGCACGTTTGAGCTTTAGCAAGAACCAATGAGGTTCATTCTTATGTGTTACGCAGCACGTTTGAGCTTCCGCAAGAACCAATGAGGTTCATTCTCGTGTGTTACGCAGCACGTTTGAGCTTCAGCAAGAACCAATGAGGTTCATTCTTGTGTTACGCAGCACGTTTGAGCTTCCGCAAGAACCAATGAGGTTCATTCTCGTGTTTCGCATCACGTTTGAGCTTCAGCAAGAACCAATGAGGTTCATTCTCATGTGTTAAGCAGCACGTTTGAGCTTCAGCAAGCACCAATGAGGTTCATTCTTGTGTTACGCAGCACGTTTGAGCTTCAGCAAGAACCAATGAGGTTCATTCTCGTGTGTTACGCAGCACGTTTGAGCTTCAGCAAGCACCAATGAGGTTCATTCTTGTGTTACGCAGCACGTTTGAGCTTCAGCAAGAACCAATGAGGTTCATTCTCGTGTGTTACGCAGCACGTTTGAGCTTTAGCAAGAACCAATGAGGTTCATTCTCGTGTTACATATCATATTTAAGCTTCAGCAAGAACCAATGAGGTTCATTCTTATGCGTTACGCAGCACGTTTGAGCTTCCGCAAAAACCAATGAAGTTCATTCTCGTGTTACGCAGCACGTTTGAGCTTCAGCAAGAATCAATGAGGTTCATTCTTGTGTTACACATCATGTTTAAGCTTCAGCAAGATCCGATGAGGTTCATTCTCATGTGTTTTTCACATCACTTTTAGCTTCAACAAGAACCAATGAGGTTCATTCTCGTGTGTTACGCAGCACATTTGAGCTTCAGCAAGAACCAATGAGGTTTATTCTCATGTGTTACGCATCACATTTGAGATTCAGCAAAAACCAATGAGGTTCATTCTCGTGTTACGCATCAGGTTTGAGCTTCAGCAAGGACCAATGAGGTTCATTCTCGTGTATTAGGCATCACGTTTGAGCTTCCGCAAGAACCAATGAAGTTCATTCTCATGTCTTACGCAGCACGTTTGAGCTTTAGCAAAAACCAATGAGTTTCATTCTCATGTGTTACGCAGCACATTTGAGCTTCAGCAAGAACCAATGAGGTTCATTCTCGTGTTACGCATCACGTTTAAGCTTTAACAAGAACCAATGAGGTTCATTCTAGTGTTGTGCATCACTTTTGAGCTTCAGCAAGAACCAATGAGGTTCATTCTTGTGTTACGCATCACGTTTGAGCTTCAGCAAGAACCAATGAGGTTCATTCTCATGTGTTATGCATCATGTTTGAGCTTCAGCAAGA
The DNA here is from genome assembly GCA_039654625.1 of Rhinogobio ventralis. Classification (NCBI taxonomy): domain Eukaryota; kingdom Metazoa; phylum Chordata; class Actinopteri; order Cypriniformes; family Gobionidae; genus Rhinogobio; species Rhinogobio ventralis. Next base: position 28,490,857 of record CM077217.1, on the reverse strand, counting down.
ACCAATGAGGTTCATTCTCGTGTGTTACGCAGCACGTTTGAGCTTCAGCAAGATCCAATGAGGTTCATTCTCGTGTTGTGCATCACTTTTGAGCTTCAGCAAGAACCAATGAGGTTCATTCTTGTGTTACGCATCACATTTGAGATTCAGCAAAAACCAATGAGGTTCATTCTCGTGTTACGCATCACTTTTGAGCTTCAGCAAGAACCAATGAGGTTCATTCTCATGTGTTACGCAGCACGTTTGAGCTTCAGCAAGATTCAATGAGGTTCATTCTCGTGTTACGCATCATGTTTGAGCTTCAGCAAGAACCAATGAGGTTCATTCTCGTGTGTTACGCAGCACGTTTGAGCTTCAGCAAGATCCAATGAGGTTCATTCTCGTGTTACACATCATGTTTAAGCTTCAGCAAGAACCAATGAGGTTCATTCTCGTGTGTTACGCAGCACGTTTGAGCTTCAGCAAGATCCAATGAGGTTCATTCTCGTGTTACACATCATGTTTAAGCTTCAGCAAGAACCAATGAGGTTCATTCTCGTGTGTTACGCAGCACGTTTGAGCTTCCGCAAGAACCAATGAGGTTCATTCTCGTGTTACGCAGCACGTTTGAGCTTCAGCAAGAACCAATGAGGTTCATTCTTGTGTTACGCAGCACTTTTGAGCTTCAGCAAGAACCAATGAGGTTCATTCTCGTGTGTTACGCAGCACGTTTGAGCTTCTACAAGAACCAATGAGGTTCATTCTCGTGTTACGCAGCACGTTTGAGCTTCAGCAAGAACCAATGATGTTCATTCTTGTGTTACGCAGCACTTTTGAGCTTCAGCAAGAACCAATGAGGTTCATTCTCGTGTGTTACGCTGCACGTTTGAGCTTCAAAAAGAACCAGTAAGGTTCATTCTCGTGTTACACATCATGTTTAAGCTTCAGCAAGAACCAATGAGGTTCATTCTCATGTGTTACGCAGCACGTTTAAGCTTCCACAAGAACCAATGAGGTTCATTCTCATTTGTTACGCAGCACGTTTAAGCTTCAGCAAAAACCAATGAGGTTTACTCTCGTGTTACGCATCACGTTTGAGCTTCCACAAGAACCAATGAGGTTCATTCTCATGTGTTACGCAGCACGTTTAAGCTTCAGCAAAAACCAATGAAATTTATTCTCTAGTTACGCATCACGTTTGAGCTTCAACAAGAACCAATGAGGTTCATTCTAGTGTTGTGCATCACGTTTGAGCTTCAGCAAGAACCAATGAGGTTCATTCTCGTGTTATGCATCACGTTTGAGCTTCAGCAAGAACCAATGAGGTTCATTCTCGTGTTACGCGTCACGTTTGAGCTTCAGCAAGAACCAATGCGGTTCATTCTCGTGTTACGCATCACGTTTGAGCTTCAACAAGAACCAATGAGGTTCATTCTCGTGTTACGCACCACGTTTGAGCTTCAGCAAGAACCAATGAGGTTTATTCTCATGTGTTACGCATCACGTTTGAGCTTCAGCAAGGTTCAATGAGGTTCATTCTCATGTGTTACGCATCATGTTTGAGCTTCAGCAAGAACCAATGAAGTTCATTCTCATGTGTTATTCATCACGTTTGAGCTTCAGCAAGAACCAATGAGGTTCATTCTCATGTTACATATCATATTTAAGCTTCAACAAGAACCAATGAGGTTCATTCTCGTGTGTTTTACGCAGCACATTTGAGCTTCAGCAAGAACCAATGAGGTTTATTCTCATGTGTTACGCATCACATTTGAGATTCAGCAAGAACCAGTGAGGTTCATTCTCTTGTTACGCATCAGGTTTGAGCTTCAGCAAGGACCAATGAGGTTCATTCTCGTGTATTACGCATCACGTTTGATCTTCCGCAAGAACCAATGAGGTTCATTCTCGTGTGTTACGCAGCACGTTTGAGCTTCCGCAAGAACCAATGAGGTTCATTCTCGTGTTACGCATCACTTTTGAGCTTCAGCAAGAACCAATGAGGTTCATTCTCGTGTGTTACGCAGCACGTTTGAGCTTCAGCAAGAACCAATGAGGTTCATTCTTGTGTTACGCAGCACGTTTGAGCTTCCGCAAGAACCAATAAGGTTCATTCTCGTGTTTCGCATCACGTTTGAGCTTCAGCAAGAACCAATGAGGTTCATTCTCATGTGTTACGCAGCACGTTTGAGCTTCAGCAAGAACCAATGAGGTTCATTCTTATGTGTTACGCAGCACGTTTGAGCTTCCGCAAGAACCAATGAGGTTCATTCTCGTGTGTTACGCAGCACGTTTGAGCTTCAGCAAGAACCAATGAGGTTCATTCTTGTGTTACGCAGCACTTTTGATCTTCAGCAAGAACCAGTGAGGTTCATTCTCGTGTTACACATCATGTTTAAGCTTCAGCAAGAACCAATGAGGTTCATTCTCATGTGTTATGCAACACGTTTGAGCTTCCGCAAGAACCAATGAGGTTCATTCTCATGTGTTACATAGCACGTTTGAGCTTCCGCAAGAACCAATGAGGTTCATTCTCATGTGTTACGCAGCACGTTTAAACTTCCACAAGAACCAATGAGGTTCATTCTCGTGTTACGCACCACGTTTGAGCTTCAGCAAGGTTCAATGAAGTTCATTCTCATGTGTTATTCATCACGTTTGAGCTTCAGCAAGAACCGATGAGGTTCATTCTCATGTGTTTTTCACATCACTTTTAGCTTCAACAAGAACCAATGAGGTTCATTCTCGTGTGTTTTACGCAGCACATTTGAGCTTCAGCAAGAACCAATGAGGTTTATTCTCATGTGTTACGCATCACATTTGAGATTCAGCAAGAACCAGTGAGGTTCATTCTCTTGTTACGCATCAGGTTTGAGCTTCAGCAAGAACCAATGAGGTTCATTCTCGTGTGTTACGCAGCACGTTTGAGCTTCCGCAAGAACCAATGAGGTTCATTCTCGTGTTACGCATCACTTTTGAGCTTCAGCAAGAACCAATGAGGTTCATTCTCATGTGTTACGCAGCACGTTTGAGCTTTAGCAAGAACCAATGAGGTTCATTCTTATGTGTTACGCAGCACGTTTGAGCTTCCGCAAGAACCAATGAGGTTCATTCTCGTGTGTTACGCAGCACGTTTGAGCTTCAGCAAGAACCAATGAGGTTCATTCTTGTGTTACGCAGCACGTTTGAGCTTCCGCAAGAACCAATGAGGTTCATTCTCGTGTTTCGCATCACGTTTGAGCTTCAGCAAGAACCAATGAGGTTCATTCTCATGTGTTAAGCAGCACGTTTGAGCTTCAGCAAGCACCAATGAGGTTCATTCTTGTGTTACGCAGCACGTTTGAGCTTCAGCAAGAACCAATGAGGTTCATTCTCGTGTGTTACGCAGCACGTTTGAGCTTCAGCAAGCACCAATGAGGTTCATTCTTGTGTTACGCAGCACGTTTGAGCTTCAGCAAGAACCAATGAGGTTCATTCTCGTGTGTTACGCAGCACGTTTGAGCTTTAGCAAGAACCAATGAGGTTCATTCTCGTGTTACATATCATATTTAAGCTTCAGCAAGAACCAATGAGGTTCATTCTTATGCGTTACGCAGCACGTTTGAGCTTCCGCAAAAACCAATGAAGTTCATTCTCGTGTTACGCAGCACGTTTGAGCTTCAGCAAGAATCAATGAGGTTCATTCTTGTGTTACACATCATGTTTAAGCTTCAGCAAGATCCGATGAGGTTCATTCTCATGTGTTTTTCACATCACTTTTAGCTTCAACAAGAACCAATGAGGTTCATTCTCGTGTGTTACGCAGCACATTTGAGCTTCAGCAAGAACCAATGAGGTTTATTCTCATGTGTTACGCATCACATTTGAGATTCAGCAAAAACCAATGAGGTTCATTCTCGTGTTACGCATCAGGTTTGAGCTTCAGCAAGGACCAATGAGGTTCATTCTCGTGTATTAGGCATCACGTTTGAGCTTCCGCAAGAACCAATGAAGTTCATTCTCATGTCTTACGCAGCACGTTTGAGCTTTAGCAAAAACCAATGAGTTTCATTCTCATGTGTTACGCAGCACATTTGAGCTTCAGCAAGAACCAATGAGGTTCATTCTCGTGTTACGCATCACGTTTAAGCTTTAACAAGAACCAATGAGGTTCATTCTAGTGTTGTGCATCACTTTTGAGCTTCAGCAAGAACCAATGAGGTTCATTCTTGTGTTACGCATCACGTTTGAGCTTCAGCAAGAACCAATGAGGTTCATTCTCATGTGTTATGCATCATGTTTGAGCTTCAGCAAGAACCAATGAGGTTCATTCTCGTGTGTTACGCAGCACGTTTGAGCTTCAGCAAGATCCAATGAGGTTCATTCTCGTGTTGTGCATCACTTTTGAGCTTCAGCAAGAACCAATGAGGTTCATTCTTGTGTTACGCATCACATTTGAGATTCAGCAAAAACCAATGAGGTTCATTCTCGTGTTACGCATCACTTTTGAGCTTCAGCAAGAACCAATGAGGTTCATTCTCATGTGTTACGCAGCACGTTTGAGCTTCAGCAAGATTCAATGAGGTTCATTCTCGTGTTACGCATCATGTTTGAGCTTCAGCAAGAACCAATGAGGTTCATTCTCGTGTGTTACGCAGCACGTTTGAGCTTCAGCAAGATCCAATGAGGTTCATTCTCGTGTTACACATCATGTTTAAGCTTCAGCAAGAACCAATGAGGTTCATTCTCGTGTGTTACGCAGCACGTTTGAGCTTCAGCAAGATCCAATGAGGTTCATTCTCGTGTTACACATCATGTTTAAGCTTCAGCAAGAACCAATGAGGTTCATTCTCGTGTGTTACGCAGCACGTTTGAGCTTCCGCAAGAACCAATGAGGTTCATTCTCGTGTTACGCAGCACGTTTGAGCTTCAGCAAGAACCAATGAGGTTCATTCTTGTGTTACGCAGCACTTTTGAGCTTCAGCAAGAACCAATGAGGTTCATTCTCGTGTGTTACGCAGCACGTTTGAGCTTCTACAAGAACCAATGAGGTTCATTCTCGTGTTACGCAGCACGTTTGAGCTTCAGCAAGAACCAATGATGTTCATTCTTGTGTTACGCAGCACTTTTGAGCTTCAGCAAGAACCAATGAGGTTCATTCTCGTGTGTTACGCTGCACGTTTGAGCTTCAAAAAGAACCAGTAAGGTTCATTCTCGTGTTACACATCATGTTTAAGCTTCAGCAAGAACCAATGAGGTTCATTCTCATGTGTTATGCAACACGTTTGAGCTTCCGCAAGAACCAATGAGGTTCATTCTCATGTGTTACATAGCACGTTTGAGCTTCCGCAAGAACCAATGAGGTTCATTCTCATGTGTTACGCAGCACGTTTAAACTTCCACAAGAACCAATGAGGTTCATTCTCGTGTTACGCACCACGTTTGAGCTTCAGCAAGGTTCAATGAAGTTCATTCTCATGTGTTATTCATCACGTTTGAGCTTCAGCAAGAACCGATGAGGTTCATTCTCATGTGTTTTTCACATCACTTTTAGCTTCAACAAGAACCAATGAGGTTCATTCTCGTGTGTTTTACGCAGCACATTTGAGCTTCAGCAAGAACCAATGAGGTTTATTCTCATGTGTTACGCATCACATTTGAGATTCAGCAAGAACCAGTGAGGTTCATTCTCTTGTTACGCATCAGGTTTGAGCTTCAGCAAGAACCAATGAGGTTCATTCTCGTGTGTTACGCAGCACGTTTGAGCTTCCGCAAGAACCAATGAGGTTCATTCTCGTGTTACGCATCACTTTTGAGCTTCAGCAAGAACCAATGAGGTTCATTCTCATGTGTTACGCAGCACGTTTGAGCTTTAGCAAGAACCAATGAGGTTCATTCTTATGTGTTACGCAGCACGTTTGAGCTTCCGCAAGAACCAATGAGGTTCATTCTCGTGTGTTACGCAGCACGTTTGAGCTTCAGCAAGAACCAATGAGGTTCATTCTTGTGTTACGCAGCACGTTTGAGCTTCCGCAAGAACCAATGAGGTTCATTCTCGTGTTTCGCATCACGTTTGAGCTTCAGCAAGAACCAATGAGGTTCATTCTTATGTGTTACGCAGCACGTTTGAGCTTCAGCAAGAACCAATGAGGTTCATTCTTATGTGTTACGCAGCACGTTTGAGCTCCCGCAAGAACCAATGAGGTTCATTCTCGTGTGTTACGCAGCACGTTTGAGCTTCAGCAAGAACCAATGAGTTTCATTCTTGTGTTACGCAGCACTTTTGATCTTCAGCAAGAACCAGTGAGGTTCATTCTCGTGTTACACATCATGTTTAAGCTTCAGCAAGAACCAATGAGGTTCATTCTCATATGTTATGCAACACGTTTGAGCTTCCGCAAGAACCAATGAGGTTCATTCTCATGTGTTACATAGCACGTTTGAGCTTCCGCAAGAACCAATGAGGTTCATTCTTGTGTTACGCATCACTTTTGAGCTTCAGCAAGAACCAATGAGGTTCATTCTCGTGTTACGCATCTCGTTTGAGCTTCAGCAAGAACCAATGAGGTTCATTCTCGTGTTACGCGTCACGTTTGAGCTTCCGCAAGAACCAATGCGGTTCATTCTCGTGTTACGCATCACGTTTGAGCTTCAACAAGAACCAATGAGGTTTATTCTCATGTGTTACGCATCACGTTTGAGCTTCAGCAAGATTCAACGAGGTTCATTCTCATGTGTTACGCATCATGTTTGAGCTTCAGCAAGAACCAATGAAGTTCATTCTCATGTGTTACGCATCACGTTTGAGCTTCAGCAAGATTCAATGAGGTTCATTCTCATGTGTTACGCATCATGTCTGAGCTTCAGCAAGAACCAATGAGGTTCATTCTCGTGTGTTACGCAGCACGTTTGAGCTTCAGCAAGAACCAATGAGGTTCATTCTCGTGTTACACATCATGTTTAAGCTTCAGCAAGAACCAATGAGGTTTATTCTCATGTGTTACGCATCACGTTTGAGCTTTAGCAAGATTCAATGAGGTTCATTCTCATGTGTTACGCATCATGTTTGAGCTTCAGCAAGAACCAATGAAGTTCATTCTCATGTGTTACGCATCACGTTTGAGCTTCAGCAAGATTCAATGAGGTTCATTCTCGTGTTACGCATCATGTTTGAGCTTCAGCAAGAACCAATGAGGTTCATTCTCGTGTGTTACGCAGCACGTTTGAGCTTCAGCAAGATCCAATGAGGTTCATTCTCGTGTTACACATCATGTTTAAGCTTCAGCAAGAACCAATGAGGTTCATTCGCGTGTGTTACGCAGCACGTTTGAGCTTCAGCAAGAACCAATGAGGTTCATTCTCGTATTACGCAGCACGTTTGAGCTTCAGCAAGAACCAATGAGGTTCATTCTTGTGTTACGCAGCACTTTTGAGCTTCAGCAAGAACCAATGAGGTTCATTCTCGTGTGTTACGCAGCACGTTTGAGCTTCTACAAGAACCAATGAGGTTCATTCTCGTGTTACGCAGCACGTTTGAGCTTCAGCAAGAACCAATGATGTTCAATCTTGTGTTACGCAGCACTTTTGAGCTTCAGCAAGAACCAATGAGGTTCATTCTCGTGTGTTACGCTGCACGTTTGAGCTTCAAAAAGAACCAGTAAGGTTAATTCTCGTGTTACACATCATGTTTAAGCTTCAGCAAGAACCAATGAGGTTCATTCTCATGTGTTACGCAGCACGTTTAAGCTTCCACAAGAACCAATGAGGTTCATTCTCATTTGTTACGCAGCACGTTTAAGCTTCAGCAAAAACCAATGAGGTTTACTCTCGTGTTACGCATCACGTTTGAGCTTCCACAAGAACCAATGAGGTTCATTCTCATGTGTTACGCAGCACGTTTAAGCTTCAGCAAAAACCAATGAGGTTTATTCTCTAGTTACGCATCACGTTTGAGTTTCAACAAGAACCAATGAGGTTCATTCTAGTGTTGTGCATCACGTTTGAGCTTCAGCAAGAACCAATGAGGTTCATTCTCGTGTTATGCATCACGTTTGAGCTTCAGCAAGAACCAATGAGGTTCATTCTCGTGTTACGCGTCACGTTTGAGCTTCAGCAAGAACCAATGCGGTTCATTCTCGTGTTACGCATCACGTTTGAGCTTCAACAAGAACCAATGAGGTTCATTCTCGTGTTACGCACCACGTTTGAGCTTCAGCAAGAACCAATGAGGTTTATTCTCATGTGTTACGCATCACTTTTGAGCTTCAGCAAGGTTCAATGAGGTTTATTCTCATGTGTTACGCATCATGTTTGAGCTTCAGCAAGAACCAATGAAGTTCATTCTCATGTGTTATTCATCACGTTTGAGCTTCAGCAAGAACCAATGAGGTTCATTCTCGTGTTACATATCATATTTAAGCTTCAACAAGAACCAATGAGGTTCATTCTCGTGTGTTTTACGCAGCACATTTGAGCTTCAGCAAGAACCAATGAGGTTTATTCTCATGTGTTACGCATCACATTTGAGATTCAGCAAGAACCAGTGAGGTTCATTCTCTTGTTACGCATCAGGTTTGAGCTTCAGCAAGGACCAATGAGGTTCATTCTCGTGTATTACGCATCACGTTTGATCTTCCGCAAGAACCAATGAGGTTCATTCTCGTGTGTTACGCAGCACGTTTGAGCTTCCGCAAGAACCAATGAGGTTCATTCTCATGTCTTACGCGTCACGTTTGAGCTTCAGCAAGAACCAATGCGGTTCATTCTCGTGTTACGCATCACGTTTGAGCTTCAACAAGAACCAATGAGGTTCATTCTCGTGTTACGCACCACGTTTGAGCTTCAGCAAGAACCAATGAGGTTTATTCTCATGTGTTACGCATCACTTTTGAGCTTCAGCAAGGTTCAATGAGGTTTATTCTCATGTGTTACGCATCATGTTTGAGCTTCAGCAAGAACCAATGAAGTTCATTCTCATGTGTTATTCATCACGTTTGAGCTTCAGCAAGAACCAATGAGGTTCATTCTCGTGTTACATATCATATTTAAGCTTCAACAAGAACCAATGAGGTTCATTCTCGTGTGTTTTACGCAGCACATTTGAGCTTCAGCAAGAACCAATGAGGTTTATTCTCATGTGTTACGCATCACATTTGAGATTCAGCAAGAACCAGTGAGGTTCATTCTCTTGTTACGCATCAGGTTTGAGCTTCAGCAAGGACCAATGAGGTTCATTCTCGTGTATTACGCATCACGTTTGATCTTCCGCAAGAACCAATGAGGTTCATTCTCGTGTGTTACGCAGCACGTTTGAGCTTCCGCAAGAACCAATGAGGTTCATTCTCGTGTTACGCATCACTTTTGAGCTTCAGCAAGAACCAATGAGGTTCATTCTCATGTGTTACGCAGCACGTTTGAGCTTTAGCAAGAACCAATGAGGTTCATTCTTATGTGTTACGCAGCACGTTTGAGCTTCCGCAAGAACCAATGAGGTTCATTCTCGTGTGTTACGCAGCACGTTTGAGCTTCAGCAAGAACCAATGAGGTTCATTCTTGTGTTACGCAGCACGTTTGAGCTTCCGCAAGAACCAATGAGGTTCATTCTCGTGTTTCGCATCACGTTTGAGCTTCAGCAAGAACCAATGAGGTTCATTCTCATGTGTTACGCAGCACGTTTGAGCTTCAGCAAGAACCAATGAGGTTCATTCTTATGTGTTACGCAGCACGTTTGAGCTTCCGCAAGAACCAATGAGGTTCATTCTCGTGTGTTACGCAGCACGTTTGAGCTTCAGCAAGAACCAATGAGGTTCATTCTTGTGTTACGCAGCACTTTTGATCTTCAGCAAGAACCAGTGAGGTTCATTCTCGTGTTACACATCATGTTTAAGCTTCAGCAAGAACCAATGAGGTTCATTCTCATGTGTTATGCAACACGTTTGAGCTTCCGCAAGAACCAATGAGGTTCATTCTCATGTGTTACATAGCACGTTTGAGCTTCCGCAAGAACCAATGAGGTTCATTCTCATGTGTTACGCAGCACGTTTAAACTTCCACAAGAACCAATGAGGTTCATTCTCGTGTTACGCACCACGTTTGAGCTTCAGCAAGGTTCAATGAAGTTCATTCTCATGTGTTATTCATCACGTTTGAGCTTCAGCAAGAACCGATGAGGTTCATTCTCATGTGTTTTTCACATCACTTTTAGCTTCAACAAGAACCAATGAGGTTCATTCTCGTGTGTTTTACGCAGCACATTTGAGCTTCAGCAAGAACCAATGAGGTTTATTCTCATGTGTTACGCATCACATTTGAGATTCAGCAAGAACCAGTGAGGTTCATTCTCTTGTTACGCATCAGGTTTGAGCTTCAGCAAGAACCAATGAGGTTCATTCTCGTGTGTTACGCAGCACGTTTGAGCTTCCGCAAGAACCAATGAGGTTCATTCTCGTGTTACGCATCACTTTTGAGCTTCAGCAAGAACCAATGAGGTTCATTCTCATGTGTTACGCAGCACGTTTGAGCTTTAGCAAGAACCAATGAGGTTCATTCTTATGTGTTACGCAGCACGTTTGAGCTTCCGCAAGAACCAATGAGGTTCATTCTCGTGTGTTACGCAGCACGTTTGAGCTTCAGCAAGAACCAATGAGGTTCATTCTTGTGTTACGCAGCACGTTTGAGCTTCCGCAAGAACCAATGAGGTTCATTCTCGTGTTTCGCATCACGTTTGAGCTTCAGCAAGAACCAATGAGGTTCATTCTTATGTGTTACGCAGCACGTTTGAGCTTCAGCAAGAACCAATGAGGTTCATTCTTATGTGTTACGCAGCACGTTTGAGCTCCCGCAAGAACCAATGAGGTTCATTCTCGTGTGTTACGCAGCACGTTTGAGCTTCAGCAAGAACCAATGAGTTTCATTCTTGTGTTACGCAGCACTTTTGATCTTCAGCAAGAACCAGTGAGGTTCATTCTCGTGTTACACATCATGTTTAAGCTTCAGCAAGAACCAATGAGGTTCATTCTCATATGTTATGCAACACGTTTGAGCTTCCGCAAGAACCAATGAGGTTCATTCTCATGTGTTACATAGCACGTTTGAGCTTCCGCAAGAACCAATGAGGTTCATTCTTGTGTTACGCATCACTTTTGAGCTTCAGCAAGAACCAATGAGGTTCATTCTCGTGTTACGCATCTCGTTTGAGCTTCAGCAAGAACCAATGAGGTTCATTCTCGTGTTACGCGTCACGTTTGAGCTTCAGCAAGAACCAATGCGGTTCATTCTCGTGTTACGCATCACGTTTGAGCTTCAACAAGAACCAATGAGGTTTATTCTCATGTGTTACGCATCACGTTTGAGCTTCAGCAAGATTCAACGAGGTTCATTCTCATGTGTTACGCATCATGTTTGAGCTTCAGCAAGAACCAATGAAGTTCATTCTCATGTGTTACGCATCACGTTTGAGCTTCAGCAAGATTCAATGAGGTTCATTCTCATGTGTTACGCATCATGTCTGAGCTTCAGCAAGAACCAATGAGGTTCATTCTCGTGTGTTACGCAGCACGTTTGAGCTTCAGCAAGAACCAATGAGGTTCATTCTCGTGTTACACATCATGTTTAAGCTTCAGCAAGAACCAATGAGGTTTATTCTCATGTGTTACGCATCACGTTTGAGCTTTAGCAAGATTCAATGAGGTTCATTCTCATGTGTTACGCATCATGTTTGAGCTTCAGCAAGAACCAATGAAGTTCATTCTCATGTGTTACGCATCACGTTTGAGCTTCAGCAAGATTCAATGAGGTTCATTCTCGTGTTACGCATCATGTTTGAGCTTCAGCAAGAACCAATGAGGTTCATTCTCGTGTGTTACGCAGCACGTTTGAGCTTCAGCAAGATCCAATGAGGTTCATTCTCGTGTTACACATCATGTTTAAGCTTCAGCAAGAACCAATGAGGTTCATTCTCGTGTGTTACGCAGCACGTTTGAGCTTCAGCAAGAACCAATGAGGTTCATTCTCGTATTACGCAGCACGTTTGAGCTTCAGCAAGAACCAATGAGGTTCATTCTTGTGTTACGCAGCACTTTTGAGCTTCAGCAAGAACCAATGAGGTTCATTCTCGTGTGTTACGCAGCACGTTTGAGCTTCTACAAGAACCAATGAGGTTCATTCTCGTGTTACGCAGCACGTTTGAGCTTCAGCAAGAACCAATGATGTTCATTCTTGTGTTACGCAGCACTTTTGAGCTTCAGCAAGAACCAATGAGGTTCATTCTCGTGTGTTACGCTGCACGTTTGAGCTTCAAAAAGAACCAGTAAGGTTCATTCTCGTGTTACACATCATGTTTAAGCTTCAGCAAGAACCAATGAGGTTCATTCTCATGTGTTACGCAGCACGTTTAAGCTTCCACAAGAACCAATGAGGTTCATTCTCATTTGTTACGCAGCACGTTTAAGCTTCAGCAAAAACCAATGAGGTTTACTCTCGTGTTACGCATCACGTTTGAGCTTCCACAAGAACCAATGAGGTTCATTCTCATGTGTTACGCAGCACGTTTAAGCTTCAGCAAAAACCAATGAGGTTTATTCTCTAGTTACGCATCACGTTTGAGTTTCAACAAGAACCAATGAGGTTCATTCTAGTGTTGTGCATCACGTTTGAGCTTCAGCAAGAACCAATGAGGTTCATTCTCGTGTTATGCATCACGTTTGAGCTTCAGCAAGAACCAATGAGGTTCATTCTCGTGTTACGCGTCACGTTTGAGCTTCAGCAAGAACCAATGCGGTTCATTCTCGTGTTACGCATCACGTTTGAGCTTCAACAAGAACCAATGAGGTTCATTCTCGTGTTACGCACCACGTTTGAGCTTCAGCAAGAACCAATGAGGTTTATTCTCATGTGTTACGCATCACTTTTGAGCTTCAGCAAGGTTCAATGAGGTTTATTCTCATGTGTTACGCATCATGTTTGAGCTTCAGCAAGAACCAATGAAGTTCATTCTCATGTGTTATTCATCACGTTTGAGCTTCAGCAAGAACCAATGAGGTTCATTCTCGTGTTACATATCATATTTAAGCTTCAACAAGAACCAATGAGGTTCATTCTCGTGTGTTTTACGCAGCACATTTGAGCTTCAGCAAGAACCAATGAGGTTTATTCTCATGTGTTACGCATCACATTTGAGATTCAGCAAGAACCAGTGAGGTTCATTCTCTTGTTACGCATCAGGTTTGAGCTTCAGCAAGGACCAATGAGGTTCATTCTCGTGTATTACGCATCACGTTTGATCTTCCGCAAGAACCAATGAGGTTCATTCTCGTGTGTTACGCAGCACGTTTGAGCTTCCGCAAGAACCAATGAGGTTCATTCTCGTGTTACGCATCACTTTTGAGCTTCAGCAAGAACCAATGAGGTTCATTCTCATGTGTTACGCAGCACGTTTGAGCTTTAGCAAGAACCAATGAGGTTCATTCTTATGTGTTACGCAGCACGTTTGAGCTTCCGCAAGAACCAATGAGGTTCATTCTCGTGTGTTACGCAGCACGTTTGAGCTTCAGCAAGAACCAATGAGGTTCATTCTTGTGTTACGCAGCACGTTTGAGCTTCCGCAAGAACCAATGAGGTTCATTCTCGTGTTTCGCATCACGTTTGAGCTTCAGCAAGAACCAATGAGGTTCATTCTCATGTGTTACGCAGCACGTTTGAGCTTCAGCAAGAACCAATGAGGTTCATTCTTATGTGTTACGCAGCACGTTTGAGCTTCCGCAAGAACCAATGAGGTTCATTCTCGTGTGTTACGCAGCACGTTTGAGCTTCAGCAAGAACCAATGAGGTTCATTCTTGTGTTACGCAGCACTTTTGATCTTCAGCAAGAACCAGTGAGGTTCATTCTCGTGTTACACATCATGTTTAAGCTTCAGCAAGAACCAATGAGGTTCATTCTCATGTGTTATGCAACACGTTTGAGCTTCCGCAAGAACCAATGAGGTTCATTCTCATGTGTTACATAGCACGTTTGAGCTTCCGCAAGAACCAATGAGGTTCATTCTCATGTGTTACGCAGCACGTTTAAACTTCCACAAGAACCAATGAGGTTCATTCTCGTGTTACGCACCACGTTTGAGCTTCAGCAAGGTTCAATGAAGTTCATTCTCATGTGTTATTCATCACGTTTGAGCTTCAGCAAGAACCGATGAGGTTCATTCTCATGTGTTTTTCACATCACTTTTAGCTTCAACAAGAACCAATGAGGTTCATTCTCGTGTGTTTTACGCAGCACATTTGAGCTTCAGCAAGAACCAATGAGGTTTATTCTCATGTGTTACGCATCACATTTGAGATTCAGCAAGAACCAGTGAGGTTCATTCTCTTGTTACGCATCAGGTTTGAGCTTCAGCAAGAACCAATGAGGTTCATTCTCGTGTGTTACGCAGCACGTTTGAGCTTCCGCAAGAACCAATGAGGTTCATTCTCGTGTTACGCATCACTTTTGAGCTTCAGCAAGAACCAATGAGGTTCATTCTCATGTGTTACGCAGCACGTTTGAGCTTTAGCAAGAACCAATGAGGTTCATTCTTATGTGTTACGCAGCACGTTTGAGCTTCCGCAAGAACCAATGAGGTTCATTCTCGTGTGTTACGCAGCACGTTTGAGCTTCAGCAAGAACCAATGAGGTTCATTCTTGTGTTACGCAGCACGTTTGAGCTTCCGCAAGAACCAATGAGGTTCATTCTCGTGTTTCGCATCACGTTTGAGCTTCAGCAAGAACCAATGAGGTTCATTCTTGTGTTACACATCATGTTTAAGCTTCAGCAAGATCCGATGAGGTTCATTCTCATGTGTTTTTCACATCACTTTTAGCTTCAACAAGAACCAATGAGGTTCATTCTCGTGTGTTACGCAGCACATTTGAGCTTCAGCAAGAACCAATGAGGTTTATTCTCATGTGTTACGCATCACATTTGAGATTCAGCAAAAACCAATGAGGTTCATTCTCGTGTTACGCATCAGGTTTGAGCTTCAGCAAGGACCAATGAGGTTCATTCTCGTGTATTAGGCATCACGTTTGAGCTTCCGCAAGAACCAATGAAGTTCATTCTCATGTCTTACGCAGCACGTTTGAGCTTTAGCAAAAACCAATGAGGTTCATTCTCATGTGTTACGCAGCACATTTGAGCTTCAGCAAGAACCAATGAGGTTCATTCTCGTGTTACGCATCACGTTTAAGCTTTAACAAGAACCAATGAGGTTCATTCTAGTGTTGTGCATCACTTTTGAGCTTCAGCAAGAACCAATGAGGTTCATTCTTGTGTTACGCATCACGTTTGAGCTTCAGCAAGAACCAATGAGGTTCATTCTCATGTGTTATGCATCATGTTTGAGCTTCAGCAAGAACCAATGAAGTTCATTCTCATGTGTTACGCATCACGTTTGAGCTTCAGCAAGATTCAATGAGGTTCATTCTCGTGTTACGCATCATGTTTGAGCTTCAGCAAGAACCAATGAGGTTCATTCTCGTGTGTTACGCAGCACGTTTGAGCTTCAGCAAGAACCAATGAGGTTCATTCTCGTGTTACACATCATGTTTAAGCTTCAGCAAGAACCAATGAGGTTCATTCTCGTGTGCTACGCAGCACGTTTGAGCTTCCGCAAGAACCAATGAGGTTCATTCTCGTGTTACATATCATATTTAAGCTTCAGCAAGAACCAATGAGGTTCATTCTTATGCGTTACGCAGCACGTTTGAGCTTCCGCAAAAACCACTGAAGTTCATTCTCGTGTTACGCAGCACGTTTGAGCTTCAGCAAGAATCAATGAGGTTCATTCTCGTGTTACACATCATGTTTAAGCTTCAGCAAGATCCGATGAGGTTCATTCTCATGTGTTTTTCACATCACTTTTAGCTTCAACAAGAACCAATGAGGTTCATTCTCGTGTGTTACGCAGCACATTTGAGCTTCAGCAAGAACCAATGAGGTTTATTCTCGTGTTACGCATCAGGTTTGAGCTTCAGCAAGGACCAATGAGGTTCATTTTCGTGTGTTAGGCATCACGTTTGAGCTTCCGCAAGAACCAATGAAGTTCATTCTCATGTCTTACGCAGCACGTTTGAGCTTCAGCAAAAACCAATGAGGTTCATTCTCATGTGTTACGCAGCACATTTGAGCTTCAGCAAGAACCAATGAGGTTCATTCTCGTGTTACGCATCACGTTTGAGCCACAGCAAGAACCAATGAGGTTCATTCTCATGTTACGCAGCACGTTTAAGCTTCAGCAAAAACCAATGAGGTTTATTCTCTTGTTACACATCACGTTTGAGCTTTAACAAGAACCAATGAGGTTCATTCTAGTGTTGTGCATCACTTTTGAGCTTCAGCAAGAACCAATGAGGTTCATTCTTGTGTTACGCATCACGTTTGAGCTTCAGCAAGAACCAATGAGGTTCATTCTCATGTGTTACGCATCATGTTTGAGCTTCAGCAAGAACCAATGAAGTTCATTCTCATGTGTTACGCATCACGTTTGAGCTTCAGCAAGATTCAATGAGGTTCATTCTCGTGTTACGCATCATGTTTGAGCTTCAGCAAGAACCAATGAGGTTCATTCTCGTGTGTTACGCAGCACGTTTGAGCTTCAGCAAGAACCAATGAGGTTCATTCTCGTGTTACACATCATGTTTAAGCTTCAGCAAGAACCAATGAGGTTCATTCTTATGCGTTACGCAGCACGTTTGAGCTTCCGCAAAAACCACTGAAGTTCATTCTCGTGTTACGCAGCACGTTTGAGCTTCAGCAAGAATCAATGAGGTTCATTCTCGTGTTACACATCATGTTTAAGCTTCAGCAAGATCCGATGAGGTTCATTCTCATGTGTTTTTCAACTCACTTTTAGCTTCAACAAGAACCAATGAGGTTCATTCTCGTGTGTTACGCAGCACATTTGAGCTTCAGCAAGAACCAATGAGGTTTATTCTCGTGTTACGCATCAGGTTTGAGCTTCAGCAAGGACCAATGAGGTTCATTTTCGTGTGTTAGGCATCACGTTTGAGCTTCCGCAAGAACCAATGAAGTTCATTCTCATGTCTTACGCAGCACGTTTGAGCTTCAGCAAAAACCAATGAGGTTCATTCTCATGTGTTACGCAGCACATTTGAGCTTCAGCAAGAACCAATGAGGTTCATTCTCGTGTTACGCATCACGTTTGAGCCACAGCAAGAACCAATGAGGTTCATTCTCATGTTACGCAGCACGTTTAAGCTTCAGCAAAAACCAATGAGGTTTATTCTCTTGTTACACATCACGTTTGAGCTTTAACAAGAACCAATGAGGTTCATTCTAGTGTTGTGCATCACTTTTGAGCTTCAGCAAGAACCAATGAGGTTCATTCTTGTGTTACGCATCACGTTTGAGCTTCAGCAAGAACCAATGAGGTTCATTCTCATGTGTTACGCATCATGTTTGAGCTTCAGCAAGAACCAATGAAGTTCATTCTCATGTGTTACGCATCACGTTTGAGCTTCAGCAAGATTCAATGAGGTTCATTCTCGTGTTACGCATCATGTTTGAGCTTCAGCAAGAACCAATGAGGTTCATTCTCGTGTGTTACGCAGCACGTTTGAGCTTCAGCAAGAACCAATGAGGTTCATTCTCGTGTTACACATCATGTTTAAGCTTCAGCAAGAACCAATGAGGTTCATTCTCGTGTGCTACGCAGCACGTTTGAGCTTCCGCAAGAACCAATGATGTTCATTCTCGTGTTACGCATCACGTTTGAGCTTCAGCAAGAACCAATGAGGTTCATTCTCATGTGTTACGCAGCACGTTTGAGCTTCAGCAAGAACCAATGAGGTTCATTCTCATGTGTTACGCATCACGTTTGAGCTTCCACAAGAACCAATGAGGTTCATTCTCATGTGTTACGCATCACGTTTGAGCTTCAGCAAGAACCAATGAGGTTCATTCTCGTGTTACGCATCACATTTGAGCTTCAGCAAGAACCAATGAGGTTCATTCTCATGTGTTACGCAGCACGTTTGAGCTTCAGCAAGCACCAATGAGGTTCATTCTTGTGTTACACATCATATTTAAGCTTCAGCAAGCACCAATGAAGTTCATTCTCATGTGTTACGCAGCACGTTTGAGCTTCAGCAAGAACCAATGAGGTTCATTCTCATGTGTTACGCATCACTTTTGAGCTTCCACAAGAACCAATGAGGTTCATTCTCATGTGTTACGCATCCCGTTTGAGCTTCAGCAAGAACCAATGAGGTTCATTCTCGTGTTACGCATCACATTTGAGCTTCCACAAGAACCAATGAGGTTCATTCTCATGTGTTACGCATCACGTTTGAGCTTCCACAAGAACCAATGAGGTTCATTCTCATGTGTTACGCAGTACGTTTGAGCTTCAGCAAGCACCAATGAGGTTCATTCTTGTGTTACGCAGCACGTTTGAGCTTCAGCAAGAACCAGTGAGATTCATTCTCGTGTGTTACGCAGCACGTTTGAGCTTTAGCAAGAACCAATGAGGTTCATTCTCGTGTTACATATCATATTTAAGCTTCAGCAAGAACCAATGAGGTTCATTCTTATGTGTTACGCAGCACGTTTGAGCTTCCGCAAAAACCAATGAAGTTCATTCTCGTGTTACGCAGCACGTTTGAGCTTCAGCAAGAATCAATGAGGTTCATTCTCGTGTTACACATCATGTTTAAGCTTCAGCAAGATCCGATGAGGTTCATTCTCATGTGTTTTTCACATCACTTTTAGCTTCAGCAAGAACCAATGAGGTTCATTCTTGTGTTACGCAACACATTTGAGCTTCAACAAGAACCAATGAGGTTCATTCTCGTGTGTTACGCATCACGTTTGAGATTCAGCAAGAACCAATGAGGTTCATTCTCGTGTTACGCATCAGGTTTGAGCTTCAGCAAGGACCAATGAGGTTCATTCTCGTGTGTTAGGCATCACGTTTGAGCTTCCGCAAGAACCAATGAAGTTCATTCTCATGTCTTACGCAGCACGTTTAAGCTTCAGCAAAAACCAATGAGGTTTATTCTCTTGTTACGCATCACGTTTGAGCTTTAACAAGAACCAATGAGGTTCATTCTAGTGTTGTGCATCACTTTTGAGCTTCAGCAAGAACCAATGAGGTTCATTCTTGTGTTACGCATCACGTTTGAGCTTCAGCAAGAACCAATGAGGTTCATTCTCGTGTTACGCATCACGTTTGAGCCTCAGCAAGAACCAATGAGGTTCATTCTCATGTTACGCAGCACGTTTGAGCTTCAACAAGAACCAATGAGGTTCATTCTTGTGTTACGCAGCACATTTGAGCTTCAGCAAGAACCAATGAGGTTCTTTCTTGTGTGTTACGCTGCACGTTTGAGCTTCAGCAAGAACCAGTGAGGTTCATTCTTGTGTTACGCTGCACGTTTGAGCTTCAGCAAGAACCAATGAGGTTCATTCTTGTGTTACGCAGCACGTTTGAGCTTCAGCAAGAACCAGTGAGGTTCATTCTCGTGTTACACATCATGTTTAAGCTTCAGCAAGAACCAATGAGGTTCATTCTCATGTGTTATGCAACACGTTTGAGCTTCCGCAAGAACCAATGAGGTTCATTCTCATGTGTTACATAGCACGTTTGAGCTTCCGCAAGAACCAATGAGGTTCATTCTCATGTGTTACGCAGCACGTTTAAGCTTCCACAAGAACCAATGAGGTTCATTCTCATGTGTTACGCAGCACGTTTAAGCTTCAGCAAAAACCAATGAGGTTTATTTTCGTGTTACGCATCACGTTTGAGCTTCCACAAGAACCAATGAGGTTCATTCTCATGTGTTACGCATCACGTTTGAGCCACAGCAAGAACCAATGAGGTTCATTCTCATGTTACGCAGCACGTTTAAGCTTCAGCAAAAACCAATGAGGTTTATTCTCTTGTTACACATCACGTTTGAGCTTTAACAAGAACCAATGAGGTTCATTCTAGTGTTGTGCATCACTTTTGAGCTTCAGCAAGAACCAATGAGGTTCATTCTTGTGTTACGCATCACGTTTGAGCTTCAGCAAGAACCAATGAGGTTCATTCTCATGTGTTACGCATCATGTTTGAGCTTCAGCAAGAACCAATGAAGTTCATTCTCATGTGTTACGCATCACGTTTGAGCTTCAGCAAGATTCAATGAGGTTCATTCTCGTGTTACGCATCATGTTTGAGCTTCAGCAAGAACCAATGAGGTTCATTCTCGTGTGTTACGCAGCACGTTTGAGCTTCAGCAAGAACCAATGAGGTTCATTCTCGTGTTACACATCATGTTTAAGCTTCAGCAAGAACCAATGAGGTTCATTCTCGTGTGCTACGCAGCACGTTTGAGCTTCCGCAAGAACCAATGATGTTCATTCTCGTGTTACGCATCACGTTTGAGCTTCAGCAAGAACCAATGAGGTTCATTCTCATGTGTTACGCAGCACGTTTGAGCTTCAGCAAGAACCAATGAGGTTCATTCTCATGTGTTACGCATCACGTTTGAGCTTCCACAAGAACCAATGAGGTTCATTCTCATGTGTTACGCATCACGTTTGAGCTTCAGCAAGAACCAATGAGGTTCATTCTTGTGTTACGCATCACATTTGAGCTTCAGCAAGAACCAATGAGGTTCTTTCTCATGTGTTACGCAGCACGTTTGAGCTTCAGCAAGCACCAATGAGGTTCATTCTTGTGTTACACATCATATTTAAGCTTCAGCAAGCACCAATGAAGTTCATTCTCATGTGTTACGCAGCACGTTTGAGCTTCAGCAAGAACCAATGAGGTTCATTCTCATGTGTTACGCATCACTTTTGAGCTTCCACAAGAACCAATGAGGTTCATTCTCATGTGTTACGCATCCCGTTTGAGCTTCAGCAAGAACCAATGAGGTTCATTCTCGTGTTACGCATCACATTTGAGCTTCCACAAGAACCAATGAGGTTCATTCTCATGTGTTACGCATCACGTTTGAGCTTCCACAAGAACCAATGAGGTTCATTCTCATGTGTTACGCAGTACGTTTGAGCTTCAGCAAGCACCAATGAGGTTCATTCTTGTGTTACGCAGCACGTTTGAGCTTCAGCAAGAACCAGTGAGATTCATTCTCGTGTGTTACGCAGCACGTTTGAGCTTTAGCAAGAACCAATGAGGTTCATTCTCGTGTTACATATCATATTTAAGCTTCAGCAAGAACCAATGAGGTTCATTCTTATGTGTTACGCAGCACGTTTGAGCTTCCGCAAAAACCAGTGAAGTTCATTCTCGTGTTACGCAGCACGTTTGAGCTTCAGCAAGAATCAATGAGGTTCATTCTCGTGTTACACATCATGTTTAAGCTTCAGCAAGATCCGATGAGGTTCATTCTCATGTGTTTTTCACATCACTTTTATCTTCAGCAAGAACCAATGAGGTTCATTCTTGTGTTACGCAACACATTTGAGCTTCAACAAGAACCAATGAGGTTCATTCTCGTGTGTTACGCATCACGTTTGAGATTCAGCAAGAACCAATGAGGTTCATTCTCGTGTTACGCATCAGGTTTGAGCTTCAGCAAGGACCAATGAGGTTCATTCTCGTGTGTTAGGCATCACGTTTGAGCTTCCGCAAGAACCAATGAAGTTCATTCTCATGTCTTACGCAGCACGTTTAAGCTTCAGCAAAAACCAATGAGGTTTATTCTCTTGTTACGCATCACGTTTGAGCTTTAACAAGAACCAATGAGGTTCATTCTAGTGTTGTGCATCACTTTTGAGCTTCAGCAAGAACCAATGAGGTTCATTCTTGTGTTACGCATCACGTTTGAGCTTCAGCAAGAACCAGTGAGGTTCATTCTCGTGTTACGCATCACATTTGAGCCTCAGCAAGAACCAATGAGGTTCATTCTCATGTTACGCAGCACGTTTGAGCTTCAACAAGAACCAATGAGGTTCATTCTCGTGTTACACATCATGTTTAAGCTTCAGCAAGAGCCAATGAGGTTCATTCTCGTGTTACGCATACGTTTGAGCTTCAGCAAGAACCAATAAGGTTCATTCTCGTGTTATGCAGCACGTTTGAGCTTCAGCAAGAACCAATGAGGTTCATTCTTGTGTTACGCAGCACGTTTGAGCTTCAGCAAGAACCAGTGAGGTTCATTCTCGTGTTACACATCACGTTTGAGCTTCAGCAAGAACCAATGAGGTTCATTCTCGTGTGTTACGCAGCACGTTTGAGCTTCAGCAAGAACCAATGAGGTTCATTCTTGTGTTACGCAGCACGTTTGAGCTTCAGCAAGAACCAATGAGGTTCATTCTTGTGTTACGCAGCACGTTTGAGCTTCAGCAAGAACCAGTGAGGTTCATTCTCGTGTTACACATCATGTTTAAGCTTCAGCAAGAACCAATGAGGTTCATTCTCATGTGTTATGCAACACGTTTGAGCTTCCGCAAGAACCAATGAGGTTCATTCTCATGTGTTACATAGCACGTTTGAGCTTCCGCAAGAACCAATGAGGTTCATTCTCATGTGTTACGCAGCACGTTTAAGCTTCCACAAGAACCAATGAGGTTCATTCTCATGTGTTACGCAGCACGTTTAAGCTTCAGCAAAAACCAATGAGGTTTATTTTCGTGTTACGCATCACGTTTGAGCTTCCACAAGAACCAATGAGGTTCATACTCATGTGTTACGCAGCACGTTTAAGCTTCAGCAAAAACCAATGAGGTTTTTTTTTGTGTTACGCATCACGTTTGAGCTTCAACAAAAACCAATGAGGTTCATTCTAGTGTTGTGCATCACGTTTGAGCTTCAGCAAGAACCAATGAGGTTCATTCTCGTGTTACGCGTCACGTTTGAGCTTCAGCAAGAACCAATGAGGTTCATTCTCGTGTTACGCGTCACGTTTGAGCTTCAGCAAGAACCAATGAGGTTCATTCTCGTGTTACGCATCACGTTTGAGCTTCAACAAGAACCAATGAGGTTCATTCTCGTGTTACGCACCACGTTTGAGCTTCAGCAAGAACCAATGAGGTTCATTCTCGTGTTACGCATCACGTTTGAGCTTCAGCAAGAACCAATGAGGTTCATTCTCGAGTTACGCGTCACGTTTGAGCTTCAGCAAGAACCAATGAGGTTCATTCTCGTGTTACGCATCACATTTGAGCTTCCACAAGAACCAATGAGGTTCATTCTCGTGTTACACAACACGTTTGAGCTTCCGCAAGAACCAATGAGGTTCATTCTCATGTGTTACGCATCACGTTTGAGCTTCCACAAGAACCAATGAGGTTCATTCTCATGTGTTACGCATCACGTTTGAGCTTCAGCAAGAACCAATGAGGTTCATTCTCGTGTTACGCATCACATTTGAGCTTCAGCAAGAACCAATGAGGTTCATTCTCATGTGTTACGCAGCACGTTTGAGCTTCAGCAAGCACCAATGAGGTTCATTCTTGTGTTACGCAGCACGTTTGAGCTTCAGCAAAAACCAATGAGGTTCATTCTCGTGTTACACATCATATTTAAGCTTCAGCAAGCACCAATGAAGTTCATTCTCATGTGTTACGCAGCACGTTTGAGCTTCAGCAAGAACCAATGAGGTTCATTCTCATGTGTTACGCATCACGTTTGAGCTTCAGCAAGAACCAATGAGGTTCATTCTCATGTGTTACGCATCACGTTTGAGCTTCAGCAAGAACCAATGAGGTTCATTCTCGTGTTACGCATCACATTTGAGCTTCCACAAGAACCAATGAGGTTCATTCTCATGTGTTACGCATCACGTTTGAGCTTCCACAAGAACCAATGAGGTTCATTCTTGTGTTACGCAGCACGTTTGAGCTTCAGCAAGAACCAGTGAGATTCATTCTCGTGTGTTACGCAGCACGTTTGAGCTTTAGCAAGAACCAATGAGGTTCATTCTCGTGTTACATATCATATTTAAGCTTCAGCAAGAACCAATGAGGTTCATTCTTATGTGTTACGCAGCACGTTTGAGCTTCCGCAAAAACCAATGAAGTTCATTCTCGTGTTACGCAGCACGTTTGAGCTTCAGCAAGAATCAATGAGGTTCATTCTCGTGTTACACATCATGTTTAAGCTTCAGCAAGATCCGATGAGGTTCATTCTCATGTGTTTTTCACATCACTTTTAGCTTCAGCAAGAACCAATGAGGTTCATTCTTGTGTTACGCAACACATTTGAGCTTCAACAAGAACCAATGAGGTTCATTCTCGTGTGTTACGCATCACGTTTGAGATTCAGCAAGAACCAATGAGGTTCATTCTCGTGTTACGCATCAGGTTTGAGCTTCAGCAAGGACCAATGAGGTTCATTCTCGTGTGTTAGGCATCACGTTTGAGCTTCCGCAAGAACCAATGAAGTTCATTCTCATGTGTTACGCAGCACGTTTGAGCTTCAGCAAGAACCAATGAGGTTCATTCTCATGTGTTACGCATCACTTTTGAGCTTCCACAAGAACCAATGAGGTTCATTCTCATGTGTTACGCATCCCGTTTGAGCTTCAGCAAGAACCAATGAGGTTCATTCTCGTGTTACGCATCACATTTGAGCTTCCACAAGAACCAATGAGGTTCATTCTCATGTGTTACGCATCACGTTTGAGCTTCCACAAGAACCAATGAGGTTCATTCTCATGTGTTACGCAGTACGTTTGAGCTTCAGCAAGCACCAATGAGGTTCATTCTTGTGTTACGCAGCACGTTTGAGCTTCAGCAAGAACCAGTGAGATTCATTCTCGTGTGTTACGCAGCACGTTTGAGCTTTAGCAAGAACCAATGAGGTTCATTCTCGTGTTACATATCATATTTAAGCTTCAGCAAGAACCAATGAGGTTCATTCTTATGTGTTACGCAGCACGTTTGAGCTTCCGCAAAAACCAGTGAAGTTCATTCTCGTGTTACGCAGCACGTTTGAGCTTCAGCAAGAATCAATGAGGTTCATTCTCGTGTTACACATCATGTTTAAGCTTCAGCAAGATCCGATGAGGTTCATTCTCATGTGTTTTTCACATCACTTTTATCTTCAGCAAGAACCAATGAGGTTCATTCTTGTGTTACGCAACACATTTGAGCTTCAACAAGAACCAATGAGGTTCATTCTCGTGTGTTACGCATCACGTTTGAGATTCAGCAAGAACCAATGAGGTTCATTCTCGTGTTACGCATCAGGTTTGAGCTTCAGCAAGGACCAATGAGGTTCATTCTCGTGTGTTAGGCATCACGTTTGAGCTTCCGCAAGAACCAATGAAGTTCATTCTCATGTCTTACGCAGCACGTTTAAGCTTCAGCAAAAACCAATGAGGTTTATTCTCTTGTTACGCATCACGTTTGAGCTTTAACAAGAACCAATGAGGTTCATTCTAGTGTTGTGCATCACTTTTGAGCTTCAGCAAGAACCAATGAGGTTCATTCTTGTGTTACGCATCACGTTTGAGCTTCAGCAAGAACCAATGAGGTTCATTCTCGTGTTACGCATCACATTTGAGCCTCAGCAAGAACCAATGAGGTTCATTCTCATGTTACGCAGCACGTTTGAGCTTCAACAAGAACCAATGAGGTTCATTCTCGTGTTACACATCATGTTTAAGCTTCAGCAAGAGCCAATGAGGTTCATTCTCGTGTTACGCATACGTTTGAGCTTCAGCAAGAACCAATAAGGTTCATTCTCGTGTTATGCAGCACGTTTGAGCTTCAGCAAGAACCAATGAGGTTCATTCTTGTGTTACGCAGCACGTTTGAGCTTCAGCAAGAACCAGTGAGGTTCATTCTCGTGTTACACATCACGTTTGAGCTTCAGCAAGAACCAATGAGGTTCATTCTCGTGTGTTACGCAGCACGTTTGAGCTTCAGCAAGAACCAATGAGGTTCATTCTTGTGTTACGCAGCACGTTTGAGCTTCAGCAAGAACCAATGAGGTTCATTCTTGTGTTACGCAGCACGTTTGAGCTTCAGCAAGAACCAGTGAGGTTCATTCTCGTGTTACACATCATGTTTAAGCTTCAGCAAGAACCAATGAGGTTCATTCTGATGTGTTATGCAACACGTTTGAGCTTCCGCAAGAACCAATGAGGTTCATTCTCATGTGTTACATAGCACGTTTGAGCTTCCGCAAGAACCAATGAGGTTCATTCTCATGTGTTACGCAGCACGTTTAAGCTTCCACAAGAACCAATGAGGTTCATTCTCATGTGTTACGCAGCACGTTTAAGCTTCAGCAAAAACCAATGAGGTTTATTTTCGTGTTACGCATCACGTTTGAGCTTCCACAAGAACCAATGAGGTTCATACTCATGTGTTACGCAGCACGTTTAAGCTTCAGCAAAAACCAATGAGGTTTTTTTTTGTGTTACGCATCACGTTTGAGCTTCAACAAAAACCAATGAGGTTCATTCTAGTGTTGTGCATCACGTTTGAGCTTCAGCAAGAACCAATGAGGTTCATTCTCGTGTTACGCGTCACGTTTGAGCTTCAGCAAGAACCAATGAGGTTCATTCTCGTGTTACGCGTCACGTTTGAGCTTCAGCAAGAACCAATGAGGTTCATTCTCGTGTTACGCATCACGTTTGAGCTTCAACAAGAACCAATGAGGTTCATTCTCGTGTTACGCACCACGTTTGAGCTTCAGCAAGAACCAATGAGGTTCATTCTCGTGTTACGCATCACGTTTGAGCTTCAGCAAGAACCAATGAGGTTCATTCTCGAGTTACGCGTCACGTTTGAGCTTCAGCAAGAACCAATGAGGTTCATTCTCGTGTTACGCATCACATTTGAGCTTCCACAAGAACCAATGAGGTTCATTCTCGTGTTACACAACACGTTTGAGCTTCCGCAAGAACCAATGAGGTTCATTCTCATGTGTTACGCATCACGTTTGAGCTTCCACAAGAACCAATGAGGTTCATTCTCATGTGTTACGCATCACGTTTGAGCTTCAGCAAGAACCAATGAGGTTCATTCTCGTGTTACGCATCACATTTGAGCTTCAGCAAGAACCAATGAGGTTCATTCTCATGTGTTACGCAGCACGTTTGAGCTTCAGCAAGCACCAATGAGGTTCATTCTTGTGTTACGCAGCACGTTTGAGCTTCAGCAAAAACCAATGAGGTTCATTCTCGTGTTACACATCATATTTAAGCTTCAGCAAGCACCAATGAAGTTCATTCTCATGTGTTACGCAGCACGTTTGAGCTTCAGCAAGAACCAATGAGGTTCATTCTCATGTGTTACGCATCACGTTTGAGCTTCAGCAAGAACCAATGAGGTTCATTCTCATGTGTTACGCATCACGTTTGAGCTTCAGCAAGAACCAATGAGGTTCATTCTCGTGTTACGCATCACATTTGAGCTTCCACAAGAACCAATGAGGTTCATTCTCATGTGTTACGCATCACGTTTGAGCTTCCACAAGAACCAATGAGGTTCATTCTTGTGTTACGCAGCACGTTTGAGCTTCAGCAAGAACCAGTGAGATTCATTCTCGTGTGTTACGCAGCACGTTTGAGCTTTAGCAAGAACCAATGAGGTTCATTCTCGTGTTACATATCATATTTAAGCTTCAGCAAGAACCAATGAGGTTCATTCTTATGTGTTACGCAGCACGTTTGAGCTTCCGCAAAAACCAATGAAGTTCATTCTCGTGTTACGCAGCACGTTTGAGCTTCAGCAAGAATCAATGAGGTTCATTCTCGTGTTACACATCATGTTTAAGCTTCAGCAAGATCCGATGAGGTTCATTCTCATGTGTTTTTCACATCACTTTTAGCTTCAGCAAGAACCAATGAGGTTCATTCTTGTGTTACGCAACACATTTGAGCTTCAACAAGAACCAATGAGGTTCATTCTCGTGTGTTACGCATCACGTTTGAGATTCAGCAAGAACCAATGAGGTTCATTCTCGTGTTACGCATCAGGTTTGAGCTTCAGCAAGGACCAATGAGGTTCATTCTCGTGTGTTAGGCATCACGTTTGAGCTTCCGCAAGAACCAATGAAGTTCATTCTCATGTCTTACGCAGCACATTTAAGCTTCAGCAAAAACCAATGAGGTTTATTCTCTTGTTACGCATCACGTTTGAGCTTTAACAAGAACCAATGAGGTTCATTCTAGTGTTGTGCATCACTTTTGAGCTTCAGCAAGAACCAATGAGGTTCATTCTTGTGTTACGCATCACGTTTGAGCTTCAGCAAGAACCAATGAGGTTCATTCTCGTGTTACGCATCACGTTTGAGCCTCAGCAAGAACCAATGAGGTTCATTCTCATGTTACGCAGCACGTTTGAGCTTCAACAAGAACCAATGAGGTTCATTCTCGTGTTACACATCATGTTTAAGCTTCAGCAAGAGCCAATGAGGTTCATTCTCGTGTTACGCATACGTTTGAGCTTCAGCAAGAACCAATGAGGTTCATTCTTGTGTTACGCAGCACATTTGAGCTTCAGCAAGAACCAATGAGGTTCATTCTTGTGTGTTACGCTGCACGTTTGAGCTTCAGCAAGAACCAGTGAGGTTCATTCTCGTGTTACACATCATGTTTAAGCTTCAACAAGAACCAATGAGGTTCATTCTCATGTGTTACGCATCACGTTTGAGCTTCAGCAAGCACCAATGAGGTTCATTCTTGTGTTACGCAGCACGTTTGAGCTTCAGCAAGAACCAATGAGGTTCATTCTCGTGTTACACATCATATTTAAGCTTCAGCAAGAACCAATGAAGTTCATTCTCATGTGTTACGCAGCACGTTTGAGCTTCAGCAAGAACCAATGAGGTTCATTCTCATGTGTTACGCATCACTTTTGAGCTTCCACAAGAACCAATGAGGTTCATTCTCATGTGTTACGCATCACGTTTGAGCTTCAGCAAGAACCAATGAGGTTCATTCTCGTGTTACGCATCACATTTGAGCTTCCACAAGAACCAATGAGGTTCATTCTCATGTGTTACGCAGCACGTTTGAGCTTTAGCAAGAACCAATGAGGTTCATTCTCGTGTTACATATCATATTTAAGCTTCAGCAAGAACCAATGAGGTTCATTCTCGTGTTACGCAGCACGTTTGAGCTTCCGCAAGAACCAATGAAGTTCATTCTCGTGTTACGCAGCACATTTGAGCTTCAACAAGAATCAATGAGGTTCATTCTCGTGTTACACATCATGTTTTAGCTTCAGCAAGATCCGATGAGGTTCATTCTCATGTGTTTTTCACATCACTTTTAGCTTCAACAAGAACCAATGAGGTTCATTCTCGTGTGTTACGCAGCACATTTGAGCTTCAGCAAGAACCAATGAGGTTCATTCTTGTGTTACGCATCACGTTTGAGCTTCAGCAAGAACCAATGAGGTTCATTCTCGTGTTACGCGTCACGTTTGAGCTTCAGCAAGAACCAATGAGGTTCATTCTCGTGTTACGCATCACGTTTGAGCTTCAACAAGAACCAATGAGGTTCATTCTCGTGTTACGCACCACGTTTGAGCTTCAGCAAGAACCAATGAGGTTCATTCTCGTGTTACGCATCACGTTTGAGCTTCAGCAAGAACCAATGAGGTTCATTCTCGAGTTACGCGTCACGTTTGAGCTTCAGCAAGAACCAATGAGGTTCATTCTCGTGTTACGCATCACATTTGAGCTTCCACAAGAACCAATGAGGTTCATTCTCGTGTTACACAACACGTTTGAGCTTCCGCAAGAACCAATGAGGTTCATTCTCATGTGTTACGCATCACGTTTGAGCTTCCACAAGAACCAATGAGGTTCATTCTCATGTGTTACGCATCACGTTTGAGCTTCAGCAAGAACCAATGAGGTTCATTCTCGTGTTACGCATCACATTTGAGCTTCAGCAAGAACCAATGAGGTTCATTCTCATGTGTTACGCAGCACGTTTGAGCTTCAGCAAGCACCAATGAGGTTCATTCTTGTGTTACGCAGCACGTTTGAGCTTCAGCAAAAACCAATGAGGTTCATTCTCGTGTTACACATCATATTTAAGCTTCAGCAAGCACCAATGAAGTTCATTCTCATGTGTTACGCAGCACGTTTGAGCTTCAGCAAGAACCAATGAGGTTCATTCTCATGTGTTACGCATCACGTTTGAGCTTCAGCAAGAACCAATGAGGTTCATTCTCATGTGTTACGCATCACGTTTGAGCTTCAGCAAGAACCAATGAGGTTCATTCTCGTGTTACGCATCACATTTGAGCTTCCACAAGAACCAATGAGGTTCATTCTCATGTGTTACGCATCACGTTTGAGCTTCCACAAGAACCAATGAGGTTCATTCTTGTGTTACGCAGCACGTTTGAGCTTCAGCAAGAACCAGTGAGATTCATTCTCGTGTGTTACGCAGCACGTTTGAGCTTTAGCAAGAACCAATGAGGTTCATTCTCGTGTTACATATCATATTTAAGCTTCAGCAAGAACCAATGAGGTTCATTCTTATGTGTTACGCAGCACGTTTGAGCTTCCGCAAAAACCAATGAAGTTCATTCTCGTGTTACGCAGCACGTTTGAGCTTCAGCAAGAATCAATGAGGTTCATTCTCGTGTTACACATCATGTTTAAGCTTCAGCAAGATCCGATGAGGTTCATTCTCATGTGTTTTTCACATCACTTTTAGCTTCAGCAAGAACCAATGAGGTTCATTCTTGTGTTACGCAACACATTTGAGCTTCAACAAGAACCAATGAGGTTCATTCTCGTGTGTTACGCATCACGTTTGAGATTCAGCAAGAACCAATGAGGTTCATTCTCGTGTTACGCATCAGGTTTGAGCTTCAGCAAGGACCAATGAGGTTCATTCTCGTGTGTTAGGCATCACGTTTGAGCTTCCGCAAGAACCAATGAAGTTCATTCTCATGTCTTACGCAGCACATTTAAGCTTCAGCAAAAACCAATGAGGTTTATTCTCTTGTTACGCATCACGTTTGAGCTTTAACAAGAACCAATGAGGTTCATTCTAGTGTTGTGCATCACTTTTGAGCTTCAGCAAGAACCAATGAGGTTCATTCTTGTGTTACGCATCACGTTTGAGCTTCAGCAAGAACCAATGAGGTTCATTCTCGTGTTACGCATCACGTTTGAGCCTCAGCAAGAACCAATGAGGTTCATTCTCATGTTACGCAGCACGTTTGAGCTTCAACAAGAACCAATGAGGTTCATTCTCGTGTTACACATCATGTTTAAGCTTCAGCAAGAGCCAATGAGGTTCATTCTCGTGTTACGCATACGTTTGAGCTTCAGCAAGAACCAATGAGGTTCATTCTTGTGTTACGCAGCACATTTGAGCTTCAGCAAGAACCAATGAGGTTCATTCTTGTGTGTTACGCTGCACGTTTGAGCTTCAGCAAGAACCAGTGAGGTTCATTCTCGTGTTACACATCATGTTTAAGCTTCAACAAGAACCAATGAGGTTCATTCTCATGTGTTACGCATCACGTTTGAGCTTCAGCAAGCACCAATGAGGTTCATTCTTGTGTTACGCAGCACGTTTGAGCTTCAGCAAGAACCAATGAGGTTCATTCTCGTGTTACACATCATATTTAAGCTTCAGCAAGAACCAATGAAGTTCATTCTCATGTGTTACGCAGCACGTTTGAGCTTCAGCAAGAACCAATGAGGTTCATTCTCATGTGTTACGCATCACTTTTGAGCTTCCACAAGAACCAATGAGGTTCATTCTCATGTGTTACGCATCACGTTTGAGCTTCAGCAAGAACCAATGAGGTTCATTCTCGTGTTACGCATCACATTTGAGCTTCCACAAGAACCAATGAGGTTCATTCTCATGTGTTACGCAGCACGTTTGAGCTTTAGCAAGAACCAATGAGGTTCATTCTCGTGTTACATATCATATTTAAGCTTCAGCAAGAACCAATGAGGTTCATTCTCGTGTTACGCAGCACGTTTGAGCTTCCGCAAGAACCAATGAAGTTCATTCTCGTGTTACGCAGCACATTTGAGCTTCAACAAGAATCAATGAGGTTCATTCTCGTGTTACACATCATGTTTTAGCTTCAGCAAGATCCGATGAGGTTCATTCTCATGTGTTTTTCACATCACTTTTAGCTTCAACAAGAACCAATGAGGTTCATTCTCGTGTGTTACGCAGCACATTTGAGCTTCAGCAAGAACCAATGAGGTTCATTCTTGTGTTACGCATCACGTTTGAGCTTCAGCAAGAACCAATGAGGTTCATTCTTGTGTTACGCATCACGTTTGAGCTTCAGCAAGAACCAATGAGGTTCATTCTCGTGTTACGCATCACGTTTGAGCCTCAGCAAGAACCAATGAGGTTCATTCTCATGTTACGCAGCACGTTTGAGCTTCAACAAGAACCAATGAGGTTCATTCTCGTGTTACACATCATGTTTAAGCTTCAGCAAGAGCCAATGAGGTTCATTCTCGTGTTACGCATACGTTTGAGCTTCAGCAAGAACCAATGAGGTTCATTCTTGTGTTACGCAGCACATTTGAGCTTCAGTAAGAACCAATGAGGTTCATTCTTGTGTGTTACGCTGCACGTTTGAGCTTCAGCAAGAACCAGTGAGGTTCATTCTCGTGTTACACATCATGTTTAAGCTTCAGCAAGAACCAATGAGGTTCATTCTCATGTGTTACGCATCACGTTTGAGCTTCAGCAAGCACCAATGAGGTTCATTCTTGTGTTACGCAGCACGTTTGAGCTTCAGCAAGAACCAATGAGGTTCATTCTCGTGTTACACATCATATTTAAGCTTCAGCAAGAACCAATGAAGTTCATTCTCATGTGTTACGCAGCACGTTTGAGCTTCAGCAAGAACCAATGAGGTTCATTCTCATGTGTTACGCATCACTTTTGAGCTTCCACAAGAACCAATGAGGTTCATTCTCATGTGTTACGCATCACGTTTGAGCTTCAGCAAGAACCAATGAGGTTCATTCTCGTGTTACGCATCACATTTGAGCTTCCACAAGAACCAATGAGGTTCATTCTCATGTGTTACGCAGCACGTTTGAGCTTTAGCAAGAACCAATGAGGTTCATTCTCGTGTTACATATCATATTTAAGCTTCAGCAAGAACCAATGAGGTTCATTCTCGTGTTACGCAGCACGTTTGAGCTTCCGCAAGAACCAATGAAGTTCATTCTCGTGTTACGCAGCACGTTTGAGCTTCAACAAGAATCAATGAGGTTCATTCTCGTGTTACACATCATGTTTTAGCTTCAGCAAGATCCGATGAGGTTCATTCTCATGTGTTTTTCACATCACTTTTAGCTTCAACAAGAACCAATGAGGTTCATTCTCGTGTGTTACGCAGCACATTTGAGCTTCAGCAAGAACCAATGAGGTTTATTCTCATCTGTTACGCATCACGTTTGAGCTTCAGCAAGAACCAATGAGGTTCATTCTCGTGTTACGCATCACGTTTGAGCTTCAGCAAGAACCAATGAGGTTCATTCTCGTGTGTTTTACGCAGCACATTTGAGCTTCAGCAAGAACCAATGAGGTTTATTCTCATGTGTTACGCGTCACATTTGAGATTCAGCAAGAACCAGTGAGGTTCATTCTCTTGTTACGCATCAGGTTTGAGCTTCAGCAAGGACCAATGAGGTTCATTCTCGTGTATTACGCATCACGTTTGATCTTCCGCAAGAACCAATGAGGTTCATTCTCGTGTGTTACGCAGCACGTTTGAGCTTCCGCAAGAACCAATGAGGTTCATTCTCGTGTTACGCATCACTTTTGAGCTTCAGCAAGAACCAATGAGGTTCATTCTCATGTGTTACGCAGCACGTTTGAGCTTTAGCAAGAACCAATGAGGTTCATTCTTATGTGTTACGCAGCACGTTTGAGCTTCCGCAAGAACCAATGAGGTTCATTCTCGTGTGTTACGCAGCACGTTTGAGCTTCAGCAAGGACCAATGAGGTTCATTCTTGTGTTACGCAGCACGTTTGAGCTTCCGCAAGAACCAATGAGGTTCATTCTCGTGTTTCGCATCACGTTTGAGCTTCAGCAAGAACCAATGAGGTTCATTCTCATGTGTTACGCAGCACGTTTGAGCTTCAGCAAGAACCAATGAGGTTCATTCTTATGTGTTACGCAGCACGTTTGAGCTTCCGCAAGAACCAGTGAGGTTCATTCTCGTGTTACACATCATGTTTAAGCTTCAGCAAGAACCAATGAGGTTCATTCTCGTGTTACGCATCACGTTTGAGCTTCAACAAGAACCAATGAGGTTCATTCTCGTGTTACGCACCACGTTTGAGCTTCAGCAAGAACCAATGAGGTTCATTCTCGTGTTACGCATCACGTTTGAGCTTCAGCAAGAACCAATGAGGTTCATTCTCGTGTTACGCGTCACGTTTGAGCTTCAGCAAGAACCAATGAGGTTCATTCTCGTGTTACGCATCACATTTGAGATTCCACAAGAACCAATGAGGTTCATTCTCGTGTTACACAACACGTTTTAGCTTCCGCAAGAACCAATGAGGTTCATTCTCATGTGTTACGCATCACGTTTGAGCTTCCACAAGAACCAATGAGGTTCATTCTCATGTGTTACGCATCACGTTTGAGCTTCAGCAAGAACCAATGAGGTTCATTCTCGTGTTACGCATCACATTTGAGCTTCAGCAAGAACCAATGAGGTTCATTCTCATGTGTTACGCAGCACGTTTGAGCTTCAGCAAGCACCAATGAGGTTCATTCTTGTGTTACGCAGCACGTTTGAGCTTCAGCAAGAACCAATGAGGTTCATTCTCATGTGTTACGCATCATGTTTGAGCTTCAGCAAGAACCAATGAAGTTCATTCTCATGTGTTACGCGTCACGTTTGAGCTTCAGCAAGAACCAATGAGGTTCATTCTCGTGTTACGCATCACATTTGAGATTCCACAAGAACCAATGAGGTTCATTCACGTGTTACACAACACGTTTTAGCTTCCGCAAGAACCAATGAGGTTCATTCTCATGTGTTACGCATCACGTTTGAGCTTCAGCAAGAACCAATGAGGTTCATTCTCGTGTTACGCATCACATTTGAGCTTCAGCAAGAACCAATGAGGTTCATTCTCATGTGTTACGCAGCACGTTTGAGCTTCAGCAAGCACCAATGAGGTTCATTCTTGTGTTACGCAGCACGTTTGAGCTTCAGCAAGAACCAATGAGGTTCATTCTCATGTGTTACGCATCATGTTTGAGCTTCAGCAAGAACCAATGAAGTTCATTCTCATGTGTTACGCATCATGTTTGAGCTTCAGCAAGAACCAATGAGGTTCATTCTCGTGTATTACGCAGCACGTTTGAGCTTCAGCAAGAACCAATGAGGTTCATTCTCATGTGTTACACAGCACATTTGAGCTTCAGCAAGAACCAATGAGGTTCATTCTTATGTGTTACGCAGCACGTTTGAGCTTCAGCAAGAACCAATGAGGTTCATTCTCGTGTGTTACGCAGCACGTTTGAGCTTCAGCAAGAACCAATGAGGTTCATTCTTGTGTTACGCAGCACGTTTGAGCTTCAGCAAGAACCAGTGAGGTTCATTCTCGTGTTACACATCATGTTTAAGCTTCAGCAAGAACCAATGAGGTTCATTCTCATGTGTTATGCAACACGTTTGAGCTTCCGCAAGAACCAATGAGGTTCATTCTCATGTGTTACGCAGCACGTTTAAGCTTCAGCAAAAACCAATGAGGTTTATTTTCGTGTTACGCATCACGTTTGAGCTTCCACAAGAACCAATGAGGTTCATACTCATGTGTTACGCAGCACGTTTAAGCTTCAGCAAAAACCAATGAGGTTTTTTTTTGTGTTACGCATCACGTTTGAGCTTCAACAAAAACCAATGAGGTTCATTCTAGTGTTGTGCATCACGTTTGAGCTTCAGCAAGAACCAATGAGGTTCATTCTCGTGTTACGCGTCACGTTTGAGCTTCAGCAAGAACCAATGAGGTTCATTCTCGTGTTACGCGTCACGTTTGAGCTTCAGCAAGAACCAATGAGGTTCATTCTCGTGTTACGCATCACGTTTGAGCTTCAACAAGAACCAATGAGGTTCATTCTCGTGTTACGCATCACGTTTGAGCTTCAGCAAGAACCAATGAGGTTCATTCTCGTGTGTTACGCAGCACGTTTGAGCTTCAGCAAGAACCAATGAGGTTCATTCTTGTGTTACGCAGCACGTTTGAGCTTCAGCAAGAACCAGTGAGGTTCATTCTCGTGTTACACATCATGTTTAAGCTTCAGCAAGAACCAATGAGGTTCATTCTCATGTGTTATGCAACACGTTTGAGCTTCCGCAAGAACCAATGAGGTTCATTCTCATGTGTTACGCAGCACGTTTAAGCTTCAGCAAAAACCAATGAGGTTTATTTTCGTGTTACGCATCACGTTTGAGCTTCCACAAGAACCAATGAGGTTCATACTCATGTGTTACGCAGCACGTTTAAGCTTCAGCAAAAACCAATGAGGTTTTTTTTTGTGTTACGCATCACGTTTGAGCTTCAACAAAAACCAATGAGGTTCATTCTAGTGTTGTGCATCACGTTTGAGCTTCAGCAAGAACCAATGAGGTTCATTCTCGTGTTACGCGTCACGTTTGAGCTTCAGCAAGAACCAATGAGGTT
Source organism: Rhinogobio ventralis (assembly GCA_039654625.1). Taxonomy (NCBI): domain Eukaryota; kingdom Metazoa; phylum Chordata; class Actinopteri; order Cypriniformes; family Gobionidae; genus Rhinogobio; species Rhinogobio ventralis. Next base: position 28,454,280 of record CM077217.1, on the reverse strand, counting down.
CATTCTCGTGTTACGCGTCACGTTTGAGCTTCAGCAAGAACCAATGAGGTTCATTCTCGTGTTACGCATCACGTTTGAGCTTCAACAAGAACCAATGAGGTTCATTCTCGTGTTACGCATCACGTTTGAGCTTCAGCAAGAATCAATGAGGTTCATTCTCGTGTTACGCATCACGTTTGAGCTTCAGCAAGAACCAATGAGATTCATTCTCGTGTTACGCGTCACGTTTGAGCTTCAGCAAGAACCAATGAGGTTCATTCTCGTGTTACGCATCACATTTGAGCTTCCACAAGAACCAATGAGGTTCATTCTCGTGTTACACAACACGTTTGAGCTTCCGCAAGAACCAATGAGGTTCATTCTCATGTGTTACGCATCACGTTTGAGCTTCCACAAGAACCAATGAGGTTCATTCTCGTGTGTTTTACGCAGCACATTTGAGCTTCAGCAAGAACCAATGAGGTTTATTCTCATGTGTTACGCGTCACATTTGAGATTCAGCAAGAACCAGTGAGGTTCATTCTCTTGTTACGCATCAGGTTTGAGCTTCAGCAAGGACCAATGAGGTTCATTCTCGTGTATTACGCATCACGTTTGATCTTCCGCAAGAACCAATGAGGTTCATTCTCGTGTGTTACGCAGCACGTTTGAGCTTCCGCAAGAACCAATGAGGTTCATTCTCGTGTTACGCATCACTTTTGAGCTTCAGCAAGAACCAATGAGGTTCATTCTCATGTGTTACGCAGCACGTTTGAGCTTTAGCAAGAACCAATGAGGTTCATTCTTATGTGTTACGCAGCACGTTTGAGCTTCCGCAAGAACCAATGAGGTTCATTCTCGTGTGTTACGCAGCACGTTTGAGCTTCAGCAAGGACCAATGAGGTTCATTCTTGTGTTACGCAGCACGTTTGAGCTTCCGCAAGAACCAATGAGGTTCATTCTCGTGTTTCGCATCACGTTTGAGCTTCAGCAAGAACCAATGAGGTTCATTCTCATGTGTTACGCAGCACGTTTGAGCTTCAGCAAGAACCAATGAGGTTCATTCTTATGTGTTACGCAGCACGTTTGAGCTTCCGCAAGAACCAGTGAGGTTCATTCTCGTGTTACACATCATGTTTAAGCTTCAGCAAGAACCAATGAGGTTCATTCTCGTGTTACGCATCACGTTTGAGCTTCAACAAGAACCAATGAGGTTCATTCTCGTGTTACGCACCACGTTTGAGCTTCAGCAAGAACCAATGAGGTTCATTCTCGTGTTACGCATCACGTTTGAGCTTCAGCAAGAACCAATGAGGTTCATTCTCGTGTTACGCGTCACGTTTGAGCTTCAGCAAGAACCAATGAGGTTCATTCTCGTGTTACGCATCACATTTGAGATTCCACAAGAACCAATGAGGTTCATTCTCGTGTTACACAACACGTTTTAGCTTCCGCAAGAACCAATGAGGTTCATTCTCATGTGTTACGCATCACGTTTGAGCTTCCACAAGAACCAATGAGGTTCATTCTCATGTGTTACGCATCACGTTTGAGCTTCAGCAAGAACCAATGAGGTTCATTCTCGTGTTACGCATCACATTTGAGCTTCAGCAAGAACCAATGAGGTTCATTCTCATGTGTTACGCAGCACGTTTGAGCTTCAGCAAGCACCAATGAGGTTCATTCTTGTGTTACGCAGCACGTTTGAGCTTCAGCAAGAACCAATGAGGTTCATTCTCATGTGTTACGCATCATGTTTGAGCTTCAGCAAGAACCAATGAAGTTCATTCTCATGTGTTACGCGTCACGTTTGAGCTTCAGCAAGAACCAATGAGGTTCATTCTCGTGTTACGCATCACATTTGAGATTCCACAAGAACCAATGAGGTTCATTCACGTGTTACACAACACGTTTTAGCTTCCGCAAGAACCAATGAGGTTCATTCTCATGTGTTACGCATCACGTTTGAGCTTCAGCAAGAACCAATGAGGTTCATTCTCGTGTTACGCATCACATTTGAGCTTCAGCAAGAACCAATGAGGTTCATTCTCATGTGTTACGCAGCACGTTTGAGCTTCAGCAAGCACCAATGAGGTTCATTCTTGTGTTACGCAGCACGTTTGAGCTTCAGCAAGAACCAATGAGGTTCATTCTCATGTGTTACGCATCATGTTTGAGCTTCAGCAAGAACCAATGAAGTTCATTCTCATGTGTTACGCATCATGTTTGAGCTTCAGCAAGAACCAATGAGGTTCATTCTCGTGTATTACGCAGCACGTTTGAGCTTCAGCAAGAACCAATGAGGTTCATTCTCATGTGTTACACAGCACATTTGAGCTTCAGCAAGAACCAATGAGGTTCATTCTTATGTGTTACGCAGCACGTTTGAGCTTCAGCAAGAACCAATGAGGTTCATTCTCGTGTGTTACGCAGCACGTTTGAGCTTCAGCAAGAACCAATGAGGTTCATTCTTGTGTTACGCAGCACGTTTGAGCTTCAGCAAGAACCAGTGAGGTTCATTCTCGTGTTACACATCATGTTTAAGCTTCAGCAAGAACCAATGAGGTTCATTCTCATGTGTTATGCAACACGTTTGAGCTTCCGCAAGAACCAATGAGGTTCATTCTCATGTGTTACGCAGCACGTTTAAGCTTCCACAAGAACCAATGAGGTTCATTCTCATGTGTTACGCAGCACGTTTAAGCTTCAGCAAAAACCAATGAGGTTTATTTTCGTGTTACGCATCACGTTTGAGCTTCCACAAGAACCAATGAGGTTCATACTCATGTGTTACGCAGCACGTTTAAGCTTCAGCAAAAACCAATGAGGTTTTTTTTTGTGTTACGCATCACGTTTGAGCTTCAACAAAAACCAATGAGGTTCATTCTAGTGTTGTGCATCACGTTTGAGCTTCAGCAAGAACCAATGAGGTTCATTCTCGTGTTACGCGTCACGTTTGAGCTTCAGCAAGAACCAATGAGGTTCATTCTCGTGTTACGCGTCACGTTTGAGCTTCAGCAAGAACCAATGAGGTTCATTCTCGTGTTACGCATCACGTTTGAGCTTCAACAAGAACCAATGAGGTTCATTCTCGTGTTACGCATCACGTTTGAGCTTCAGCAAGAATCAATGAGGTTCATTCTCGTGTTACGCATCACGTTTGAGCTTCAGCAAGAACCAATGAGATTCATTCTCGTGTTACGCGTCACGTTTGAGCTTCAGCAAGAACCAATGAGGTTCATTCTCGTGTTACGCATCACATTTGAGCTTCCACAAGAACCAATGAGGTTCATTCTCGTGTTACACAACACGTTTGAGCTTCCGCAAGAACCAATGAGGTTCATTCTCATGTGTTACGCATCACGTTTGAGCTTCCACAAGAACCAATGAGGTTCATTCTCATGTGTTACGCATCACGTTTGAGCTTCAGCAAGAACCAATGAGGTTCATTCTCGTGTTACGCATCACATTTGAGCTTCAGCAAGAACCAATGAGGTTCATTCTCATGTGTTACGCAGCACGTTTGAGCTTCAGCAAGCACCAATGAGGTTCATTCTTGTGTTACGCAGCACGTTTGAGCTTCAGCAAGAACCAATGAGGTTCATTCTCGTGTTACACATCATATTTAAGCTTCAGCAAGCACCAATGAAGTTCATTCTCATGTGTTACGCAGCACGTTTGAGCTTCAGCAAGAACCAATGAGGTTCATTCTCATGTGTTACGCATCACGTTTGAGCTTCAGCAAGAACCAATGAGGTTCATTCTCATGTGTTACGCATCACGTTTGAGCTTCAGCAAGAACCAATGAGGTTCATTCTCGTGTTACGCATCACATTTGAGCTTCCACAAGAACCAATGAGGTTCATTCTCATGTGTTACGCATCACGTTTGAGCTTCCACAAGAACCAATGAGGTTCATTCTTGTGTTACGCAGCACGTTTGAGCTTCAGCAAGAACCAGTGAGATTCATTCTCGTGTGTTACGCAGCACGTTTGAGCTTCAGCAAGGACCAATGAGGTTCATTCTTGTGTTACGCAGCACGTTTGAGCTTCCGCAAGAACCAATGAGGTTCATTCTCGTGTTTCGCATCACGTTTGAGCTTCAGCAAGAACCAATGAGGTTCATTCTCATGTGTTACGCAGCACGTTTAAGCTTCAGCAAGAACCAATGAGGTTCATTCTCGTGTTACGCATCACGTTTGAGCTTCAACAAGAACCAATGAGGTTCATTCTCGTGTTACGCACCACGTTTGAGCTTCAGCAAGAACCAATGAGGTTCATTCTCGTGTTACGCATCACGTTTGAGCTTCAGCAAGAACCAATGAGGTTCATTCTCGTGTTACGCGTCACGTTTGAGCTTCAGCAAGAACCAATGAGGTTCATTCTCGTGTTACGCATCACATTTGAGATTCCACAAGAACCAATGAGGTTCATTCTCGTGTTACACAACACGTTTTAGCTTCCGCAAGAACCAATGAGGTTCATTCTCATGTGTTACGCATCACGTTTGAGCTTCCACAAGAACCAATGAGGTTCATTCTCATGTGTTACGCATCACGTTTGAGCTTCAGCAAGAACCAATGAGGTTCATTCTCGTGTTACGCATCACATTTGAGCTTCAGCAAGAACCAATGAGGTTCATTCTCATGTGTTACGCAGCACGTTTGAGCTTCAGCAAGCACCAATGAGGTTCATTCTTGTGTTACGCAGCACGTTTGAGCTTCAGCAAGAACCAATGAGGTTCATTCTCATGTCTTACGCATCATGTTTGAGCTTCAGCAAGAACCAATGAAGTTCATTCTCGTGTTACGCGTCACGTTTGAGCTTCAGCAAGAACCAATGAGGTTCATTCTCGTGTTACGCATCACATTTGAGATTCCACAAGAACCAATGAGGTTCATTCTCGTGTTACACAACACGTTTTAGCTTCCGCAAGAACCAATGAGGTTCATTCTCATGTGTTACGCATCACGTTTGAGCTTCAGCAAGAACCAATGAGGTTCATTCTCGTGTTACGCATCACATTTGAGCTTCAGCAAGAACCAATGAGGTTCATTCTCATGTGTTACGCAGCACGTTTGAGCTTCAGCAAGCACCAATGAGGTTCATTCTTGTGTTACGCAGCACGTTTGAGCTTCAGCAAGAACCAATGAGGTTCATTCTCATGTGTTACGCATCATGTTTGAGCTTCAGCAAGAACCAATGAAGTTCATTCTCATGTGTTACGCATCATGTTTGAGCTTCAGCAAGAACCAATGAGGTTCATTCTCGTGTATTACGCAGCACGTTTGAGTTTCAGCAAGAACCAATGAGGTTCATTCTCATGTGTTACACAGCACATTTGAGCTTCAGCAAGAACCAATGAGGTTCATTCTTATGTGTTACGCAGCACGTTTGAGCTTCAGCAAGAACCAATGAGGTTCATTCTCGTGTTACGCGTCACGTTTGAGCTTCAGCAAGAACCAATGAGGTTCATTCTCGTGTTACGCATCACGTTTGAGCTTCAACAAGAACCAATGAGGTTCATTCTCGTGTTACGCGTCACGTTTGAGCTTCAGCAAGAACCAATGAGGTTCATTCTCGTGTTACGCACCAAGTTTGAGCTTCAGCAAGAACCAATGAGGTTCATTCTCGTGTTACGCATCACGTTTGAGCTTCAGCAAGAACCAATGAGGTTCATTCTCGTGTTACGCGTCACGTTTGAGCTTCAGCAAGAACCAATGAGGTTCATTCTCGTGTTACGCATCACATTTGAGCTTCCACAAGAACCAATGAGGTTCATTCTCGTGTTACACAACACGTTTGAGCTTCCGCAAGAACCAATGAGGTTCATTCTCATGTGTTACGCATCACGTTTGAGCTTCCACAAGAACCAATGAGGTTCATTCTCATGTGATACGCATCACGTTTGAGCTTCAGCAAGAACCAATGAGGTTCATTCTCGTGTTACGCATCACATTTGAGCTTCAGCAAGAACCAATGAGGTTCATTCTCATGTGTTACGCAGCACGTTTGAGCTTCAGCAAGCACCAATGAGGTTCATTCTTGTGTTACGCAGCACGTTTGAGCTTCAGCAAGAACCAATGAGGTTCATTCTCGTGTTACACATCATATTTAAGCTTCAGCAAGCACCAATGAAGTTCATTCTCATGTGTTACGCAGCACGTTTGAGCTTCAGCAAGAACCAATGAGGTTCATTCTCATGTGTTACGCATCACGTTTGAGCTTCAGCAAGAACCAATGAGGTTCATTCTCATGTGTTACGCATCACGTTTGAGCTTCAGCAAGAACCAATGAGGTTCATTCTCGTGTTACGCATCACATTTGAGCTTCCACAAGAACCAATGAGGTTCATTCTCATGTGTTACGCATCACGTTTGAGCTTCCACAAGAACCAATGAGGTTCATTCTTGTGTTACGCAGCACGTTTGAGCTTCAGCAAGAACCAGTGAGATTCATTCTCGTGTGTTACGCAGCACGTTTGAGCTTTAGCAAGAACCAATGAGGTTCATTCTCGTGTTACATATCATATTTAAGCTTCAGCAAGAACCAATGAGGTTCATTCTTATGTGTTACGCAGCACGTTTGAGCTTCCGCAAGAACCAATGAAGTTCATTCTCGTGTTACGCAGCACGTTTGAGCTTCAGCAAGAATCAATGAGGTTCATTCTCGTGTTACACATCATGTTTAAGCTTCAGCAAGATCCGATGAGGTTCATTCTCATGTGTTTTTCACATCACTTTTAGCTTCAGCAAGAACCAATGAGGTTCATTCTTGTGTTACGCAGCACATTTGAGCTTCAACAAGAACCAATGAGGTTCATTCTCGTGTGTTACGCATCACGTTTGAGATTCAGCAAGAACCAATGAGGTTCATTCTCGTGTTACGCATCAGGTTTGAGCTTCAGCAAGGACCAATGAGGTTCATTCTCGTGTGTTAGGCATCACGTTTGAGCTTCCGCAAGAACCAATGAAGTTCATTCTCATGTCTTACGCAGCACGTTTAAGCTTCAGCAAAAACCAATGAGGTTTATTCTCTTGTTACGCATCACGTTTGAGCTTTAACAAGAACCAATGAGGTTCATTCTAGTGTTGTGCATCACTTTTGAGCTTCAGCAAGAACCAATGAGGTTCATTCTTGTGTTACGCATCACGTTTGAGCTTCAGCAAGAACCAATGAGGTTCATTCTCGTGTTACGCATCACGTTTGAGCCTCAGCAAGAACCAATGAGGTTCATTCTCATGTTACGCAGCACGTTTGAGCTTCAACAAGAACCAATGAGGTTCATTCTCGTGTTACACATCATGTTTAAGCTTCAGCAAGAGCCAATGAGGTTCATTCTCGTGTTACGCATACGTTTGAGCGTCAACAAGAACCAATGAGGTTCATTCTCGTGTTACACATCATGTTTAAGCTTCAGCAAGAGCCAATGAGGTTCATTCTCGTGTTACGCATACGTTTGAGCTTCAGCAAGAACCAATAAGGTTCATTCTCGTGTTACGCATCATGTTTGAGCTTCAGCAAGAACCAATGAGGTTCATTCTCGTGTTAAGCGTCACGTTTGAGCTTCAGCAAGAACCAATGAGGTTCATTCTCGTGTTACGCATCACATTTGAGATTCCACAAGAACCAATGAGGTTCATTCTCGTGTTACACAACACGTTTTAGCTTCCGCAAGAACCAATGAGGTTCATTCTCATGTGTTACGCATCATGTTTGAGCTTCAGCAAGAACCAATGAAGTTCATTCTCGTGTTACGCATCACATTTGAGCTTCAGCAAGAACCAATGAGGTTCATTCTCATGTGTTACGCAGCACGTTTGAGCTTCAGCAAGCACCAATGAGGTTCATTCTTGTGTTACGCAGCACGTTTGAGCTTCAGCAAGAACCAATGAGGTTCATTCTCATGTGTTACGCATCATGTTTGAGCTTCAGCAAGAACCAATGAAGTTCATTCTCATGTGTTACGCATCATGTTTGAGCTTCAGCAAGAACCAATGAGGTTCATTCTCGTGTATTACGCAGCACGTTTGAGCTTCAGCAAGAACCAATGAGGTTCATTCTCATGTGTTACACAGCACATTTGAGCTTCAGCAAGAACCAATGAGGTTCATTCTTATGTGTTACGCAGCACGTTTGAGCTTCAGCAAGAACCAATGAGGTTCATTCTCGTGTGTTACGCAGCACGTTTAAGCTTCAGCAAAAACCAATGAGGTTTTTTTTTGTGTTACGCATCACGTTTGAGCTTCAACAAAAACCAATGAGGTTTTTGTTGAAGCCACATTTGTTGAACCCACATTTGTTGAAGCCACATTTTGAAGCCACATTTTGTTGAACCACATTTGAGCTTCAGCAAGAACCAATGAGGTTCATTCTCATGTGTTACGCAGCACGTTTGAGCTTCAGCAAGCACCAATGAGGTTCATTCTTGTGTTACGCAGCACGTTTGAGCTTCAGCAAGAACCAATGAGGTTCATTCTCGTGTTACACATCATATTTAAGCTTCAGCAAGCACCAATGAAGTTCATTCTCATGTGTTACGCAGCACGTTTGAGCTTCAGCAAGAACCAATGAGGTTCATTCTCATGTGTTACGCATCACGTTTGAGCTTCAGCAAGAACCAATGAGGTTCATTCTCATGTGTTACGCATCACGTTTGAGCTTCAGCAAGAACCAATGAGGTTCATTCTCGTGTTACGCATCACATTTGAGCTTCCACAAGAACCAATGAGGTTCATTCTCATGTGTTACGCATCACGTTTGAGCTTCCACAAGAACCAATGAGGTTCATTCTTGTGTTACGCAGCACGTTTGAGCTTCAGCAAGAACCAGTGAGATTCATTCTCGTGTGTTACGCAGCACGTTTGAGCTTTAGCAAGAACCAATGAGGTTCATTCTCGTGTTACATATCATATTTAAGCTTCAGCAAGAACCAATGAGGTTCATTCTTATGTGTTACGCAGCACGTTTGAGCTTCCGCAAGAACCAATGAAGTTCATTCTCGTGTTACGCAGCACGTTTGAGCTTCAGCAAGAATCAATGAGGTTCATTCTCGTGTTACACATCATGTTTAAGCTTCAGCAAGATCCGATGAGGTTCATTCTCATGTGTTTTTCACATCACTTTTAGCTTCAGCAAGAACCAATGAGGTTCATTCTTGTGTTACGCAGCACATTTGAGCTTCAACAAGAACCAATGAGGTTCATTCTCGTGTGTTACGCATCACGTTTGAGATTCAGCAAGAACCAATGAGGTTCATTCTCGTGTTACGCATCAGGTTTGAGCTTCAGCAAGGACCAATGAGGTTCATTCTCGTGTGTTAGGCATCACGTTTGAGCTTCCGCAAGAACCAATGAAGTTCATTCTCATGTCTTACGCAGCACGTTTAAGCTTCAGCAAAAACCAATGAGGTTTATTCTCTTGTTACGCATCACGTTTGAGCTTTAACAAGAACCAATGAGGTTCATTCTAGTGTTGTGCATCACTTTTGAGCTTCAGCAAGAACCAATGAGGTTCATTCTTGTGTTACGCATCACGTTTGAGCTTCAGCAAGAACCAATGAGGTTCATTCTCGTGTTACGCATCACGTTTGAGCCTCAGCAAGAACCAATGAGGTTCATTCTCATGTTACGCAGCACGTTTGAGCTTCAACAAGAACCAATGAGGTTCATTCTCGTGTTACACATCATGTTTAAGCTTCAGCAAGAGCCAATGAGGTTCATTCTCGTGTTACGCATACGTTTGAGCTTCATCAAGAACCAATAAGGTTCATTCTCGTGTTATGCAGCACGTTTGAGCTTCAGCAAGAACCAATGAGGTTCATTCTTGTGTTACGCAGCACATTTGAGCTTCAGCAAGAACCAATGAGGTTCATTCTTGTGTGTTACGCTGCACGTTTGAGCTTCAGCAAGAACCAGTGAGGTTCATTCTCGTGTTACACATCACGTTTGAGCTTCAGCAAGAAACAATGAGGTTCATTCTTGTGTTACGCAGCACGTTTGAGCTTCAGCAAGAACCAATGAGGTTCATTCTCATGTGTTACGCAGCACTTTTGAGCTTCCACAAGAACCAATGAAGTTCATTCTCGTGTTACGCAGCACGTTTGAGCTTCAGCAAGAACCAATGAAGTTCATTCTCGTGTTACACATCATGTTTAAGCTTCAGCAAGAACCAATGAGGTTCATTCTCATGTGTTACGCAGCACGTTTGAGCTTCAACAAGAACCAATGAGGTTCATTCTAGTGTTACACATCATGTTTAAGCTTCAGCAAGAACCGATGAGGTTCATTCTCATGTGTTACGCAGCACGTTTGAGCTTCAACAAGAACCAGTGAGGTTCTTTCTCGTGTTACACATCATGTTTAAGCTTCAGCAAGAACCAATGAGGTTCATTCTCATGTGTTACGCAGCACGTTTGAGCTTCAGCAAGAACCAATGAGGTTCATTCTCATGTGTTACGCAGCACGTTTGAGCTTCAGCAAGAACCAATGAGGTTCATTCTTGTGTTACGCAGCACATTTAAGCTTCAGCAAGAACCAATGAAGTTCATTCTCATGTGTTACGCAGCACGTTTGAGCTTCAGCAAGAACCAATGAGGTTCTTTCTCGTGTTACACATCATGTTTAAGCTTCAGCAAGAACCAATGAGGTTCATTCTCATGTGTTACGCAGCACGTTTGAGCTTCAGGAAGAACCAATGAGGTTCATTCTCGTCTTACGCATCACGTTTGAGCTTCAGCAAGAACCAATGAGGTTCATTCTTGTGTTACCCAGCACGTTTGAGCTTCAGCAAGAACCAATAAGGTTCATTCTCGTGTTATGCAGCACGTTTGAGCTTCAGCAAGAACCAATGAGGTTCATTCTTGTGTTACGCAGCACATTTGAGCTTCAGCAAGAACCAATGAGGTTCATTCTCGTCTTACGCATCACGTTTGAGCTTCAGCAAGAACCAATGAGGTTCATTCTTGTGTTACCCAGCACGTTTGAGCTTCAGCAAGAACCAATAAGGTTCATTCTCGTGTTATGCAGCACGTTTGAGCTTCAGCAAGAACCAATGAGGTTCATTCTTGTGTTACGCAGCACGTTTGAGCTTCAGCAAGAACCAGTGAGGTTCATTCTCGTGTTACACATCATGTTTAAGCTTCAGCAAGAACCAATGAGGTTCATTCTCATGTGTTACGCAGCACGTTTGAGCTTCCGCGAGAACCAATGAGGTTCATTCTCATGTGTTACGCAGCACGTTTGAGCTTCCACAAGAACCAATGAGGTTCACTCTCATGTGTTACGCAGCACGTTTAAGCTTCAGCAAAAACCAATGAGGTTTATTCTCTTGTTACGCATAACGTTTGAACTTCAACAAGAACCAATGAGGTTCATTCTCGTGTGTTACGCAGCACGTTTGAGCTTCAGCAAGAACCAATGAGGTTTATTCTCATGTGTTACGCAGCACGTTTGAGATTCAGCAAGAACCAATGAGGTTCATTCTCGTGTTATGCATCAGGTTTGAGCTTCAGCAAGGACCAATGAGGTTCATTCTCGTGTATTACGCATCACGTTTGATCTTCCGCAAGAACCAATGAGGTTCATTCTCGTGTGTTACGCATCACGTTTGAGCTTCCGCAAGAACCAATGAGGTTCATTCTCATGTGTTACGCATCACTTTTGAGCTTCAGCAAGAACCAATGAGGTTCATTCTCATGTGTTACGAATCACGTTTGAGCTTCCACAAGAACCAATGAGGTTCATTCTCATGTGTTACGCATCACGTTTGAGCTTCAGCAAGAACCAATGAGGTTCATTCTCGTGTTACGCATCACATTTGAGCTTCAGCAAGAACCAATGAGGTTCATTCTCATGTGTTACGCATCACGTTTGAGCTTCCACAAGAACCAATGAGGTTCATTCTCATGTGTTACGCATCACGTTTGAGCTTCAGCAAGAACCAATGAGGTTCATTCTCGTGTTACGCATCACATTTGAGCTTCAGCAAGAACCAATGAGGTTCATTCTCATGTGTTACGCAGCACGTTTGAGCTTCAGCAAGAACCAATGAGGTTCATTCTCGTGTTACACATCATATTTAAGCTTCAGCAAGAACCAATGAAGTTCATTCTCATGTGTTACGCATCACTTTTGAGCTTCCACAAGAACCAATGAGGTTCATTCTCGTGTTATGCAGCACGTTTGAGCTTCAGCAAGAACCAATGAGGTTCATTCTTGTGTTACGCAGCACATTTGAGCTTCAGCAAGAACCAATGAGGTTCATTCTTGTGTGTTACGCAGCACGTTTGAGCTTCAGCAAGAACCAATGAGGTTCATTCTCATGTGTTACGCATCACTTTTGAGCTTCCACAAGAACCAATAAGGTTCATTCTCGTGTTATGCAGCACGTTTGAGCTTCAGCAAGAACCAATGAGGTTCATTCTTGTGTTACGCAGCACATTTGAGCTTCAGCAAGAACCAATGAGGTTCATTCTTGTGTGTTACGCTGCACGTTTGAGCTTCAGCAAGAACCAGTGAGGTTCATTCTCGTGTTACACATCATGTTTAAGCTTCAGCAAGAACCAATGAGGTTCATTCTCATGTGTTACGCAGCACGTTTGAGCTTCCGCGAGAACCAATGAGGTTCAATCTCATGTGTTACGCAGCACGTTTGAGCTTCCACAAGAACCAATGAGGTTCATTCTCATGTGTTAGGCAGCACGTTTAAGCTTCAGCAAAAACCAATGAGGTTTATTCTCTTGTTACGCATAACGTTTGAACTTCAACAAGAACCAATGAGGTTCATTCTCGTTTGTTACGCAGCACGTTTGAGCTTCAGCAAGAACCAATGACGTTTATTCTCATGTGTTACGCATCACGTTTGAGATTCAGCAAGAACCAATGAGGTTCATTCTCGTGTTATGCATCAGGTTTGAGCTTCAGCAAGGACCAATGAGGTTCATTCTCGTGTATTACGCATCACGTTTGAGCTTCCGCAAGAACCAATGAGGTTCATTCTCATGTGTTACGCATCACGTTTGAGCTTCAGCAAGAACCAATGAGGTTCATTCTCATGTGTTACGCATCACGTTTGATCTTCCGCAAGAACCAATAAAGTTCATTCTGATGTGTTACGCATCACGTTTGAGCTTCCACAAGAACCAATGAGGTTCATTCTCATGTGTTACGCATCACGTTTGAGCTTCAGCAAGAACCAATGAGGTTCATTCTCATGTGTTACGCAGCACGTTTGAGCTTCAGCAAGAACCAATGAGGTTCATTCTCGTGTTACGCATCACGTTTGAGCTTCAGCAAGAACCAATGAGGTTCATTCTCATGTTACGCATCACGTTTGAGCTTCAACAAGAACCAATGAGGTTCATTCTTGTGTTACGCATCACGTTTGAGCTTCAGCAAGAACCAATAAGGTTCATTCTCGTGTTACGCATCAGGTTTAAGCTTCAGCAAGAACCAATGAGGTTCATTCTTGTGTTACGCATCATGTTTAAGCTTCAGCAAGAACCAATGAGGTTCATTCTCGTGTTACACATCATGTTTAAGCTTCAGCAAGAACCAATGAGGTTCATTCTTGTGTTACGCAGCACATTTGAGCTTCAGCAAGAACCAATGAAGTTCATTCTCATGTGTTACGCAGCACGTTTAAGCTTCAGCAAGAACCAATGAGGTTCATTCTTATGTGTTACGCAGCACGTTTGAGCTTCCACAAGAACCAATGAGGTTCATTCTCGTGTTACGCAGCACGTTTGAGCTTCAGCAAGAACCAATGAGGTTCATTCTCATGTGTTACACAGCACGTTTGAGCTTCAGGAAGAACCAGTGAGGTTCATTCTCATCTTACGCATCACGTTTGAGCTTCAGCAAGAACCAATGAGGTTCATTCTTGTGTTACGCAGCACGTTTGAGCTTCAGCAAGAACCAATGAGGTTCATTCTCATGTGTTACGCAGCACTTTTGAGCTTCCACAAGAACCAATGAAGTTCATTCTCGTGTTACACATCATGTTTAAGCTTCAGCAAGAACCAATGAGGTTCATTCTCATGTGTTACGCAACACGCTTGAGCTTCCACAAGAACCGATGAGGTTCATTCTAGTGTTACACATCATGTTTAAGCTTCAGCAAGAACCGATGAGGTTCATTCTCATGTGTTACGCAGCACGTTTGAGCTTCAACAAGAACGAGTGAGGTTCTTTCTCGTGTTACACATCATGTTTAAGCTTCAGCAAGAACCAATGAGGTTCATTCTCATGTGTTACGCAGCACGTTTGAGCTTCAACAAGAACCAATGAGGTTCTTTCTCGTGTTACACATCATGTTTGAGCTTCAGCAAGAACCAATGAGGTTCATTCTCATGTGTTACGCAGCACGTTTGAGCTTCAGCAAGAACCAATGAGGTTCATTCTTGTGTTACGCAGCACATTTAAGCTTCAGCAAGAACCAATGAAGTTCATTCTCATGTGTTACGCAGCACGTTTGAGCTTCAGCAAGAACCAATGAGGTTCTTTCTCGTGTTACACATCATGTTTAAGCTTCAGCAAGAACCAATGAGGTTCATTCTCATGTGTTACGCAGCACGTTTGAGCTTCAGCAAGAACCAATGAGGTTCATTCTTATGTGTTACGCAGCACGTTTGAGCTTCCACAAGAACCAATGAAGTTCATTCTCGTGTTACACATCATGTTTAAGCTTCAGCAAGAACCAATGAGGTTCATTCTCATGTGTTACGCAACACGCTTGAGCTTCCACAAGAACCGATGAGGTTCATTCTAGTGTTACACATCATGTTTAAGCTTCAGCAAGAACCGATGAGGTTCATTCTCATGTGTTACGCAGCACGTTTGAGCTTCAACAAGAACCGATGAGGTTCATTCTAGTGTTACACATCATGTTTAAGCTTCAGCAAGAACCAACGAGGTTCATTCTTATGTGTTACGCAGCACGTTTGAGCTTCCACAAGAACCAATGAGGTTCTTTCTCGTGTTACACATCATGTTTAAGCTTCAGCAAGAACTAATGAGGTTCATTCTCATGTGTTACGCAGCACGTTTGAGCTTCAACAAGAACCAATAAGGGTTCTTTCTCGTGTTACACATCATGTTTGAGCTTCAGCAAGAACTAATGAGGTTCATTCTCATGTGTTACGCAGCACGTTTGAGCTTCAGCAAGAACCAATGAGGTTCATTCTTGTGTTACGCAGCACATTTAAGCTTCAGCAAGAACCAATGAAGTTCATTCTCATGTGTTACACAGCACGTTTGAGCTTCAGGAAGAACCAATGAGGTTCATTCTCGTCTTACGCATCACGTTTGAGCTTCAGCAAGAACCAATGAGGTTCATTCTTGTGTTACCCAGCACGTTTGAGCTTCAGCAAGAACCAATGAGGTTCATTCTCATGTGTTACGCAGCACGTTTGAGCTTCAGCAAGAACCAATGAGGTTCATTCTTATGTGTTACGCAGCACGTTTGAGCTTCCACAAGAACCAATGAAGTTCATTCTCGTGTTACGCAGCACGTTTGAGCTTCAGCAAGAATCAATGAGGTTCTTTCTCGTGTTAAACATCATGTTTAAGCTTCAGCAAGAACCAATGAGGTTCATTCTCATGTGTTACGCAGCATGTTTGAGCTTCCACAAGAACCAATGAAGTTCATTCTCATGTGTTACGCAGCACGTTTGAGCTTCCACAAGAACCAATGAGGTTCATTCTCATGTGTTAGGCAGCACGTTTAAGCTTCAGCAAAAACCAATGAGGTTTATTCTCTTGTTACGCATAACGTTTGAACTTCAACAAGAACCAATGAGGTTCATTCTCGTGTGTTACGCAGCACGTTTGAGCTTCAGCAAGAACCAATGAGGTTTATTCTCATGTGTTACGCATCACGTTTGAGATTCAGCAAGAACCAATGAGGTTCATTCTCGTGTTATGCATCAGGTTTGAGCTTCAGCAAGGACCAATGAGGTTCATTCTCGTGTATTACGCATCACGTTTGAGCTTCCACAAGAACCAATGAGGTTCATTCTCATGTGTTACGCATCACGTTTGAGCTTCAGCAAGAACCAATGAGGTTCATTCTTATGTGTTACGCATCACGTTTGATCTTCCGCAAGAACCAATAAAGTTCATTCTGATGTGTTACGCATCACGTTTGAGCTTCCACAAGAACCAATGAGGTTCATTCTCATGTGTTACGCATCACGTTTGAGCTTCAGCAAGAACCAATGAGGTTCATTCTCATGTGTTACGCAGCACGTTTGAGCTTCAGCAAGAACCAATGAGGTTCATTCTCGTGTTACGCATCACGTTTGAGCTTCAGCAAGAACCAATGAGGTTCATTCTCATGTTACGCATCACGTTTGAGCTTCAACAAGAACCAATGAGGTTCATTCTTGTGTTACACATCATGTTTAAGCTTCAGCAAGAACCAATGAGGTTCATTCTCGTGTTACGCATCACGTTTGAGCTTCAGCAAGAACCAATGAGGTTCATTCTCGTGTTACGCAGCACGTTTGAGCTTCAGCAAGAACCAATGAAGTTCCTTCTCGTGTTACACATCATGTTTAAGCTTCAGCAAGAACCAATGAGGTTCATTCTTGTGTTACGCAGCACATTTAAGCTTCAGCAAGAACCAATGAGGTTCATTCTCGTGTTACGCATCACGTTTGAGCTTCAGCAAGAACCAATGAGGTTCATTCTCGTGTTACGCTGCACGTTTGAGCTTCAGCAAGAACCAGTGAGGTTCATTCTCGTGTTACACATCATGTTTAAGCTTCAGCAAGAACCAATGAGGTTCATTCTTGTGTTACGCAGCACATTTGAGCTTCAGCAAGAACCAATGAAGTTCATTCTCATGTGTTACGCAGCACGTTTAAGCTTCAGCAAGAACCAATGAGGTTCATTCTTATGTGTTACGCAGCACGTTTGAGCTTCCACAAGAACCAATGAGGTTCATTCTCGTGTTACGCAGCACGTTTGAGCTTCAGCAAGAACCAATGAGGTTCATTCTCATGTGTTACACAGCACGTTTGAGCTTCAGGAAGAACCAGTGAGGTTCATTCTCGTCTTACGCATCACGTTTGAGCTTCAGCAAGAACCAATGAGGTTCATTCTTGTGTTACGCAGCACGTTTGAGCTTCAGCAAGAACCAATGAGGTTCATTCTCATGTGTTACGCAGCACTTTTGAGCTTCCACAAGAACCAATGAAGTTCATTCTCGTGTTACGCAGAACGTTTGAGCTTCAGCAAGAACCAATGAAGTTCATTCTCGTGTTACACATCATGTTTAAGCTTCAGCAAGAACCAATGAGGTTCATTCTCATGTGTTACGCAACACGCTTGAGCTTCCACAAGAACCGATGAGGTTCATTCTAGTGTTACACATCATGTTTAAGCTTCAGCAAGAACCGATGAGGTTCATTCTCATGTGTTACGCAGCACGTTTGAGCTTCAACAAGAACGAGTGAGGTTCTTTCTCGTGTTACACATCATGTTTAAGCTTCAGCAAGAACCAATGAGGTTCATTCTCATGTGTTACGCAGCACGTTTGAGCTTCAACAAGAACCAATGAGGTTCTTTCTCGTGTTACACATCATGTTTGAGCTTCAGCAAGAACCAATGAGGTTCATTCTCATGTGTTACGCAGCACGTTTGAGCTTCAGCAAGAACCAATGAGGTTCATTCTTGTGTTACGCAGCACATTTAAGCTTCAGCAAGAACCAATGAAGTTCATTCTCATGTGTTACGCAGCACGTTTGAGCTTCAGCAAGAACCAATGAGGTTCTTTCTCGTGTTACACATCATGTTTAAGCTTCAGCAAGAACCAATGAGGTTCATTCTCATGTGTTACGCAGCACGTTTGAGCTTCAGCAAGAACCAATGAGGTTCATTCTTATGTGTTACGCAGCACGTTTGAGCTTCCACAAGAACCAATGAAGTTCATTCTCGTGTTACACATCATGTTTAAGCTTCAGCAAGAACCAATGAGGTTCATTCTCATGTGTTACGCAACACGCTTGAGCTTCCACAAGAACCGATGAGGTTCATTCTAGTGTTACACATCATGTTTAAGCTTCAGCAAGAACCGATGAGGTTCATTCTCATGTGTTACGCAGCACGTTTGAGCTTCAACAAGAACCGATGAGGTTCATTCTAGTGTTACACATCATGTTTAAGCTTCAGCAAGAACCGATGAGGTTCATTCTCATGTGTTACGCAGCACGTTTGAGCTTCCACAAGAACCAATGAGGTTCTTTCTCGTGTTACACATCATGTTTGAGCTTCAGCAAGAACCAATGAGGTTCATTCTCATGTGTTACGCAGCACGTTTGAGCTTCAGCAAGAACCAATGAGGTTCATTCTTGTGTTACGCAGCACATTTAAGCTTCAGCAAGAACCAATGAAGTTCATTCTCATGTGTTACGCAGCACGTTTGAGCTTCAGCAAGAACCAATGAGGTTCTTTCTCGTGTTACACATCATGTTTAAGCTTCAGCAAGAACCAATGAAGTTCATTCTCATGTGTTACGCAGCACGTTTGAGCTTCAGCAAGAACCAATGAAGTTCATTCTCGTGTTAAGCAGCACGTTTGAGCTTCAGCAAGAATCAATGAGGTTCTTTCTCGTGTTAAACATCATGTTTAAGCTTCAGCAAGAACCAATGAGGTTCATTCTCATGTGTTACGCAGCATGTTTGAGCTTCCACAAGAACCAATGAAGTTCATTCTCATGTGTTACGCAGCACGTTTGAGCTTCAGCAAGAACCAATGAGGTTCTTTCTCGTGTTACACATCATGTTTAAGCTTCAGCAAGAACCAATGAGGTTCATTCTCATGTGTTACGCAGCACGTTTGAGCTTCAGCAAGAACCAATGAGGTTCATTCTTATGTGTTACGCAGCACGTTTGAGCTTCCACAAGAACCAATGAAGTTCATTCTCGTGTTACACATCATGTTTAAGCTTCAGCAAGAACCAATGAGGTTCATTCTCATGTGTTACGCAACACGCTTGAGCTTCCACAAGAACCGATGAGGTTCATTCTAGTGTTACACATCATGTTTAAGCTTCAGCAAGAACCGATGAGGTTCATTCTCATGTGTTACGCAACACGCTTGAGCTTCCACAAGAACCGATGAGGTTCATTCTAGTGTTACACATCATGTTTAAGCTTCAGCAAGAACCAATGAGGTTCATTCTCATGTGTTACGCAACACGCTTGAGCTTCAACAAGAACCGATGAGGTTCATTCTAGTGTTACACATCATGTTTAAGCTTCAGCAAGAACCGATGAGGTTCATTCTCATGTGTTACGCAGCACGTTTGAGCTTCCACAAGAACCAATGAGGTTCTTTCTCGTGTTACACATCATGTTTGAGCTTCAGCAAGAACCAATGAGGTTCATTCTCATGTGTTACGCAGCACGTTTGAGCTTCAGCAAGAACCAATGAGGTTCATTCTTGTGTTACGCAGCACATTTAAGCTTCAGCAAGAACCAATGAAGTTCATTCTCATGTGTTACGCAGCACGTTTGAGCTTCAGCAAGAACCAATGAGGTTCTTTCTCGTGTTACACATCATGTTTAAGCTTCAGCAAGAACCAATGAAGTTCATTCTCATGTGTTACGCAGCACGTTTGAGCTTCAGCAAGAACCAATGAAGTTCATTCTCGTGTTACGCAGCACGTTTGAGCTTCAGCAAGAATCAATGAGGTTCTTTCTCGTGTTAAACATCATGTTTAAGCTTCAGCAAGAACCAATGAGGTTCATTCTCATGTGTTACGCAGCATGTTTGAGCTTCCACAAGAACCAATGAAGTTCATTCTCATGTGTTACGCAGCACGTTTGAGCTTCAGCAAGAACCAATGAGGTTCATTCTCGTGTTACACATCATGTTTAAGCTTCAGCAAGAACCGATGAGGTTCATTCTCATGTGTTACGCAGCATGTTTGATCTTCAACAAGAACCAATGAAGTTCATTCTCATGTGTTACGCAGCACGTTTGAGCTTCAGCAAGAACCAATGAGGTTCTTTCTCGTGTTAAACATCATGTTTAAGCTTCAGCAAGAACCAATGAGGTTCATTCTCATGTGTTACGCAGCATGTTTGAGCTTCCACAAGAACCAATGAAGTTCATTCTCATGTGTTACGCAGCACGTTTGAGCTTCAGCAAGAAGCAATGAGGTTCTTTCTCATGTTAAACATCATGTTTAAGCTTCAGCAAGAACCAATGAGGTTCATTCTTGTGTTACGCATCACGTTTGAGCTTCAGCATGAACCAATGAACCATCTTTTTGTGATTTTTGCGCGTTTGCTCTCCCACCCTTCAATTCAGTGCAGTAGTTTCCGGAGCGCGATTTTCCCCCCTTTGTATCATTTATTTATTTATTTTTACTCGTAACGGATAAAGGTGCACTATGTAACTTTTCTGTCCGCTAGAGGTCGCCTATTCAAAACAAAGGCGTAGTTTGTGAGGCCTAGTTTAAGCGCAGAATCTTGGGACATGTGGTCTTCACCTCACAGCCGGTAGAAAAGAATCGGGATAGGACTCGGGCAGAAATCATGTTCATGGATGCGATTATTAACGTTACTGTAGTATGAAGCAGAGCAGAGCAGGAGTGTTGTGGGAGCTGAGCAAGGCCGCTGGAGCGATTGTTAATAAGATGAACGCAACACACGCCTCGCAAGCGGCGGGACTTTTATTATGCCACAGTCGCCGGCGCCACTTCCACTTTTCCGGTCATGAGTATGAGGTAACACAGCTCTGTTTATCATATTAGATACATTTGAGTGTGTTAAATGATGTTATGACATTACTCTGTGCGTTCGCTCGGCGGCTGCTATGACACTTGTTGCACACTGCAGTGAGTAAAGCGTTTCTGCTGAATAAAACCAGAAACCGAGGGTAACACAGATATGACGCCATTGACAGGCGACGCCCTCACACGTCCTGGTTGCTGGGTTAAAGTAGCAATTTTCTCACGATTTACAAATAGTTGGAAACATTTGGGATGTTGTAAGTACTCAACTGAACAAAATATATAACACTGGCCTAGTGGTTTTTGGATATTTTACTAAAAAAAGTTACATAGTGCACCTTTAACTTAGTTCATTTGTAGCGGCATCTAGTGGTGAGGTTGTGAATTGCAACCGTCCACCTCTCACCCCTCCCTTTCGAAGCACATAGAGAAGCTACGTCTGAGACCGCAGAGAGTGACTAGCGCTCTGTAGACAAATTTGTCTGTTTAGGGCTACTATAGAAACATGACGGTGCAAAATGGCGATTTCATTGTAAGGAGACCCGCGGTGTGTGTAGATAGAAATGCTCATTCTAAGGTAATAAAAACATAACGGTTCATTATGTAAGGTTATACTCCACTGAAAACATAACTTTATGATTATACTGCATTTCTGTTAATAGATCCTCATAAATACTACACACTGCACCTTTAATAGCAGAATTTTGATTTTCACCCTTCAATGCATTAAACATTCCTCAGAGAGACTTTATAATTCAGTGATGTTTCTGTAATGTAAAGTATTTCATATTGTTATCGAAGTATAGGCTATTATTAGTATAATTACAATGTGTTTTTATTGTTTTTTATTACTTATCATCATATGAAATATATAATATAAACGAAAATGATCATATAAGTATTGATAACAGACCATCACGTGTTTTAATCAATTAAGGCATCTGAATTATTTTCAGCTAAATACTCTAAAGCAAAATGTAAAGCTTTGGCATAGGCTGAATAAGATTTGGATATGGGAGGGACATGTCAGAAGAGCGCTGCAGCAGTGAAGAGAGAGAGAGAGAGAGAGAGAGAGAGAGAGAGAAGGGTACTGATGACGTCGGCTCTGGGAAGCTCCCAGTAGAAGGCGCGCGCCCGCGGGAGGGGCCGATAGAAAATGGCGAGTCTGTGCAGAAGGCAGCAATGCACGATCGAGAGGCGCGGCTTTCGGCAGGAACTTGACTCGTGGCGGCATAAACTCATTCACTGTGTAGGTAAGCTCGTTTAACCTAACACGCAGAATTGTCTCGTACAGCGTCATGTGTTCACTGAATGTGTATATTCGGTGTAGGCGAGTAGTGGACATCTATCGCCTTTGGCAGCGAGCGAAGCGGCTTTTTTGTCTCGCAGCGATGTTTTCTTACAGCTGCTGGACCTTATGAAACATCGCAGTTATGAGTTTAGTTATGCGCCGTTATAATGTCTGTGTGAAGTGCACATATGTTTTTATTTCACGGTATAATAGTTAGTATCATGGCCAAACGTCATTTCTTCCAGTTATTATTTTTTAAGAAAATTTGGGCGATGTTTATTTATTGTAAGCAGGGCGTGTTACGTGTACAGAGGGAATTGTGCATTGGCCAATCAAACGCGTTCCTTTTGCCAGTGTGCGCGCTCCCTGTTTTATTGTAGGCTACTGTATTATTTGGGGTTGGGGGAGGGCTGTGCGCGTCCCCGCCCCACTGTCATGCTGCTGCGCGCGTCACCTCCCTTCCCTCAAATCACCGGCGCTGGGGGAGCGCGCATTGCTGCAATGGGGAAATGTCAGAAAATAATTTTGTATTTTAGGGGAAGGTGGGGGTTGACAAAGAAAATGACACTGCGCATATTGCTTATTATCGCGGCCTTCTACACCGAGCGGTTTAATATCTGGAGATATATAATTAATATATGTTAATCGACTGCTCGCTTTGAAGCAATAAAGCAGACGTGCCTGCAAATAACATTATTTGGTTTTAAGAACACAGCAGTCTCGTTTCCATTAGTTCTTTACTCATTTGTTCCCAAAATTTGACTGGAAATGTTGTTTTCCCGCCCCTCCCCCGTTAAGTCTAATGCCTAATCCCTTAATTCGCCGTGTGTGATGTTATTGGGAGATTAGCTCGAGGTTTCCTCGTTTTCAACCCTAGATTTGAGCTAATCTGCCTTTTAATGTCAGACAGAAAACCCGTGGCTTTTGGCATCTGTCACTGCAGCGTTTGAGTGATTGCACCACAAAACCAGTCATAAGGGTCATGTTTTAAAAGCGAGATGTATATCACATCATCTTTCCATTGATGTGTGGTTTGTTAGGATGGGACAATATTTGGCCGAGATGCAACTGTTGGAAGATGCAACAAAATCAAAATATTGAGAAAATCGCCTTTAAAGTTCTTACTACTAATAATACATTTTTGATATATTTACCTTAGGAAATCTTAATATCCTAATGATTTTTGGCATAAAAGAAAAATGGATAATTTTGACCCATAAAGTGTTTTGTTGGCTATTGCCACAGATATACCCGTGTGACTTATGACTGGTTTTGTGCTCCAGGGTCACACATCTCAACAATATAGTGAAAATATGGGAATCCATATGCTTTGCTCTTCCCATGTATTATATCAAATATGATACACATGAGGAAAAGGCCTGTGATGTTGACTGTATTCTTTGCTCTTCTGTTCTGAAATATGAAAGATGTTCGACCGCCATTAATAAAGTTCCTCCGGTGACAGAACCTGATAATATTGGTGATTTTTCAGACCTGCAAAACTCATGGAAATCATGGGAATTTCTTTAGTGATTTTTTTTCCTGTTATATTCTTGGATATATGTCATGGGGAAAAATGTGTGGGAAAATGCTTTTTGTCTTGTTTCCAGTCCAAATATCTAAAGATTCTTAAATCAAGATGCTTTTACTAGATGAGTAAAATAACATAAGATTATTTTCTTACCCCAGTGGCAGATAGTTTAGCTTGTTTTAAACAAAAACTCACTTTATTTTGATTTCTTTTGCAAAAAACAAGAAAAAATACCTTGTCATTTTTCTTATCTAGTAAGAGCATTTTGAGATATTTAGACTGGAAACAAGAAAGCATTTTTTGCAGTGATATAATTGCTGTGTTTAAGGCGTAAGAATTTGTTGTGCTGTGCAGATATTTTGTCCATCATAAGAGATTAACTCGAAGTACATTTTGAGGAAATATAGGCTAAATAATTTGGGCTTAGTCTAGTGAAAATTTGCAGTGAATTCATAATGAGAGCTTAGCTTCGTCATGTGTTTTTAGACGTAAAAAGGAAGCAAAGCCATTAATCTCCCAGCGCATTTCTGAAATCTAGAAGTATGTAAAAGTTGATTCACACCTTGACACTCGGGCTCAGTTGATAACGCTTTAGGGGGCATCATAAATCATTTCCTCAAACTTTTCTCCAGGGTCAAAGTTCTGAAATCCAAACTCTGTTGTTGTTCATATTCTCTCCCGCATGCCAGCACTGCAACGCTTACAGGTCTTAAAAAAGAGCGTATTTCAGTATCATGGCACTAAATTAGGGCTCTATGATTTCTGCGATGTGGCAA
Organism: Rhinogobio ventralis; assembly: GCA_039654625.1. Lineage (NCBI taxonomy): Eukaryota > Metazoa > Chordata > Actinopteri > Cypriniformes > Gobionidae > Rhinogobio > Rhinogobio ventralis. The sequence continues at coordinate 28,429,962 of CM077217.1, read as the reverse complement.
ACGGGTACGGAAAAATGGAATTTACTGTGTAATGTGGAATGACATGGAATGTGTCAACTTTTGGATGAATCAGTGCACTTCAAGGGATAGTTCATCAAGGTCTGTCATCATTGACTCGCCCTCATGTGAGTAAATACTTTACCCAAAAAAACACAGAACACAGAATTTGGTAAAAATAAAACATTAATTTTCATATTTTTTGTTAATAAATTGCTGTTAAATTGTATATGTTGCATGATTTCAATAAATTAGACATGCTTTTTGACTAATAAAAACTATATAAAAAAGATTTCATAGGCACCTACTGCAAAAAAACAAACACATTTCCAGTACAAATATCTAAACATCCTTAAATCAAGATGCATTTAGCCTGCTTGAGATGCAAAATGAAGAAATGAAGTCTTGTTTTCTGAGAAATTGAACAAAATGACGTGAGTTTATGCTTAAAACAAGAACAAGCATCTTGCATTGTGTATGAAAATTACGGAAAGTGGATTTTTATGAGCACATTGGCAGATATTTGTTCTTGTTTTAATCATAAAATCACTTTCACAGGATTTCTGATCTTCAGTCATGTTGCTTCTCTAGTAAATGTAAGAATCTTTAGATATCTGCACTGGAAAACAAGACAAAACTACTTTTCTGCAGTCAGAAGGCACAGTAAAGGTTATTTCCATATTCTAGTGTTTGGGAGCAGAGATGATCAAAATGTAAGCTATTTTGTGTAAAATGAATTAAAAAGTAATGGAGATCTGTTGGAAAATACAACTCATTGTGTGCTTGGACATTTACATTTAGAGAACATGCTGATGTGTTGTGTTCCCTTCCCTTTAGAAACAAGGTTTGTTTATTTGCTAGCCAGTTAGTTTGATGGTGAATTTGGGCTGTTTGACATGCATTTCTTTTTCTGTTTCTGTTTGTCTTTCACCCTCTCTGTAATGTATGTTTCCTACCGGCGAGCTTTACTTGTTTGTTGGTAACTTTTAGACAGCGTTGCATCATGGGTACAGCAGTGGTTCTCAAACTGATGGACTGATTAATAAAAGTACCAACATTGAATTTATCATCAAATCCATTAACTCGTAACTATTTTTAAAGGCACAGTCTAGTATATTTTAAGATTAGTGTAAAGGAATGAGAGCGGATTTGGGGCGTTAGGAGGTGTGTAATGGATGTTTCATTTGGTTAAATAAATAACTGTTTTAATCAGCCCAATCTATGCGTCTGCTGGTTATTTTTACCCCCTGCAAACACACACATGGACCCGGCGCTCAGTGCCAACCCTAACCTTGGCTTCTCAGACTCTGTCTGTGTGAATTTGTCGCCACACATTTGGTGTCATGCACGAGAGCGTCACAAATTCAAACAAAACTGAAGGTCAAAGCTGCTTGCTGTGAGAACCATTACCATCAGGAAAAATGTCACTTTTTATTTTTATCTCCAGTCATCATCTACCTCCCCCTCTCTCTTCCAAAGCTTCCCCAAGCGCCCGCCTTTCCTCTCTTTTCATCAAAGATCACATTCAGAAACAACCTTATGGCCAATTATGTTTCTTGCAACATTTCTCTCAAATATAGGGCTATTTTGGATATTCCTCTGACATTTACGGCACTTTATCAATGCTTGAGTCTCCAGTTTGATCTAGATGTCCCAGTGCTTTTACCAGTTCCTGTCGTTCTTCTCAAATATATATTATTGGTTAATAATCTTGGCACATATTGAGGGCGACTTTACCTTTATTTCTGTATCTTGACCGTAAAGCGTTTCTTGCAGCTCTTGAACATCCACCCCCAGCTGAAGAGGCTGTTAAAGAAGCGTCTGAGCGTTTGACGACAGTTTCCAGCAGATTTAATTGCTATGTAGGCTGAGAGAAGGTGCATTGATTTGAGTTGCATTCGTTTTGACCAGCGCTGAAAATCAACAGCATTTTAAATTGATGAAAAAAAAATAAAAAATCATCTGAATTATGTATGGATCTTTGTCTCTGTGGAGGTGTTGAGAAGCTGCATGTATAGGGGAAATACTGCATGAAATATTTTGTTAAATTTTTTTTGTTAAACACTTGAATAATCAAATAAATGCTCGATAAAGCCTATAGGTTAGGCACCGTGTCAGTTGCTTTTAAATAAACGAGACGACCGAAGGAGAGTCGTGTTCTGTTTGCACTGTATGTATGTTTATAATCCTAACAGTAAGTGTAATAATTTTACAGTGTGCATTGATTCTTCATGATTTCAGCATACAGTGTGTGTATTATCTAGCGTTTACAGTCTTCGTCACATATATATTAAAGCTGTCAGGGTTTCACTAAATCTACACTCCCACAGAGATAATACTTTTGGTTTTTCCCAACGGTTCGGATCTTAAATATGCCAGGCTTCTGTGCCTAAGTATTTTGACATCTGGGAAGTCGTCTCCTTTATTCTTTCCTTTAAAACCCCAGGGATTCTCATTCTGTCAAAGGACATCTAGATTAAATCCGTACTTTATCCCAATTCTGACTCCTGATTTCATTTAAATCCATGTACATGGTGATTGTTTTGTTTAAGTAGACCAGTTGGTATTTTGGATGTTAGATGCGAATGAATAAAATCAATCTTTCATGTTTGCAAGAACAGTTGGAAAAGACCTGTTCTCTCCGGTTCTGTTTTTCCCTAAATTCCCAATGTAAGCGAGACCTTTGATTTGGTAAATCGAGACATTCTTTAACAGGCTCTTGCGTAAGAACTTTGGGAGTGTTTCTTTTTGATATCCAGTAACCGTAAAGACAAGATAAGCTGAATTTGTACTCTTCCTCTTTCTGTGCTGAAGTTCATTCTAGCTTTCAGCTCAACAAATCCCTGCAAATCCAAATGTGTCAAAATCTGCCATATGCTTTACAAATGTTTTTGGTCTAGTTCTCACGTGACGCTCTGTGGTTGTTATCCATTAAACCCCGTGTTCGGGACGAGTTTAGATTAGGGTGGGGGTTTGAAGGAGTTTTATATTATTTTTGCTGCAGATGTTTTCAGGGAACGAATGCTGATGCAGATTTTTTGTGATGGTGGCCTAGATTTCAGGTGGTACAGTTAAAACTAGCAAAGTAGTCTGAATCTAATCGAAACATACGTGAAATGTTGAAGACACACAAAGACATGTTGAAGTTTTTCTTATAGCAATTATTTGATGGATATTTCACATGCACTGGTGTTTTTTAAATGACTTCTTTCAGATTTTGTTGGTTATTTAATCTAGACACTGTTGGTTTAACTTAAAGTAAGGGTTACATTTTATTTTAAGGTGTCATTGTTACACTGTAATTATATATTTAAGTACTGAGTAATATTGATTAACTACATATACTTACTATAGGGTTAGGGGTTGGTTGAGGGTTAGTTGCATGTAATTATGCATTTACTGTTATATAGTAACTACATGTAACGTGTAACAAGGACTCTGTAAAATAAAGTGTTACCAAAGTAAGTTACCTGGTTGCCTTAAAATTGAGTTCATTGAAATAAAAAAAAAAAGAGTTAATGCAACAAAGGAGATTTAGTAAGTCAAAATATTGTGTTATCTGAACCACATTCATTTTCTAAGTTGATTTGATAGAAGATAAAAAGTTGTGATAACAAATCATGTGTGAACAAATTTTTTGTATTGGAAACTTGACTAGCTTTAACTAGGTAATTCAATAAATGCCACCTTGCTAATTGGTTACACAATGCTTTGATAGCATTAGCATAGCATAATACATTTAACATATATCTGTCCTCAAACTAAGCTCATGCTCCACTCGTCACATGATGGAAACCCTACAAACACCCAGCATAACAAAACATTAAACACTACTAAATCTCCCATTAATCTTACACAAAAAAACACAATATAACACTTAATTTTAGCATTTACTCTCCCTTTTGAGTGTCATGGCAAAGCATGCTGGGAAATAGAAATCCCAGCCCAGTTTCGGTTAAATTTAAGGTTGTCTAAATTAAAAGAAACAAGTTTATAAAACTACAAAACAATGAAACAATTCAGATTACTCAAAATGTGTCAGTTTTGAGAACTCAAAAGAAAAAAGAAGTTCTAAATACTCATAAAAGTTAATTTGATTGAACTAATTAGTTTAATTTGAGTTGGCTCTACTCAGACCAGATCATTATTTTGAGCGTTAGAGTTTACAGTGTATCATAAAGTAAAGCCACTGTTAATGTTTCATGTGCAGTCTCATGTCATGTCTTGTTGGTTTATGATTAGCTGTATTAGGGATGGGTTGTGACCGTCGTTTAGCGAGGTTTTTTTTTTTATATATAATTTTTGCCGTGTTTTAGCGGCTAGAATGTTTTGCACAGGTAAGCACGTCCACCTGAACACGTGCAATTAATGATTTTTGCACACACAACCAACCGTTTAGTGGAGTTTACATGTAGTTTTGCCTACATGCATGTTTGTTTCGCTCATCCGGTCCTACATGCATGTGGATCCCAGCACGTGAAGGTTTTCTTTTGTTCCTCCGAGAGCAGGAATCCATGTGAAAATCATATGATAGGAACAGGCCGGCTGAAATCTCATATCAATTACACGACCCCTCTCCAACAGAGATGATCTTTAGGGTGTTTGTGCTGTAAATGAGCAGTAATTGTTCAGCAGCTGCCACTAATTACAAAAGTAAAATTACGTATTTATTATGATTTGTAAAATCCTGAATTGTTATTATTATGAAACGATTTAATTCTGGTAATTTGAACATTCTCAAATGTTTCAGGATTTCTCCCGACAGTTCTGACTAAAACTCATTTAGTGGAACGCAGAACAATTGTTATCTCCTCAGCCAAGTTATTACTTTTTTTTTTTAGCATATTCTAAAGCTAGATTAAATCTCATTAAACCCATATTGCCTAGAATAATATTTGAGCAGATATAGGGAGCATGAAGTGATGTTATGCGCTGAAGTTTGAGTTGTGTTGTGTTTAAACTTCTGCTCATAAATGAGAAATGAGAAACGCAAAACAGTAGACCTGGATATATATGGTTGAATTAGGATATTTTCATTTTCATTCATTTCGAAGTTTAATTTTTGAGCATTATAAAATATTATTAAAATATATTCCTTACTTTTTATCAATAATTTGCTGAGTTGTGCATTGACCTGACTGGTGATGGATGTAATGTTTTAGATGTGTCCAGGGAGGGATCTGGAGGATTGAAGAAAGGTTGCATTGTGGGAAAGAGTATCACATCACTGGCATTGTATGTTGTGAAGTTTTGCTTTCACTCATGTATTGTTGAATTATCGCACCGGCACACAATGATGTCTTTTTGAAAAAAGTGTAATCTACAAAAAGTGTAGCTTGGACATTCTGCTCAATTTCTGTCTATTATTTTTTGGGAGGTGTGCTACGCCTTTGGAGGGGTTTGATTTCTTATGCTGATTTTGTTGCTTGTTCTAAACGTATATGTTGCTTTTTTTTTACTATATTAATGGGAATGATTAAATATGTCTCTTTCAATACATTTTTGGAAAAACGTTTTAATTATGTACTTTATGTACATACTTGGCAGCATTGGCTGCATGGTTGAAATAATGGTCTGTCTATACAATATAATATATAAAACAGAAAAATAGATATTTTTTGTTATATCCCCCATCCCTATTAACTGAGGAGACGAATAAAAGGATATTATTGATCCAAGGTTCAGGTGCAAAACAACAGCAATGTAATACGCACACGATGAAGGCCAAGTGCTTTCATTCTCAGATTGTCCATAGGCTATAAAAATGTTATAGCTTTTAATATAAATTCATTTATTTTTAAATGTGCTACAGATATTCTGTGGGTTTACGCGTCAGTTTGACATGTGCTAGTCGTGGAAATAAACCATTCATCGCGACTCACTAACGCAGAGCGCCTTGCAAACATGAAGTATTGTGCTATATTGATCTAAGAGGTATTCTTCGAAAAATAATGGATCCTTTTTTCTAGATGACATTTGTTTTTTTGGTGAACACTTAACCCTATAAATGACCTGCTTCACAGCGGATGTAAATCCACATCTACTTTAACCTAATGCTGCACATTTGCTACTTAATGGCCAAGTAAACATTTCTTTTGACACTAATCACCACCATCAAAAGCTTAAAATTGCCTTTGGTAGCAGTAGTTGGTTTTTTTGACAACTGGTGCATTCCCTGCAATTGGGACTTGGTGACCTAAAAGGTCCTGTCATAGAAGGCCGATGGGTCAATCTGATTGGCTGTCGGTTGCGGGTTTAGAGTTTTCCCGCACTCTAATTCAAAAACACTCTCTGGGTCAAGAGGGACCCGAACGACATTGTTTAACCTCATCTCCAAATAACACTTCTGCAATGTTCTTGCTGGAATTGAGCAAGGGGAAATAAAGGAGCTGATGCAGGAAGCGCCGGAGTGTGTTTTCTCCACATTTGTGCACTCGCTTGTACCTTGTTGCCTGTTATTTTTGTTGCTGGAAAAGCAAAGTCTTTCAGGTCATAGGACAAAATTGTCTGGAAGACGGCGAAGGCTGCTTTTGTCCTCTCTTTAGAGACATTCATTGCCTGTATCTTTATGATCTTCAGTGTTTAGACATGCTAGGCTAGACTTTAGACATTTAACAATCATTAAAAGATTTGAATAATTTGAGTAATTATTTATTTATTGACTGCCTTTTTACTTTTTTTTGACTCTGGTCTCTTGGGTGTCAAGTAATATTTGTTGTCTAAATTTGGCTATTGCTTTGATACGTTGCATTAATTTGCATATTTTTGAAAGTGTCAACAAAAGTGACAAAAAGGAAAATGCGAACGTTTTTATTTGAAGAATTGAGTCAAGATAGGGTAAAGATATTTTTGGATAGTCAAATATTATTAATATATTGACTGTTATTTGTCCATTTTGTGATTCTTGCCTGATAAATGTGATAATGTGACAATTCTGTGATGCACATTTTGTGTTTAAGTTTTGGGTGAACCATTCACTTTACTGGTCTTGAATAAGGAATGGGATGTGTGAAATTTCCAACTCATCTAGTCAGTGGGGGTTTCTGAATGACTAGTTGACTAATCAGTCGAAAGACCTGAATAATTAGTCCAATTTGAGGTTGACTTGACAGTTCCAGTTCTTCTTCTCTGTTAATCCTGCTCGTCTTTTCGGCAAAGCTTCCTCCATTCTGTTTTGTTTCCTATTTGACTGCGTAAGACCATTTGATAGGTCTTGACGAAAAAAATCCCACTGAATTAAATTTGAAATTGATTTAGTTTTTCTTCCCAATTTTAGTCAACCCAGTATTATTATTCGGCTGACTGCAATCACTGAATAATCAAATAAAACGCTGTATGAATTAAATATAAACTGATTCATAATAATGATATAAAAGTAATTTTAGGGCTGGGAGATATGGCAAAAAAAAAAAGAAATCTCGATGTTTTGTTGTTGTTTTTTTCAGAATAATTGACCGAATCACGATTTCATTTTTTTTTTATGTTTAACTAGTCAACTTAAAACTGTAACTACAATATGATTCGAGTCACATTCTCTTTATTACCCGTCTGGTTAAAGCGCACACCTGATCATCAGGGTGTAAATGTGAAACAAATGACTTGTTATTTGTTAAAAATCTTTGCAGAAAATATGCATGAAATATGAAGGCAAATATTGTACAACCATATCCTACATACTCAGAAATAATATAAAATAAAATGCTAAATATTTCTTAGCCAAAAAGTAATAGCATTAAATAAGACCAGTAATAGGCAATTATTAACAGCAAATGCTATGTAAAAACAGAAAATAACAGCAGCTTTCAGCCTGTCACCATCATGCAAACATGAAATATCAAACATATACAGGTTTTTCATTCCATTGAGATATTTTCCTATTGTTTTTATGTTTGGAGGACGTGTTTGGCTGTTGCACTGGTGTCGCAGCATTTCATCCCTGAGAAGAAAGTTCAACTCGCGTCTAATATCTTTGCTTTTTTCCCCATTCCACTGCCTGCAGTCGCTAGATGTGATGTGCTCTACATTCACGGAGCGCGCCACACGAGAGCGGTTAATCAGGCACGCCATTATGTGGTCGGATCATTTTCTTCTCGTAACTGTTAGGGATGTAACGGTACACAAAACTGACGGTTCGGTACGTCTCTCAGTTTTGAAGACACGGTTCGGTACAGCAGTTTTACAAAATTGCTTTTTATTAAACTGGTTTACTGTCCTTAAATTAATTCAATTATAACTAAAAGTTTCTTAAAGGTAATGCTGTAAACTATCGGGAGCCCTTACTCGCACATTACTATAATATTAAAGGTTAACAACAGAGCCCAAACTATTAGCCTAAATTCAGTTGCTATTTATTTTAATCAAAATATGTAAACTTCACATAAAGCAGTTTTTGCATTAACTTCTAAATCTAATTATAAAATTATGTTTTTACTCCACTTCGTTGTTGAAATATAATCATTTATACGCAGTGTCTGTAATTTTCATGACAGGTTTATTTAAACACACATGAAATAATCCAGACATCAGTAACAGGTTCAGTGGAATATAATGAATATATCGGCTAATATAGGTCATATATTCAGTGCACTCACAGCTGTGGACACTGAATGACTCCTGAGGGAAATGGGATGCTGCGGGACACTACAAGCTGTTTTACTGACGTCTTTCCGCCGTTGAAACACTGATCGAGCGAAAACACCACATATGATAGTTTCAGTAAGTTGTAATGTATCCTCAACATACCTTAAGATATTAATTCATGTTTATTCTTTAGGAGGAGATGATCGCGTTCACTCGTGCGCTGACGCTTGAACTGACACGCATATACAGTGATCAGTCACGGCATTTGTCATTTGTATTTCGTGATAAAATGGACTGAATACTTAATATGTTGGTGTGGGAACTCGGATTAAAGTATGTTCCTCGCTTAAAACAAGCCGACTGTTAACTGTTAAAGATTGCATTCGTACCGTTCGGTACACACGTGCACCGGAAGCCCTGTACCGAAACGGTTCGGTACGAACACCCCTAGTAACTGTTATCATTGCTGTATTGTCAACATGTCTAAATGTAACGTTTGCTAACATTTGTATTCAAAACTGCGATTTCTCGATTTAAAAATAATAAAATCGTGGCAAAACATTAAATTCGAATTAATCGGGAAAAAAATCCGAAAATCGCCCAGCCCTAAGTGATTCAGTCAAAAGCATTGTGATTTTTTTAAATTGTATTTATTTTATTTTTATCAGCATTGATGAAACGGACGGCAACAGTTTATTCAGCTGCTGTCCCTTTAAGAACGAACGCACGGATCTAATGTACTTACACAATTTTATCCCAACTCTTAGTAAATACACGATGTGCCTTTTGACATAATGGTGTGTGTGTGTTTGACCATTCAAGCGCAATAAGCTGTGAAAGAAAGTGGATTCAGGAACGGCACTTGTTAGCAACCGCCTTTTTCAAACGAGTGGTATAATACTGATGTTTTTATGTCGTAGAATAAAATGTGAAAGTGTTTTGAGCTTGTGTTCACCACAGACCTTATTTCAGCCATTTAAACAATACCCCATTCAAAAAACCCTTTGACTTCGGGATGAAGGAACCGGATGTGCTAAAATGCTAACACGCTTCCACGTTTTGGCCTACAAAGTGATGTCATACCTGCACCTTTCAATTGTGATTAATAACACTCTAACGTGTCAATAACTTTAAATAGTACTGGGAAGTTTAAGAAATGTAGTCCTAACACTTCAATAATCAATATTTGAAATTTGTGAATTGATGTGAATCAGTAGAAGATTGAATCGTGTTTCATATGTGAGAGAGCGCTCTGATTGGCTGTTCACTTCAGAATGAGTCCATGCACGAGAATTAAAGCGAGCAGAGAAGTCCAGAAGAATGCTCTGTTACATCATCTTACCTGAGCTTTCCAATGTGTGATTATTTTCATCATAACACGAGCCGACTGGAATGTGATCAGCGTGACGGATAGTCATAACAGTTAGCGAGCGCTGCTTTGTTTACAGTCCTGGTCCTTTTTGAATGACGTAAATAGACTGATATCTGCTGATATAGACGGCTATTTGATAGTTGACATTCACCTTTAGTCCTTTCGGTGTGTTCAAGCTCAGCTTTTTGGCTGACGCGAGGTGACGACACAATCAGCTTTTGACGCCGCTAGTTCGTTGATGTTGGTTTGTGTCTCAGGCTTTAGTACGATGTGTCCATACCATCATAGTCACGCTTAGCGCATCTTCTCCTTGATTGGGGCGACGGCCAGCCACTTCCTGCCGTCTTTATTCGTTCCGTGGTCCCGTCTCGTTAGCCCTACGCTCCACCGGCCCATCCGCATCTCCATGACGTGTTTCGCCTTAAAGGCCACGGGGCGAACAATGCTCTCATAGATCCTGGCCTTGAGGCGGTCAGGCGTCCGCTCTAGTTGTTGTCTTCAAGAACAGACAGAGCTGTTTAACTCCGGATCCTAATTAAAGCACCAATTAAAACATCACAAATGTTGTAGTTCAGAAAAAGTCTAAATTAACTAGTCAACCTCACTAAGTTCCAATAGATGTGCCTATATCTAATTTGCTCTCATTTAATTGTGTTATACTGTATATAATCAGTATTATATCTGCCATCTGCCACCAGGATCTCTGAGTATTGATATTAAAAAACTCCCATCAGTCATTCTTTCGTCTTCAGGCACTGTATGCCTCTGCATCTGCGGTAGACGCTCCTACGGCATTCTCCAGGAGCTCACTGTTACGGCCAGCATGTTATAAATACTTTCCTAACTTCATCAGATGCTACGCCACATCATCTGAGGATCATAATTAGTCATTCATCTGCAAACAAAGAGCCCTAGGAAGTGGATGATGGAGTAGCTTTCTTGATTTGGTCCCCCACCCTTTACACTAACGCATGTCCTTTAGAAATCAAAAGCCAGAGGTTTTTTAAAGCATGTTTTCAGTTGCAATCCAAACATGTTATATATAGTCCAAAAAATGACTGACAGGCGGCAGGAGACAAAGGGATGGAGGGAAGGCTAATTAAGAGAAGTGTAGCGATCTCGCCCCGCGTCTCTAAGCAACATGCACAAGCCTTCCTTACACCCTGAGGTTAGGAGTCTGCCTCCATAAACTTCCCTTTCTCTTCTCTCTTTAATAATAAAATATGTGCACCTTGCGACCTCATAATTAGCTTTTTCAGCAGTCCTTCAAATTAATTAGTTTGATGTCTGTGTATGAAATACGGGGATAGAGGGCATTAAACAGTGAAGGCAGTCAAAATGGCAGTAGCGTACGCTTATTTATAACATTAATCTCACACAGGTGATGTGCACTCTTTTATTTAAGCTTCTGCAATGAAAGAAAAATGTTCTTGACATTTCTTGAATATACAAGATGTTGGTGGTTAATGGCGTTGAGCTCTGATGCTCACGTCGACACTGGAGGCTCAAATCCGGCTTTCAGCCATTTGGTTTCCTTCGTCTTCACACTCTCACAATGGAAACATGATGTAAAGGCCAAACATTCAGACAGAAAAAAATGATTTCCTCTGCATTAAAAACGAAGGCCAAACATTAAAAAGCAAGGAAAGGTGTATGTTTTGAATTCTGTTTTTTGAGCCAGAGAAAACATGATCAAGTTCATTTTCTTCACTTTAGTTGTGCTACTATGTGTTTTTATTTTGGAAATGTTAGAGGCATTGGGCAAGGTCTTCTGTGGGCAACGCTTTTGTCGGTGTTTACGGTTTATTTGGAACTGAAGTGAATTGAATCTGGCAGAACATGGGAATTGAAGCGTAGGAAACCTATAAAGCACTTTCCAGTACAAGAATAGAGATATTCAGTCTATTGATATGTCACATAGTCACCGACAGCAGCCGCATGCGATCTCTGCGCTATTCACTCAGCGCTGGTTTGTGTTTGTTAGCCGTAGCTTGAGGTGATTGAGACGAGAGCAGGAATCTTCTTTCTCGAGGGTGAATCTATCTATCCAGCTGCAGTAATCTTCATCATTTCCTCAACATCTGTTCGACCTCACCAACAATATGAGCGTCTGAAACACTGAATAAAACATACGCTTCTGAAAACAATCAGTGCTGCGAGACACTTGGTGTCTACGATAATGATTTGTGAATTTAAATTCTGTTAGTACAGAATGTGAAAATAGATGTCAAATTGATTGCTTTAAAAAATGGATTTAACTTTTATATTTATATATTAATGCTATATAAAAAAACAATGAATATTCATATTATTTATAAATAAATGTTATAATATATTTAATATATTATGCATTATAATTAGTGCTGTCAATTAAAAAAATGAACAAATGAATCTCACATTTTTTCTGTAATTAATTGTGATTAATAGCGATTAAAACATCGGCGTTTTCAATATGTAATATGTAATAATTTCACAGTTACTCTCCAAACTAATGTAGAAACGACTTCAAGACAGTATATTCAAATATTTGTTGTAATGGCATCTTTTTATGGATGAAGGCCATTATCACTGAAACTAATACTGATATTGATGTCTCTATGAAACATTAATTATAGGCATTCAACATTACAGTATAATTGAAATCTATCAATTTTAACATTTATTAGTCTTTTTTTTTTTTTTAATAACTCCTTTTAATTTAAGTGAACTTGAAACAATCTTCACATAAACCCATTATAATAAATGTCATATTTACTTGTGGCCTTCATACACTGCCCGGCCAAAAAATAAAGTCGCTGTTTGGATTTAAAAAGGCAAATGCTTAAGAGTCTATGATTGGATCATTATTGATTATGTTTCTAGCATGTTATATGTTTGGCAACTGTTCTTCTAACCCTGATTGATGGAGTGTGTAGCTTTTCATGTCTTAAACACTCATGTAGGAAGACACATCATGGCCATATTCCAGGATGACAATGTCAAGATTCATCAGCTCCAACTGTGAGAGAATGGTTTTGAGGAGCATGAAGGATCATTTCCTCCTCTGAGTCCAGAGCTTAAATTCATTGAGAGTCTGTGGGATGTGCTGGAGGAGACTTTACAGAGTGCTGGACTCTTGCATTGACAATACAAGATCTGGACCAAAACTGATGCACCTCTTGATGAAAATAAATGCTGTGATGTTTTTAAGTGTTGGCGTTCCCAGCGTGCATTGACCCTCTCGCACTGTTTAGATGTGTTTTGTATAATGTATTGGAAGATAGTGAGACCTCTCAAAATGAGTTTAGTTTCTATCTACATTTCTTGGTGCTTGAATATTAGAGTACATTAAAAACTGATTTCATAGTTTTTTATGTGTCAAAGGAATAATAAAAGATATCAAGCCTGAGTTTTACAATTGAGCTCCTAATCATTTCAGTGGCCTTCAGTCGGATAATGAAATAATTGGATAATTAATTAGACGTTCTGCTTTTGGCACATGGCGCACTGAATAAATCATTGGCCCCAACAGGACGGTTGAACCGCGCAGCGTGACTCCTGCATGCCGCTACACTTGAGCCGACAGCTTCCTGTCAGAGAATTATCAAGGAAATGTTCCTGCTTTTCCCCCTACATACATAGAACGGCCGTCAGGGTCACAATGGCAGGTTTTTCACAGATTAGGATTGCTTTCTCAAATGCTGCGGCCTTTTTTGTGGGTTAACTCCTTAACCAAACAAAGAGAAATGACCCATTTTCCTCCACCCCTCCCCAATTTGAATATGCTTGGAGTGAAATTGGATAAATGCAGTTGAAATGTAGAGAAACTACTCTTTAAACACAACAGTGGACTGAAGAATGGGGCTGGGATCATATTTTGGAGTGTTTTTCTTTTGAACTGCTTGGGGCCGGATAAAGGGTGACATCCTCGTCCGGATGTATATGTGGGAATCTACTGATGCTTCTGCAGTGACTACCCAGAAGATTTAACCAAGTGTGTGTTAGTCAACTATATTGTTCTCGAAAACTCAAAACTAATTTTGCTTCGACACAGTGATTTGCAGTGTTTGCCTTTGACCTGGCTGTCACGATACTGACGTTTTTGTGTATCATCCGTCTCGGGAAATGGCTCTACCAGATAGAGATGGTGGTAGTTGACACAGATTTCCTCTGAAAGAGCAACCCCAACCCCCTTTCTACCTTCTGTATGGAGGAGGATGTTAAGGATTGGGGGGAGGGAGTTGGCGTAATTTTGGGTTATGATAAACCATGGGGAGGAAAGCGTGCACCGTCTCAGTATGCTGATTTTAATGATTTAATGAAGGTATTGTCCTCCCCAGAGAGAGAAAGATCCCCCCCCACCCCCAGTCTTTATGTAAGATGATATTGACCTCTCGGGTGGTGCTTGGTTCCTTAAAATGTTACAGAAGAAGTCCGGAAGATATTGACAACAGCGCAAGCCTTTAGGAAAGTCTATACACTGCAAAAAATGCTTTTCTTACTTAGTATTTCTGTCTTATTTCCAGTCCGAATATCTACAAATTCTTAAATCAAGATGCATTTACTAGATGAGTAAAATGGCATAAGATACTATGTCTTGTTTTCTGGGGGAAATAAATCAAAATTAAGTGAGTTTTTGCTTATAAAAGCTAAATTATCTCCGAATGGAGTAAGAAAAATAATCTTGTTTCTGTTTGAATTAGGAATATTTTTCTCACTCCATTGGCAGGTAATTTTGCCTTTTTTAGGCAACATTAAGATTTATTTCCCCAGAAAACAAGACACAATATCTTATGATTTAAGAAATTTTAGATATTCGGCCTGGAAACAAGACAAAAATACTAAGTAAGAAAAAATTAGTTTTGCAGTGTATTTTAAGCTTGAATTGATGATTATTTAAAATAAAATCAAAAATGAGTACAGATAATTCTTAGCAACATCTATAAAGCCAAAATGTTATCAAATCATTGTAATATTCATTCAGAAGCAGTTAATATCCAGGTTCATTATAAAGGGGCCAAATGTCAAATGGTGTGCCTCAGGGTTCGGTGCGCGCTCCAGTGTGTTTGAAAATCTCCAAATCGACAAATAATGCTCACTTCTGGTGTGCGGCGTTTCCATTTTCTTTTCTTACACTTATATGTATTTAAAGGAGATCATTTTATAGGAATTTTAAGTTGATAAAAAACATAACTAAAGCACTCCAACATGATTATGAACTGAGCCTTCTATAAAAATCTGACCTCAACATAGATTAAACACGTGCAGTTTGTTATGTTATATTTAATTAGATTTAAGATTGAAGAGTTATCATGTGTGGGATAGTGTCCTTCAACCATCTGCAGTGTTCAGAGTCTCGATATATCGATCTTATCTACTGGTTAGATACATGCATGCTTGTTGCCCAGTGAAAGTAAATTATTCATACTTCCACTACACTATATATAGACTATTAATGGTCACCAGGAAGTTCAAACAAAAAGCTGCTGACATGACCCTCCCTGGTGTCAAATTGATTGGCTTGTTTCTGTGCGTTGATGGGACGTTTCCCCGCCCTGGTTTGACTGTTCTTCAGTGAATGCATTCTTTACTAGTTCTAGGCGATTTAGGCTCGTGTAGTGAATGAATGTTAGTTTTGTTGGCTTGAATGAGTGGCTCTGTGTTGATATCCCACACAGTTGTCCTCTTGCATTTATGCGTTTTGTATTAAGTATTATACCAAGACTTATGGTAAAACAAATACTTGATACCCTCCAACCCAACTTGGGTTAGGACTAGATTTATATTTGTTTTATAGTGAAGCAAAAGTATCAGCCCAATGTGGTAAGAAAAATAATCTGGTTTCTGATTGAAATCTTGTTTTTGGTTTTCTCACCCCATTGGCAGATAGTTTTGAGAAAACAAGAAAAAATATCTTATGTCATTTTACTCCTCTAGTGAAAGCATCTTGATTTAAGAGTCTTTTGATATTTAGACTGGAAACAAGAGAAAAATACTAAGTAAGAAGAGCGTTTTGCAGTGTTTTGCGGTCCATGTGAGATAATTGAATGGTTGACAAAATGTACTTTTAGCAGACGCCTTTTTTTCTCCCAGAAAAGTGGCTCATCTTGCATTGCTCATTATTTTATCAAATAAAAATCGAAATGATATATTAAATAAAAATACAGAACACAGAAATCATAATTTTTTTATAAAATACTCTTTACAATATAACTCGTAGTGTGTATCTTTATCATATGAACAACTACACTGACTTTCACAAGCATTTAATGCAATATAACTCAAGTCAAATTCATGAGGGTTTTAATTGTTTTTGGGGAGAGCATGGTAAATAATCAAATGTAATTACAAAACAAACCTAAAAAAAAAATGTTGTACTTTATCGCAGCCATCTTTGCATTCTGTGCCCAGTGCTCGATGATTGTGTACCAATGCAATTATCCACTAGAGCTGGAAATCCGCTGCAGTTTGAGCATTAATGCGGTGCGTTTAATGGACTAGAATGTTAGCAGTCTTTGAAGTGCTCATTTTTGTTTTCAAAGCCTCCTTTGTAGCGAGCAACAATTTGGAATGCATGCTTTACAAGCAAACTGCAGTGGGAACCGCTGATGAATAGTGAATCGCACTGTTTCTGTTTCTGTCAGAAAGACAGCAGCTCCTGAAGGACAAAAACTTGTGCTCGGTTCTTCGTAATCACTGCGACAGCATAGCTGAGGACATCATTGCCTTAACTCCAGAAACTGCCGCTGTGATGCGTCCAAGTGTATACGGTTTAGATGCACACAAATGTTATTTTGCTAATGTTAATCTTTTTTTAGTTTCGATATTTTTGGTGGCAGTTCTCCACAATCAGACGTCTGCATCGCATCTGGCTCCTTTCTAAGATTTCCGGCGCTTGTATAATATCACTATTGTAAGACACTGACACAGGATATACAGATTTTTTCCGTTTTGTTTCCTTTTTAGCGGGTTCATCAGGGTGTATTCATTCAACGATACCGTTGATCCAGTATTTGCAGTTAATTAAATTGAGTGGCTGTATTAAATTGGCAAAGAATTGATTTAGTTCATAAAACTGAAGCGGTTTGTGCATGTGTGGGGGTGGACGTGGGTGGACATCTGATTTGTACTTATAGACATTACATATTGCTACTAAGAATGTACCTTTGTCTTCTTCACAGGGTTTGAAAGCATTTTGGAGGGGCTGTTTGGACCAGGACTCGTAAAAGATCTTACCCTCTTTCAAGGTCAGTTTATATGATGTGGTGAAGATTGCGATGACGAGGAGCTTGACTTTTACTTTTTACCCACGGAGCACCTGTGCTCCTAAACTGAAAAATTTAGGAGCGCATTTAGAAACGTAGAAACTTTATATATATATATATATACTTAAACGCACTGTAATAAACAGATTTTGCCATACTAGTGTTATGTTGGCATTACTGAGATACTATTATAGTTTTTATTATTATTTTGAATTCAATTTAATTTTTATCTTTTCTGCTTTCATTTGAATTTTAGCTGAAAGTAATTTTGTTGTTTTAAAAAATGTGTTTTTAATAAATGTTTATTTCAGTTTTAATCAGGTTAATACAACTAAATGACAATAAGAAAAGTTTACAAGTATTTAAAAAAAAAGAAAGAAAAATGTTTCTATGGTTTTAGTTTTTGTTAACTATAATAACACTGATACTAGTAAAATATATTTAATAATAATGTTCTTAGTCTTTCCTTCCTGTGACGGGGCGTCCCAGACAGAAGATACAATAGTTTACTTTAAATTAAGTGGAAATTAAATTACATACAGTTTGTGTAACCAAATAATAACCGGGGTGTAAATTGGACTTTTATTTAATAATCAAGCCCGAAATACAGCGGGACTCTTATTTTGAAATGTCTGCTTTATTATTGCAGGAGCTCATTCAGATTCAGACGAGGAGATAAAATATGCATTCTTACTCCCGTACACAACATATTACAGTATAAACACCGTACAGTAAACACTGTCATGATAGATCAGCATTAGTGTCGTTTGGCATAAATGTGTGTGAGCCTGAACGCACAACAGCGCCACCTTCAGGCTTTGAGACGTGAAGCGCTCACATTTATTAATGAAATCACAGCCTTATGAAGTTTAATAATCACATTAGGCAGTGTCGCCATTTATGTTTTTACATCCCCAGAATATAAGACGCCTCAAAATGATCATTCAGACGCTTGTTACACCATTTAAGGTGTTGAAGACTTTTTATGATCTTACATTTAAGAAAATGTTTATTTGCACACGTGCTCCAAAATACATTGTATAGTTTGCACACATCTATTTTTATTCGTGTGCAAATGCGAGTGCAATGCTCACACTGTCGAGCACTTTTAGTTTAGGATCCTGTTGGAAACTTCTACAGTCTAAATAAAGAAGAATCCTGTTTAAATTTAAATCCTTTTTTTATCTTTCTTGTTCAGATTTTATTATTTTAGCCATGTCACTGACCTTATATTATAAATTACAGAAATCCATTAAAATATGAATTATTTCATATTTAAAAGTATATTTAAAAAAACATTTGGCCACAACAAACAATTTTGCCTGCAGAGTTGTTCATCTATGACTGTTTGTTCTTCTGCAGGGGGTCAAACTCATTTTAGGTTGAGGGCCGGATGGGAAAAAATATAACCATGTGCGGGCTGAAGTACCTTTTTAAAAAAAAAGTTTTTAAGTTTTAACCTTTTTTTTTTTACTTTAGTGCGCTGACAATTACATTAATATGAACCATACAAACTACAAAATAATTAGCAAGAAAACTAGAAAAACACTACTTTTTGAAAACTGCATTTGGTTTTACAGCTAAAATACTTTATTAGATTTTTTTTTTTTATCTTTTATTTTAAATATTTTTAAAAATATATTTTATTAGTGATGCAAGGGTTTTGATTCCAAATTTCCAAATTTTTTGTTTATTTATTTTTTCAAACAAACGGACAAATTCTGATACTTTTCGACATTCAACATTTTCCGATTTTTTTTATTTTTTATTTATTGTTTATTTGTTCTATACAGGCCAAACTGGCCTTAAACAAAAATATGTGTAGCCATCACAATCCAAACAAAGATGCTACACACATGAGCAGTTGTTTTTTATTTAAATTAGATTGTATAATTTCAAGATTTACAGCACAATCTGCATGGTCTGACTTTGCCTTTGTGAAATGATGCTTCATAAGACACACCTGTCCTGCACAAAACACAAATAGCAGACAGAGTTCATTCTCTGCTAGTAGGTGGCGCTTATGGAGGAGCAGCGATATAGCGTTTCCTTGGTTACTGCTGTACACAAAGCAGCGCTGCACTTATTAAAGGTGCACTATGTAACTTTTCCGTCCGCTAGAGGTCGCCTATTTAAAACAAAGGCGTAGTTTGAGCACAGAATCTTGGGACATGTGGTCTTCACCTCACAGCCGGTGGAAAAGAATCGGGATAGGACTCGGGCAGAAATCATGTTCATGGATGCGATTATTAACGTTACTGTAGTATGAAGCAGAGCAGAGCAGGAGTGTTGTGGGAGCTGAGCAAGGCCGCTGGAGCGATTGTTAATAAGATGAACGCAACACACGCCTCGCGAGCGGCGGGACTTTTATTATGCCACAGTCGCCGGCGCCACTTCCGCTTTTCCGGTCATGAGTATGAGGTAACGCAGCTCTGTTTATCATATTAGATACATTTGAGTGTGTTAAATGATGTTCTGACGTTACTCTGTGCGTTCGCTCGGCGGCTGCTATGACACTTGTTGCACACTGCAGTGAGTAAAGCGTTTCTGCTGAATAAAACCAGAAACCGAGGGTAACACAGATATGACGCCATTGACAGGCGACGCCCTCACACGTCCTGGTTGCTGGGTTAAAATAACAATTTTCTCACGATTTACAAATAGTTGGAAACATTTGGGATGTTGTAAGTACTCAACTGAACAAAATATATAACACATGCCTAGTGGTTTTGGGATATTTTACTGCAAAAATGTTACATAGTGCACCTTTAATAGGCTACTACTTTATACGGAGATAAGAGGAAAAAAGAAAATGCCAGCAAAACGTTTCTGTCAGTTCCCGTCAGAGATACATTCATATAAATCCCCAATTCAATATTTATATTTTTCTTTCGTGAACAGTGAGCTTGTTCCTGGTAGACTACAGTATTTTCTCTGCTGGCGCGTCCGTATTCAGCGTGTGTCTGTGTTAACGTCCTGTTTACAGACTAATATTTCCACACAAATGACATTTACATAAAACTAAAACCTGTTCAAATTTCCAGTGCCTGTGGACTAGTCAGTTTAATATTATTGTTCAAATCATACCCCGGGCTGTATGTTTGACACCCCTGTTCTACTGTATGTTACCAAAGAAACACGTTCAGAATGAAATGTGAGCTGAAATAACAAAATGTATTGTGCATAATTTCTAATCGACCTGTAATTTTGTCAAACTACGAAAAAGTTCAAATATACACTAGTTGGCCAATTTATTTCAGAAATGTTTAAAGTGTCATGCTTTAAACATAATACATAATCCGAGATTTAGTGAAGTTAGGAAGGGCATCTGGAATAAAACATGCCACATACATGTACACCTCCCGATGGGAGCCGCTGAAAGTGAGCGAGGTCTTAAGTGTTTGGAGTTTTGATGTCATTAGTGACATTTGCTCTGATAAAACGAGTGCACAGACACACCAGTATGCGTCAAACCATCACATTCATTCACGCTGAAAGGCTAAGCCAAAGCCCAAGGTCACGTAATTGCAAATTACTGGCGGAGGAACGTTGTTTTGGTAGTTTTATGCCTCCACTAAATGATGGACAAATCTTTTGTACTGTACCTTTAAATAAGCTAGTTATAGAATGAGGAGGTTTTCTGTCATTTGCTCATTTGAAGAGCACATAGTTTCTTCTTTTGAGTACCTCAGGGCTCTATGTTAAGCCCATCAGTCATTTTGTAAATTCACAAAATAAAACACGTCAATCTAATTGCATATTAGCGGGTCAGCCAGAAAAAGCTCAAATGGTCTGTTTCTAAATGTATAAATACTTAATTATTCACTCAAAAGAGCCATTCATGAGCTTAAATCATCAAATCACATAAAGCGAACAACTTTCTTTTTTCACGAATGAGTGTGGAATATAAACATGGCTTTGATGTTCTTTTTTGCAGCACTTGAAGTGCAAATTAAAACTTCACACAGTGAACAGAAATCTGTGGCAACACGTGACCTTTTTCTCCAAGCTTTGACTTGTGTTGGCAATCATTTATTTTTGGCAAGAATGGTTTATATTAATGAATGTCCAATGTATTTTGTGTTTGATCATTTTAAGGACATTTCTGTTTACCTTTTGCTGTTACTATCAACTACAGTTAAATATTAAGAAAACTAGCATTCATACCCGGATCAGCACAGGTTTCTTTGGCAATGAGAGATTGATTGTTTGAGACTTTAGTCATTCTTTATTAAACTGTTCTCGGGTCTTCTTCACTATTAAATAATAAACCCTTGTAACACATGCAGTGGTCTAGAATAGAAAGATTGTCTCCTCTTGGGTTATTCTGCAGTCAAGCGGTCAAGAGACGGCAACTCCTAAAAATAAGCAGAATGACCTTGTCATGTGATTGTTAGCTAGCAGCTATGATCAGACACAGCGTTGAAAATATAATCTGCCAAGGATCATAACAAAGAAGAATATTTAAAGGGGTCAAGTTGTATCACTTAAACCCCTCCCCCCGAGGCCCTTTTATGGTAGTCAAGGTTTCTTACACCAAAAACCATTGTAATTTACTTTCTCATGACCGTTTTCCACCCCCTCTTAGAAATAAACGGGCCATTTTCTGCATTTGATGAAGTTTGCACGTTCCTTTCAGTGTTCACCAATTCATTCGATCGGCGCAGTCTTTGATTTCATTTAATTCATATGTTTAAATCAATTGACTATCAGTGTTTTATCAGCTGTTTTTCTCTCCAAATCTGATTTCACTGCATTAGCAGTGCGCTTGGGATCGTCATCGTGCTGAGAAATAAAACCATTCCCAAGGTCTGTACCTTTCAGCATTTATGATCCCATCGATTCGGACAATATCGCCAACACCACTGGCAGAAAAGCAGCTCCAAACCAGGACAGACCCTCTTCTTCTCACATACTGTCGACAATTGGACCCAAACATTTCTTGCATTCGTCACTCCATTATACTCTTCTCCACTGATCTTCATTCCAGTCTTTGTGAGCTTTAGCATATCTAAGCCTTTTCACCCTGTTCCCCTTCGGAAAAAGTGGTTTCTTGGCTGCTACCCTTCCACAAAGACCATTCCTGATCCTGGAGTTGGCATCCCGATGAAGCTGCCAGACGCTGAGCCAGGACTGGACTTCTTCCGGCCTCTCACAGAAGAAACTCTGAGAAACTTTTTATCAAGTTTTCTTGGCCTTCCAGTCCTTTTTTTTGGCCTTGTCCTCTCCTGATTCTTCCATTTTCTTTATAACCGCTTGAATACCTCATCTTGAGTATCCAGTTTGTTTGCTGATTTCCCATTGAGAGTGGCCTTGCTGATGCAAAAGTATGATTTTTATCTCTGTTGATTTCTGTGACATTTGGCATTTTTAATGAAATTATATGATTGAAATTGGTCTTTTAACAAGCTTCCAATAAATTAAACTCATACAGCATGTGTTTATAATGCTCAAGCCTGGTGTAATAGACCTTTTTCACAAAAGTCATTTTGACATGAAATAGCAGGACAAATACATCACATTAATAAGGGATGGTTTACGAGAGCCAGGCTCCTGCTATTGCTCAAGTGTAAGGGAAAGTCACACTAAATACTTGTCACTTTAGCCTATAGAAGCTGTTTTTAAGCAAGCAATAAGGTACTCGAGGCTAGTGCTGTATGGTGAATAAGTCACGGCTGAAGGGCTTGTTGGGCACGATGCAAAGCTTTGACTGACAGTGCCAGGACACGGGGAAAAAAACGTGTTTTGTGATGGTTGTTCATGAGTCTCTTGTTTTGAGGACGATTGAGGGACTCAATTATTAAAAAAGGTTGAAACATTCACTGATGCTCCAGAAGGAAACACGACGCATTAAGAGACGATTAATTTTTACTAGATTTTTTTTCTTGTTTTCTTGAAAATAAAATCAATGGAGTGGGGTGAGAAAAATAATCTTGTTTCTGATTGGGACAGAAACGAGAAACAAGATTTCAGTCAGAAACAGGATTATTTTTCTCACCCCATTGGCAGATAATTTTGCTTCATTTTGATTTTATTTTCAAGAAAACAAGAAAAAATATCTTATGTCATTTTACTCCTCTAGTGAAAGCATCTTGATTTAAGAGTCTTTTGATATTTAGACTGGAAACAAGAGAAAAATACTAAGTAAGAAGAGCGTTTTTGCTGTGCTACAGAAGCAAGAGAAGATACTTACATGTTTCCTGGAAGACAAATTAAGTAAAATTTACCCTGATCTTCAAATTCAAACGTTTTCACCCCCGGCTCTTAATGCGTCGTGTTTCCTTCTGGAGCATCAGTGAATGTTTCAACCTTTTTTAATAGTTGTGTTTGAGTCCCTCAATCGTCCTCAGATCTCAGAATCATACAGTCACTGCTGGAAAGTCACTTTACTGAAGACCGTTGGTCAGTTTAACTGACCAGGACAAACAAGAGACTCAAGAACAACCGTCACAAAACACACACAGCCGTGGATCATCAGGGAACGACACACACACACACACACACACACAGCCGTGGATCATCAGGGAACGACACACAGGATTAAGAGTCAAGGGTTCATAAACTCATTTGAATAAATTCAGCAATTTTTTGGTCTTGTGGCATTTTGTATGATCTCTCTTATTTTTATTCACATTTTCACAGATTTTTTGCACAGTACTGAATATTTCTGAACTTCTGAGATTTTAATATAACACTTTAATATAAAAACATAGCATGTGGACCAAAATATTGTTTGGGTTGCTACTGAAAAATTGTGAGTGCTGGAAAAAAACCGAATGTTATTATTTTTAAATGCATTAATTGGTCAAGATGTTTGTTGTCATTAGTTGCGAAGTGTTTGTTTGACACTAATGCCGTCTCTGTTTCTCCTGCAGATTGTGAGCCCGAGGGTGTGTCAGATTGGTCGTTTAATGAAAATTGTCTCTTTTGCTGCTTAAGACGTGAAAAAGTTAAGGTAATTAATCTCGCTCTAATTATTTATATGTTTACACAAACAATGCACATTTCGCTTTGAGTCACGCAATGTTTCCAGCCACTTTAAATATGTTTGTAATAGCTGGCTTTGAACAAAAAGAAAAACACAGGAGATGCTCATTAACGCGTTTCAGTCAGATGACAGGTAATTGTTCTCATAACTCTTTCAGTGTTTGATGAGAGATTTCTTAACACCTCTTCAGATGTGAAAGATAAGGAAGATTTTCTCTACAACAGAAAATCTTTCTTTGAAAGTAAACAGCAGTTTTTGTTTCAGTCTTTCTACATCATGCTCATATAGCACTGAATACACATGCATTTTTCAGGTGAATAATTTTTCCTGAATGCAGTTTATATGATTGCTTCTGCCTTTAATTAACTTTCTTTTCTTCTTTTTTTTCTCTAGGAAAATTTGGTTGGTTTGAACAACCAAGTGTTATCAGAAGTGGACCGCTTCAAGCAAGAGCAGTCCAATATTAACAAGCTTGAGAAGCAAGCAGAGGATTTCCTCAATGTTGTCTTCTACAGAAAGGGTAAGACAAGTGAGCATTACAAGAACTGAGAAGAGTGACAACTTTTTACTCCTTAAAGTTATTTGTTATAATCAGAGGCAATTACGGTGGGGAATTGAAATGATGCCCTTTTAAAATAAGACCCAATAATGACCACATTGCAAAATTCCATTTTGAAACAATTGAAAATGATTAAAACCCCTTAAACTCAATTTCACAAGGACCTATTCTGCTTTATACACTAAAGAAAGATGAGCATGAAAAAGCTCTGAGTGTTTCTCTATATCAGTGTCAGTGTTTCTGAACTCCCTGAAACCCCTTTTTTTATTTAAGGCCATAAAAAGTCTTTAAAAGTCTTATTTTTACTTAATGCGTATCTAAATCTTTACCTAATTAAAACTCTAATTAGCACACATTATTTTAATTATTCTTTCTTTGTGGATTTGCTTACCTGACAATTCACGCTGTAAATATGACAGTCTCCTGCACGCGAAAGGAAGAGAGGAGGAGAAGAAAATGGGTAAATGTATATATACACCGATCAGGCATTACATTATGACCACCTTCCTAATATTGTGTTAGTCCCAAAACAGCCCTGACCCGTCGAGGCATGGACTCCTCTAGACCCCTGAAGGTGTGCTGTGGTATCTGGCACCAAGATGTTAGCAGCAGATCCTTTAATTCCTGAAAATTGCGAGGTGGGACCTCCATGGATCGGACTTGTTTGTTCAGCACATCCCACAGATGCTCGATTGGATTGAGATCTGGGGAATTTGGAGGCCAAGTCAACACCTCAAACTCGTTGTTGTGCTCCTCAAACCATTCCTGAACCATTTGTGCTTTGTGTCCGGAGCATTATCCTGCTGGAAGAGCCACAGCCACCAGGGAATACCGTTTCCATGAAAGGCTGTACATGGTCTCAACAATGCTTAGGTAGGTGGTACGTGTCAAAGTAACATCCACATGGATGGCAGGACCCAAGGTTTCCCAGCAGAACATTGCCCAAAGCATCACACTGCCTCCGCCCGCTTGCCTTCTTCCCATAGTGCATCCTGGTGCCATGTGTTCCCCAGGTAAGCCACGCACACGCACCCGGCCATCCACGTGATGTAAAAGAACACGTGATCCATCAGACCAGGCCACCTTCTTCCATTGCTCCGTGGTCCAGTTCTGATGCTCACGTGCCACTGTTGGTGCTTTCGGCGGTGGACCGGGGTCAGCATGGGCACCCTGACTGGTCAGCGGCTATGCCGCCCCATACACAACAAACTGAGATGCACTGTGTATTCTGACACCTTTCTATCAGAACCAGCATTAACTTCTGGAGCAATTTGAGCTCCAGTAGCTCGTCTGTTTGATCGGACCACACGGGCCAGCCTTCGCTCCCCACGTGCATCAATGAGCCTTGGCCGCCCATGACCCTGTCTCCGGTTCTCCACTGTTCCTTCCTTGGAGCACTTTTGATAGATCCTGACCACTGCAGACCGGGAACACCCCACAAGAGCTGCAGTTTTGGAGATGCTCTGACCCAGTCGTCTAGCAATCACAATTTGGCCCTTGTCCAACTCGCTCAAATCCTTACGGCTGCCCGTTTTTCCTGTTTCTAACACATCAACTTTGAGGACAAAATGTTCACTTGCTGCCTAATATATCCCACCCACTAACAGGAGCCGTGATGAAGAGATCATCAGTGTTATTCACTTCAGTTTGAGGTGTTGACTTGGCCTCCAAATTCCCCAGATCTCAATCCAATCGAGCATCTGTGGGATGTGCTGAACAAACAAGTCCGATCCATGGAGGCCCCACCTCGCAATTTACAGGACTTAAAGGATCTGCTGCTAACATCTTGGTGCCAGATACCACAGCACACCTTCAGGGGTCTAGAGGAGGCCATGCCTCGACGGGTCAGGGCTGTTTTGGGACTAACACAATATTAGGAAGGTGGTCATAATGTTATTCCTGATCGGTGTATTTTTCCAAGATAAGTTTTTTGAGGTTCAAATGTTCTCGTTGTTTTCCTTCCTTGCGGTGCGTATTTGATGTTTTAAACTCTAAAGGAAACGGTCGTCCCTGTAGGAAATGTTTTCACAGCCTAGTCTGCCGAATCCAGTGGCTTTGATTTTAACAATGGCAGTGACCAAGAGTATTGTGAAATAGTTATAGTTAGGATGCAGTTTATAAGATATAAAACTCATAGAAGAGACAATTTAATGAGAGAGGTACTTTTAGTCAAATATTAACTTGTATTCATGTTCACCCGGCCATTTTAGAGACTTGTTCAAATGTGTATGAAGAAGGGTTATCATAGTTTAATACAAATAAAACCATTAAGAACATTTTGTTACTATAAAATAAAAATAAAACGTATCTAAACATAGCGCAAGAGATTAGATGTAATAAAATGACAAAAAAAACTTAAACTAAAATTAAAATAATTGAAAATATAAAAGTAAATATTAAAAACTATAGCATCTCAATGATACTAAAATAACACGGGTGTAAAGTGTGAGCAGTAAGTACCATTGGGGCTTTTATATTTTATAGCTAAAGTGAATTTCTCTACATCTTGAAGTGAAACATACAGTAAATGCATTGCTTCTGTTACATCTCCCAGCAGACCTCCCCAGATTTACAGACCCCCACATTCCTCTAGTGGCTCGTGAGATCATGCAGCGAATGATCCGACAGTTCGCTGCCGAATATACCTCAAAAACCAGCTCAACTCAGGACGTACCCCAACCCCAGTCCCAGCCCAACGGCACCAAGGACCAAAGCCTGCCGAAAGCGCCCTCGCTGGACCCGGA
Organism: Rhinogobio ventralis; assembly: GCA_039654625.1. NCBI lineage: Eukaryota > Metazoa > Chordata > Actinopteri > Cypriniformes > Gobionidae > Rhinogobio > Rhinogobio ventralis. The sequence continues at coordinate 28,402,478 of CM077217.1, read as the reverse complement.
CGCCTCCACCCCTGCTCCCGGTACCGGCACTGCTGCCTCCGCACAGAATCCCGTCCTCAGCAAGCTTCTCATGGCAGACCAGGACTCGCCGCTGGACCTCACCGTCAAGAAACCAGAGACCGAGCCCAGCGAACAAGGTCAGGCCGCGCTCCATCATAGTTACTGCTTTTCTTTATTAGTATCTTCAGAAACTTCATTTAAAATATGCTCTCTGAAAACAAGTCTTTATTTAGGCTACTGAAGAATTGGGGAAAAGTAAAATACCTATTTAACATAGATATAAATAATCAAGGCATATATTCCATTACATTAAACATTAACAAAAGAGAATTTGATATAGATTTTTTAAATCTCTATTCACTGAAATATCAATACATTATAATAAACAGCAATTTACCTACAGTTTTTTTCTTTTTTCTTTAAAAAATATTAAAGCAAGAGGGGTTTTGAGCAGATTCTAAAAGATGACTAAAATATTAAAATATATGCATGTCTGTAACTATTGCACTGACACCATTTTAAGAAATTGTAAAAACATGCTTTAAAATCTTTTTCGGTAAATTTTATATTGGAAACAAAATAATATAAAATATATTGAGTCAGCTTGCAAGGTTTTGAGACCGAATGTTGTTTGGTCGTTTATAGATGTCTTTGTACATGAGATGTGCATTGCTCCATTAGGAAACTGAATATTCCAGTGTTTGCAACAACTGTGCTGATTACAGAAATGATTTTAAATAGAAGCAGAACCTCATAAAGAGCATGTGAAGATCATTCAAGACTGTGACATATCAAAACGTTGGATCTATGAATGGTTAGGGGAAACTAGATGGTTTAAATCAGTCTTGTCAACTGATTTTGTGTTAGATTGGTCTTAGAATATGACAACGTTTTATTTGCAGATGGAGTCCTTGACCTCTCAACGAAGAAGAACCATAGTCATGGTAGTGTCTCAATGAAAAGCTCTCATGGTTTCTCAATCATGCCCACAGTTAAGGGGTAAGAAGTCTTTTTGTTTTCAATGTTAAACAATTACAGCTTTCCATTTAGGTGCTGAATTGAACACATGGCATGTTCACAAAGTCCTTTGGCATTGTTACCATTACAGGCAAGTCTGTTGTACACATGACCTTCAAATGAGCTTTCAGTCCCATCAACTAGATGCATATTTTATATTTTGCTTTTGATCCAGTATGTATCTGATGCAGAAACATCACCTGACACAAAAATAAGATTCAGTAAGTCGGGATGTCCCGATCCGATTTGAGTCGTTGAATATTAATCTGCCGATACCGAGCCCTGATCCGATAGCCTCCTTGTATTTTATACATATATATAAATATAAATTTTGCTAAAATGATATACAAAAAACACCCAAAAACTGCCAGTCTGTGCAGTGAAACTAGTATAAATCTGGTACAGAATGGTGTGTTTTTACAGTAAAGAACTGTATTTGTACCATGGGCAAGAATTACATTTCATAATTTAGCTGATGTTTGAAAGAACAGAGCACCCAGAGTAATCCAAGTATCATGCTGATAGTTTATGGATAACCCCCTGTGGGACCTTCAATTTCCTGCTTAGACTATCAACTTTCTGTTTCCTTTCTGTACTAAGACACTTTACTGAGGTACAGACGATGTGGCACATTTCCTCAGAAAAGGTACATTTATTGTACTATTATTTTTGTTCTCTGAAAGATACAGAATGGTACTGTGAATGATCGTCTATGAAACCACACAAATAAGGTACAAACATTTTTTTTAATCAAATGGTAGGTGTTTAACCTTGGTGCAAACTACATATTACTGTACATGAGCTGTTTTATTTTCTATTAATTTTACATGTGGTTTGCTATATCTGTCTATGTATAAATGCACTTTAAAACCCTGATTTGTTCGATTTTATTTTTTAGCAAAAGCATAGATCGAAATTAAACTATGAAATATTAAAGGTTAGAATGGGTAACCGGTTAGCATATGTATGTGTAAGTTAATCTGTCACTGTAGTAGGGGTTCGCTAGTTTGGGACCAGATGTTGGTTTCCATTTATTTTCCATCAATTAAAGAAAAAATATTAGTTTGTTTTCTTGTTTGTTTTATTTCTTCCAATATCTTTGGTAATGGGGTTGAATGATTGAGCTTGACAAATGCAGTCAACATTGCAATTTGTGTACAAATCGAGAATATCCAACAAGTAGGGCCCTATGAATAATTTTTTCCCAAATTCCGTTTTATTTTTTTCCAAATTTCTGGGTTCGGCTTTTATTTTATTTTTTGGACTCCAAAAAGCATGTCTATACAATTTAACAAAAATGTATTGAAAATTTAACAAAAATTACGTGTTTAGGGCCCTATGAAATGCATTTTATTTTAACCAAATTCTGTATTGTGTATTTTAATTTTTCTGGCAATTAACTGAAGGCATAAAACATTAATTTAGTTAATCTGTTAATTATATGAAATGAAATAAACTTTTTTGTTAAAGTGCTGCACAACAGAGCTTTACTGTTCAAATTAAAACAGGGAAGAAAATGAACCATAGGGCCCTAAACAGGGTTATTTACATGTCTTCCCACTATGCTGTAATTTGAGGGGGGAATCATGTGGTAACAAGTTTGAACGCAAAATGTTGGAAACAACAAAATATTAAGTGTATGGTATTTAAAATGAGTTAATCAATATAAATAGTTTTATAGTCATAACAATTATAAATAGTTATATACAATTTTGTCAATTTATAAAGATTATGTGTAAATGATAACGTTTGGCATTCACTGTTGGATACAGTTGTAAAAGTAGTATTTATTACTCTTTACAAATATTAATGGGACACCGAAAAGTTCCCTATTGAATTTCTTGGAGACAAAATAATTGTTCCTTTCTATTAAGTACAAGACTTCATTCCAGTAACAAACCACATTCTCACATATGAACATTTTATCTTTTCATAAATCAGGCGTTCCCAGAGAGCTGATCACAACTATCGAGATGTTGACGATGAGGATGGCTTGCCACCGAGAAGCTTGCATGATGGGATCAGGGAGAATTGTATTGGTTCTGAGCCCCTCAAGCCACCGTTGGCCCGATCACTCCTCATAAAAGAGGAACTCCTGAACCAGAAACACCGCCTCCTTGGCCAACCCACGCCTCTTTCTTTGGCTAGCCTAGAGTCCGTGGGTCTCCTCAACAGCCAAGCCCATTCCCTTCTGTCACGTGATGGAGCATGGGGGAAATCCCATCTAGACGGCCTCCTGAAGCTCAAACAAATCGGCGGCAATCTTAGTGACCTAAACGACCTGCCTCTTTTCCAGGAGAACCAAGGCCTGTTCTCCAAGGGTACAAAGTCCCACGACGCCGCTTCCATCACGGTAAAGAAAGAGCCAGGACATTCCCCTCCAGTGGACTTGAAGATTCCTCAGGTCAGAGGCATGGACCTGTCTTGGGACTCCCACGGGAACGCCTCGGATCTCTACGGTTACAGCTCTATAGCTATGAGTAACGTGCACTCTGAGAATGCGCTCAGTAGGAAGCTGAGGGCCATCTTGCCAAAGCAGAGTCGCCGGGCCGCTCTCGGAGGCCTTCTCGATGGAGGAGCCGTGGGCGAGTACTGGGGCGCAGACCTCGAACCGCCAACACTGGGACCCCAGTACCCAACATCAGACCCAGAGGCAGACCCGACCGGCTCCAAGCAACCCCGGAAGAAACGGGGGCGTTACCGGCAGTACAACAGCGAGATTCTAGAGGAAGCCATTGCTGTGGTGATGGGTGGGAAGATGAGCGTTTCGAAGGCGCAGAACATCTACGGTATCCCCCACAGTACCTTGGAGTACAAGGTAAAGGAGAGGATGGGCACACTCAAGAACCCACCAAAGAAAAAGCTTAAACTGATGATGAGGGCAGAAGGGCAAGACTCGGGGATCACCGGCGAGTCCGAGTCCACATCGACGCCCGCCACCACACCCATCGCAACGCAAGTGGATGTCTTGCAGGAGACAGGAGACAAAGTCGAGTAGATTACACAGAACACCTCATAAAGTGGAAAAAGTTTTAGATTCTGACAGAAACAAAAAAACTAAGATGATTTGGAATTGAGGATGGGGCTTTAATTGTGCCAATTTACTTGCAGTATCTGGGTGAGCACAACTGCAGGGATTGATGGGAGGATTTAAGCCTGATAACTGGGGATAAGAAACCAATTGGCAGTTATCAGTGGTCACGTTGACACTGCAAGCATTTGCTGAAGTTTCTTACAACATAAAGCAACAAATGCGTACTAAAGCCATAAGAGAGTATCGACAGAAAGACATTGTATTAAACACGAAAAGCAAGCAGATTAACCCTTTGTTCACCCCTTCATCTGAACTTTGCGAGCTGCGCCATTAGTGCTCATGCCATTTTGAGAAACGAGAAGTGGGGTTTGAAGGGTTACGTGCAAAGCTGGAAAAAAATGAATTTATCTCCTCTGATTGGTAGGTTTATGAAATAATTCATGATCTTTTAAAAGTAATTTATTTCAAATGGAGTTGATGAGCATTTTCACCAGGGATCAGTCCTAGGCCCGTTTTTCTATTAACAGGTTAAAACAATTGCTTTCAACTCTGTAGTTTCCTCCTTTTATATTCTGCACCATTGAAACAGACTAAGAATTAGACACGTCCATTTAAAAAAATGAAGCTTAAGATTAGTCATTCAGGGATGCATGTTTGTGATGTTGAAAAGAGTTTTTTTTTACTTTACTGTAACTAAACTTTTCTTTAACTCTAGCGCTTTCTTTTGCACTACACTTTCAGTCTGGCGCTCGCCAGAGCCTAAATCTGGCAATTAGACCTGATTACCTCGACACTGCTTGCATTACGCACTTACTGTTCTGTCTGGCATACTGCATAATACTCATTTTACAGTACTCTACTCTTTCCCAAAAGGTTTCCAAAACCCACGAAGGGACAGTGCCGACTCAAACCACACAGGACAGGAACGTGTTTCTACTAAAATGAATCGAGGGAGGGTGCGCGCAGTCGATTTCCGGCTGCTCCCTCGTCGCTGCTTATAGTCAGTTGCTGACGTGTATATTTATAAAAAGAAAAGCATTTTTCGCAGAGGGTTGGTTTCGGGGAGGGGGGGGAAATGTAGGTTGGGTTATGACCATGTAACCCTGTTATATTATAAATTTGCATTCTTTCAGAGAGCCAATTATTGTCTCTGAATCCTCATGTAAAACTCAGGGCAACTGAGACAAATATAGCGATCATGTTTTTAGAGAAACAATGCATCTTGCCTACTTGAACTGGAACCTGTGACACACTCTCAGTAAATGAGTTGGGTCAGGGGGCAGGGCTTTAAACTGGGCGTAGGTTGGGTCGAGCTGAGCCATGGATTGCAGATATCGGTGGGATGTCATCGTTCTAAACACCTGGCCAGATGGGAGATCTCTCTGAAAATAGCACTTTGTTTTAAAAAATGAAAGCCAATATGTTTGGGTGTGTGTTTTAAAGTAGCTTTTGCAGTAGCAGATAGCATAAAGGAGACTTGTGAGATCAAAGGGGACGCGTTTCAACGACCCCCGCCGTCCTGCAGCTTAGACCCAAACATGCTCATTTTGTTTTGGAAAAATTACCTCTTCAATACACAGTGGTCGACAGCTTGAGTCCTCAGATTTGTCTAGTGTTGCCTCACTGTTTATTGTCACATTGCCCCCCTTTTAAATCTAAACTGTGTCATCTGATGTATATAAAACTGAAAAAGCGCATAGATCTGTGAAGATTTCAAAGAGAAGGCTTTTGGATTGGCATGCTCCACTTTGATGTTGTTTGAAGGGCATTCTGGTATATCACTGCCTGGTGCTCACCCAGTCTGTGACAAAAATCAGACTTCAGGGTTTCTGATGGTGAAACTGACTCTTTGAAATGTACCTTTTATTTATTTCATTATTTAATTTAAGCAAATGGCATGCACCAGTTCAGTGGACGCTGATTTACTTATTTATAATCTGACACTTTTGGTGGCCTTGTTTTCATCAAGGTCTTACAAATGTGTATCAGGCCCAGGGAATTAAAGTCATTTCCCACCTTGTATATATTGGGCAATTTCCTACAACACTATAGTTGGTTTTCATTTTATTTTAATTATCTTATTAATCAAGTTTTGTTAGCTTTGTTTAATGACTGCATTATAGCCATGTGTGGAGACACTACTGAAATTAGTTGATGATTTTTATCAAAGTAAACCATTGGCGTAATATATATTTAGTTCAGTTTATAAATTATGATCTGTACTTCTACAACTGATTAAGCAAGTCGAAGGGAAGTTAGAGTTATATTCAGTGTAAATCTGGCATCAAATGCACCAACACTTTACCAATGCTGAGCATTTGAAGTGTCTAATTAGAGTTTAGTTTGGTCCTTAATCAATCAATCAGGTTATTTATTAATCAACGTGATGTAAAATAATACTCAGTTTCGCTTGACTCTTGCCATTTAGACATTTTCTTAACAAGTATTGTCTTGTTTTATGGTAAAAAGCAAAAAGATCAAAAATAAATATTTATTTATTAATATTTGAAACCCTTGAGTTAAATTCGTCTTACCCTACTGGCAAATTCATTTTTCTTGTTTTAAGTATGAATTTTATTGGATTCTTCCAAGTTTTACTGGAAAACAAGATAAAAACATTACTTTGCAGTGCAACTAGTAGATCAGTAGCTACAAATAGTACAAGTAGATTCTATTATAATTGAATATTTGCCCTTATAATAGGCACTTATGAATTATTGCACTGATGGCCATGACTGGAAGTTGTTTTGCAGCACTTAAATCTTTGCCCATTTGTACCCAGACGGTCCAGATCCGGGCCACATCTGGTACATGTGGATTCAACGCCTGCCAGATGTGGGCCGGATCTGAGCCGACACAATGTTGCTGTCTGGGTAGGAAAACCTCCCTATTATTAATCTAGAAAGTTTTGAACTTTCACATTGCTACTGTACATTCCTAATTTATCATCAGCTGTCTGATTCACAACGGTGCATGCCATTTCACCATATTTATTTGATTTGATTTCGATGATTAATGTATTACAGGGTTAACGGCTCCCCCTGTCCAAAAACATCCTCCTCTTAAAGAAATTAAACCGTCTTTAAACTAATGAATGTACAACCGTTTCGGAATAACTTCTGAAAGTAGTGGTTTAGAAAATAAGGCACTTTCACATTTCATACTTTGAACAGACTGTTTTAGTTTCTCTCTTGCTGCTCGTTTCAGTAGTTTTTAGTTTTTTGCACCTGTAGCCTTCAGTACTTTCGTATCTCAGGATAGATTCAGCAGAAGGGTTCGCAATATTCGTCAGTCGGATAACGATGCAGACATAACTACCTGAACAAGACGTGCACAGACATGTTATATTAACTACAGTCTCTGCACAATATACCTCATCCTTGGGAATAAACGCACCTTTCTGTGCCGCATCCTTAAATACCATTCAGGGGCACGTGGAAAAGGAGCAGTTGAAACTCTGGGAAATTGATTTTATTTTCCTCTTTCACCCTCTTGTGTTGTCTTCTATGAGTGGGATGGCAAGCGAGGCGTTTTATGTGTCTGACTGACCAATATTCACACCCTTTTCATTCAGGTACAGAAAAACCAATCACAAATTTCGCATCTTGCCAATAACAGGTCCCATCCTTTAAGTTAATCGTCAAGGCAGACATCGCCGGATGTGTTTTTCGTGGACTCAAATGGAGGTTTGAAGGGGAGAATATGGGACAGGTGGAAATGTTAACCTTCTGTTGTTTTTGTGCTCTTTGTACACTTGTTTTTAAACTGCATTCCAAAAATTTCAAGAGATACCTTTATATGGAAGAAAAATCTATACATATACAAATGAATATATTATATTTATTTTACTGTTAATCTTTTTATTTGTCTTTTGTTTCTGGTTGACATCGAAATGCTACACAAAGAAACGATGGAAATCAACGCCGACAGCTACAACCTCAGTTTCTGTACCATACGAAGTGCCATTTTGTTTTGTCTCAAGTGGCTCATGATGATTTCCTTTCTCAGATAGCCTTTTATTTCCTTTGAGAAGTTGTTAAGCTCCACTGCATATCCACATAACGGCATTACCTCAGGTGAGATCTCTCCAGAGCAGCTGGTTCTACTCGCGCTTGTAGAAATCAGGACCTGCACTTGACTTTTACACGTTTCCAAAAACGCAACTAGGAAGCAGTTTATAAGTAACGCCAGTCACGTTTTTGTTTTCCTCCGGTGTATTTTAAAACCGAATGCTTAACTGAACCACGGGTCTCTTTTTGAATACAACTTTAGCACACGTTCAGATCAACAGGGCACACGTTTGTACTCCGCAAATAACACACACTCCAAACACCATCAGGTCTACAGTTTTACGCCGTTGGTTTGATGACTCTTCAAGTCAAACTAGTCGGTTGAGACATTAGAAAGAGTCTGAAAAGGCAAATATAGGCACTCCAAATGTAAATGTCTCTTTACAACTGCCATTTAAATGCATATTAGAGGTGTAGTTGCATTTTTTAATTGTTATTGTTTAAGCCCAGAATTATGTGATTCCTTCAAGTTTAACTTTTGTTTTCTATTGATTTTGGCGGAATGAAAAGGAATAGGCACACCTTTATTCAACAAAACACATTGGGAGAAACAAATTGTCGGCAAATATTGTAGTCCAATTTAATTCTAGATATCCATCAGACTGTCAATCTATGCACTCGAGAGTTTTCTGTGTTTGTGATTATATCAAGTAGTTTCTTCGTTGACGATTTAATGGCGTTATATTAAGTGAATAAGTTGGATATTTTATTAGATTTAGATCAGCAGTATAGCTCAAAATAGCTGTTGTCATGGTACAGCTTGCAGCTCACGCCATGGTGAAAGACGTGTAGAAACATGTCTCAGTCTCTCAGAGATATGCATTGCATACATTATGCTTTTCAGTGGAATATTCGTTTTGGTGTCATCTGGAGTGCCTGTCTTGCAGTGTTCAATCGCCATTGATAATTTGATAATTGCATTCAATCATCATTGCACGATTAAGCCTTGTTTACTAATTAATATAAACGATGATGAGCCGATGATACCCATTGATAATTGGTAACAACAATCGAAAATCATTAACCAAGGCGACTTACAATCTATATATTAGTTTTCTTGTACTGAATTGACTCAATGTCGTCTTGATTACTTTCATGCAACTAAATAAAAAATAAATGCATGTACTTTTATTTATAGGTGAAGTGTGTCATTTCTGGGCATTTGTCATTGGTCCAACAAACAGATAACCACACCCCCAACTCACGCTATTGGATGCTCATGCAAACAGATCGATGTTTTGAAAATGCACCAGTGTTTTTGGGGGGAATCCACTCTAGCACACACACTTCATCTTTAAAATGAGATGTTCCGGCATAGATTTAAGAGAAACTGTGAATTATATGGAACAGAGCCATGAAGGGTCAATACCAGACCTCTGCTGTCTCTAGTAATGCGCTCAACGCTAGCTCAGCGAGAGTCTCAGCGAAAATGGGCTTGATCAAGTAGTCAACGTTCTTCTAGAGAACTTGAGAGCTTTGGGCTATTAAAGGGCTGCCCTCGTGTTGCCATGACAATCTTGAAAGATCATTCACAAGTAAAGGTGTGCCTATTCCAATACCTCTTTCCCTTTAGGCAAAATCCTCATTCTTTTCTGTTACCTCATCTTATACCAGGATTGTGCATTCTCAGTTTTTTATATCTGACACAAGCGAAGAGAATATTAGATTGAAACGTGATATTTCCAAACTGGAGTCCTTCTTTCTGTACTTTGTGTTGGTCTTGTTGAATCCGCTCTTGACCATTAGTTTCATCCATGACTGTTTCGACCCTGCAGTTCATCGAGTTCTGCAGGATTAGGATTATTAGTTTTGCTACCTCAACTTGCAGATGGTTTTGACATTTTGTAGTAAAGCAAAAATTACTTGTATCTTGAGGGACGGGCCGTCCCCGAAGGCTTTGTGGGAAAACGCGTTGCCGGTTTGATCGGCTCACTGCCGTACTGTATGTAGCATTTCAGATGCACGGATAACACTGGCTCGTCATTCCAGAAGTCACGCTCCCGTTCTGTGGGAAAGAGTTCTACATTCCACATGTGTACCTAATAAACCACATTTCTGATAGAGGTCATGGATCTTATGCATCTTGACTGAGTGTTTGGGAGGAATATCAGGTCGACCGATCACTTATGTGTGTTTTCCATTCCACTTGAGTTTGTGCCCTTGAATTTCAAGCCAAATGCAGTCTGTGGGCAGTATCTTTGTTTGCATTCTCATTCGTGCATTGATGGCTCATCTCATCTCATCTGTAGATGGGGTGCTTTCGGGGGTTTTCCATGTATGTCGAAGCTTTATGGAGCATCTGTTCGGCTGTGTTCATATTTCCCAAGTACTTTATAAAGTTGTGTAAAAATGTTCAGAGTAGAGTGTTGACGTTGTAAAGGTTGGGCGTTCAGTGTAGTTTTGATCGGATCCCTTCTCCCGTACCCCTCAGGTTAATGCATGAGAGTGGAATGATTCGCCTCGGCTAAAGGTTGATTCCTTTTATATACTTCTTAATACTATTGATATTGTGATTACTTTTAAACTTTGATCAGAAACGCTTGCCTTTACGTTCCATTTCTTTCACAGGTATCGAGAAGTTACCCCCCCTTAATACAGTCCAAAAAAGGGTTTTTATTTTGCAATACGAAACGGCAATACTTTACTGATTTAAGTCCCCTCGAAAGTGAGTTGCCCAAGAAGGCAGACGACTCGACGTCCCCATCATGCCTTTTGCATTTGAGAAGATTCTGCCAAATATCCTTCGTTCAGTGCTTTATAAACAGTGAGGATTGTAAAGTACGAATTACCTGGGGAAACAAAAAAGAAAGGACGCTCTAACTTTAGATCTTTCGTTCGGTCCCTCGAGACCCACAAGGCCACAAAGACTATTTTGTTTCTGATGTCTGTACAACGTGTGATGATGTTTCAGCTAAAAGAAAAAAAACCTTACAACGCAGAATACCTCAGATAATAAATCCATGTAAATCTTGACGGCCTCCACGTGTAGATAGAGCCCTGTTCACTGCCTCCCCACCTCACGTCTCTTCTTCTGTCCTCTCAATGCCCGTTATATGTTGTGGAGGTTTCATTGCTTTCTTTTCATGTCTGTTTTAGTCCCAGGCGTTCATTGTTCATGGGCGTTCACACTGACTGCACTCGTTTCGAGGCATCATGAGTTGAAGATGCGAAGTTGAGCTATTCGACTTTATGCAAAAGCGTAGTGATGAGGAGTCTGGATATAATGTGCTTGAGTTTCGATGACAGTGTGAATGCCATTTTAGGAGGGGAAGACATTGCCTCGCTTGTTTTACGGTCCATTTCACAGTAATAATCTGAGATTTTTTGGTGAAGTACCATGTTTCTTGCAGATTTCGGTCTGGTTCGTATTCATTCGTATCATCCAGAATCCATCATTGTGGCTTTGTCTTCTTTTAGAGGTTGTTTGTTGAGCATAAGCCATAGTTTACGCATTTCATCATTTGTTTTCGTTATCAGCTAAACTGAATGTAGGGGGAAAAAACAATACAAAATTGAAACTCTTAACACACTAACTTTTTATGTACCTATACATACTTTAGGACAAGCTATAGATAATTATATTAATGTGTTCATACATATATATATATATATATATATATATATATATATATACACACACTCAACAGTCACAGTGCATTGTATATAATGTTCTGTATAGTTATATCTTCTGGAACGAGATGTACATCTCTTCCTCGTTTGATTCAGGGAGCAGACTTTTCAGTGCAGTATCTTTGGACTTTGTATAGTTCGTTTTCATTTGCTCACACGTTTCTTTTTTCGTCCACATACTGGAATGGTAGTTAGTCTTGAAGTGAGCTAAACAAAAAATAAGTTATTGTAAGGCATCTAGCGCTGTGTTTTTCCACAATACTGTACAAACAGAATATATATTAAGAGGAAACGCAAACTTTTTAAGGTGGATGTGTATATAGTATCGTAACCCATTGCGTGATTCGATTTTTTTTTTTTTTTTGTTGAAAAAAACAGGAGTGATTTTAAAGTATTTATTGCAACATCATTTGGTGATGTAAATTAATTTTCCCCGTGAAAAAGCCAGGTTTTACGGTGTTGCCTCTTATTTTTGCTTGCTAAGTGTACATGGAGTTTAAGTTTAGAAGTGGGATGGTGAACACTGGACCTGAAATCATCCTTATTGGTTACGATGAGGAAATGCTTTGCTGCAACTGCTTTTTCCTAACGATACTGATGTTTATTACTATTATTATTTCTCGTGCAAAGTGAAACGTCTCCGTGGCTGTGAGCTGGTTCTGTACGAGTGTGAGCTTTTTACTTTTTGCTCATGCATTTTGTGGATAAACCATTTCTTAAACACTTAAATCAGACAAGCCTGAAAAGACAAGTAGTTGTTTTCTTGAACATCTGTGAAACGATAGGAAAAAAACGTTCCTTAAACCATGTCTCTCTTAATCTTAAATCCTATTATTAAGCCACAACTACGAATCCCTCAGGGACAAACGACACTGATTCAATCTATTCAGGTACTTTCTCTAGATTCTGCGGCCTAGCTGTTAAAATACGACAAAAAAACATACATATTTTTGGAAAAATTGAGCAAAAGAAAACGGTCGCTCATGACGAGAGTCATTTTTAACCCGTTGTCACTTAATTTCTTTTCCTCTGTCCTTTTCAGTTTTTGTATTCTTTGTATCCAGACTGAAGTACAATACACTAAATGAATGTCAAGCTGAAGCTTCAGGTGAAGAGCAACACTCAGTGCTTTTCATTACAATGTCCTCTGCACACACTGTGCCTCAAATGCCTGAAGACAATAGAAGCTACACTACAGCGACAAACAGCGCACCAGACCCTCGGCGATGGCGGTCGAGCGGTCTCACACTCCTATACAGACGTACCTCTACAGCGCCAGGCCTGATCTTTCACGTCTGCAGGCAGTAATTGCTAGTTTCGCTCTCTGCTTTTAGCATGTAAGTATTTCAGCGAAGAAACTGCCTGAAGAAACTGCCTCTCAATATGTCAATGGTTTCCCGTTGTGATCCGGTTTTTCATTTGTGCTTTTTTTTGAGCTTGTAGGTGCCTACTATTATTGTCAAAAATGCTCAGATACTTCACGAAGGATGTATGAACTGGCTGTAATTTTCATCTGTAAAGATTATTAGAGGTAGTGTGAACAATAAGGGCAGCATTTACTGCGGGATCAGTCTCGGCGTTGAGTTTTTGTTGTTATTTTCCTTCAGATTTGCAGTTCTTGAAACATTCCTGTTGTTCGTGTCGTGGTGGGTTTAGTAAGTGATGCCTCATCATGGGCTGGTTGTTTTCCACACATGGGCTTGATTTAAGGCAAAAAATGAAATACTTACATGTTAACTCTTTTAATACGAGACGGAACGGGTTTTTAAAACGGTGTGGGATAAGGTGCTGCTTTTCCGAATCTTCTCTGTTTTCGATATACCTCAGACCATCTAGATCGAAACGAGTGCTTTTACCGAAACGGCATCTTGCCCTGTAACACACTGGCTCCTCCGAGCCCAATTGTTGGAAGACAGGCGCTCCAAAACTGGAATAGACCTCATTTCAATATATACTGTTTACTCTTTGACAAAAAACATTGTATAGTTTAATATTTTCTTGTACTGTAGATTTATTTATGTATATTCATTTGTTCTTTTTTTTGTACTGTGTGTTTGACTTTTATTCTAGAATATTATCGATGTCCGTGTTAGAGCACTTACGAGGATCACGGTTATTTTTGTTTGATTGCACTATTTGTTTTGGGTTTGTTTGTTTTTCCGTTTGAATGCAGATTCTTATTTTTGAGCTGGGCTAATGAATAATAAGCTGTCTCCTAATGTATGTGATTTTTAAAAAAAAAAAAAAAAAAAAAAAAGGAAAAAACTGATTAGATTTTCTGTGGTCTAATTTAAAAACAAACAAAAAAAGTTTTCTCTTTCTTTTTATTTGCATTGACCGTTAAGCAAAATGCTGATTAGATCCGTCTTTGTGCATGTGTGAAGTTTTACTGGTTATATTTTACCCATTAGGAAAAAATGCCATTTTTCAACACATTTTAATTGTAACATTGTGCAAGTTAGTATTCACTGGATGCTAGAACCTTCTTATGAAAACCACTATTCTTCTAATAAATTTTTGTTGTGAAAACGGTGTGTGGAGATGTTTTATTGTGCAGTTTCATGCTTCCACTGTTGTTTTTTGATATCTACATTTTTAATCATGTCATTTATAGTTTTATAAAATTCAAGAAATCTTTCTTCTTGGGTGACCAGCCCAAACCTTGGGTTTTTCAGTGAATGATTCATGAACAATACATTATATCAACCCTGTCACAGAAAGTGTTTATTTCATTTTAATAGATTTAACTTTAATAGATTATGTGCCTTGTAATCAATCACATATTATAGATAAAATTACACTTCTCCTTTTGTACCAAACTATTTTATGGTTTAAGGTTACAGAGTTGAAGATCAGCACAAAACAGCTAATAAGAGTTTTAACTTGAAAATATAATTCAACCACAGCATATTACAGTCAATAATATTTTTATATTATGATCACTGCATTTTTTTCCATAACAGAGTTGAACTATACAGCCTGATGAGGCAAATATAAAGACATTTACCAGTATACTGTCTTTCATTATGTTTGCCATTATACTGCATGCACAGTTCAACTCCGTTATGGAAGGTTATTTTTTTTCTCCATAACTGAGTTGAAATATTGAAATATCATCTTCTGAAATGTTACATTATTTGCAGTCATTACTGTTGTACTTTGTGGCCAAAAAATCCTGATCACTGTCATTCCCCCCCGCCCCCATTACAGAGTTGACCTACAGGAGAGATTGACGTGGCCAGTATAACCATACATATTACTGATTAAGACAGTATAATGATAACCTTCACACTGTCATCTCAGTGGTTCTCTTACGGAAACAACTGATCACTGTTATTTTTCTCTGCATAACAGTGTTATGACCATTGCACACATTTATTATTGTACTTTGTGCCCCAAAAAATCCTGATCACTGCATTTATTCCGAGTTGATCTACTGTAGAGAGACTGACATGCCATGACCGTTATCATTATCAGTACTGTATATGCTTATCTCAGTAGTTCTATTCTGTTATGCAAAAATGTGATTGTTTTTTGCCCATAACAGAGCTGAACTATTGAGCTTGTTGATGAACTATTGAATGCTCACATAATGAAATACTGATAAACACTATGGATTGAACGATCAAGATGGTGATGGTAAAAGAGTAGGTGGTGGTGGATGGATGTGTTCTCAAATCAAAAAGTACACCTTATTATTATTATTTGCCCTTTCTTCCAAAATCATGTCCATGTCTCTTTATGAAAGAGATAGAGGCCATATGCCTAATAATGACTTTTAATTTTGGCTGCTTTCTTTCCTTTTAGATTTCCAATTATGTTAATGTGCCATTTAGGTAATAACCAGTCAGCAACACCAAGATATGGTAAATGGCTACACCATTTGAGATTAATCACAATGTTGTTGTGTACTGTGCACAGTGACCTTAAGCACGTTACATTAGCTAAATCATTTGACATCACCCATTTTTGATTGGACCATATTTTAACAATACCACCGCACTACACTTACCCACTAAGGGTCTGCATTGTTTTAAATTGACACGTGTCAGTGAGTGGAAAGGTCAGGTCCATAATCATAGAGCCTGTCCTACTGTGCGCAGTTGCAAGTGCTCAGCAAGTGTCCCCATTACTGAATAACAACTGCAGAAAATGGATTCAATTAAGAAACTGAGGACAATTCACAAAGTATTTATGTCTTTGATCATAAAGAACATCACGCTCTCTTGTTTTTATATTTAATATACACTCACCTAAAGGATTATTAGGAACACCATACTAATACTGTGTTTGACCCCCTTTCGCCTTCAGAACTGCCTTAATTCTACGTGGCATTGATTCAACAAGGTGCTGAAAGCATTCTTTAGAAATGTTGGCCCATATTGATAGGATAGCATCTTGCAGTTGATGGAGATTTGTGGGATGCACATCCAGGGCACGAAGCTCCCGTTCCACCACATCCCAAAGATGCTCTATTGGGTTGAGATCTGGTGACTGTGGGGGCCATTTTAGTACAGTGAACTCATTGTCATGTTCAAGAAACCAATTTGAAATGATTGGAGCTTTGTGACATGGTGCATTATCCTGCTGGAAGTAGCCATCAGAGGATGGGTACATGGTGGTCATAAAGGGATGGACATGGTCAGAAACAATGCTCAGGTAGGCCGTGGCATTTTAACGATGCCCAATTGGCACTAAGGGGCCTAAAGTGTGCCAAGAAAACATCCCCCACACCATTACACCACCACCACCAGCCTGCACAGTGGTAACAAGGCATGATGGATCCATGTTCTCATTCTGTTTACGCCAAATTCTGACTCTACCATCTGAATGTCTCAACAGAAATCCAGACTCATCAGACCAGGCAACATTTTTCCAGTCTTCAACTGTCCAATTTTGGTGAGCTCGTGCAAATTGTAGCCTCTTTTTCCTATTTGTAGTGGAGATGAGTGGTACCCGGTGGGGTCTTCTGCTGTTGTAGCCCATCCGCCTCAAGGTTGTGCGTGTTGTGGCTTCACAAATGCTTTGCTGCATACCTCGGTTGTAACGAGTGGTTATTTCAGTCAAAGTTGCTCTTCTATCAGCTTGAATCAGTCGGCCCATTCTCCTCTGACCTCTAGCATCAACAAGGCATTTTGGCCCACAGGACTGCCGCATACTGGATGTTTTTCCCTTTTCACACCATTCTTTGTAAACTCTAGAAATGGTTGTGCGTGAAAATCCCAGTAACTGAGCAGATTGTGAAATACTCAGACCGGCCCGTCTGGCACCAACAACCATGCCACGCTCAAAATTGCTTAGATCACCTTTCTTTCCCATTCTGACATTCAGTTTGGAGTTCCGGAGATTGTCTTGACCAGGACCACACCCCTAAATGCATTGAAGCAACTGCCATGTGATTGGTTGATTAGATAATTGCATTAATGAGAAATTGAACAGGTGTTCCTAATAATCCACAGAATGTTCCACAGAAGCAAAAAGCTTCAGTCTTTTTATAAGATGTTTTCCGCCTCCAGTTGTATATAAAGTCCAGGTGATTAAACTATGCTCCAATGCCTTCATAGCAACATAAATTAGAGCAGCAGGTCTGTAATCATTAAGACAGCGTGGATTAGAGGACTTTGGTGCAGAGGTTACTGTGGCTAATTTGAAGCATTGTGAGTTGAGGCTTGTTAAAAATAGCAGTGTAAACTTATAGTGCATGGACAGGGATTCTAGCTTCTTGTTGTGACTGGAGGCTGTTTTGAGTAATTTTATTGAAGCATGAATAAATGCATTAATATTGTTTGAATTTTGTTGGTTTTTGTTGTTTATACTGTTCGGAAAGTGTGTGTATAATACACTGGTTTTATTATTGGTGAGGCAAACATCACTATTACTATTGCTCATATAGTCAGGGCTCGTGATTTGAACAAACACCTAAAATGATTCAACTTGGGCGTGAAACCCATACTATTCTTTTTGCAGTTGGTTAAGAGTATTCAAAGAGATCATTATGGTAGTGGCCAAATGTGATGTAGCCGAGAAAAATCGGCATCTTTACCCTTTATTCAAATATTTTATATTATTTTATTATTTATATTATTGAAAATGTTAGAGATTTTGTAAGCATATTGCGTAGTTGTGCTTGAAGTCAATTGTTGTATTTGTGATAATGCAATTGAAACATGCCAAATTGTGCTGACATCATTTTTGACCAGGCTGTCATACAAAGAAGTTATGGACACATGCAAAAACGTCTTGGTTACTAGTGTAACCTCCGTTCCCTGATGGAGGGAACGAGGTGTTGTGTCGAATGACAAAACTAGGGGTCGTACGTAGGAGCCCCAATCACTGCTGAGAATTCAGAAAAGGCCAATGAGAATGGGCGAGTGGAATTGCATGCCACTTCCCATCATACGGGTATAAATAAGCACTTGCAAACACTCCAGTGAGGTTTGTGCTGAGGAGGCGAGAGCATGTCCCAGCCATTCAGCGGATGGTTCAGCGCTGTGGCAGAAGGGAAAACTTCTTGAATGAAAATCTTATAGACAGAAATTAAATTTTTGGGTGAATTATACCTAAGCTGAGCCTTGGATAAAACAAACTCTGTATCACAAATCATATAGTTTACATCAACGATACATATCGTCGTAGTTTTATATCGTGATATCTCGATATGACAATGTATCGTTACACCCCTACTAGTAACCAAGACATTCCCTATCTGGAAATCATCTCGAGTTTACCACCTGATCCCAGAAAGGGGTAGTGGGAACTTTGGGCACTTTCGGGGTCTCAGGATCACGTGAGAGTATGTCGGACGGAACTCAAGGCACGTTTCGCTGACAGAAAAAGCCTGCAGGCCCCTAACCCTCTTGATGGAAGTGAGCACGGTCAGGAGCGCCATCTTAAAAGAGAGGGCACTTATATCTACTGACTCCAGCAAGTCAAAGGGAGCTCTCTGTAGACCCAGCAAGACCACAGAGAGATCCCATGAGGGAATAAGGTGTGGCCTAGGAGGATTCAACCTCCTGGTGCCTCTGCAATTGTTTCAGTGGATCTGCTGTCTTCTCTCTGAACAACTTCAGGCAGTTCAGCACCAATTGGGCATGCTCGTTCGTGATACATGCTGTCATAGTGACAGAGTCCAACTCCATTCTGATAAAAGAGATGCTCTGTACTGAGGAGAACTTGCTCTTTTCCCAGTTGACCTGAAGCCCCAAACGGCACCAGGTCCCTGTGCGCACACAATTTGTCTTTAGAGTGAGCTAGGATCAGCCAGTTGTTGAGATAGAGAATGTGAATGTCCTCTTCCCTTAACAGAGTATGGGCAGCCTCTGCGAACTTTGTGAAGACGTGAGGTGGCACGGACAGCTCGAAGGGGAGGACCTTGTATGCCTGACCCTCAAATGCAAACCGAAGAAACTGTCTGTGTCAAGGCAAGATTGAGACATGAAAGTATTGGTCCTTCAGGTCTATCGCCGCAATTCATTCCTGTTGTGGAACGCATGTCAAAATGCGCTTCTGCTTCAACATCTTGAACGGGACCCTGTGCATGGCCCAATTCAAAATTTGCAGATCTAGGATTGGCGGGCACCTGGCAAACTAAATTGCGTAGCCAAGTCTGATTGTCTTGATGATCCACCGCAATTGATTGGGAAGCGTTGGTGTTGGAGCATTGGCCGCCATGCTGGGAAGCTGTGCATCCTGATCTGGTGGCTGTGGGTGTGCTGGAACACCTACCTTGCTCTGTAAACCCCAATTGGAACCCGGCCAGTGGCGGGTGAAGAAGCTTTGGTCCTCGGAACATGCCACACTGGGCTGTGTGGAGTTCTGAGTGTACTGTGGCCGGATATGAGGAGGCAAGAGGCTTGTGTCCATCGTATCCAGGCCGCAGGCTATGTGACCCAGGGAATGCAGAAACTGCTCTTCTTTTGAAAATTTGGGTACTTTTGGGTCAACAGCGAAATCAAAATAAAAGGGAACCAGTGGAAGGAGCAGTGCACTCAACACTAACAAAGAGCAGTCTCAGCCATCTCTGGGTCGCCAGTCTCAGGGACGCTTCGGAGTAACCTTACTCGGTTCTTCGTGGTCACCTGCAAACGGGATGTGTCGCTTTCCTGTGGGCAGCTCGACGCTGTGACCTGCTTTGGTTTCAGGCAGCGGCGGAGCGTGCCCTTGGCGGGCTGGAGGCATTTCACAGAGGCATGATGTGTTTGATTGCCTCAGTCTGCTTCTTTACTGCCGAGAACTGCTGGGCAAAGTCCTCAACATTGTCGCCGAAGAGGCCACCCTGCGAGATGGGTGAGGGGGCGTTGAGAAAGTTTGTTGAGCTCCCTTATCCTTCAGGGAAGTAGTCTTACAGGCCCTGGATGGCAGCTTAGGACGAATCTACCAGTTGGTGGTGGTCTACGGGCACAAGTGCAACGCGACCGCATGCTCCACCTGGGGAAGCTCCTGTGTAACTCCTGGCAGCCCCAACATCGAGGATAGTGAGGGTGGAGGAGCAGTAAACCGGCCAGTAAAAGGTGTCTTCCACGACTTTGTGAGCTCCTAATGCACCTCAGGAAAGAAAGGCACCTGGCCGGGGCGCGACTCACAGCCCCAGAAACCAATCATGCAATCGCATGCACTCAATCCGATGCTCATGTCATCCCAGTCAAGCATGGTTGCCAATTTGGCGTCACACTACCACACCCGAGGGCGGGAGCTCAGCTGAGTCTTCTGCGTCAGGAGGCTCTAGCCCACCCTCCCAATGCTGCCATCGACAGCTCGTCCTCATCTGAGTCCCCGAATGAAATTACGTGTGCATCATGTACGTGTTAGAAAAGAGTGCATTCGACAGAACACAGTGCAAATTATGGGTTCTAAACATGAGAAATTCTATTAATTAAAGAATATTCTAAATTAAAGTTGTATTAGAGGTGGCCATTTATATTATTATATTTTATTTACATACCTCAAACTTCTGTAATATGCACAACTCAAGTTGTGTCTTTGTGATGACGTTGTAGGTGTTCCAGTTGTTTATTTTATGTCAAGTAATGAAAATGTTTTTAGTAATGGTTTTAGTTAACGATAATAACCCTGGTATTGATGATTTGATTTTGGGGGTAACAACTATACATTTTATAACTTTATAGACATTATAAGGTTTTATAGAATTTATTTTTGAAATCACTTAAACAGTTCTGAGAAACTAAAACACAAGGTCATGTAAAACCAAGCCTTTTTAAGAGGCAAAAACCCTTTAATGAAATAAATAGAAACACTTGCAAACAGAAACACTGCATTAAATGAAAACAGAAAGCAGCTTCAACTACTTTATCAAACAACTGTGGGTAAAAAAACAGACTAAAAGGTAAAAAATTGTACATCACCAATGTTGGTGTTCAACATACAAAAATACTATATGGAAATTAAAAACTGTATATATTACAATCAAAATGAATGTTAAACAAATATTTTACAATTATATTAAATACTATAAATCCTGTATAACATGCTGTTTGTTAAACTGTATTCTTAGTCCAATTGTTAGATTTTTACTTTCTGACAGCACAACTCAGAAGAAAATACCCATTTACATGCAAGGGTTATCTTTTCTTAAACAGTTCTTCAAACTACCTCACAGATGTTATGCTCCATGGTACACAGAAACAAATGCACGCTATTTTTCTTCAACGTCTTCCGTGTCTCTGATCTTTGATGACTACACACACTTTCCACAGCCGCATTCGACTGTCTTTTCCACATCTTGTGTGAAGGAACTGCCATCGTCGCACTCAAAACTGTAGCGTCTGCGCCGTACTCTGGTGCCGCTACAGCAGAAGCCCGTGTCCGGCCTGCATCCGCCACGACACTCCAGCCAGGACATCGGCTGCGTACTCCGGCACTGGACCTCGCCGTGCCGCACGCGGTGGAAGTCCCGCACGGACTCGCCCTGGCACGGAGCCACTGGAAGCAAAGGGTACATTCAAATAATGTCATTATGATAATGGATTGTGGTGTCAATGAGCGTCATTTACCGATGTCACACAACTGGCCGCTGTAACCGCTGTCACAAACGCACTGCGCCTGCCCCGTCTGTGAGATCTCGCAGAAGCCGTGTTGGCATGACAGTGCCGTACAGGGACTGGAGGACGCTTGACCGCACAGGGGTCCGAGGAATCCCTCCGCACACTCGCAGCGATATGACTGCAGGTCCACTGGAACACAAGTGCCGTGAACACACCTTACAGGAGGGGGCAGACACGAGTTAGCATGGTTACAAACTCACTCAAACAGTAGTGCGGTAACAATTTACAATAAGGTTTCATTAGTTAACATTAGTTAATGTATTAACTAACATGAACTAACCATGAGGAATACATTTGTTACTGTATTTGTTCATCTTTGTTAACGTTAGTTAATAAAAATGCAGCTGTTCATGGTTTGTTCATGTTAGTTCACAGTGCATTAACTAATGTTAACAAGATTGTAATAAAGTATTAGTAAATGTTAAAATTAACATTAACAAAGATAAATAAATGCTTTATAAGTGCAGTTCATTATTAGTTAATGTTAACTAATGAACCTTATTGTAAAGTGTTACCGAAAATGCCACTTTCTCTCTGTTTGGCCGTCCGTCCATACTGAGACCTCCAAGAATTTGAAGCTTTTTGAAAACGCTCTCTAAAGTGGATAAATGTGTGAAACTGTGGCCTGTGAAAACGGAGGCTTTCGACAGTGTTTCCAAGTCCACGGTTTTCCCAAAGAATTGGCCTACTTTTAAGCAGGCAAATTTCTTTTTCTACGGGTTGATTTCCAGCCCTGTACGTACGATTTCAGCGCTAGATCACCCTCAAAACACTACCAGACGGGCTATTATTGGGCTACTTTTGTTGCGCAGACCTGACAACCCTGGCTTTAGGAAACAATGACACATTTTCAGCCCAAAGCATGATGGTGGACGACGCCGTACCGCAGTTGTTTTGGCTGCTCTCCAGTTTGATAGTGTTCTTAAAGATGAATTTGTACATACTTCAGATTGCATTGCCGCGACATTTCAAAGAGGCAGAAAGTAAATATACACCTAACGGAAATGACGCATGTCGAAGCGTCTTATGTTTTGCTCATGGGACGTAAGCGTTTTCAGACGTTTCAGTGTGGATGATGAGCAACTTTTGGAAAACGTTATTGTGGATGGAGTGCATTATTAAACGAAATGCACCCTACAGTGGCCGAGAAGCACAAAACAAATAACAATTGTGAAAACAAATGAACAAATCCAGTTACAAAACAAAAAGGCAAGTCTAAAAACAAAATAGTAAGTGCGAAATCACAACGACAAGTCCATTCGAATAAGTATTCCATTCGCAAAACATACCTACCTTTTCTGTTCTGTGATTTCTGACTTGCTATATTGATTTCAGATCTGTTATTTTGTGTTCATAATAGTGATTTGTTTTGCACTTCTTGGCCACCGTAGTATCCGGATTAGTGTAGACGTAGCCTTGGATAAAGCCGTCTGCCAAATGCATCAATGTAAATGTAGAAAAACATGTATATGTGTAAAAATATTTTTGCCTATATTTCTATATAAATACATTCTATAAATTGTATAGAATCTATACATTGCCTTATATTTTATATAAAATATAAGGCATTTTAATTTTATCTATATATACACACCTTTTTTTAAAGACCTTTTATATGTTTATTAAATAAATTATATTATATTAGGCTTTATGTTAATTAACCATGTGGTAATGTCTATTAAAATATAATATATACATTTTTTTCTATTCTGTGTAAAGTGTATTTTATATATTTTTACACAAAACATTTTTTTATATTGGAAACATTTTAGAGATAAACTGTAAATAATATATTTTTCTGTTTTATATACATTATTCGGTAGCTCTAATATTATAAAATAAACTAAATAAAATAAAGTATTTTTATAGATAAAATTAAAATGTTTTATATTTTGATGATTTATATAGAAAATTTCAGTTGGCATTGGTTATGTAGTACAAAAGCATAATATTTAAAATAAAAACAAATAAATATTTAATAATTAAATAATAAAAAGCATTATTTAATAATAAAAAATGTATTTGATCTATAAAATATTTCTAGTATTATATAAGCAATACTATTATATATTGTATATTATATTAGTATATTTAAAGTAGGCTTTGACATGAAATGGTGATTGTGTGCAGATGAAGGGGCAGCTGCTGACTTGTGTTTCTGGCAGGGGTCGTCCGCGGCTGCCAGCAGGGCCTGATCGCAGTGCCGGCCGCCCCAGCCTGGCTGACAGTGGCACACGGGCCCGACGGCGGAGTCCGGCTGACACAGGCCGTGGACGCAGTGCAGCTCCTGACAGGCCCGGCACCCCGGCACCACCCCGGGCTTCATCTGGGTGCGCGTGAAGTCCTGCAGCTCGTTGTTGATGTACAGGTTCCGTATGCAGCCCTGGAAACTTGACCCGTTGAGAGGCGGCCACTGGTTGAAAGACAGCGACTGCGCGTTTTCAGGCATACCTGATGGAAAAACATACCTTTAGAGATGATAGGGGTGAATAGCATGCATGTTATGGGTGACCAT
Organism: Rhinogobio ventralis; assembly: GCA_039654625.1. Classification (NCBI taxonomy): domain Eukaryota; kingdom Metazoa; phylum Chordata; class Actinopteri; order Cypriniformes; family Gobionidae; genus Rhinogobio; species Rhinogobio ventralis. The sequence goes on along the minus strand of CM077217.1, from coordinate 28,378,151 downwards.
CTTACCTCCAACGTATAGTGGGGCGTCTCTGCTGAGGGGCTGGACGTGTCCCAAGCTGTCCAGAGTAGTAGGAAGCCCTCCATCAACCGAAAGGTTGACCATCCGCTCATAAGTGACCAGTTCAACCGTATGAAACTGCCCGTCGTTCACTATTTCAGAACTGTGGGAACAGGCACATGAGGCAGTGGCCACAGCAGAGATGATTTATATGAGATCATGGTGTTTACTGCACCTGTAGATGGTGCTGCCCGACTGACTTCCTGCGTCATAGGTCACTCTGACATGCCCTTCATGCAGCTCCACAGCGATGTGGTCATTAACGCCGTTGTACAGGAGAATCCCAGTGTCCTCGGCTGTGGAGACCTGAGGGAGTTTATGAGCGTGAGACCCACGCTTGACACCAAATGCACCAGTCACAAGTACACTACTGTTTAAAAGCTTAATCATTTTAAAAAGATGTTCTAACAGAAGTCTCTTCTGCTCATTTATTTGATCATAAATCCAGTAAAACAGTGAGATATGACTCCAGTGTAAATCAGCTGTTCTCTATGTGAATATATAGTAAAGTGTCATTTATTCCTGTGATCAAAGCTGAATTTATCATCATTACTCCAGTCTTCAGTGTCACATTATCCTTCACAAATCATTCAATATGAGGATTTGATGCTCAACAAACATTTATGATTATTATCAGTGTTCATATTTTTGTGGAAACTGTGAAACATTTTATTTCTCAGGATTCTTTGATGAGTATAAAGTTCAAAAGAACAGCATTTTTCTTAAAAGGGATCTTTTGTAACATAAAGTTTTTACTGTCACTTTTGATGCATTTAATGCATCCTTGATGAATAAAAATATACATTCCTTTCTAAATAAATTATCTTACTGACTCCAAACTTTTGAATGGTAGTGTATGTTTAAATATTTTATTTAAAAAAATTAAAGTATTTATACACTCACCTAAAGGATTATTAGGAACACCATACTAATACTGTGTTTGACCCCCTTTCGCCTTCAGAACTGCCTTAATTCTACGTGGCATTGATTCAACAAGGTGCTGAAAGCATTCTTTAGAAATGTTGGCCCATATTGATAGGATAGCATCTTGCAGTTGATGGAGATTTGTGGGATGCACATCCAGGGCACGAAGCTCCCGTTCCACCACATCCCAAAGATGCTCTATTGGGTTGAGATCTGGTGACTGTGGGGGCCATTTTAGTACAGTGAACTCATTGTCATGTTCAAGAAACCAATTTGAAATGATTGGAGCTTTGTGACATGGTGCATTATCCTGCTGGAAGTAGCCATCAGAGGATGGGTACATGGTGGTCATAAAGGGATGGACATGGTCAGAAACAATGCTCAGGTAGGCCGTGGCATTTAAACGATGCCCAATTGGCACTAAGGGGCCTAAAGTGTGCCAAGAAAACATCCCCCACACCATTACACCACCACCACCAGCCTGCACAGTGGTAACAAGGCATGATGGATCCATGTTCTCATTCTGTTTACGCCAAATTCTGACTCTACCATCTGAATGTCTCAACAGAAATCCAGACTCATCAGACCAGGCAACATTTTTCCAGTCTTCAACTGTCCAATTTTGGTGAGCTCGTGCAAATTGTAGCCTCTTTTTCCTATTTGTAGTGGAGATGAGTGGTACCCGGTGGGGTCTTCTGCTGTTGTAGCCCATCCGCCTCAAGGTTGTGCGTGTTGTGGCTTCACAAATGCTTTGCTGCATACCTCGGTTGTAACGAGTGGTTATTTCAGTCAAAGTTGCTCTTCTATCAGCTTGAATCAGTCGGCCCATTCTCCTCTGACCTCTAGCATCAACAAGGCATTTTCGCCCACAGGACTGCCGCATACTGGATGTTTTTCCCTTTTCACACCATTCTTTGTAAACTCTAGAAATGGTTGTGCGTGAAAATCCCAGTAACTGAGCAGATTGTGAAATACTCAGACCGGCCCGTCTGGCACCAACAACCATGCCACGCTCAAAATTGCTTAAATCACCTTTCTTTCCCATTCTGACATTCAGTTTGGAGTTCAGGAGATTGTCTTGACCAGGACCACACCCCTAAATGCATTGAAGCAACTGCCATGTGATTGGTTGATTAGATAATTGCATTAATAAGAAATTGAACAGGTGTTCCTAATAATCCTTTAGGTGAGTGTATATTATGTACATAAAAAAATTAGTTTTTCCATGTTGCACAACACTGTGTATCAATGTGCCACATGGTTAAAGGATTAGTTCACTTCAAAATAAAAATCTCCTGACATCTGCCATTTTAAAAAAAAAAAAACATACTTTTTAACCTAAACTGCTGATCTTGCGCTGCTCAAGATGAGCAGTTTAGGTTAAAAAGTATACTTTTTTTTTTTTAATTGGCGGATGGTTTGTCTAGATCAGACCCTATTCCTCTGGGATCATCAGAGCCTCTGAAGCCCTTCCTCTGAAACTGCATTGATTTGGACCTTCAACCGTTGGTTGCCATTGAAGTCCATTATGTGGAGAAAAATGTTTTCCTCAAAAACTTAATTTCTTTTCGACTGAAGAAAGAAAGACATGAACATCTTGGATGAGATGGGGGTGAGTAAAATATCAGGAAATGTTCATTTTGAAGTGAACTAATCCTTTAATATAAAAAAAAAAAATAATAATAATAACTTTATGTATCATTTTTATCACACACATATATATATATATATATATATATACGTATTTATGTACTTTTTCATCTATTTGTAAAATGTATTTACATATATTATTAAATATTTATTTATTTATTTGCATCTATTAGCAATATTTATTTATTTACATATTTGCTATTTTTTTTACTTATTTATTTACAGACATGTCATTTACGCAGTAAACGCACTGCTGGAAACATATGACATGAAACTATTAGTTCATGCACAGCCAACAGAATAAATGCTGTTGTCATGACAACAGTAACATTAAAGATGCAGGGCAAGAAAGGTGGACTCGATAGACTGAGATATTAATTTAGTCGTTGGTCCTGCCCCAAGAATAGCACATTGATCTAAACACGATCAGATGAAGCGTTCACCTGTAGAGTGATGTTGGTCTGCGGCCGGTTCTTGAGATCACTGAGCAGCAGGTACGAGTCTCTGTCGATGAAGTTGACGCTGAGGAGCTTCTCACAGCGCGGTCCCCCGAACCCTGAGAGACACTGACAGACCGCAGTACCGCCACTCTCCACACAGGGGGCGCCGTTCTCACAGCGCAGCAGCTCACAGCCCGAGGGAGGAGAGAGAGACGCCTCGCATAACCGCCCACTGCAAACACACACAGACAGAGGAATCATCACAGAAACCAGCCGAATCACAGAATCACAGGGCCACGGACAAATAAGAGCGCCCATAATAAAGGAAGGGAACGGTTTGCAAGCTCTTAGAAAAAAGACTGAAAATTATATATATACAACTCTATTGTACACAAGATAGTTGTGAAAAATTTGGTCCATTTTACAAAATAAGTCCTCCAACATTTGTCCTGATAAAAACTGGCCAGACCAAAAACGTTTAGTTAGTGCTTTTCATGCAAAACATCTTCCAAAAAGGGCAAAATAAACCATGCATTTTCATGCATACTACACGAAAACTTTTCTAACATAAATTATTCTATTTTAATACGTAATACGTTTAATACGTGTAAGGAAAACGTGTTATTACTTTCTACTCGATGGTTACACCATATGACATTTTTAGAGTATTTAAATGAAACCTTTTGTGGTATAAGTTTTCAAAACCGTATGAAACCAATATGAAGCTGAATTTGATCAAATGTTTGTGTTTATTGTATTGTTTGTTGAATCAGTCTGTTCTGCTGATATGGCAATAAAATTAAAACCAACGAGTCGCACCACATGACATTTTACAACATCATAAAAACGTCAAATTATCAGATATTTTACGTTTTATTTCTCTTCCTGCATGTTGGTCGCACCACGACTTTGATTTAGCAGACTTAAAATATTTATAATATATTAAAGTAGAAATAAGATTATAACAAACTATTTTTCTTCAAGAATTTCGTTGCCGCTGCTTTACAAAAGAAAAAAGTTTTATTCTAGCGTCATGTATTCTTTTTTTTATTTTTAACAAAACTTTGGGTAAGTTTCATAACAAAGCAACATTTTGACACAATCATGTTGTCAATCTTCTATGGCAATGCTTCTATCACTTGTTTCTGCTTCTTCTTCTCCTGTGTTTTGATCAGGATATTCTGTACTCTTTCAGCGGATGTGTAATAGTTTTTGTCATTGGGAATGTCAAAGAAACATGAGAAGATCCAATCCTGGAGTAATGGGGAAAACATTTTAACATTATTTTATAGTATATACATTTTTATATCATTTTATAATGAAATATTTTATTTCATAAATACGCCTATGATATATTTTTATATGAAATAGAAAAATATATATATTTACATATTTACGAGCAATATCACACTTGTAGCCATGCGATATGGCCATGGGTGTCGGGAGAAAAAATTATTTTTAATCACTAACAGACCCTTTCTCAATACCAAATACAGCATACTATTTATATAAAATAATATTTATTGAACAACATTTAAATTAGCAACAATAGCCATTGTAAAAGACAACAGAAAATAAACACAAGCAAACAATTCAGTCAAACGGACAAAAGCAGCGCTCTAGTGCAGGAATAAGTTAAATATAGCCTGAATATAAAGTTATGAAACTTCATTTTCCCCTTAACCCAAATCGGTTTGCTCTGGAACGTTATAGATTAATAAGACCAAAGATTGCCCGTTTGATACACACCAAATAAATTATATCTCATGTTTAAACTATGTACATAACATAGTTAACCGGTTCCAGTCTGAAGGTCAATCGCTGAAAGCGTCTACACAGATTGTAAAATATGCACTGTTTATAATATCTGAGGTCTAAATGACTACATTCTCACCTAAAAACTGTTAAAACTACATTTCGTGAAACATCAACATCAGCATTTGTAAAACTTATGGTGGATTTGCTCGATCGCCATGACAGTCGCTCAAGCGGAGCGATACAAGCGGTGAACCGGTTCCAGTGCTGATACTGGGGAATATCACACAACTGGAAAAGGCTCTCAGCCAATCAGAACCGAGAACCAGAAATAACTGTTGTATAAATATATATATAAATCTATAAAAAATATTCTACCTATATTTTTATTTTAAAACATTTTTAAAGTTTTTATTAGTGCTGACGATCAATTGCATAAAAGTTGTGTTCACATAATATATGTGTGTGTACTGTGTATAATTAATATGTATATATAAATACACACACATACATGTATATATTTAAGAAAGAATTGCATGTATATATTTATATTATTAAAAAAAAAAATATATATATAAAAAATTTCTTCTATATATAAATATTATGTACAACGATCAGGCATAACATTATGGCCACCTTCCTAATTTTGTGTTGGTCCACCTTTTGTTGCTAAAACAGCCCTGACCCGTCGAGGCATGGACTCCACATGGGTAAGCCACGCACACGCACCCGGCCATCCACGTCATGTAAAAGAACACGGGATTCATCAGACCAGGCCATCTTCTTCCATTGCTCCGTGGTCCAGTTCTGATGCTCACGTGCCACTGTTGGTGCTTTCGGCGGTGGACAGGGGTCAGCATGGGCACCCTGACTGGTCAGCGGCTATGCAGCCCCATACACAACAAACTGAGATGCACTGTGTATTCTGACACCTTTCTATCAGAACCAGCATTAACTTCTGGAGCAATTTGAGCTCCAGTAGCTCGTCTGTTTGATCGGACCACACGGGCCAGCCTTCGCTCCCCACGTGCATCAATGAGCCTTGGCCGCCCATGACCCTGTCTCCGGTTCTCCACTGTTCCTTCCTTGGAGCACTTTTGATAGATCCTGACCACTGCAGACCGGGAACACCCCACAAGAGCTGCAGTTTTGGAGATGCTCTGACCCAGTCGTCTAGCCATCACAATTTGGCCCTTGTCAAACTCGCTCAAATCCTTACGGCTGCCCATTTTTCAGTGTTATTCAGTGTTATTCTATGATTTGATCGAGTTTTTATCTGATATAATTGTCTTTCATATGAAGTAATATACGATTATTATAAATCATGTGTAGACTCACCTGTAACCTTGTGGACAGACGCACGTATATCCGGCCACATGATCCACACAGCGCGCTCCATTCTGACAGTAATGTCCCTGGCATTCGTTATAATCTACACTGCAGTCATCACCCACAAACCCAGGCGGACAGATGCATCTATACACACACACACACACACAACTTTCATTAGAAGGCACACGTCATTTATTGCATTATTTGAATGACCTTAAAACGCCGCTTTTCAGCTATTCACACCAACAGCAAATATTTGCTGTAAACAGGATCTTGAATAGAAACGACACATTCCTATGGAGCTATTCACACGGAGGAGGAAAATTCAGGCTTTTTTCAGCAAAAGAATTCCCTCCTCCCTTTAAAAAGATGATAAAAAGCTATTTAATTTGCTCTCCTAAATATACCTGATTATATGTTTACGTTCATATACTACCATTCTAAATGTTGAGGTCAGAATGCATTCAACTGATCAAAAGTGACAGTAAAGACGTTTATAATGTTACAAAAGATTATGTTTCAAATAAATGCTGTTCTTTTGAACTTTATACTCAAAGAATCCTGTTTTTTTTTACATAATTGATTATAACTATAACTATTAATAATAATCATAAATGTTTGTTGAGCATCAAATCCTCATATAAGAATGATGTGTGAAGGGTCATGTGACACTGAAGACTGGAGTAATGATGATAAATTCAGCTTTGATCACAGGAATAAATGACACTTTACTATATATTCACACAGAGAACAGCTGCTTTACACTGTTTTTACTGTATTTTTTACAAAATAAATGCAGCCTTGATGAGCAGAAGAGACTTCTTCTAAAAACATCATTACCGATGAAAAACTTTTGAACGGCAGTACATTGAGCAGCTCAACCAGCACTTACTTCGGTCCTGTGACGGTCGGGATACAAGTAGAGCCGCGGCGACAGGGGTTCTGCCCAGGATAACACAGGTCTTCCTCGTACTCTTCACACTTCGGCCCTGTAATGCACATTCACACTTCCTTTACCCATCCGGTCTCACTCCAGTCGGGCCGTATGAATCACAGGTCATGTGTACCTGAGAAGGGGTGCGGACACACGCAGCTGTAGTTTCCCACTCCGTCCACACAGATGGTGCCATTCTCACACTTGTTCTCCACACAGTCGTCAACATCCACCTCACAGAACTGCCCGTCATATCCCAGAGGACACGTGCAGCTGTGGACAGACACGTCAGCTTCATGTGTCTTGTGTTACGTCAGCGGAATAAAGTGTGTGTTCTCACCTGAAGCCTTTCCTGGCCTCCTCGCTGTGACAGATGCCTCCATTCACACACGGATCGCCCTCACACGCGCTGACAGAGACCTCGCAGTGCTTGCCCTGTAAACACACACTCCTCAGTACATCACACTCGTACGGGATGTTTTAGCAGTGTCTGTCAGTGGTGTATGCTCAGGACCTTGTAACGGAGCGCACAGCTGCACTTGTACTGGTGTACGGGGTCGCTGCGGCACCGCCCTTGATTCTGGCAGGGGTTTGAGGAACAAGGGCTGCACTTCTCAGAGACGGACGGATCCACGGGACCTGAGGAAGACCAGACCGCTCAAGCTTCATCCTGAAGGGAAATGGCCACCTGTCACGGTTTTCACCCACCTGTGCATTGGAAGGTGTTGCCTGGTGTCGTGAGCAGTAGCTTTCCCTCCATACCCTGCGGTCCGGCACAACGGGCGATACCCGGCTCTTTGTACCCGCTCTTCACCCAATCAGAGAGCCAGCGCAGCCGGCAGTCACAGTACAGCGGGTTCGCACCAATGGCCCTTCAGAAATGTATTTGCAGAAAACACGCATGGATGTAAAATGAGATGCTGAGTATTTGTTTGGCAGTATACTCATGCATTCATATCTTATCCAAAATGCAAATATCAACATATTGAAGTTGTACAATTTATTTATACTTTTCTCTTCTTTATTATTCACTGTAATTCATTTTAAAATTATTTAAAATTATTATTTTTTGTCCATTTTAAATTGTCATTGTTCTTTTTTATGTTGCATTAAATCTAAGTAAAGATAAATAATTAATAAAATAATTACATATGGAAACATTAAACATTAAATAATAATATTCAGAAATTGAAATAAAGCTAAAATAAAACAAAATGAAATATAAATATTAGATTAAAAAAACGTAAACTTAAAAAGCAAAAAAGCCTTGGAAACTAACTGAAATAAATTACTAAAAATTACAAAAAAAAACTGAAATAAAAATAAATGTAAGCTATATGCCCTCAACATTTTTTTTAAAAGATTTACGCATTTCAATTAATAAAAATTCCATCAAATTGAATTGAATAATCCTTAATCAATTATTCATTATAATATGTAAGGATGGAATTTTACTATTAATTGAAATGCACAAATCTTAAAAAAAGGCTTAAATAATTTTTTTAGTGTAGAAATAAAAAAAAATAAAATAAAAAAAATGTCAAATAGTTGTAAACTTTATTTTAATGTACTTTATTAGAATTTCCAAATAAATTAAAATAATTTCTTGTGGAAACATAAAAAAAATGGTACTTAATAAAGCTCAAATAAAATAAAATATAAGTATTAGATTAAAAAACATGGACTTAAATAGCAAAAAAGCATTGGTTAATTATTTACATAATAATAATAATAATAATTACATTATTTAAATGTAATTACAGTGTAAATGCATTCATTCCACCTGCAATATATATTGCTGTAAATATATCTAAATACCAATTCAGATGTGGCTTTTTATCTTGTCGCCTAGAAGTTTATGTGTAATAAATTCTGTGGAATCAAATAAAATTTTTATTTCTAATGCTATTTTTATAATGTCTAATTGATGTTTTTCTCATTTAACACAATAATTACTTTACATTATCTTTTGGGTTAATTTCTCTGAACGTGCAATTAATTCGATTAATGAATCAGTACATCATGTAATTAATTAGATAATAAAAATTTAAAAAATCATTGACAGCCCTAATATAAATATTAGATGAAGTAGTGCCTGAAATTAATGACTAAAGATTACTGAAACTAAAAATGAAAGCTATATACAAATATTAAAAACTAATAAAAATGACAAAAGCACATAATAAATTATTAAACTTAACTTTAAAAAATACTCAAATAACTTCGCAATGGCAATTCTCTAATTTGACAAAAATTATGCATTACAATGAAAATAATTTAATTTGATTTGAACAAGAATAAAGTAAAGACTGATCTATTGATTATGGGGTGTAAGTGCGTGCGAGACAGAGAGAAGCGAGATGCGGCTGAATCTGTAGGTGCGACTCACAGGTGTGACAGAGATGCAGCGTCGCTGAACACTTCTTGGTGTAATTCAGATATATTGTTGCCATGGAGAGATCTGCAATAAATGGACAGCAGCGAGGAGAAAACGTGGGTTGAGGGGAAGTCAAACGATTATATCTGTATGTCTGCTTCCTTCGCCATCATAGAAACATGAATGTCTGTAAGAGGCAGAGCAGAAACTCACAGCAGTCGAAGAGAGGCCAGTCCTTTAAACACAAGAGCAGGGATACAGCGCAGGGCGTTATAACTCAAGATGCTGGAAATCACCATAAACACAAGCCAGATGAGTAAGAGACACACAACAGCAGTCAATGGAAAAGTGTGTGTGTTTCAGGCTCACAGTGTGGTCAGCTGACTCATGTTGGCGAAAGACGAGTTCGACAAGGAACTGATTTTATTGTTGCTCAGGTCACTGAAATAAAGCACAAACATATTTATTATACTACATATTTGTAAAGTACATGTTTTTTGTTCTCTCACTGGCGTTTTGGTGGATGGGATCACAAGTAGACGAGGGAGACACATTCCTGTTTATACCTGGTGTTTAATCCGTCTCTTTTGTCCACTTTCAGTCACTTCTGTCCTGATTTCTTTGAGGGAAGGGTAAATATAGCTTTTTTAGATCTTTTTCTATCTAATGGACAAAATAAGCTCGCATAATTTACATATGAACACGACCGGAGACAACAGAGAAACACACTGCTCTGATAGCCTCAGACCGGTCAGGGTGCCCATGCTGACCCCTGTCCACCGCCGAAAGCACCAACAGTGGCACGTGAGCATCAGAACTGGACCACGGAGCAATGGAAGAAGGTGGCCTGGTCTGATGAATCACGTGTTCTTTTACATCACGTGGATGGCCGGGTGCGTGTGTGTGGCTTACCTGGGGAACACATGGCACCAGGATGCACTATGGGAAGAAGGCAAGCCGGCGGAGGCAGTGTGATGCTTTGGGCAATGTTCTGCTGGGAAACCTTGGGTCCTGCCATCCATGTGGATGTTACTTTGACACGTACCACCTACCTAAGCATTGTTGAGACCATGTACAGCCTTTCATGGAAACGGTATTCCCTGGTGGCTGTGGCTCTTCCAGCAGGATAATGCTCCTGACACAAAGCACAAATGGTTCAGGAATGGTTTGAGGAGCACAACAACGAGTTTGAGGTGTTGACTTGGCCTCCATATTCCCCAGATCTCAATCCAATTGAGCATCTGTGGGATGTGCTGAACAAACAAGTCCGATCCATGGAGGCCCCACCTCGCAACTTACAGGACTTAAAGGATCTGCTGCTAACATCTTGGTGTCAGATACCACAGCACACCTTCAGGGGTCTAGAGGAGTCCATGCCTCGACGGGTCAGGGCTGTTTTGGCAGCAAAAGAGGGACCAACACAATGTTATGCCTGATCGGTATATATATATATATATATATATATATATATATATATATACATTTTAATTACATAACTATATACTGATGTGACATAATTTCAAACAAGATAAGGCCGAAACTAAGTTCGTTTTGGGAGTTCGAAAAAGCTTGCCAAAGCAAACTGTCTGGAAAAGTTTGCTCCAGCTGCTAAACACCTTTGTACTACCATTGGCGATTACATAATAGGTGGGTGTGGCTCTAAGGCTCCACCTTCTTTCACATGAAAATCTTTTCTGGTTCACTTGGCCTGTTCAGTCAGTCGAGGTCAGACGTCCGGGAGTAAAAACATGAACACACTGGAGAGCTGCTTTATAGTAGAAAATGAAGTTGTACTTCTGATGAAACGAGACACTGACACTGTTCTTCATGTTTAATACGCTAAAGCTTGATTTTAAGCTATCTGTTGTATAAAGTGCTGTATAAATAAACGTGACATGACTTTACTAGAATACCGAATTGCAGAGCTCGTGCAAACATATCCACGTTGCTATGATCAGATGCTTTTCTTATGCTTTATTGAAAAATGCTTGGTGTTTTCTCAGTTTTGTTGTATGTTTATTTTGTTATTGAGAGGAAAGCGAGCAGCACATATTTACAAATTCATCTAAGTGTGGGCCGCATTGGATGTTTGCGAATTTTGTGTGCGAAGAACTAGTGAGTATATCGGGGTCTTTACACAGAATCTGATCTGATCTTGAATATGAACATAATACACAGACTGCCTCCAGTGGCTAAATATGTGAGTGCAGGAGTGAAACAAGGTCAACACTCACACCAGCTGCAGGTGTTTGAACGCTGAGAGCTCTTTGGGAACCGCAACAAACAGATTCCCATCCAGGTATCTATGGAGACAGAAAGAGTTCATGAGACACCCAAATACAGCCAGACAGCAATCCCAAGCATTTGCATAAACCCTTGCGCCCACCCGAACATGACTCACAGTTCAGTGACATTGTGTGGGATGCCACGGGGTAAACCGAACAAGTGTTTGTTGCTACAGCGCACCACCGTCTCCAGACAAGTGCACTCCTCTGGACACTCTGGCTTAGGGACGCAGCTCGTGTCGTCTTCAACAACCGCTGAAAGTGTGTGGGACAGATATGTTTAGAAATGCAGTCATAGAAATGATGGCAAGACTGTTGACGAGTTTATTAAATTAAAAAAATTAATTTGGTCTGCCAAATGATGAAGAGGAAGTACAGAGACAAAAGTCCATTCACCCTTGTCACACAGGAAGTCTGGCTTTGCCACATCCTGCAGTGGGATCTCTCTAAGGAAGGCTGGGTTCTGACAGCGAGGGTTCCCCGTCACAATCTGCCGAGACCGCAGCCACTCTCCCAACCAGGACAGACGACAGTCGCAATTAAAAGGGTTTGCCAGCAGGTTTCTGAAAATATCATGGAGATTAACAAAGCATATATTCAGCTCAGATACATTCATAAATGCAGCAAGAAAAGCGTGTTGTACAGGGTGGAGAGGTTTGGCAGGGTGTCGAAGGCTCCAGGCATGATGGTGGTAAGCTGGTTGTCGTAGAGCGACAGCAGACGTACGTTCTGCAGGCCTGAGAAGCTGCTGTTGTGGATGCAACGGATGCGATTATTCCTCAGCATCCTAACAAAGACAGGAAAAAAGGATTCAGAGTGTAGCCTCAGGGTGACCTTGAGGAACAATGAAAATAAATCCAGAACAGCTGCGCTTGTTTAGATTGTTCTTGAGAAATTACACATTTACAATTGTGCAGCGATGTTGTTTTGTAAATAATACTTTTAAAGAAATGGACATGGTTGCTGATTCTGCTGATTTGTCATTAAGATCATGTGATCTAGCTGGTTAGCAGAGATTGTGTTTTGTTGAAATTGCTAAAATTTTAATAGTCTTTCAGTTTCAGTAAGAATGTGTTGAAAACTACAAACTAATCATTAATATTGCGTTGTATGCCATTGTCTTCCAGCAAAAGTGCATTCCCACCAATCAATCAATCAGTCAACCCATCAATCAATTAATCACTCAACCAACCAATCAGTCATATTATCAATCAACCAAATAACTAACCAACCAACCAATCAACCCAACAATCAATCAGTCATATTACCAACCAATCACCCAACCAATCAATCAGTCAACCCATCAATCAACCAGCCAACCAACCAGTTAACCCATCAATCAGTCATATTACCAATCAATCAATCAACCTACCAACAAACCAACCAATCCGTCAGTCAACCTATTAATCAATTAGTCACTCAACAAACCAATCAGTCATATTATCAATCAACCAACCAACCAGTTAACCCAACAATCAATCATATTACCAATCAATCAATCAATCAATCAGCCAACCCATCAACCAACCAAAAGGTCAACCCATCAACCAACCAACCAACCAACCAACCAACCAACTAACCAACCAACAAACTAACCAATCAACCAATCAACCAACTAACTAACCAACCAACAAACTAACCAATCAACCAATCAACCAACTAACTAACCAACCAATTAACCAACCAACTAACTAACCAACCAACCAATTAACCAACTAACTAACCAACCAACAAACTAACCAATCAACCAACTAACTAACTAACCAACCAACCAATTAACCAACCAACAAACTAACCAATCAACCAACTAACTAACCAACCAACCAACCAGTCATATTACCAATCAATCAATGAACCAACCTACCAGTCATCCTACTAGTCAGTCAACTAATCTGTTAGAACCTATTAGATAAATTGAGAATCACCATTTTTTAACAGTCACTTGTCCCCACCTGCTGGTCAAATGATGTAATCAAAACAATCTTTATTTGAAGCGGCAAGTTACTTTCAAAAGAGGATTTGCTCTATTTTGGTTGCTTCAGACGACATCAGTGTTTATATCCGAACTACAATCTTTTATCCCAGCAATCTGTGATAATCTGGATATTTGTAACACAGAAATAATGATACTGTGTGTTTGAAAAGATTGTTTGTGAAGCTGTTCCATACCTAGATAGCCTAACTACTCTCTCTGGATCAGCGGCAGCACAAACACAGATGTGATTGTACTTATCGAAGGTTTAATAGACAGAGCTGAATCGTTGTCTTTTAGGAATTAAATCATGTGGGTGTTTGAGTGGTCTTTTAACACCTAATCGTGCAGCTCTACAATCTATTAATCAACCAACCAATCTATTAATCAGCCAATCAATCAGCCACCCTACCAAAGCCAGTCAGTCAACCAATCAATCGAGTAATCTATTTAATAAATGATACTGATCACTTTAGTTATGTAAAACCACAGCCAGTTGTCTAGTATGCTTCTCAGAGTGCTAGAAGTGCTGTGGCAGAGATGCTAGTGAAAAGGACACTTGCAGCATGCGTAATCCGTCCATTCCCCGGAACATTCCTCCCCGTACGGACACCAGGTGGTTGGCGGTCAGGTGAAGTTCCACCACAGACGACGCACCGTCAAAAGCTCCATCCTCAATCTCTGTGATTTTATTGTTGCTAAGGTTTCTGTGAGAGAAATGCACAGAAAACTAATTTATTATCCAGCTCAGTTGAGTAATACAGTGTATTTTGCTGTTGTTTCATCATATTATGTATTACACAAATGTCAATCTCACATTTTCTTGAGATGTGTGAGGGGCCGAAAGAGCCCTGTTGCCTCCAGGACAGAGAGGTCATTGTTATTGAGACGTCTGAAAGAAAGACAATGAAATAAATTTTCACACAGGAGAAATGGCCGAAAGAAGGTATCACAAAGATACTCCCTACATAGACAGCTCACTAGATGTTGAAACAGAGCCATATTGTCACAGTTCTGTGTTTATTTGTTCAGTGTGAGTATGTGTGTATTCTCTTACAGTTCAGTAGTAGAAAGTGGAAGGTGCTCTGGGAATTTGGTTAGGCGTAAATTCGAGCAGTCCACCACAGTCGCTTCACAGCGGCATTTGGGTGGACATACAGGCTTGCTGTTGCAGTCCTTATTCAAACGCGTGTCCTCTGCACCTGAGACAAATATAAAGATGCTTTCAGAAAACCATTTATCACAGGAGAGAATAAATTGGCCATTTTGTCTAAAGGAGATCCTTAACAGACAGAAACAACTTACCTGGGATGTGGTACTGTTCCTTGGCTGCTATGGCAACACATGCAAGAAAACAGAAAATACAGCTGCTATGAAAGCATAGATAAACATGCAGTCAGCACATCTGAGATAAAGCTGGACAATTACCAAAGATCTTCTCTAATATACTGGCATTTACACTTAAATCAGCTCAGTCACTCTTTCTACAGATTACATCTTTATGCCAGTAGGTAGCAGCAAGAGTCAATGAATCGTTCATTCAACTGATTCATTTAAAAACAAAACAAGTGACTGTCTATGATTGAGTCAGTGAATGAATTATTCAACTGATTCGTTCTTAAACACTGATTCATTCAGGAAAGAAACAAGTGACTGTCTACATGAGCAAATCCTTGAATCGTTCACCAAAATTGTTCACAAACACTGATTCATTCAGGACTGAAACCAGTGCAAGTCAGTTAATGATTTTTTCAACTGATTTGTTCAAAAACACTGATTCATTCAGGAAAAAAATAAGTGACAATCGTGAGTAGATGAGTAGATCATTGAATCATTCACTCAACTGATTTGTTCAACAACACTGACTCATTCAGAAATGAAGCCACTGACTGTCCATTATTAGAGTTAGTCATTGAACAGTTTGATCAATTGATTTATTCAAAAGCACTGATTCATTTAGGAACAAAACACCTCTACTGTGTGTCCCGCCCCTTTTGGAGATCCCGGCTCCAGCATTCCCAATTAAAGGTTATGTGGTTATGTGCATAATTTAAAATGAATAAATACATGTTTGCAATTACTAGTTATAAATGTAAATGTACATAATGATTCATAAATCATTTATCTGTAAAACAGTGTGTTTGTGTATGGTACCTGAACAGCGGAACTTCTTGCTCTTAATCTGACTGATGCGTTTGTTGGCGAGCCGGCGAGGACTGGAGCATCGTGCGCCGCTGGTCTCGATCGGATTGGACCGTAAGAAGTCCGCCAGCCACTTCAAACCACAGTCGCAGACGAACGGGTTCTGAGCTAAGTGACTGAAAAGAAAGCCAATAATGAAACTGATTATACAGTACGTGCCTAATTCAGTGTTCATTATATAAAGTCTCTTACAGAGTCTGGATGGATTTCAGCGGAGTAAATGTGCCTTTGGCTAGAGTCTGGATCTTATTGTCGTACAGGGACAATAGAGATAAGTTCTCAAGGTCCTGGAAGACGTTGACACGGACACAGTGGATTTTATTAGCATTTAATAGCCTGAAAGAAAGAATGAAAGACAGACACCTCAAACATTACAATGACTATCTGGATGAAGCTGTTTCAGTGTGCTACCTCATTCATGGACCATTAAGCAACACCGTCGTGACATTTTTCATGTGGGTGGTAATTTTGCATTGACATAAGCATCAGAGGTGATCTACATCATGCTGTTCAGTACTTACAGTAACTCTAATGCACTCAATCCGTCAAAAACTCCCCGAGGCAGATCTGTAATCTTATTTCCATAAAGAACCCTGCCAAACAAAACACGAACATGAGTTACAATGGTGCTGATAGACTGCTTCATTTGTACCAAGTCTGCAGGGCTGGGTAAGCATGTGGATTTCATAAAAATTAACCATTCAGACACAAGGTTACACATACATTTAAATACTGCCACAAGCACAAAAGGTCTGCAAAGTCAAAAGAGTCTCAATGATATTCTGGTCTCTAGACATGACTTCCTGCTTCGGTATAAGTAACTTCAGATCCATGACTGAATCATTCTAATGTATCGAATCTTTTTAATGAATCGGTTGAGCGATTCATTTAAAATTAGAATGAATCGTTTCTCAAGTCAACTCCCAGAACCAAATCTTTTGGACAGGTCCGACTCGTAATGAGCTGGGTTAACAACAAAGAACTGATTTGTGAATTAATCGTTCAGACAGAGTTTGTAAACTGGTTGAACTGACTCAACAGAATAATCATGAATTGGACATGGATGGATGGATGGATAGATGGATGGAAGGATGAGTAAGATTATCAACTCACCGAAACCGGTTCAGTCAGAGTGAGTTGTGAACCAGTTCAAATGATGCATTGAAAAGGTCTGACTCAATAGAACGATATGTTTCTACTTACTTAAATACTTAGATATGGAAATAAATAAATGTTAACGATCCGTGCCTAGTTTTAGATATGACTTCTTCCAATTTAAGTAATACCCGATTCATAAATGAATCATTCTAATGTATCAAAACTTTTTATTGAATGAACTGCTATGTAATGTTTTAAACCGTTCACTGAAATGAACTGTTCGGGAGAGCCGATTAGAAGAAACAGATCAGACTAACTGGATCTAAATGACTAAACGCAAGTCTATGAGATTTATTGGCCATCTGAGCAAAGTTAGAGTTAGGTTGATCACTTAGTAAAGTCACAGCAAGCATGTCAGACACGTCTCCCGCTGAGCTGTGGAATCATATAAGGCATATATGCTGGAGGCTAGCGAAACGTTCATATATTTACACAGCGCACAGTCTCTACATCAGACCCCTGGTGAGATGTTCCCATAACACGCTTACAAAGGGCTCTTCGTACAACATGATGCATAATTCAGCACAACTAATAAGCTTGCACGCGTGAACATGCTGGAAACACACAGCAGTCGTATGCAGATTAAATGATTATATACATAAAGTGCTGTATAATGTACACACCGAGAAGGCTGTTTTTTACAGATGTGAATAAATGGATATGTAATTCTCAAAACAATCATGTAAGCAGAGCCGAGCCAATTAATTTAGCAAATAATAATGAAAAATAGCTTTTGGGATCATAACTGTAATTTTATATTCATGTGTGAAGTGTAGCGTAGCATACAGTCAGGATAATGAACTATATTACACGGCAGAACATGCATGAAATTATGGTGTTGCTGCTGGTTTATAAAGGCTTGCCATGGTTAAAAATTAAACTTCTGTGGAAAAAACACAGTTGCTCCAAACGCTGTTGCCACTTCAGTGTGAATCTCTTCTTGTAGTCAGTGTTGTTTAAGAAATGAGAGCTACACACTCCATCCGTTAAGCTGGGCTCAGACTAGAGGAGTTTTTGAAATCTGGTGGCATCACTCACATAAGGAGAATCTTCGCAGATGTTTTTCTCTCAAATCTCAAACATGCACACACTACAAGATTTGAAAATATTTGCGCATCACACACTACAAGACAATATTAAGATTATTATTCAACAGACCCGCACACAGCGGATTGTTTCGCGGTCACGATTTCAAAAGAGCTCTCATTCACTTCTCTCATTGGCTAGTGAAAGAACTGACGCAATCATACCGATTTAAAATCCTAAATATCAAACATGTTTAATATGATCAGGGCGGCCCCAATTTGTGTGAGAGCAGATCGGGAGGTGCAAGATTCAATCTGTGAACGCCTCACATTATCAGATAATCTGCACCGAACATCGGAAACCAATCAAGGTCCTCAACAAGATTTTTTGTCCAATTCTTGGGAGAGGAAAATCTGGGATAAATCGGTCTAAAACTCCTGTAGTGTGAGCCCAGCTTTAGGGTTAGAATAACTGTTGCTAAACAGTAGCAATATATCACAGGTGAAAGAAACTATTCTTCACCACTGAAGTGATTTGTCTGTCAAACTTGAACTCTGTCCAGATTCTCATGCAGATTAGATGACAGAGGACCTAGAATCACTGCTATATTATCTGCACAGCTAGGGCCGGAATGTATCATTTCTGTCTCTTTCTCATTTAACTGGAGAAAGTTATTATTCATCCAGCATTTTGATGAACAAAGTGTTTTTTTAAATAAATGTAAAAAAAAAAATCCTGACAGTAGTTTTTTAACATCAAAATAGGTTTTGCACTGGTGAAAGCGGATAGTAAATCTGGCCCCTAAAGGCCCGTTCACACCAAGAACGATAACTATAAAGATAATTCCATTAGCGTCCACACCAGCGGACGATATCATTCTGTTTATTCTATCTGTCGTTCTAGCGTTCTCTGTCGTTCTAGTGTTCTATCTGTCGTTCTAGCGTTCTCTGTCGTTCTAGT
Source organism: Rhinogobio ventralis (assembly GCA_039654625.1). NCBI lineage: Eukaryota > Metazoa > Chordata > Actinopteri > Cypriniformes > Gobionidae > Rhinogobio > Rhinogobio ventralis. The sequence goes on along the minus strand of CM077217.1, from coordinate 28,359,079 downwards.
GTTCTATCTGTCGTTCTAGCGTTCTCTGTCGTTCTAGCGTTCTGTCGTTCTAGCGTTCTCTGTCGTTCTAGCGTTCTCTGTCGTTCTATCTGTCGTTCTAGTGTTCTATCTGTCGTTCTAGTGTTCTATCTGTCGTTCTAGCGTTCTCTGTCGTTCTAGTGTTCTATCTGTCGTTCTAGCGTTCTATCTGTCGTTCTAGTGTTCTATCTGTCGTTCTAGTGTTCTAGCGTTCTCTGTCGTTCTAGTGTTCTATCTGTCATTCTAGCGTTCTCTGTCGTTCTAGCGTTCTATCTGTCGTTCTAGCGTTCTCTGACATTCTAGTGTTCTATCTGTCGTTCTAGCGTTCTCTGTCGTTCTAGCGTTCTCTGTCGTTCTAGCGTTCTATCTGACGTTCTAGCGTTCTCTGTCGTTCTAGCGTTCTATCTGTCGTTCTAGTGTTCTATCTGTTGTTCTAGTGTTCTATCTGTCGTTCTAGCGTTCTCTGTCGTTCTAGTGTTCTATCTGTCATTCTAGCGTTCTCTGTCGTTCTAGCGTTCTATCTGTCGTTCTAGCGTTCTCTGTCGTTCTAGTGTTCTATCTGTCGTTCTAGTGTTCTATCTGTCGTTCTAGCGTTCTCTGTCGTTCTAGCGTTCTGTCGTTCTAGCATTCTCTGTCGTTCTAGCGTTTTGTCGTTCTAGCATTCTCTGTCGTTCTAGCGTTCTGTCGTTCTAGCGTTCTCTGTCGTTCTAGCGTTCTATCTGTCGTTCTAGCGTTCTCTGTCGTTCTAGCGTTCTATCTGTCTTTCTAGTGTTTTCTGTCGTTCTAGTGTTCTATCTGTCGTTCTAGCGTTCTCTGTCGTTCTAGTGTTCTATCTGTCATTCTAGCGTTCTCTGTCGTTCTAGTGTTCTCTGTCGTTCTAGCGTTCTATCTGTCGTTCTAGTGTTCTATCTGTCGTTCTAGTGTTCTATCTGTCGTTCTAGCGTTCTCTGTCGTTCTAGTGTTCTATCTGTCATTCTAGCGTTCTCTGTCGTTCTAGCGTTCTATCTGTCGTTCTAGCGTTCTCTGTCGTTCTAGTGTTCTATCTGTCGTTCTAGCGTTCTCTGTCGTTCTAGCGTTCTGTCGTTCTAGCATTCTCTGTCGTTCTAGCGTTCTCTGTCGTTCTAGTGTTCTCTGTCGTTCTAGCGTTCTATCTGTCGTTCTAGTGTTCTATCTGTCGTTCTAGTGTTCTATCTGTCGTTCTAGCGTTCTCTGTCGTTCTAGTGTTCTATCTGTCGTTCTAGCGTTCTATCTGTCGTTCTAGTGTTCTAGCGTTCTCTGTCGTTCTAGTGTTCTATCTGTCATTCTAGCGTTCTCTGTCGTTCTAGCGTTCTATCTGTCGTTCTAGCGTTCTCTGACATTCTAGTGTTCTATCTGTCGTTCTAGCGTTCTCTGTCGTTCTAGCGTTCTATCTGACGTTCTAGCGTTCTCTGTCGTTCTAGCGTTCTCTGTCGTTCTAGCGTTCTATCTGTCGTTCTAGTGTTCTATCTGTTGTTCTAGTGTTCTATCTGTCGTTCTAGCGTTCTCTGTCGTTCTAGTGTTCTATCTGTCATTCTAGCGTTCTCTGTCATTCTAGCGTTCTATCTGTCGTTCTAGCGTTCTCTGTCGTTCTAGTGTTCTATCTGTCGTTCTAGCGTTCTCTGTCGTTCTAGCGTTCTATCTGTCGTTCTAGCGTTCTATCTGTCGTTCTAGCGTTCTGTCGTTCTAGCGTTCTCTGTCGTTCTAGCGTTCTATCTGTCGTTCTAGCGTTCTCTGTCGTTCTAGCGTTCTATCTGTCTTTCTAGTGTTTTCTGTCGTTCTAGTGTTCTATCTGTCGTTCTAGCGTTCTCTGTCGTTCTAGTGTTCTATCTGTCATTCTAGCGTTCTCTGTCGTTCTAGTGTTCTCTGTCGTTCTAGCGTTCTATCTGTCGTTCTAGCATTCTCTGTCGTTGTAGTGTTCTATCTGTCGTTCTAGCGTTCTCTGTCGTTCTAGCGTTCTGTCGTTCTAGCGTTCTCTGTCGTTCTAGCGTTCTGTCGTTCTAGTGTTCTATCTGTCATTCTAGCATTCTCTGTCGTTCTAGCGTTCTGTCGTTCTAGCATTCTCTGTCGTTCTAGTGTTCTATCTGTCATTCTAGCATTCTCTGTCGTTCTAGCGTTCTGTCGTTCTAGCATTCTCTGTCGTTCTAGTGTTCTATCTGTCATTCTAGCGTTCTCTGTCGTTCTAGCGTTCTATCTGTCATTCTAGCATTCTCTGTCGTTCTAGCATTCTCTGTCGTTCTAGTGTTCTATCTGTCATTCTAGCATTCTCTGTCGTTCTAGTGTTCTATCTGTCATTCTAGCGTTCTCTGTCGTTCTAGCGTTCTATCTGTCATTCTAGCATTCTCTGTCGTTCTAGCATTCTCTGTCGTTCTAGTGTTCTATCTGTCATTCTAGCGTTCTCTGTCGTTCTAGCGTTCTATCTGTCATTCTAGCATTCTCTGTCGTTCTAGTGTTCTATCTGTCATTCTAGCATTCTCTGTCGTTCTAGCGTTCTGTCGTTCTAGCATTCTCTGTCGTTCTCTGTCTATTTGACGTTCTAATGTTGTATTTGAAGTTCTTTTGTTCTATTTGACATTCTAGCATTCTATCTGTCGATGTAGCGTTCTATTTGATGTTGTAACGTTCTATCTGTCGTTCTAACGTTCTATTTGATGTTGTAGCATTCTATTTGACGTTCTAACGTTCCATATGTCGTTCTAGCGTTCTATTTGATGTTCTTACATTCTTTTTGACGTTCTAACATTCTGTCGTTCTAACATTCTATCTGTTGTTCTGACATTCTATTTTAAGTTCTAATGTTCTATTCGTCGTTCTAATGTTCTATCTGTCATTCTAATGTTCTATTTGATGTTCTAATGTTCTATTTGACGTTCTAATGTTCTGTCGTTCTAACATTCTGTCTGTTGTTCTTACATTCTATTTGACGTTCTAATGTTCTATTTGACGCTCTTACGTTCTATTTGACGATCTTACGTACTATTTGACGTTCTAGCGTTCTGTCGATGTAGCGTTCTATTTGACGTTCTATTTGACGTTCTATTTGATGTTCTAGCATTCTATTTGACGTTCTAACATTCTATTTGATGTTCTAGCATTCTATCTGTCGTTCTAACATTCTATCTGTTGTTCTTACATTCTATTTGACGTTCTAACGTTCTATCTGTTGTTCTAACATTCTATTTGATGTTCTAATGTTCTATTCGTCGTTCTAATGTTCTCTGTTGTTCTAATGTTCTATTTGATGTTCTAATGTTCTATTTGTCGTTCTAATGTTCTATCTGTCGTTCTAATGTTCTATCTGTCGTTCTAATGCTCTATCTGTCGTTCTAATGTTCTGCTTGATGTTCTAATGCTCTATCTGTCGTTCTAATGTTCTACTTGATGTTCTAATGTTCTATCTGTCGTTCTAGTGTTCTATCTGTCGTTCTAATGTTCTACTTGATGTTCTAATGCTCTATCTGTCGTTCTAGTGTTCTATCTGTCGTTCTAACGCTCTATCTGTCGTTCTAATGTTCTATTTGATGTTCTAATGTTTTATTTGACGTTCTAAGGTTCTATCTGTCTTTCTAATGTTCTACTTGATGTTCTAATGTTCTATCTGTCGTTCTAGTGTTCTATCTGTCGTTCTAATGTTCTACTTGATGTTCTAATGTTCTATCTGTCGTTCTAGTGTTCTATCTGTCGTTCTAACACTCTATCTGTCGTTCTAACATTCTATTTGATGTTTTAATGTTCTATTTGTCGTTCTAATGTTCTATTCGTCGTTCTAATGTTCTCTGTTGTTCTAATGTTCTATTTGATGTTCTAATGTTCTATTTGTCGTTCTAATGTTCTATCTGTCATTCTAGTGCTCTATCTGTCGTTCTAATGTTCTATTTGACATTCTAACATTCTATTTAACGTTCTAACGTTCTATCTGTCGTTCTAATGTTCTATTTGACGTTCTGTCGCTCTAACATTCTATTTAATGTTCTAATGTTCTATTTGTCGTTCTAATGTTCTACTTGATGTTCTAATGTTCTATCTGTCGTTCTAGTGTTCTATCTGTCGTTCTAATGTTCTACTTGATGTTCTAATGCTCTATCTGTCGTTCTAGTGTTCTATCTGTCGTTCTAACGCTCTATCTGTCGTTCTAATGTTCTATTTGATGTTCTAATGTTTTATTTGACGTTCTAAGGTTCTATCTGTCTTTCTAATGTTCTACTTGATGTTCTAATGTTCTATCTGTCGTTCTAGTGTTCTATCTGTCGTTCTAATGTTCTACTTGATGTTCTAATGTTCTATCTGTCGTTCTAGTGTTCTATCTGTCGTTCTAACACTCTATCTGTCGTTCTAACATTCTATTTGATGTTTTAATGTTCTATTCGTCGTTCTAATGTTCTATTCGTCGTTCTAATGTTCTCTGTTGTTCTAATGTTCTATTTGATGTTCTAATGTTCTATTTGTCGTTCTAATGTTCTATCTGTCATTCTAGTGCTCTATCTGTCGTTCTAATGTTCTATTTGACATTCTAACATTCTATTTAACGTTCTAACGTTCTATCTGTCGTTCTAATGTTCTATTTGACGTTCTGTCGCTCTAACATTCTATTTAATGTTCTAATGTTCTATTTGTTGTTCTAATGTTCTATCTGTCGTTCTAATGTTCTATTTGATGTTCTAATGTTCTATTTGTTGTTCTAATGTTCTATCTGTTGTTCTTACGTTCTATTTGATGTTCTAGCATTCTATCTGTCGATGTAGCATTCTATTCGACGTGTTAACGTTCTATTTGATGTTCTAGCATTCTATTTGACGTTCTAACATTCTAATTGATGTATTAACGTTCCATATGTCGTTATAGCATTCTATTTGATGTTCTAACGTTGTATTTGAAGTTCTAACGTTCTATCTGTCGTTCTAACATTCTATCTGTTGTTCTTACATTCTGTTTGACGTTCTTACTTCTATGTGACGTTCTAACGTTCTATCTGTTCTAACATTCTATTTTAAGTTCTAATGTTCTATTCGTCGGTCTAATGTTCTGTCTGTCGTTCTAATGTTCTATTTGATGTTCTAATGTTCTATTTGACGTTCTAATGTTCTGTTGTTCTAACATTCTATCTGTTGTTCTTACATTCTATTTTACGTTCTAATATTCTATTTGACGTTCTAATGTTCTGTCGTTCTAACATTCTATCTGTTGTTCTTATATTCTATTTTACATTCTAATGTTCTATTTGACGTTCTTATGTTCTATTTGATATTCTAGCGTTCTATCTGTCGATGTAGCGTTCTATTTGATGTTCTAACGCTCTATTTGTCGTTCTAACGTTCTATTTGATGTTCTAGCATTCTATTTGACGTTCTAACATTCTATTTGATGTTCTAACGTTGTATTTGACGTTCTAACGTTCTATCTGTCATTCTTACATTCTATTTGACGTTCTAACGTCCTATCTGTCATTCTAACATTCTGTCTGTTGTTCTTACATTCTATTTGACGTTCTTACGTTCTATTTGACGTTCTAGCGTTCTCTGTTGTTCTAACATTCTATTTGACGTTCTAATGTTCTATTCGTCGTTCTAATGTTCTATTTGACGTTCAGTCGCTCTAACATTCTGTTGTTCTATCTGTCGCTCTAACATTGTATTTGATTTTCTAACGTTCCATATTTCGTTCTAGCATTCTATTTGATGTTCAAATATAATTATTTGACGTTCTTACATTCTATTTGACGTTCTAACATTCTCTGTTGTTCTAATATTCTATTCGTCGTTCTAATGTTCTATCTGTTGTTCTTACATTCTATTTGACGTTCTTACGTTCTATTTGGCAATCTAACGTTCTATTTGTTGTTCTAACATTCTATTTAACGTTCTAATGTTTTATTTGTCGTTCTAATGTTCTATTTGTCGTTCTAATGTTCTATTTGACGTTCTAATGTTCTATTTGTCGTTCTAACGTTCTATCTGTTGTTCTTACATTCTATTTGACGTTCTTACGTTCTATTTGACGATCTAACGTTCTATCTGTTGTTCTAACATTCTATTTAACGTTCTAATGTTCTATTTGTCGTTCTAATGTTCTATTTGACGTTCTGTCGCTCTAACATTCTGTTGTTCTATCTGTCGTTCTTACATTCTATTTGACGTTCTAATGTTCTATTTGACGTTCTTACGTTCTATTTGAAGTTCTAGCATTCTATCTGTCGATGTAGCGTTCTATTTGACGTTCTAACGTTCTATTTTATGTTCTAGCATTCTATTTGATGTTCTAACGTTCTATTTGACGTTCTAATGTAGTTCTATTCGTCGTTCTAATGTTCTGTCTGTCATTCTAATGTTCTATTTGTCGTTCTAACATTCTATCTGTTGTTCTTACGTTCTATTTGACGTTCTAACGTTCTATCTGTTGTTCTTACATTCTATTTGACGTTCTTACGTTCTATTTGTCGTTCTAACGTTCTATCTGTTGTTCTAACATTCTATTTGACGTTCTAATGTAGTTCTATTCGTCGTTCTAATGTTCTGTCTGTCATTCTAATGTTCTATTTGTCGTTCTAACATTCTATCTGTTGTTCTTAAGTTCTATTTGACGTTCTAACGTTCTATCTGTTGTTCTAATGTTCTATTTGACGTTCTAATGTTCTATTCGTCGTTCTAATGTTCTCTGTCGCTCTAACGCTCTATCTGTCATTCTAATGTTCTGCTTGATGTTCTAATGTTCTATCTGTCGTTCTAGTGTTCTATCTGTCGTTCTAATGTTCTGCTTGATGTTCTAATGTTCTATCTGTCGTTCTAATGCTCTATCTGTCGTTCTAATGTTCTGCTTGATGTTCTAATGTTCTATCTGTCGTTCTAACATCCTATCTGTTGTTCTTACATTGCTATTTGACGTTCTTACGTTCTATTTGACGTTCTAGCATTCTATCTGTCGATGTAGCGTTCTATTTGATGTTCTAACGTTCTATTTTATGTTCTAGCATTCTATTTGATGTTCTAACGTTCCATATTTCGTTCTAGCGTTCTATTTGATGTTCAAATATAATTATTTGACGTTCTTACATTCTATTTGACGTTCTAACATTCTCTGTTGTTCTAATATTCTATTCGTCGTTCTAATGTTCTATCTGTTGTTCTTACATTCTATTTGACGTTCTTACGTTCTATTTGGCGATCTAACGTTCTATTTGTTGTTCTAACATTCTATTTAACGTTCTAATGTTCTATTTGTCGTTCTAATGTTCTATTTGTCGTTCTAATGTTCTATTTGACGTTCTAATGTTCTATTTGTCGTTCTAACGTTCTAACATTCTGTTGTTCTATCTGTCGTTCTTACATTCTATTTGACGTTCTAATGTTCTATTTGACGTTCTTACGTTCTATTTGACGTTCTAGCATTCTATCTGTCGATGTAGCGTTCTATTTGACGTTCTAACGTTCTATTTTATGTTCTAGCATTCTATTTGATGTTCTAACGTTCTATTTGACGTTCTAATGTAGTTCTATTCGTCGTTCTAATGTTCTGTCTGTCATTCTAATGTTCTATTTGTCGTTCTAACATTCTATCTGTTGTTCTTACGTTCTATTTGACGTTCTAACGTTCTATCTGTTGTTCTTACATTCTATTTGACGTTCTTACGTTCTATTTGACGTTCTAACGTTCTATCTGTTGTTCTAACATTCTATTTGACGTTCTAATGTAGTTCTATTCGTCGTTCTAATGTTCTGTCTGTCATTCTAATGTTCTATTTGTCGTTCTAACATTCTATCTGTTGTTCTTACGTTCTATTTGACGTTCTAACGTTCTATCTGTTGTTCTAATGTTCTATTTGACGTTCTAATGTTCTATTCGTCGTTCTAATGTTCTGCTTGATGTTCTAATGTTCTATCTGTCGTTCTAGTGTTCTATCTGTCGTTCTAATGTTCTGCTTGATGTTCTAATGTTCTATCTGTCGTTCTAATGCTCTATCTGTCGTTCTAATGTTCTGCTTGATGTTCTAATGTTCTATCTGTCGTTCTAACATCCTATCTGTTGTTCTTACATTGCTATTTGACGTTCTTACGTTCTATTTGACGTTCTAGCATTCTATCTGTCGATGTAGCGTTCTATTTGACGTTCTAACGTTCTATTTTATGTTCTAGCATTCTATTTGATGTTCTAACGTTCCATATGTTGTTTTAGCGTTCTATTTGATGTTCTAAAGTTGTATTTGACGTTCTAACGTTCTATCTGTCGTTCTTACATTCTATTTGACGTTCTAACGTTCTATCTGTCGTTCTAACATCCTATCTGTTGTTCTTACATTCTATTTGACGTTCTTACGTTCTATTTGACGTTCTAACGTTCTATCTGTTGTTCTAACATTCTATTTTAAGTTCTAATGTAGTTCTATTCGTCGTTCTAATGTTCTGTCTGTCATTCTAATGTTCTATTTGTCGTTCTAACATTCTATCTGTTGTTCTTACGTTCTATTTGGCGTTCTAACGTTCTATCTGTTGTTCTAATGTTCTATTTGACGTTCTAATGTTCTATTCGTCGTTCTAATGTTCTCTGTCATTCTAACGCTCTATCTGTCATTCTAATGTTCTGCTTGATGTTCTAATGTTCTATCTGTCGTTCTAGTGTTCTATCTGTCGTTCTAATGCTCTATCTGTCGTTCTTACATTCTATTTGACGTTCTAACGTTCTATCTGTCGTTCTAACATCCTATCTGTTGTTCTTACATTCTATTTGACGTTCTTACGTTCTATTTGACGTTCTAACGTTCTATCTGTTGTTCTAACATTCTATTTTAAGTTCTAATGTAGTTCTATTCGTCGTTCTAATGTTCTGTCTGTCATTCTAATGTTCTATTTGTCGTTCTAACATTCTATCTGTTGTTCTTACGTTCTATTTAGCGTTCTAACGTTCTATCTGTTGTTCTAATGTTCTATTTGACGTTCTAATGTTCTATTCGTCGTTCTAATGTTCTCTGTCGTTCTAACGCTCTATCTGTCATTCTAATGTTCTGCTTGATGTTCTAATGTTCTATCTGTCGTTCTAGTGTTCTATCTGTCGTTCTAATGCTCTATCTGTCGTTCTAATGTTCTGCTTGATGTTCTAATGTTCTATCTGTCGTTCTAACATCCTTTCTGTTGTTCTTACATTGCTATTTGACGTTCTTACGTTCTATTTGACGTTCTAACGTTCTATCTGTTGTTCTAACATTCTATTTTAAGTTCTAATGTAGTTCTATTCGTCGTTCTAATGTTCTGTCTGTCGTTCTAATGTTCTATTTGTCGTTTTAACATTCTATCTGTTGTTCTTACGTTCTATTTGACGTTCTAACATTCTATCTGTTGTTCTAATGTTTTATTTGACGTTCTAATGTTCTATTCGTCGTTCTAATGTTCTCTGTCGTTCTAACGCTCTATCTGTCATTCTAATGTTCTACTTGATGTTCTAATGTTCTATCTGTCGTTCTAGTGTTCTATCTGTCGTTCTAATGCTCTATCTGTCGTTCTAATGTTCTGCTTGATGTTCTAATGTTCTATCTGTCGTTCTAATGCTCTATCTGTCGTTCTAATGTTCTGCTTGATGTTCTAATGCTCTATCTGTCGTTCTAATGTTCTACTTGATGTTCTAATGTTCTATCTGTCGTTCTAATGCTCTATCTGTCGTTCTAATGTTCTCTGTCGTTCTAACGCTCTATCTGTCATTCTAATGTTCTACTTGATGTTCTAATGTTCTATCTGTCGTTCTAGTGTTCTATCTGTCGTTCTAATGCTCTATCTGTCGTTCTAATGCTCTATCTGTCGTTCTAATGTTCTGCTTGATGTTCTAATGCTCTATCTGTCGTTCTAATCTTCTACTTGATGTTCTAATGTTCTATCTGTCGTTCTAATGCTCTATCTGTCGTTCTAATGTTCTACTTGATGTTCTAATGCTCTATCTGTCGTTCTAATGTTCTACTTGATGTTCTAATGCTCTATCTGTCGTTATAATGTTCTACTTGATGTTCTAATGTTCTATCTTTCGTTCTAATGCTCTATCTGTCGTTCTAATGTTCTGCTTGATGTTCTAATGTTCTATCTGTCGTTCTAATGCTCTATCTGTCGTTCTAATGTTCTACTTGATGTTCTAATGCTCTATCTGTCGTTCTAATGTTCTACTTGATGTTCTAATGCTCTATCTGTCGTTCTAATGTTCTATTTGATGTTCTAATGTTTTATTTGACGTTCTAAGGTTCTATCTGTCTTTCTAATGTTCAATCTGTCGTTCTTACATTCTATTTGACGTTCTACCATTCTATCTGTCGATGTAGCGTTTTCTTTGACGTTCTAACATTCTATTTGATGTTCTAGCATTCTATTTGATGTTCTAACATTCTATTTGATGTTCTAACATTCCATGTCATTTTAGCATTCTATTTGATGTGCTAACGTTGTATTTGACGTTCTAACATTCTATCTGTTGTTCTTACGTTCTATTTGACGTTCTAATGTTCTATCTGTTGTTCTAACATTCTATTTTAAGTTTTAATGTAGTTCTATTCGTCATTCTAATGTTCTGTCTGTCGTTCTAATGTTCTATTTGTCGTTCTAACATTCTATCTGTTGTTCTTACATTCCATTTGACGTTCTTACGTTCTATCTGTTGTTCTAACGTTCTATTTGACGTTCTAATGTTCTATCTGTCGTTCTAATGTTCTACTTGATGTTCTAATGTTCTATCTGTCGTTCTAATGCTCTATCTGTCGTTCTAATGTTCTATTTGATGTTCTAATGTTCTATCTGTCGTTCTAGTGTTCTATCTGTCGTTCTAATGTTCTATTTGATGTTCTAATGTTTTATTTGACGTTCTAAGGTTCTATCTGTTGTTCTAACGTTCTATTTGACGTTCTAATGTTCTATTCGTCGTTCTAATGTTCTATTCGTCGTTCTAACATCCTATCTGTTGTTCTCACATTCTATTTGACGTTCTTACGTTCTATTTGACATTCTATCTGTTGTTCTTACATTCTATTTGACGTTCTTCCGTTCTATTTGTCGTTCTAATGTTCTATTTGATGTTCTAATGTTCTATCTGTCGTTCTAATGCTCTATCTGTCGTTCTAATGTTCTACTTTATGTTCTAATGTTCTATCTGTCGTTCTAATGCTCTATCTGTCGTTCTAATGTTCTACTTGATGTTCTAATGTTCTATCTGTCGTTCTAACGCTCTATCTGTCGTTCTAATGTTCTACTTGATGTTCTAATGTTCTATCTGTCGTTCTAATGCTCTATCTGTTGTTCTAATGTTCTATTTGATGTTCTAATGTTCTATCTGTCGTTCTAATGCTCTATCTGTCGTTCTAATGTTCTACTTGATGTTCTAATGTTCTATCTGTCGTTCTAATGCTCTATCTGTCGTTCTAATGTTCTACTTGATGTTCTAATGTTCTATCTGTCGTTCTAATGCTCTATCTGTCGTTCAAAAGCTCTATCTGTCGTTCTAATGTTCTACTTGATGTTCTAATGTTCTATCTGTCGTTCTAATGCTCTATCTGTCGTTCTAATGTTCTACTTGATGTTCTAATGTTCTATCTGTCGTTCTAATGTTCTACTTGATGTTCTAATGTTCTATCTGTCGTTCTAATGCTCTATCTGTTGTTCTAATGTTCTATTTGATGTTTTAATGTTCTATCTGTCGTTCTAATGTTCTATCTGTCGTTCTAATGTTCTATTTGATGTTCTAATGTTCTATCTGTCGTTCTAACGCTCTATCTGTCGTTCTAATGTTCTACTTGATGTTCTAATGTTCTATCTGTCGTTCTAACGCTCTATCTGTCGTCCTAATGTTCTATTTGATGTTCTAATGTTCTATCTGTCGTTCTAATGCTCTATCTGTCGTTCTAATGTTCTATTTGATTTTCTAATTTTCTATCTGTCGTTCTAATGCTCTATCTGTCGTTCTAATGTTATACTTGATGTTCTAATGTTCTATCTTTCGTTCTAATGCTCTATCTGTCGTTCTAATGTTCTACTTGATGTTCTAATGTTCTATCTGTCGTTCTAATGCTCTATCTGTCGTTCTAATGTTCTACTTGATGTTCTAATGCTCTATCTGTCGTTCTAGTGTTCTATCTGTCGCTCTAATGCTCTATCTGTCGTTCTAATGTTCTATTTGAAGTTCTAATATTTTATTTGACGTTCTAAGGTTCTATCCGTCTTTCTAATGTTCTATCTGTCGTTCTAATGTTCTATTTGATGTTCTAATGTTCTATCTGTCGTTCTAATGCTCTATCTGTCGTTCTAATGTTCTATTTGATGTTCTAATGTTCTATCTGTCGTTCTAATGCTCTATCTGTCGTTCTAATGTTCTATTTGATGTTCTAATGTTTTATTTGACGTTCTAAGGTTCCATCCGTCTTTCTAATGTTCTATCTGTCGTTCTAATGTTCTACTTGATGTTCTAATGTTCTATCTGTCGTTCTAATGCTCTATCTGTTGTTCTAATGTTCTATTTGATGTTCTAATGTTCTATCTGTCGTTCTAATGCTCTATCTGTCGTTCTAATGTTCTACTTGATGTTCTAATGTTCTATCTGTCGTTCTAATGCTCTATCTGTCGTTCTAATGTTCTACTTGATGTTCTAATGTTCTATCTGTCGTTCTAATGCTCTATCTGTCGTTCAAAAGCTCTATCTGTCGTTCTAATGTTCTACTTGATGTTCTAATGTTCTATCTGTCGTTCTAATGCTCTATCTGTCGTTCTAATGTTCTACTTGATGTTCTAATGTTCTATCTGTCGTTCTAATGTTCTACTTGATGTTCTAATGTTCTATCTGTCGTTCTAATGCTCTATCTGTTGTTCTAATGTTCTATTTGATGTTTTAATGTTCTATCTGTCGTTCTAATGTTCTATCTGTCGTTCTAATGTTCTATTTGATGTTCTAATGTTCTATCTGTCGTTCTAACGCTCTATCTGTCGTTCTAATGTTCTACTTGATGTTCTAATGTTCTATCTGTCGTTCTAATGCTCTATCTGTTGTTCTAATTTTCTATTTGATGTTTTAATGTTCTATCTGTCGTTCTAATGTTCTATCTGTCGTTCTAATGTTCTATTTGATGTTCTAATGTTCTATCTGTCGTTCTAACGCTCTATCTGTCGTCCTAATGTTCTATTTGATTTTCTAATTTTCTATCTGTCGTTCTAATGCTCTATCTGTCGTTCTAATGTTATACTTGATGTTCTAATGTTCTATCTTTCGTTCTAATGCTCTATCTGTCGTTCTAATGTTCTACTTGATGTTCTAATGTTCTATCTGTCGTTCTAATGCTCTATCTGTCGTTCTAATGTTCTACTTGATGTTCTAATGTTCTATCTGTCGTTCTAATGCTCTATCTGTCGTTCTAATGTTCTACTTGATGTTCTAATGCTCTATCTGTCGTTCTAATGTTCTATTTGAAGTTCTAATATTTTATTTGACGTTCTAAGGTTCTATCCGTCTTTCTAATGTTCTATCTGTCGTTCTAATGTTCTATTTGATGTTCTAATGTTCTATCTGTCGTTCTAATGCTCTATCTGTCGTTCTAATGTTCTATTTGATGTTCTAATGTTCTATCTGTCGTTCTAATGCTCTATCTGTCGTTCTAATGTTCTACTTGATGTTCTAATGCTCTATCTGTCGTTCTAATGTTCTATTTGAAGTTCTAATATTTTATTTGACGTTCTAAGGTTCTATCCGTCTTTCTAATGTTCTATCTGTCGTTCTAATGTTCTATTTGATGTTCTAATGTTCTATCTGTCGTTCTAATGCTCTATCTGTCGTTCTAATGTTCTATTTGATGTTCTAATGTTCTATCTGTCGTTCTAATGCTCTATCTGTCGTTCTAATGTTCTATTTGATGTTCTACTGTTTTATTTGACGTTCTAAGGTTCCATCCGTCTTTCTAATGTTCTATCTGTCGTTCTAATGTTCTACTTGATGTTCTAATGTTCTATTTGACATTCTAACGGTCTATCAGTCGTTCTTTTTTTTTTAAAGCGATCTGAATCTGACTAAAAGCAATCTTCTCTAATATTTTAGATAACAATGGTAGTTTAGATATTGGCTGATAATTATTTGTATCTGCAGGATCTAAGTCAGGCTTTGTAAAAAGAGGCTGGACAACCGCATGCTTAAGGCTGGAAAGAACACAAGCACTATCAGCCTGCAGTTTATAACAGAGAGAATGATTAGTATCCATGAGCTTGACAAACAGTGTGAGGAGAAGCACATCACTAGACAGAAAGTGGAAGTGTACATTATATTTACATTAAAATGTATTCAAGTTAGAATAAATTGATAATTTCATGACATGATGTGTAAGTGGGTTTTTTTTTACAGGATTTTCTTCTCCATTCCTCTATGGTCAGGCACATAAATACATAAAACAGACACGATACAAAAGTGAATGAATTATAAATGTACACTTACAGGGAGTTGAGTGAGCGCAGGCCTTGAAACGCATCGGGGGCTATTTCAGATATTTGGTTATTACTCAAATCACTGTGGAATAAAAGACAGAATTAATGGAGGAAAACAAACCTTTGTTTCATAACAGAATCCTAAAGTAATTTATTCCATTATTCAATTACATTCAGTTTGTACCACGGATCACTCACATTCTGCGCAGTCTCTTGTAGGAGGCGAACGCTCCAGGAGGAACAGACTTTATACCGTTCTGCTCTAATCGTCTGAAAGAGAGAAACGCAGAGAACTGGTCAAGAGGATGCAGAGAGTATATGGTCAGTTTTAGTACCATGGACAGCGTGCTGTGAAGGGCACAAACTTTAGCACTAGTCAAGGTCAGAGACACATAGCAAATGCTTGATCGGTCCCATGCGGGTCAAGAAAGGATAAATCACACCAGATGTGAAAGTCAAGACATATTAACATATTGCATAGTGGAAATGTATGTATGAGTTTGTAATATTATATATAATCACATAATTCAATTACATTGTTCTGGCTCTAAAATCATATAGCGTAGCCTACATTATTGTGTTACAAGTAACATGCACACAAAAATGTTGCGTTTATAATTTTGTTCAGTGTATTTAAATGCATGACATGCAAGTTTGCATATTTCAAAATTATGAAATTACATATAAAGATGTACTTAAGTGCATTAAAAAAGACTCTAAAGTCCAAATAACTGCATTTAATATAAATTTAAACTATAATACATTTTCATTCTATTGCAATTAATATGCAATTCTGTCCAAATAGATTTCATTCAGTTCATAGTATATTACTGCCGTAATAAGCACTCTTTTTAAAAGTAAGCTGAAAGCTGGCTGAAATTCTTTTTAAAATTGTAAATATTATTAGTTGTAAATGTAATTGTTTAACTTTTTTATTGTTTGTAACTTTACTGCATCTCAATCAATGCATCCTACATCATTTAAGCCCAACAGGCTTCAACTGTATCCTTAAGAAACATCTGAAATATTCTTAGTAAATAAATTTACTCACATCTCAGTCATACTCTCAGGCATGTTGGCTGGAATCGCCGTGAGACCTTTTCCTCTACAATCCACGATATTGTTGGTGCACGTGCACATCGGAGGACAGGAACCAGACGCAAGGCCACAGGGCTGAGGACCAGAATCAAAAACACCTCCAGAGGAGAAGGAAATATTATATATA
Organism: Rhinogobio ventralis; assembly: GCA_039654625.1. NCBI lineage: Eukaryota > Metazoa > Chordata > Actinopteri > Cypriniformes > Gobionidae > Rhinogobio > Rhinogobio ventralis. Next base: position 28,343,407 of record CM077217.1, on the reverse strand, counting down.
TTAGTCCTAAACACACAACTGATCGCTTTAAGGTTTGCTTGATATCAGTCTGGGAGTTTCTGCAATTTTGGGGACTTTTGGTGTTTTTTAGAGATTAAACTTCCCTTTTCCTCACTTGTACCATCATGTTTCTAAACCAAAAAGAAATTAAATTTTTTAAATAAAATGGCTGACTTTATAAGATAGCATTTTATGTATTCAAAATACACAAAATTACATCATACTTTTGGTGAATTTCTTATATAAAATTACAGAAATAATGCACAATAAAAATATTCACAAACATCTACCATTTGAGAAAATTGCAAAATTGATGATTGTTGAGGAAACGATGCCACAAATGAGGGACAGCCAAAGTTTGAGTAAAAAAAATTCACATAATTAATACTGAAATGGTTTATGATTGTCTCGCACTTTATTGAGGTTATAGTAGTAAAAATGTACTAATTCATAACCTAAGATTGAAAGTCTGCGGCTGGAACAACAATAGCAAAAAAATAAGGTTATAATAAAAAGTGTCCAAGAAACTGTTAATGTGACCATAATACTATACATTAAAAAGTAAAATTTTAATGTAATAAAGTTTTTAGTCTTTAATTAAATGTATTAAAATGTATTGAATTTAATAAGAGTGTTTAGTTTTAAAAATGTTTTAATAAACATTAACCCAGCCCGTGTCCCAGGAGCCCAGACTCACCGGAGCAGGTGAAATCCTTCTTCTGCAGTTCGGCCAGGTTGAGGCCGTGTAGGTTGGGTGGTGAACTGCACTGTGTGTAAAGTCCCAGCGCTGGTCTCTGTCGGAGCCACTGAGACAGCCATGACAGGTGACAGTCGCAGCGCAGACTGTTCGAATGCAGACGGCTGCCGAAACAAGATGGGGGAAATGCTTGAGTAATTGATTTAAACGTCTATGTGAGGATAAATGGGTCTGGACTCACAAGGTCCGTAACTTGGGCATGTGGTTGAAGCTGGAAATGGGGATGGTGGTGATATTGTTGTTGTTCAGTGTGCTATAGAGGAGAACCAAAAAAAAAGGAGGTTATATATAATCCATACACACTCTATCTGTAAAAACAATAAACAGCATCTTTTTAATGAAACTGCTCATGACATACAGGACCTCCAGGACTCTCATGGCACGAAACGCTCCATCCTCGATGCAGCCGATATGGTTCTTATCCAGCTGTCTGAGAGAAACACACAAACAGCATTCTGATAATCGAAAGGGTACATTTAAATGATTTTATAGGGAAAATGAAAAGAAACGTGTGTAGATAATTAAAGTTGTGTGCAGTTTAACTCACAAGTTCTTAATGTCGGTGGCGCCTCTAAATGCTCTTCTTGGTATCATCTGGATGACATTCTCACTCAAGTCCCTAATTAAAAGAGTGAAATATACAGTTGAATTAAATACAACTGAAAGGCGATTTTAGGTTAGAAAACATCACAGAACAAATGATGTTTGACTTTCAAATCAACTTTGTCTCAGATTTTTCTTACACAAACCCTAATATAGACAAATATGACATTCAGAAAGTGTGTAGAACTACAGAAAACACTCTGGGCCTCTTTGGTCAGAAATGACAGAAACATTTTACATTTTGAAATTTAAATGTTTTTGCTTCATCGGAATGGGATGACACTTGGCGACCTTTGTCACATTAGCTATGTGAACACACAAAACAAATCACGGACATGATTTGGGATCGGGATAAAAAGTCACACGTGGCTCCTTCATGGTCAAAAACACACACACACACAGAGAGAGAGAGAGAGAGAGAGAGAGAGAGAGAGAGAGAGAGAGAGAGAGAGAGAGAGAGAGAGAGAGAGAGAGAGAGAGAGAGAAATAAACTTATCCTTATTTTGTTAGATTTTGAATTATCAAATCCTGTGTAACCAAATGCTTTCCATGTGTTCCTTTCTAACTAAATGTTAATGTTTGATTGTAATCCTAATGCAAACTGATACTTCTAACAAAAAATATCTAAACCTTGACATAAAAATAATATAACTGAAAAATTTGCATAGTGTCATAAAATCCCCTCAAAATTCTAACTAATAATCAAGAAATATTGAACTAAAATATATTACATTGATTTTCCTGAAAGGCTTCGGTGACGGTGAGGAATCGTCAGCAAGCTGGCTCTCTAGATGATGTGGTGAATGTTTATATGGTTGTCAATGAACAGGACGCTAAATCATTTTGGCTTTAATAAGATTTCCTCAAAAAATAGTCAAGAATAAACTGTTACAATCCACGCCTGTCCTGGACTCAATTTCCCATGATCCTCCCTGTCCCACACCTGAACCCACTCTGTCATCTCTCCCGCTCTCCCTGGATTCCCTGCACCTGGTCTTCGTCATTTGCACTCCCTTTATATTGGACTCACTTCCCAGCACTCCTTGTCCGCTCTTATTGTTATGTTTACTTTGGTTGGTACTATGTGTTTGGTTGCTGTTTGAGTCTCTCGCTGAATAAACCCATCTTTTGTTTGAAGTCTGATTCTGACTCATCCCTGCTGCACCATGCCAACCTGTAACATAAACCTGGTGTCCTCCATGATTCCTGTTTTTCTGACAAAGCTCGTAGCTCAACGCTTCCGACGAGCTCCTAATCACGACTTCAGAAGTGGGAAGCAGGACATTTCAGTACGTGAGGGCAGCATAATTATAATACAATTAAGTGATTTATTAAATGTATTAATTAAAATAATTGTATTCTTTAGTTTCTCACACAAAGTAAAACCGGCTATTTTTTCCACTTTGTACTGTTGTTAAAGAGCTGCATGAACAATCTACTAAATTTTCTCTATTTTTATTTCACACAAAACGTATTATAACTTATTTTCATTAACTATTCCTTGATAGCAAAGTTTTGTTACGACTATAAAAATTAAGAAATTTGCTGAGGAAAAAAAGTGAGCATGGCTCTGCCGTGGATTTGAAATGGTTTTGAAAAGCATCTATATTTCATATCTAGTCATGCTCAGTGCTGTTCTGCAGACTGTCTGAGGAAATTGGCATTTAATAAAAGAACATCTGGATCCCTAAATGTTATTTCATCTGTTTTCTCTGCATGTGAAAGCCATCGGTGACCTTTTCCTAATGCACGTGATTTCGGCAGCAATCACAAACTGTTGTTAAGTTCCCCGTAATTGGTTCAAGCTACAGTCAACGTTTGATGAAAGCCTTTCATGGCCCTTCAGGACGAACAAAGAGCGCTGCACATTAAAGCTCATTCTCTTTGTTTAAAGAGTAAAATGCAGTTAAAAGCTAAAAGCTAACAGCAGGCACTGAGCATTAGCTGGATTATCCAGTAGAAGTCAGCCTACTTAACTAACACAACGAACCACACACACAATCAGAAATCTGTAATAATAGTGTGAAATACAATGTGAAAGCACAAGAAACTGCGTATATATAAGAGCATATATTTTAACTCTTTCCCCGCCATTGATGGAATTTTCCAGAATGTTGCCTTTATTTGAAACTCACCCACATTCAAGTGTTGATAAAACAGAATGCATGAAGCTAGAATAGAACAGGTTTTTGTTTAAAAGCAGTGGCTCTGCTCTTTTTTATATATATATATTGCATATTCAGATATTCATACAACAAAATATTCTGGGGACCATGAAACTTTGAAAATGATCAAAACCGCTGGCAACTTTTTTTAAAAACGCTGGCAGGGAAAGAGTTAAACTTAAGATTCTAATCAATATTATAGAACATTTTAACTTGAATATCATACAAATAGTACTAAAGAATCATTTTTTTCTGTAATCAAGTATAGAAATAAACACAAAACCTTCATCTGTCTAACTGTGAGCGTGGCTCTTAAATGGCTTCTTGTATTTTTCAGTGCAAATATGGCCAAAGAGGGTTTTTTTCACTAGACATTCCAGAAATCGCTCATTTAAGATATCTTTGATAATTTGTCCTATTATGTAGTTACTATTTTTCATTTTAAAATGCAGTTTGTATTGAGGCAAGACACCCCAGGTGAATAGAGTAAAAAACAAAAAAAACTAATAGATCACCATACTTCCCCAGTTGATTGATTGAATTAAAAAAAAAATTGTATTACAAGTTTTCTGAAATGTTATATTTAAATATGCAAATGAAGCATTATATATTAAATTTGCACTAATTTTCATACATTTCTAGAACAAAAATCTAAACAATCTAAACAAATTCAAAATTGTTTCCTTTTTTTGACATATTAGAGTCAAAGGTTTTTCCAGAGGGGATTTTGGAAATCTCTTTTTATTACTCCATACATCAGAAAAAAATACTGTCAACAGCCAGAAAAAATAAATAAATTATCACCAATTTTTAGGCATAGAATGTTGTATAAAATCAGGCACATTATATATGAACAAACCCCTCTGTAAAAACAGATAGGAATAAAACTTTCAGAAAGTAGGAGCAGGAGAAAAAGGTCATTTTGAGTATACACTGTAATGGAAATTACAGATGCAAATAGATAAAGTGCTGTAAAAGATACACTTAAAACTGTATTTTGGATGTTTTCTTTCCACTAGTCTGAAAAAACCCTTTATGAAAACCTAAAAAGCCAAAAAATTAACAGATGCATGAAAAAACAGTGTTTGCCTGTAGTGTCTCGCCTCAATCCTGGAATGTATCCTGTAAATATGGCTCAGAATTATTTCCTGTTATTTAATGCATTACACTTCATTGCACTGGTAATTTAATTTTCTTCATTTTCCATCTATATAATATACTGTATGTAATAAACTGTAAATATCATGATTGTGTTCGTATAAAATAAATACTTATAAACACAAAAATAATGTTTATTATAATAAAATAAATAAAAGTTTACAAATTGAACTTGGTCATATTTGACCCATATATATTTACATTATGTGGTACATCAGTTGTATATGTGTTCTAGGGTTAATTAAACTCATTTGTCATTGTCACTCATGTAAGCAATATTTTCTGCTCCAGAGAGCAACCAGATTTCCCCAGTAATCTCATGTCAAAACACCAAAGTAAGAGATATCGGTATGAACTCATACATTCCTCATGGGATTCAGGGTTTAAGCTACTCCGCGTTCTTACTGTGCATCTCAATTGCAACCTCTGAGCATTCAAACCTTCCCCTGAGTTAGATAATTGATCAGCTGAGTTTTCTAAACGTCATTTTTATAGTCTCAAGGAACTCATTTGACTTCTAAAAAATATGTTATATGAGTTCATCTTAATCGACAGCACTTAAAGTGCCCCTGTAGTCAATAATTTCTCTTAAAACTCATCTTTGATCACCAAAATTACATATTTAAAAGTTTTTTTCCTGTTAACAAAATTTGTTCATGCCTTAAAATAGCTTGAATGTAACTCTACACCCTTGCTTCATTTAGTATACGCAGGTTCATGAATATGCAAATAAGTATGCACTCACTCCATCTACTCGCTTAAAACAACTCAGAACGTCAGTGGAGAAAGACATATAGTTCATCATAACATCATAATATACATCATATACATAATTCACCTGCTATATTGCTATATTGATTTTTGATATCAACAAAAAATATACCAGGATAACCTGGCTTCTCTTGAGACTCCCCTGCTAGTTAATGATATGCTAAAGCCCCGCCACAGCAGTCACAGTTAATGATATGCTAAAGCCCTCCCACAGCGGTCACAGTTAATGATATGCTAAAGCCCTCCCACAGCGGTCACAGTTAATGATATGCTAAAGCCCTCCCACAGCAGACACAGTTAATGATATGCTAAAACCCTTCCCACAGCGGTCACAGTTAATGATATGCTAAAGCCCTCCCACAGCAGTCATAGTTAATGATATGCTAAAGCCCGCCCACAGCAGTCACAGTTAATGATATGCTAAAGCCCTCCCACAGCAGTCACAGTTAATGATATGCTAAAGCCCTCCCACAGCGGTCACAGTTAATGATATGCTAAAGCCCTCCCACAGCAGTCACAGTTAATGATATGCTAAAGCCCTCCCACAGCAGTCACAGTTAATGATATGCTAAAGCCCCGCCCACACCAGTCACAGTTAATGATATGCTAAAGCCCTCCCACAGCAGTCACAGTTAATGATATGCTAAAGCCCCGCCCACACCAGTCACAGTTAATGATATGCTAAAGCCCTCCCACAGCAGTCACAGTTAATGATATGCTAAAGCCCCGCCCACACCAGTCACAGTTAATGATATGCTAAAGCCCTCCCACAGCAGTCATAGTTAATGATATGCTAAAGCCCCGCCCACAGCAGTCACAGTTAATGATATGCTAAAGCCCTCCCACAGCAGTCACAGTTAATGATATGCTAAAGCCCTCCCACAGCAGTCACAGTTAATGATATGCTAAAGCCCTCCCACAGCAGTCACAGTTAATGATATGCTAAAGCCCCGCCCACAGCAGTCATAGTTAATGATATGCTAAAGCCCTCCCACAGCAGTCACAGTTAATGATATGCTAAAGCCCTCTCACAGCAGTCACAGTTAATGATATGCTAAAGCCCTCCCACAGTCATAGTTAATGATATGCTAAAGCCCCGCCCACAGCAGTCACAGTTAATGATGTGCTAAAGCCCTCCCACAGTCATAGTTAATGATATGCTAAAGCCCCGCCCACAGCAGACACAGTTAATGATATGCTAAAGCCCCGCCCACAGCAGTCACAGTTAATGATATGCTAAAGCCCTCCCACAGTCATAGTTAATGATATGCTAAAGCCCCGCCCACAGCAGACACAGTTAATGATATGCTAAAGCCCTCCCACAGCAGTCACAGTTAATGATATGCTAAAGCCCTCCCACAGTCATAGTTAATGATATGCTAAAGCCCCGCCCACAGCAGTCGCAGTTAATGATATGCTAAAGCCCTCCCACAGCAGTCACAGTTAATGATATGCTAAAGCCCTCCCACAGTCATAGTTAATGATATGCTAAAGCCCTCCCACAGCAGTCACAGTTAATGATATGCTAAAGC